>CM048747.1:512302871-513502871 GCA_026315105.1 Locusta migratoria
GTCTTTGCGGTGAGTAGTAAACTGTCCTCACTATATTATTAGATGTACAGTATGTCACCTTTTATGTGAAATGCTTTATTAACTACTCTCAATCTATTTAAGGAAGGAAAGAAAACATTTTACAACATTTAATTTTTTTTTTCTTCTTTAATTTTCAAAAGAAAGGATAGTACATATTCCAACATTGCTCTCTTTGAGTTTGCTTGTCCTATCTGTCACTACTGTGTTAGATTAAATACATTCACTGTCCACATTGTTAGATAGAGTCCACAACAAAGCCAAACAATGTTTTGCAAACATTTCATGATCTTTTTCAGTGTGAATGGCACTCAAAAAATTCTTGATATTGACACTATCACTTTCTTTAAGCTGCTGTTTAACACTTTCACTGCAGCTGATGCTTTCCTACATTGAGCGCGGATGCTTGTAAGCGTCAGCCGCAGCGGAAGTGTTAAAATTCTTTTTAAATGGGTGTAGCCTTTAGACACCACTTGTCTTAATAAACATGAAGACATTACAACAGCGTTATCAGGATTGTTTAAAATGACATACCTTGAAAAAGCGTCTGTGCTATAGACTCAAATCCCTTATGATTTGGGTCTTTGCTTCTCAGTAAAGACAGTTTGCTCTTGGCAGAATTACAGTAGCTGCCTTGCTAAACACATCTTTACATGCAGCCTGCTCTAGAGTATTTAGAGCATGCAATGCTTGTGTTGTTCCTTCTGAGAACTGTCCACATACAGTTCCCAAAATTAATTCTAGATTGGCCAGTTTTGGGTACAGAATATACGAGGGTAAGTCAATTATTATCACCAAAGTAGTTATAAAATTTTATTGTAATAAAATACAAAACTTACAACAACATCATTTTTCAACAGTCTCCTTGCTTTTCAATGCACTTCGTCCATCACACTACAAGCTTCCTTATTCCCTCATAAAAGAAGGTTTTCGGTTGAGCTGTGAGCCAGGAATGCACCGCTTCGTCAGAGTCACATCGACGGCCCCTTAATGCCTGTTTGAGTGGCCCAAACAAGTGATAGAAGGGGGCAAGATCGGGACTATATGGAGGATGATCCAGTACTTTCTGGAGCCTTTCAGCAGTGTGGACAGCAGTATGCAGACGGGCATTGTCGTACAACACAACACCTTCTGACAGCAATCCTCAGCGTTTGCTTCGAAATTGCAGGCTTTAGCCTGTCAGTAACCATCTCACTGTAACGTACACTGTTCATTGTTGTGCCCCTTTCACCATAATGTTCCAGTACAGGACCTCGCGCATCCCAAAAAACCATAAGCATCAGTTTTTCTGCGGTCGGTTGGGTATTGAACATTTTCTTGCACAGTGAATTTGGATGTTTCCATTCCATACTCTGACGTTTACTCTCCGGCTCGTAATGATGGATCCATGTTTAGTCACCAGTAATAATTCTGTCTTAGAAGCTGTCCCCTTCGTTACCATAGCAATCCAAATGTTTTTTTGCAGATATCGAGACACGTTTGCTTATGCAACTGTGAGAGTTGTTTTGGGACCCATCTTGCACAAACATAATGAAACCCAAGCCTGTTGTGAATAACTTAGTAGCCAGAGCCATGACTAATTTGAAGACAATGAGCCACTTCATCAATAGTTAATCGTCTAAGAGAATCATTTCACTTGATCGCTCAATGGTTTCTTCATTTGTGGCGGTAAACGGTCGTCCGGCTCCTCCATCGTGCGACCATTTCGGAATTTTTCAATCCACTCATACAAGTCTTCGTTGTGGCAAAACACTGCTCCCGTACTGTACTGAGAGTCTATGAATTTCGGCCCCTGATACACCTTCTGCCCACAAAAAATGTATCACTGAACGTTGCTCTTCTTTGGTGCAAATAAACTGCGGAGCAGCCATAATTAACAGAACGGCAGCGACAATGAAACTAATGTAGCAGCTTGAAAATTGCAAAGATACAGCAACAAGTAAAGCATGCGTCACCAACATAAAACGACAGTACTACAAACATAAAGAAAAATATAACTAAATTGCAGATAATAATTGACTTACCCTCGTATGAGCTGTGGGATACTGAGTCATCAAGCAAAGTTAAGAGCTCCACAATCTGCCTGCCATGGTCTTTCACGACCGTGTGTGTGTGTGTGTGTGTGTGTGTGTGTGTGTGTGTGTTTTGTAGTTTCAGGGCGCACAACTTCTCAGGGCATTAGCGCCCAAATCTGAACAGATTCGCTAGATCTCGAAGAATTGATAACTACCAGATAGAGTATCAAGAGAAAGCTAAAAACGAAAGATAAAATACAATTAGAAGGGTTAAATATCCTTTCATAAATGGGCCACGTAGATAAAACGCAAAACTCGAGCAACTGCTCGTGTGTCATCAGCTAAACGTTCCTCCAGAGTAGACAGAAAGTGAAGGGCTACACGGAGATGATTAAAATTAACACAAGACAGTAAAACATGTCGTACCGCCAGCAATTCACCAAAGGAGCACAACGGTGCAGGGTCAGCGGTTAGCAAATGACGGTGGCTGAATCGGCAGTGACCGATCCGCAACCGGGCCAGAATGACCACCTCTCACCAAGAGGGGCGTAAGGAGGTCCTCCAAGCGGTCGGGATCGGTTTTACAGTTCTCAATTTATTGTCGTGGAGTGAGAACCACGCACTGTGCCAGGACGACACAATACTCCGGTGAAAAGCCCGTTGAACATCGTCTGATGGGACGCAAAAAGCAGCCATACGAGGCAAAAGAGCTGTTGCCTTGGCAGCTATATCGGCAGTCTCATTCCTGGGCACACCCAGGTGGCCAGGGACCCACAGAAAACAAACTTGACAGCCATTATCAGCTAGCAACTGAAAGGAGCGTTTGATTTGATACATGACAGGATGGGTCGAGAAAGGGTCCTTAAGACTCTTAAGGGCACTAAGGGAGTCAGAACAGATGGCATAAAAGGGTTGGTGGTGACGGCGGATGTATAAAACAGCCTGGTGGAAGGCAAAAAGCTCAGCCGTGAAATTCGAGCACCGATCAGGGAGCTTGTACTGGAACAGGTTGTCCCTGACGACGAAGGCAGATCCGACACCATCAGTGCTCTTGGAACCATCAGTGTAGATAAAAATGGCAACGGAGTACGACAAGTCTCGAGCGGTATACCAACCGGAGTGCTCTCCTTGGGGAGCGAACTAAGTTCAAGATGGGTGTGAACCTGGGCCTGATGCTACGGTGGCAATGGGCTTTCGCTCAACCGAAAGGTGGAAGGCAGGGTAAAATCGAGCCGCTGAAGCAGGCGGCGAAACCGAACTCCAGGTGGAAGCAAGGCTATCGCAGACAACCGATATTGGCGATCAAGTGAGTCGTCAAAAAATAAACGGTAAGATGGATGGTCGGGCGGTCAGGCGGTATGTGTACCGACAGAAGAGTATGTCACGCCGAGTGGTCAAGGGTAATACAGCAGCTTTGGCATAGAGGCTTTCAACAGGGCTGGTATAAAATGCACCGGTCGCCAGACGTAATCCCCGATGGTGAATAGAGTTGAGACGGCGGAGAATCGACAGCCATGCAGAAGAGTACACAAGCCTTCCGTAGTCTAGCTTTGACTGAACAATGGCCTGGTAAAGGTGAAGCAGGATGGTACGATCCGCTCCCCATTATGTGCCACTGAGGACACGAAGAACATTAAGGGATCAGGCACAACGGGCAGCCAGGTAGGACACGTATGTGGACCAGCAAAGTTTCCGATCCAACTTTAGCCCCAAGAATTTTGTTGTCTCCAGGAAAGGGAGAGCAACGGGGCCGAGACGTAGGGATGGTGGAAGAAATTCCTTGTATCTCCAGAAATTTATACACACCGTTTTCTCAGTGGAAAATCTGAAGCCCTTTGCAATGCTCCAGGAATATAGGAGGTCAAGACAGCGTTGAAGACAACGCTCCAAGAGACACATCCGCTGGGTGCTGTAATAAATTGCGAAATCGTCTACAAAAAGAGATCCAGAAACTTCGGCTGAAAGGCAATCCACGATCGGATTGATTGCAATGGCAAAGAGAGCCACGCTTAAGACAGAGCCCTGTGGCAAAACAGAGCCCACCCGTACCCGGAACTTGCGATCCGCCAAAAATGCTTGAATAAAGAGAGGGAGGGGGGCATGAAAGTCCCGTGTGTGCAATGAGCAGAGAATGCCCGCTCTCCAACAGGTATCTTAAGCCTTCTCCAAGTCTAAGAACACTGCTACTGTTTGACACTTCTTTAGAAAGTTATTCATAATGAAGGTCGACAAGGTAAAGAGGTGATCAGCAGCAGAGTGGTGTCTACGAAAACCACATTGAACATAAGTCAGGAGGCGTCGAGATTCGAGGAGCCAGACCAACCGAACGTTAAACATGTGTTCCATCACCTTACAGACGCAGCTCGTGAGAGAAGTGGGGCGATAACTGGAAGGAAGATGTTTGTCCTTCCCTGGTTTGGGGATGGGGACAACAATGGCTTCACGCCAACTTGTGGGAGCCTGACCTTTAGTCCATATGCGATTGTAGGTGCTAAGAAGGAAACACTTGCCAGCAGGAGAAAGGTTCTTCAGCATCTCAATATGGATGGAATCGGGCCCGGGAGCAGAAGATCAGGACAGGGTGAGAGCATGGTCTAGCTCATGCATGGTGAAGGAGACATAACTTTCACGGTTAAAAGAGTGGAAAGAGGGCGGACGTGCTTCCTCTACCAGTTTGCGAGGGAGGAAGGCAAGGTGGTAATGGGCAGAGCTCGAAACCTCCACAAATGAGCGGTCCAAAGCGTTGGAAACATCAGCAGGGTCCACAAGAACAGCGTTCTCGGCGGTCAGGTCAAAATTCGGGGAGTGGACCTTTATGCCGGATAAAAGGCATAGACCACACCAAACAACCTTGAAGGGAGTAAAGTGGTTAAAAGAACTGGTAAAAGCAGTACAGCAAGGTTTTTTGCTGTCATTTATAACAGGACGACATTAAGCTCGCAGTCGTTTATAACTGATACTATTCTCCAACGTTGGGTGACGGCGGAAGGTGCGTAAAGTACGGTGGCGGTCTCTAAGAGCGTCGCGGCATGCTGCTGTCCACCAAGGGACCGGGACGCGAGGTGAAGAAGAGGATGTATGAGGTATGGAATGTTCGGCAGCAGTGAGAATAACCTCTGTGAGGTATTCGACCTGACTGTCTCAGCTGGAAAAATTCTGATCGTGAAAAACAGCCATGGAAGAATAAAACCCCCAGTCGGCTTTAGAAATGTTCCAACTGGTGGGACGAGGAGATGGGGAATGATGCAGGAAGTGGATGACACAAGGGAAATGGTCACTCGAGTACATGTCAGAAAAGTGCATACCACTCAAACCAACCGGCAAGCTGAGGAGTGCATATCACGAGGTCTATATGGGAACAAGTAAGTGTTGTGTCGGAAAGGAAGGTCGATGCACCGGTGTTGAGGCAGACAAGATTGAAATGTTGGATAAAGTCCACCAAACAGGGAGCCTCTCTGACAAGGTGCTGGAGAGCCCCATAGGGGGTGGTGGGCATTAAAGTAGCCTACCAACACAAAAGGTGAAAGGAGCTGGTCAACAAGGTGTAGCACATCTGCCCTAGTCAGAGCAGATGATGATGGCGAATAGATATTACAGAGGGAAAAGGTGGATGGAGTGAAGCAGACGGCAACTGCCTGTAGGTGAGTATGCAATGAAATGGGATCGTAATAGACATCATCCCGAATGAGCATTGGAACCCCTCCATTAGCTGGGGTACCTTCCACAGGGGGCAGGTCGAAACGCATAGAGGTGTATTGGGGAAAGTTGGCATGATCACATGGACGTAACTTAGTTTCTTGGAGACAAACTAGAAGCGGGCAGTGCAATCAAAGGAGTAGTTTTAATTCCTCACAATTGGAACGAATGCCTCAAATATTCCATTGAAGGAGCGCCGTGATAAAAAATGAGAGAAGAAAAGATAAAAAGGAACAAGCAGGCGTCGTCACCTCGATGGTCGCTGAGGACCAGACATCGAGGGAGCACTACTATCGCTATCTAGAGGCAGTAATAGTGTTTCATGGGTTTAACTGAAGCATCCACCACCTTCCCGAGTTGATCAGGAGGGGCAGCTTCCGCCGCCGGTAAAATGCCGGTTTCCCAGCTAACAGTAGTATGCCCGGAGAGACAGAAGATTATCAGGGCCGACTACTGTTGGGTGGCGTGACGGACAAGTCATGCCTCAGCGGGGAAGGAGAAGAACACTTTTTTGTTGGCTCTTGTGGAACAGTGACAGACCAGAGGCAGTTGACGGATGAGAAGCCCGAGTACGTAGAAAATCTTCATGGACGGGTTCCTTTTTCGAAGTCCGGCATGTTGTTTAGGTGCCCACAGTTTATTAGAGGTTGACGAAGACTGAACTTTAGAAGCAGCAGGAGGAAGCGGGGACGGGGAACGGGCAATCTTCGGCCTGGCCGGTCGCACAACTGTGTCAGCGAAAGTGAAAAGACAGGTCTGTGTACCTGCATCCTTAGTAGGTCGAGTGGAGATGAGGACCTTACTATATGTGCCCGCTGGGAGGACAGTGGGCTTTCGACTCGCCAACTACTTTCGAGCGGCAGATGTTGAGACCTTTTCCGTAACCCGAGTTTGCTGAATGACCTTTTCATCCTTATAAACAGGGCAGTCCCGAGAGGAAGCCGCATGGCCACCGTTGCAATTAAGGCAGTGAGGGGACGGAGGTGGGCAATCGCCCTCATGGGCATTCCTACCACAAGTGACACATTTTGCTGTATTAGGTCAAGATTGACGGGTGTGGTTGTATCTATGGCATTGGAAACAGCGCGTTGGGTTTGGTACATAAGGGCGAACGAAGATAACCTCATACCCTGCTTTGACCTTTGACGGGAGTTCAACTCTGTCGAATGTCAAACACACAGTACGTGTTGGTGTCAGCTGGTTATCAACCTTTTTTCTTAACAGGGCCAGCAATCGCATCAACACCTTTCTGAACGACGAAAGGATTTACAGAAGTGAAATCTTTACTGTCGGATCGGGAAACAACTAGGAATTTCAGAAGATTAGGTAAAGTTTTCTTATGCTGAGGTGAATCGATCTTTCTTTTTTCGGTCAAAGTCACAGTAGAAGAGAGGGAAGTCATTGCGGAAGTGTCCCCCGTGATTACCGGCATCTCCGATGGCGCGCTCCTTCCTAGTGGGGGCCCTCTGAGAGCTTACCCGCCTTAGGTCATTTTTCACACCTCAGGTCACACCTCCCGAGAACAGACAGTGACCAATCGGCAAGTTCGGAAGGTACCAACTCGGGTAATCACACCTCCCTGGGCCTGGCCTTTACCAGGGGGTAAGTATGTGCTCTAATTGTCTACCCGGGGCGGGGAATTACGCGTTACCCCGTCACCCGCTACGCATGATAATACGTGGGTCGGCATTCAGACATGCACAGGGAGGAAAGAAGAAGATTAGAGGAAGTAAAGAGAGAGAAGTGTCTCAAATGCCGAAGCGGAGACTAATGAGGAGGAGAGGAGGGCTAGGAAAGTACAGCAAGGAAAGACATAAGCAAAGGTTAGGAAAGGAAGAAACCAAGGAAAAAGAAAAACTAGGACAGGAAATCACCTTGACTCACAAAGGACGCCCATCTCGGGACCCCGTGCGTGCCACACACGTACCCACAAAAGAGCTGTGTGCCTCCTGGTGTGTGTGTGTGTGTGTGTGTGTGTGTGTGTGTTTTATCTTTTTCAACTTTAAGAATTCTATAACAATTATCTAAATAGAACAGTGATTCAAACCAGCTGTTCCACCAAGTGACTACTGGTAATCTAAACTGTTTAGTTTCCTTGGAATCATTCTTTGCCTTGAGAAACTGGATATATTTGTATTTTCACTTCCTTGTAGTCAGAAATATTGATTTTACCATGGTCACCACTTCAGTTCACACAACTGTTGTGAAGCATTTGCCAATAAACCAAGTGTGTACCCAACAGCGCACATGAATCTGATGGTCAACAATAATCACTTTTGAAGTATCATGACTGTCATGTACAGAGCACTGTCACTAACAAATACACAAACAGCACCCTATGGTACTTTGTGCCCATTTAGTATTTCTAATATCCTGCAACAGTGTGGCATTTGCTGCTTCTTGAAATTTCACAGCAGCAGAGAATATATTCTGTTTATCAGACAGTTGGAAAATAAACACACAGCGTCCCATTATGTTAGTTGCTTCATCACAAAGAATATTTTTTGCCAGATATAGCTTTAGTAATTTTGGTCAGGAGCAATTTCCAGGAATAAAGAAATAAAATCTTGTCACACAAAAGACAATAATCACAAGATTGTCATAATAGTTTCTCTTGCTGACGTTATTTTGTGAAGTGAATTGGGTAGATCTGGTTTAAAAATTAATCTTATTCATTAGCTACAAAATAAGCTTGCAATGATAGAAATTGATATAATATTTTCATTATATCCAACAGTCAGTTCTTTTTTACTTTGTGAGACTCATTTAAGACATACCCTTCTCGCAAACTATTTTTGAATGTAACGTGTAGTATTAAATGGGGTTTGCCGTGTGTGAACTGTTGCAATATAGCAACTATAATGCAAAAATTTTCCAGTTAAGTAAATATACCGAAGTATCTTGTTTTATAGCTAGTGCCAGATATAGAAATTACTCACAAAAGTGACTGAAAACATAGAACTTGTGAGGATACAGGGTTTTAGGTTAGTAACTTCTTTGGTACGTTTTGGTCGAACGATAGTTATCAGTGTGCAGCGAGAGCTGCTGGCAACAATGCTTAGGTTGGAGTGTTCTTTGTTGGCCGGTGTGCGGCAGTCTCCCGCCGACCGCAGAGCGAGGCGGTAGCATGTCGGCGGTGAGTTCGTAACCTGCGTTTAGTGGTGGCTAAAGTTTTTGCCATTCTGTCGTATCGCATACGGGTTGCAGTTGCATCTTGAAATGTTTCAGTGTGGACTTTTAGACATTCATCGTAGTGGCACGCAGTTATTTAATCAGTGTATTTAAAGGGAGGAGTTTTTAACATTTGTCGTTCCATAATATAGGAAGTTAAAGTTTACTGTTATGGATCAACTTAGTAATTGTCCGCATCCCATACCGTCAATCATTTGAACAATTATTAAATGATTAAGCATAAAGTAGAATGTAACGGCAACTTCGCCCATCGAGGATTAGGTGGACGCAGCGGTGGCGTTACACGATTTTTTGCGTAAAAGGAAGTTCAAAATTTAGTTAACTGCAATAAGTTCAGGATTTTTTTTGTTTTAGTTGCGGGGAAAATTCGGCACTGGTTACAGGTAAGAACAATATGCATTAGTCCCCGAGCACTACCAATTTTTCTTATGTCCCGAGTTTCCATATACCACTGGGAAGTAATACGCGCAGCTTTCCTCCCACCACTAATCACCCCACAAATTTAACAGCACAACAAGGCATGCCCTTGTCACTCTTAACAGCCACTGCCTGAATCTTCAATTTATCGTTACTAAAAGCAGAAATTCATAGACATAACACTAGTAACGAAATACAATAACAAAAACAATTTGCAGTGGGTTTATTCACGAAAATACATTCGAGTGAAGGGTAATAAAAAATAAAAATATTAAGAAAGTCACGACTGGTACCAGAAACATTTTAAAAGTCAAAACTAGCATACTAATTTATTATATTATCTAATAAGGGCACGAATTATATGTTCAGAATATGCGTTTCTTGCTGCTCGTTACTTTAACTGTGAACTTCCATTCATTGCAAATAATGTGGTATTCTCGTTGCACACTAACATCACATTTCATGGATAACATTTAGTGCACTGAAAGTAAGCACTATTTTACTATTATTATTTGTAACATTCGTGATGCTGTCAAGTCACAAAAGCAAATAACTTACTTGGCAAATATTTCTCTCACAATGTCCTTACACATGGTAGATTATTAGATACTTCATTAATCCATGACAGTATGCCTTTATTTTCAAGCTTTTTAATCGGAATGCTGGCTTTTGCAAACACTTCAACAGTTCTTTTCGCAAAATTGTCTTTTCCAATTTTCTTCTTTCAGCGTTATTTAATGTTTCAACAATTGATGACTGACAATTTAGATGCACAAGTATTTTCTCGCAGAGTGCTTCTCTGCTTTACTGTATTTTTCAGTATTATCTTTCTTTTCTCACCCTATTCGACAGGTGAAGACACTTTTTGGCATCGGTTGCATACAAGCACTCACTAACACTGTTGAATCCTTTCATACGCTTTCAAAGTCTTGTGACCCATAATTCAGCAGCACTACACAACAACAAAAGTGAAAGCAATAGAAACAACGGGCAGTTTGCTAGTTTATTCACTAAAAAAAAAAAAAAATTATGTAATTTTCTTAAACCACAATGAAAAATATGTTTAACGTCTGAGCAAATATTTAACTTCTGATCCATTTTAATTTCTCTTGTATCAGCCAGTTTTCCAAAATTCGATATTGTATTAGCTGTTAATGCTAAAGACCTAACCAGTAACAACTTCTGGCACTGCTTCACTTTTACTGGAAATTAGGAGTACACATTTAGTGGTGGGGATTAAAAAACAAATACTTCTGTGTGATGCATGTCATATAATTGAAAAGCAATTGCTACAAAAGTTATACATTAAAACTAATACCTCTGCTTTAATGTACAGGAGTTTGGTGACCAACTTTAGTAACAAGCTTTCAGAATATGCATCCAATTTGAAGGTCTCTGTATACTTCTGACAACACTAAAGGTAGCAGAAACTTAAAGCTTTATATATTTATAAATAATATGAAAATTAACATTAAATAAAAAATTTCCTTAGTACATATGTACATATTGCTTTTATTTAACAGTTTTTACAATGAGATCTGAAGGAAAACCCTTTTCTGGTGTTTATAGTACACAGTGAGTACTTTATATTTCAAATCAGTGAATCAAAATAGTCTAGCAGAACTGAAGCAAACTTAGTTCTTCTGTAGATGAGATTGAAAATAAAATATAAATGATGAATCTTACTTCTCATTCCACCAAGATCAAAGCAAATTATTCTTTTGACAAATTAAGGTTGTCTTAACTAAAATACTTTTAATAGAGACCTAACAATTTAACTGATTAAGGCAACACTGGCATAAATGATGCATTTCTGGTAAACAAAAAATCTCTGTAAAGTAAGGCACTCATTAGATGTTTCAATTACTACTATTAGTTTGATTCCGGACTGGCTGGAGAGGATGCACCAGTATTAACACTTTTCTGAGGCGAGGTGTCATTGCTCTGAGACGATGCAGTGGCTGAAGTATTGTTAGCACCAGTGCTTGGCTCCTTCACTGGAGAGTTATTTGTATCAGGTGTACTTGATGCACTTGCACCTTCCGAGACTGATTTTTCAGGGGCAACTTTCTGGGGCGACTCATCAGTTTTCTTTTTAGTTTCAGGATTAAAATGTCCATTCACAATTTTCTTCAATTCTTCTAGCTCATTGGGCTTCACATTTGTTACTTTTGACGTAATCAATTCATTTATTCCATTACTTCCATCTTTGGAATGTGCAGCTGATAGGTCTTCATAGTTCACACCAGCCTGCGCCAGAGCTCTACGAAGTACAGATGCCCTAGCAGACTCCTTTCTGTCAATACGCATCATTGGCCTGAATATAGGCCTCAAAGAGTTCTGCCGCTCAATGAACTTTTTCACTGAGGCAATGTGTTCTTCCTCTTTATCCAGTGTCCAAATGAATTCCTTCAAGCTCTCCCCGATGTCAACAAATGCATCTCCACTACCTTTATTTTCTTGTCGTTCATCAAGTAAGTGGTGTACAATCTGTAACAAGAAACATGTTTGTATGAACAAGCAAATCCTGGAAATAGTCTCAAACAAAAGCAACAAGACTGTAGTTCACATTTTTTAGTCTAAAATGTGACAGGTTGCTGATTGTATCCTTCAGAGGACAACATTGATTACAAAGTTACTTATGTCTGGTGCAACAATGCACCAGATACACTCATATTTAGGGATAAACTTTTCTCCATTTCTCTAAGCAGGGCAGTCAATACTTAAACAGGTATAACTGCGAAGAATAGTGAAGTTTCTTGACATAGGTGTTTTCTACATTACATAGTTTGAATACAGGCACATGAGGTCGATATTAGAATTTTGACTGAGGAGGGTGGCATGCCGGAGTATACCTGCACAACTGTCCAAGGAGACTATCAGTGCGGTAACAGTTAGTACATCTGCCTAATAACAGCAGAACTTGGAATCTTGGCCTTGGTGCAAATTTTAACAATGGAAAATCCAATAGGAATATCAATAATGGATGATAGGTAACTCACCATAAGAGGCTCGCTGAGCTGCTGACAGACACAAAAATAATCATATCCACACAAATTTTCAGCCATGGCCTTTGTCAGAAAAATAAACACAAATGTTCACGCCATCATTCAGACAAACACACACACACACCCCTATCATGTACAGCCACTCCAGCAACACAACCAAGACTGAGTAAGAAGGTGGGGATTGAAAGTTCCGAATCGCATGATGGATTTTAAAGGCGAGAATTTGAATTGCGGCAATGAATACAATGAGGGGAAGGGGTGGGAAAGGATAAAACGAAGATGTAGAGGAGTGTGGGGAGGGAGTGGGGGATTTGAAATGTTAAATATAATAAGGATAAATAAAAATAGAAAAAAAAGTTGGGAAAAAAGGGAAAATCAAAGTTAAGGGGAAAAAGGAAATAATAAAGCCTGGGAAGAGTAATAAAGAAAGTAAAAATAAAAGTACTGAAGTGAGGGGTATTGTAAGTGGTAATAGACAGTTGTAACTAAGACATGAATACAGGATAATAGGTGGGGAAGGAAAGAGGGGGGGAATGGGAGGGGAGATGTTAGGCATTGGGTACAGGGATGGGAAGTTACCACATATACTCAAGTAATCGGCACCCCCAAGTAATCCACTCACCCCCAAATTTTCAAGGAGAAAAACCCATGAGGATATGTGTAGACGAGGATACTAACTGTTGGCTTTGAAAATCACGTGAAGGCAGCTATCTTGGGATGTCACATCTGTTAAATTTAGAGAGAGAGAGAGAGAGAGAGAGAGAGAGAGAGAGAGAGAGAGAGAGAGAGAGAGAGAGAGAGGGGGGGGGGGCGCAAGATTGTCATATCCAGAGTGTGCAAATCTCTTAATCCCATAAAATTCTCTTATTTTACCCACTAAACATTCTCATTCAAATTTAAAAATATTTCATTCATAACATTACTATGAAAACGTACTCACAGTAACACAAATGAACACTTGCAGAATCTAATCAGCTGAAACTGGTATTACACAGTCCTATATCAAAGTCTATGTCATGTATTTAAATCAAAGATATTTGATAGTTTAACAGGAAACTGACATACAGGTATCTTTCATCGACGAAATATTATCAAATGTAGCACCTCACCTCATTCAAGTTTCTTGTTTTCTGTTCACTGCAATGCAAAATGTAACCATTATGAGCACTAGCATCGCTGTTGCCAAACGACGAGTGCATGTTTGAACATAGCGGAAACGCAAAGCCATAATTAACGGCTAACCCCAATAGCAAAAAATCACCATAAACGTGGAGTGCCGATACTGGTGTGGGTAATATGGTAGCACTGAACTGAATAATACCCAACTTAAAGTATATATCGTCCTTTATTACTCAGGAAGTTGGCATCACTAGAAAGTGCAACTAGTCATTCTTATAACATTCATAGAATATATGACAACTGCGATTGGGCAAAGCTGAAAATGTGTACCCAGCCGGGATTCGAACCCGGGTCTCCTGCTTTCTAGGCAGTTGCGCTGACCCCTACACCACTGGGGACACAGTGATCACCGCACCTGCAAGGACTATCTAAGCACGCCTCCCAGCTTATATATAATATGCCGGTGACGGGCAATGATCCTATCGTTAGTGGGGATGGGTGGGCAAAGTTTGAAGCCCTTACTCTTACAGGAATTAGTTCATAACTACGAGTTTGAGTACTATAGGCAGGGCAAAGCTGGGAATTTGTATCTGACGGAGGCGTGCTTAGATAGTCCTTGCAGGTGTGGTGATCACTGTGTCCCCAGTGGTGTAGGGGTCAGCGCAACTGCCTAGAAAGCAGGAGACCCGGGTTCGAATCCCGGCTGGGTACACATTTTCAGCTTTGCCCAATCGAAGTTGATGTCATATATTCTATGAATGTTGAATAATAACTGCAGGATCAGAAGTGACGTCTGTTCTCTCGGAAAAGACACCACATGTAAACATTCTTAAACAACGATGCAACTGTTCGTATGCATCAGCCACACTGCCAAAGAAACTGGTGGAAAGAGACTACTCCGCCGCATCGCTTTGTGAAGTGGGGAGACTATTTACAGTAAAATTACCGATACATTTTGTCATTGTTAAATTCTTTGTGAAAGATTTGCTCGAAAACATTATCGTGTAATGCTGACCTAAAGGGATCGGTTTTTTAAAAGCAGCGTAATACCCGCCTAGTGTGTTTTATTGTTGCAGATGAAGTAATACCAACCTAAATTCGAGTAATCTGCGCACTTCAGTTTTTCCATTCACAAATCCAGAAAAAAATGTGCGGATTACTCGAGTATATGCAGTATCTTAGGTTGAGACCAGGATGGTTGCGGGAGCGTAGAATGTATTAAAGGGACAACTCCCATCTGTGCAGTTCAGAAGAGCTGGTGGTGGAGGGGAGGATCCAGATGGCTCGGGTAGTGAAGCAGCCATTTAAATCTAGAGTGTTGTGCTCAGCTGCATGCTGTGCCACAGGGTGAACTATCCTGTTTTTTTGTCACAGTTTGGTGGTGGCCATTCCTTCTGACAGACAGCTGGTTTGTCGTCATACCGATATAAAACACTGAGCAATGATTGCAGCAGTGTTGGTATATCACATGGCTGCTTTCACAGTTGGCCCAACCTCTGATGGGGTAGGATAAGGCTGTGACAGGACTGAAATATGAAGCACTGGGTGGGTGGATTGGGCAGGTTTTGCATCAGTGTCTTCCACAGGGATATGATCCCTGTGGTAAAGGGTTGGGTTGGGAGTGGCATAGGGATAGACTAGAATGTTGTGGAGATTGGGTGGGCAACAGAACCACTTTAGGAGGTGTCGTTAGGATGTCTCATTTCAGGGGGGAATCGGTGGTGTGTGGGGATATGGTATGGGAAATTGTTTGTGGACTAGGTCAGGAGGGTAATGCCTTCGGCATAATGGGTAAGGGGCTTATCACTGTGTATTTGCCGTTTATGGGTAGCAACGCTGTATGGGAGGGATTTTTTATGTGGAATGGATGGCAACTATCAAAGTGCAAGTACTGTTGGTAATTAATAGGTATAATGTGGTTTGAACTGCCAGTGAGGTGGAGGTTAACATCCAGGTAGGTAACTTACCAGGTTCAGAAGGATCAAATGAAACTGTTGGAGAGGGGGGAGGATTCTTTTTTTTAGTTTTAGGGCACACAACTTCTCAGGTCATTAGTGCCTAGATCGGAACAAATTCACTAGATCTTGAAAAAATTTATAACAGAGTATCAAGGGAAAGTTAAAAACAAGAGAGAAAAACAATTAGAAGGGTTAAATATCCTTTGATAAATTGGCCATGTGGTAAAAACGCAAATCTCTAGCAGCAGCTCAGTGTGTGATAAGCTAAAAATTCATCCAGAGTAGACGGCAAGTTAAGGGCTACATGGAGATGATTAAAATTAGGACATGTCGTTCCGTCAGCAATTCACCACAGAAGCACAGCGGTGCAGGGTCAGTGGTTAGAAAATGACGTTGGCTGAATCTGCAGTGACCAATCCGCAACTGGGGCAAGATGACCAACTCTCGCCAAGAGACGTGAGTTGGTCCTTCAAGCGGTCGGGATCAGTTTTACGGTTCTCAATTTATTGTCATGGAGTGAGAACCACAAACTGTGCCAGGACACAATACACTGGCGAAGAGCCCATTGCACATCATCTGATGGCACGCAAAAAGTAACCATGCGAGGCAGAAGAGCTGCCACCTTGGCTGCAATGTCGGCGGTCTCATTCCCGAGCACACCCACGTGGCCAGGGACCCACAGAAAACAAACTTGACAGCCGTTATCAGCTAGCAACTGAAAGGAGCATTGGATTCAATACATGACAGGATGGGTCGAGAAAGGGTCCTTAAGACTCTGCGGGGCACTAAGGGAGTCAGAACAGATAGCATAAAAGGGTTGGTGGTGACGGCGGATGTGTAAAACAACCTGGTGGAAGGCAAAAAGCTCAGCCGTGAAATTCAAACACCGGTCAGGGAGCTTGTATTGGAATAGGTTGTCCCCGACGACGAAGGCAGATCCGACACCGTCAGTGCTCTTGGAACCATCAGTGTGAACGGAGTTCGACAAGCCTTGAGAGCAGTATACCAAATCCGGAGTGCTGTCCTTGGGGAGCGAACTAAGTTCAAGGTGGGTGTGAACCTGGGCCTGATGCCACAGTGGCAATGGGCTCTCGCTCAACTTAAAGGTTGAAGGAAGGGTAAAATCGAGCCGCTGAAGCAGGCGGTGAAACCGAACTCCACGTGGAAGCAAGGCTATCGCAGACAACTGATTGGCGATCGAGTGAGTCATCAAAGAATAATGGGTAAGATGGTTGGGCATCGACAGCAGTCGGCATACGTACCAAAAAGAGTATGTCATGCCGAGAGATCAAGGGTAATACAGGAGCTTCAGCATAAAGACTTTCAACAGGGCTGGCATAAAATGCACCGGTCGCCAGGTGCAATCCCTGATGGTGAATATAGTTGACAGGGCAGAGAAGCGACGTCCGTGCAGAAGAGTATACAAGGCTTCCGTAGTGGAGCTTCGACTAAACAATCGCCTGGAAAAAGTGAAGCAGGATGGTACGATCCGCTCCCCATTATGTGCCATTGAGGACACCAAGAACATTAAGGGATTGGGCACAACGGGCAGCCAGGTAGGACACGTGTGGGGACCAGCAAAATTTACAATCCAACATTAGCCCAAGAATTTTGTTGTCTCCACTAATGAAAGAGCAACAGGGCCAAGACAGATGGAAGAAATTCCTTGTATCTCCAGAAGATTATACACACTTTTCTCAGTGGAGAAGCGGAATCCCTTCACAATGCTCCAGGAATATAGGCGGTCAAGACAGCGTTGAAGACAACGGTCCAAGAGACACGTCCGCTGGACGCTGCAATAAATTGCAAAATCATCTACAAAAAGGGATCCAGAAACGGCGGCTAAAAGGCAATCTACAATCAGATCGATTGCAATGGCAAAAAGAGCCACGCTCAAGACAGAGCCCTGTGGCACCCCATTCTGCTGGCGAAAGTTATCTGACAAAACAGAGCCCACCCATACCCGGAACTTGCGACCCACCAAAAACACTAATAAACAGAGGGAGGTGGCCATGAAAGTCCCATGTGCACAAAGTGCGTAGAATGCCCGCTCTCCAACAGGTATCATAAGCCTTCTCCAAGACGAAGAACACTGCTACTGTTTGACGCTTCCTTAGAAAGATATTCATAACGAAGGTCGACAAGGTGACAAGGTGATCAGCAGCAGAGCGGTGTCTACGAAAACCACATTGAACATAAGTCATGAGGCGTCTTAGATTCGAGGAGCCAGACCAACCGAGCGTTAACCATACGTTCTATCACCCTACAGACGCAGCTAGAAAGAGGAATGGGGCGATAACTGGAAGGAAGATGTTTGTCCTTCCCTGGTTTGGGGATGGGGACAACAATGGCTTCACGCCAACTTGTGGGAACCTGACCTTCAGTCCATATGAGATTATAGGTGCTAAGTAGGAAACACTTGCCTGCAGGAGAAAGGTTCATCAGCATCTCAATTTGGATGGAATCGGGCCAGGGAGCAGAAGATCTGGACAGGGCGAGAGCACGGTCTAGCTCCTGCATGGTGAAGGAGAGATCTTTCACGATTAAAAGAGTGGAAAGAAGGCGGCTGTGCCTCCCCTACTTGTTTGCGAGGGAGGAAGGCAAGGTGGTAATGGGCAGAGCTCAAAACCTCCGCAAGGGAGCGTCCCTAAGCGTTGGAAACATCAGCGGAGTCCACAAGGACTGCGTTCACAACGGTCAGGTCGGAAATCGGGGAGTGGACCTTTATGCCGGATAAACGGCATAGGCCACCCCAGACAGCCAAGGAGGAAGTAAATCGGTTAAAAGAACTGGTAAAAGTAGTCCAGCAAGCTTTTTTGCTGTCATTTATAACACGATGCCATTGCACTCGCAGTTGTTTATAATTGATACGATTCTCTAACGTTGGGTGGCAGCGGAAAGTGCGTAAAGCACGGTTCTGGGCTCTAAGAGCATCATGGCAGGCTGCAGTCCACCAAGGGAACAGGACACGGCGTGGAGAAGAGAATGTACGAGGTATGGAACATTCGGCAGCGGTGAGAATAACCTCCGAGGTATTTGAACTGACTCCCAGCTGGAAAAATTCTGATCGTGACAAACAGCCATGGAAGAATAACGCCCCCAGTCGGCTTTAGAGATGTTCCAACTGGTGGGACGAGGAGATGGGGAAGGGAAGGCCACAGGAAGTGGATGACAAGGAAAATTGTCACTAGTAAGTGTCAGAAAGTGCATACCACTCAAAGCGACCAGCAAGCTGAGGAGTGCATATTGCGAGGTCTATATGGGAACAAGTAAGTGTTGTGTCGGAATGGAAGGTTGGTGCATCTGTATTGAGGCAGACAAGATTGAGGTGTTGGAAATGGTCCACCAAAGGGGAGCCTCTCGAACAAGGTGCTGGAGAGTCCCATACGGGGTGGTGGGCATTAAAGTTGCCTACCAACACAAAAGGTGAAGGGAGCTGGTCAACAAAGTTTAGCACATCTGCCCTAGTCAGGCTTTTTTTTTTTTGTGGTTTTAGGGCGCCCAACTTCTATGGTCATTAGCGCCCAGCCAAGAACAGATTCGCTATAGTCTCAAAAAAAAAATGGTGACTGTCAGAACATCAACAAGAGGCTAACAACGAAAGATAAAAGACAATTAAAAGGGTTAAATATCCTTGGATAAGTTGGCCAAGTTGATAAAACGCAAAACTCTAGCAGCTGCTCATGTGTCATCAGCTAAAATTTCCTCCAGAGTAGACGGAAAGTGAAGGGCTACACGGAGATGATTAAAATTAAAACAAGTCAGTAAAACATGTCGCACTGTCAGCAGTTCACCACAGGAGCACAGCGGCGCAGGGTCGGCGGAGAGCAAGTGACTGTGGCTGAAACGGCAGTGACCGATCCGCAACCGGGCCAGGATGACCACCTCTCGCCGAGAGGGGCGTGAGGAGGTCCTTCAAGCGGTCGGGATCGGTTTTACAGTTCTCAATTTATTGTTGTACATTGAAAACCACGCACTGTGCCATTGCGACACGATACTCCGGCGAAGAGCCCGTTGAACATCGTCCGATGGGACGCAAAAGGTAGCCATGCGAGGCAAAATAGCTGCGGCCTTGGCTGCTATGTCAGCCGTCTCATTCCTGGGCACACCCACGTGGCCAGGGACCCACAGGAAAGAAACGTGACAGCTGTCATCTGCTAGTAATTGGAGGGAGCGTTTGATTCGATACATGACAGGATGGTTCGAGAAAGGGTCCTTAAGACTCTGCAGGGCACTAGGGGAGTCCGAACATATGGCATAGAAAGGTTGGCGGTGGCGGCAGGTGTACAAAACGGCCTGGTGGAGGGCAAAAAGCGCAGCCGTGAAATTCGAGCACCGGTCAGGGAGCTTGTATTGGAATATGTTGCCCCGACGACAAAGGCAGATCCGACACCTGCAGTGCTCTTGGAACCATCAGTGTAAACAAAAAACGGCATTATCGAACCGCGAACGGAGTTCGACAAGCCTCGAGCGGTATACCAAATCCGGAGTGCTCTCCTTGGGGAGCGAACTAAGTTCAAGGTGAGTGTGAACCTGGGCCTGATGCCACGGTGGCAATGGGCTTTCGCTCAACCGAAAGGTGGAAGGAAGGGTAAAATCGAGCCGCTGTAGTATGCGGCGAAACCGAACTCCAAGTGGAAGCAAGGCAATCGCAGACAACTGATATTGGCGATCGAGTGAGTCGTCAAAGAATAATCGGTAAGATGGGTGGTTAGGCATCGATCACAGGCGGCATGCGTACCGACACAAGAGTGTCACGTCGAGTGGTCAAGGGTAATACAGCAGCCTCGGCATACAGACTTTCAACAGGACTGGTATAAAATGCACCGGTCGCCAGACATAATCCCCGATGGTGAATAGAGTTGAGGCGGCGGAGAATCGACGGCTGTGCAGAAGAGTATACAAGGCTTCCGTAGTCGAGCTTCGACTGAACAATGGCCTGGTAAAGGTCAAGCAGGACGGTACGATCCGCTCCTCACGACGTGTCGCTGAGGACACGGAGAACATTAAGGGACCGGGTACAACCGGCAGCCAGGTAGGACACGTGTGTGGACCAGCAAAGTTTACGATCCAACATGAGTCCCAAGAATTTTGTTGTCTTCACGAATGGGAGAGCAACCGGGCCAAGACGGAGAGATGGAATAAGTTCCTTGTATCTCCGAAAGTTTATACATACTGTTTCCTCAGTGAGAATCTGAAGCCGTTCGCAACGCTCCAGGAATATAGGCGGTCAAGACAGCGTTGAAGACAACGATCCAAGAGACATCCGCTGGGCGCTGCAATAAATTGCGAAATCGTCTACAAAAAGAGATCCAGAAACTTCGGCTGAAAGGCAATCCACGATCGGATTGATTGCAATGGCAAAGAGCCACGCTCAAGACAGAGCCCTGTGGCAAGACAGAGCCCACCCGTACCCGGAACTTGCGATCCGCCAAAAATGCTTGAATAAAGAGAGGGAGGGGGCCATGAAAGTCCTGTGTGTGCAATGAGCAGAGAATGCCCACTCTCCAACAGGTATCTTAAGCCTTCTCCAAGTCTAAGAACACTGCTACTGTGACGCTTCTTTAGAAAGTTATTCATAATGAAGGTCGACAAGGTAACGAGGTGATCAGCAGCAGAGCGGTGTCGACGGAAACTACATTGGACATTTGTTAGGAGGCGTCGAGATTCGAGAACCCAGACCAACCGAGCGTTAACTATGCGTTCCATCACCTTACAGACGCAGCTCGTCAGGGAAATTTGGCGATAACTGGAAGGTAGACTTTTGTCCTTCCCTGGTTTGGGGATGGGGACAACAATGGCTTCACGCGAACGTGTGGGAGCCTGACTTTTAGTCCATATGCGATTGTAGGTGCTAAGAAGGAAACACTTACCAGCAGGAGAAAGGTTCTTCAGCATCTCAATATGGATGGAATCGGGCCCAGGAGCAGAAGATCAGGACAGGGTGAGAGCACGGTCTAGCTCCTGCATGGTGAAGGCGACAATTTTCACGATTAAAAGAGTGGAAAGAAGGCGGCCGTGCCTCCTCTACCTGTTTGCGAGGGAGAAAGGCAGGGTGGTAATGTGCAGAGCTCGAAACCTCTGCAAAGAAACGGCCCTCTAAGAGCGTCATGGCAGGCTGCAGTCCACCAAGGGACTGGGACACGACGTGGAGAAGAGGATGTACGAGGTATGGAATGTTAGGCAGCTGTGAGAATAACCTCTGTGAGGTATTCGACCTTACTGTCACAGCTGGGAAAATTCTGATCGTGAAAAACAGCCATGGAAGAATAAAGCTCCCAGTCGGCTTTAGAGATATTCCAACTGGTGGGACGACAAGATGGGGAATGATGCAGGAAGTGGATGATACAAGGGAAGTGGTCACTCGAGTACGTGTCAGGAAGTGCACACCACTAACAGACGTGCAAGCTGAGGAGTGCATACGGCAAGGTCTATGTGAGAGTAAGTATGTGTTGTGTCAGAAAGGAAGGTCGGTGCACCGGTGTTGAGGCAGACAAGATTGAGGTGTTTGAGAAGGTCCACCAAAAGGGAGCCACTCTGACAAGGTGCCTGTGAGCCCCATAGGGGGTGATGGGCATTAAAGTCACCTACCAACACGAAAGGTGAAGGGAGCTGGTCAACGAGGTGTAGCATATCTGCCCTACTCAGGGCAGATGATGATGGCGAATAGATATTACAGACGGAAAAGGTGGATAGAGAAGCAGACGGCAACTGCCTGTAGGTGAGTATGCAATGAAATGTGGTGGTAATAGACATCATCCCGAATGAGCATCGGAACCCCTCCATGGGCTGGGGTACCTTCAACAGGGGACAGGTCAAAACGCACAGAGGTGTATTGGGGGAAGTTGGCATGATCGCATGGATGTGACAGTTTCTTGGAAACAAACTAGAAGCGGGCAGTGCAATCAAAGGAGTAGTTTTTATTCCTCCCAATTGGAACGAATGCCGCGAATATTCCATTGAAGGATTGCCACAATAAAAAAGAGAAGAAAAGAGGATAAAAGTAACAAGCAGGCGGGGTCACCTCGACGGCCACCGAGGACCAAACTTCAAGGGAGCACTACTATCGCTATCTGGAGGCAGAGAATAGTGTTCTATGGGTTCAAATTACGCATCCGCCACCTTCCCGAGTTTATCAGGAGCGGCAGCTTCCGCCACCGGTAAAATGCCAGTTGCCTGGCTAACAGTAGTGCATCCCGGCGAGACAGAAGATTATCGGGCAAACTACTGTTGGGTGGCATGACGGACGAGTCACGCCTCAGTAGGGACGGAGAGGAACTTTTTTGTTGGCTTTTTTGGAAGAGTGACGGTGAGAAGAGGCAGTTGACGGTTGAGAAGCCTGAATACAGAGAAAATCTTCACAGACAGGTTCCTTTTTAAGTCTGAACATCTTGTTGAGGTGCCCGCAGTTTATTAGAGGTTGACGAAGACTTAACTGAAGCGGGGACATGGAACGGGCAATCTTCAGGCTGGCAGATCACACAACTGTGTCAGCTAAAGTGAAGTCACAGGTCTGCGTACCTGCATCCCTAGTAGGTTGAGTGGAGGTGAGGACCTTACTGTATGTGCCCGCTGGGAGGACAGTGGGCTTTCGACTCGCCAACAACTTTCGAGTGGCAGATGTTGAGACCTTTTCCATAACCCGAATTTGCTGAGTAACCTTTTCATCCTTATAAACATAACAGTTCCTAGAGGAAACCGCATGGTCACCATTGCAAGTAAGGCAGTGAGGGGCCGGAGATTGGCAATCTCCCTCATGGGCATCCCTACCACAAGTGACATTTTGCTGTATTAGGGCAAGATTGATGGGTGTGGTTGAATCAATTGCATTGGAAACAGCGCATTGGGTTTGGTACATAAGGGCGAACAGAGAACTTCATACCCATCTTTGACCTTGGATGGGAGTTCAACTCTGTCGAATGTCAAAAACGCAGTATGAGTTGGTGTCAGCTTGTTATCGACCTTTTTCAACACCCTATGCACGGCTGTTACACCCTGCTCGGACATGTAGGTCTGTATTTCTCGTCAGACAACACGTCAAGGGGTCTCATAAAAACTACCCACCGTGACGAGTTGAGCGTGCGGTGCACTTCTACCTAGCCAGGAAACGTGTGTAGCAATGTAGTCCTTATTAGTTTTTGCGCCTGGAAGGCACTGTCCGCTTCCAGCAACAATGTTCCATTGCACTGACATGAACAGGTCTTAACAGGGCCAGCAATTGCATCAACATTTCTGAATGATTAAAGGATTTACAGAAGTGAAATCTTGATCTTCAGTTGAACAGGAGTAAAACATGGACGATAAATAGTTCAGACAGGAAGAGAATAGAGGCTTCTGAAATGTGGTGCTACAGACGAATACCTAAGATTAGGTGGAGGATCGTGTAACTAATGAGGAGGTACTGAACTGGGGAGAAAAGGAATTTCTAGCATACCTTGACTGAAAAGGGATCAATTAGAACATTTTGGAGTAAAAACATCAGAGGAAGACCAAGAGATGGATTCAGTAAACAGATTCAAATGTATGTGGGATGCTGATCTTATATGGAGATGAGGCTCACTCAGGATGGAGTAGGGTGGATAGCTTCATTGAACCAGTCTCTGGACTGATGACACAAACATGCACTACACATTGTGGTAGTTTTTATAGCTTCAGATAATCTTGTATTAAAGGGTTAATAGGCAAATAGTGTAAACCATGAACATTCCAAACCATTTCAACAAGCACAGCAATGCAACTTCAAAATGCACCAATAGTAGGCCGCAAATGCTATAGGCAAGGCTTCTTCCAAATTACCAGTAAAATTTTAACGAGACCCACAAATTAAAAACATATGAATTTAAACATTTGCCCTTTGCTACAACTGAAATACAGGTTCCTGACATGTTATTTCATGAGTCAGACAGGTGGAATTGCACTAATATTATGCAAACTAAACTTTGTCGGGACATCAGTTTGTTCCCAAATGTAACTTCAATTCTTCAGCCTATGGATTATGTTTTAACCCATTAAACAAAAATACAGAAAAACCCTCCCATTTACCTTACTTTAATAGGGTAAAAATGGAATCACAGCAGAAAGTTATTACAATAAATGTGTGATTTATTGATTGGCTGAAGCATGGTGATACCAGCACTAAGGACAAGTACAACTATTATGGCACATTATGCCTATATTGGCATTTGTTGAAAACTTCACCTGAGGAATTCTGTGATCTCTAAGTTAAGGAAATCCCTGGCTGAGAAAATACACAAATGAATGAACTGCTGCTACCAGCAGTATGGGGAAATTGGAGCAATGATGCAGATCATATCTACCGAGGTAAGCAGAGGTGGCAAAAAATGTTATCGCCTCACACTATAGCCCACGTCACATAGGAAGGGACCGCACTTTTCCGCCCTTCTGCACATCCCTTTCATTTCGACACTGCCAACCAATAATTTTCCAGGTGCATGGCTGGCTCCGAGTTATGCAATGTTTCTGCTGCAGGCTCAACTGTGTGCTTGGCCATATCTCTTACCCTCTGTGCACCCTTATTGCTCTGCCTCCTGTGCAGAAGCATCTTTCTACACAACACCAACTGCACATGAAAAGCATACTCCAACACAATGCTATGTTCATGCAGAGATGACTGAACATTGCATCCTCAAATCAATTCAGTGCTCTCCCTCAAGAAAGAAAAAAAGACTTAGCCCTACTTCACACTCCTTGTGTGTCAATTTGGTTCTTGTGTACAGCAGACAAAAATTTCACAGAATTATATAAATGGATATGTAAGTAAACAACTTTCGGTTAAAGTCTAGTTTACGAGTCCCGGACTTGGTGTTTGGCGTGCAGGTGTTGGCAATGGCGCGAAGGCAGCCAATCAAGAGTCGCATTCATGCAGCCAATAGCATTGTTTCATGTCTATTGAATTTGGCGTCAGTTTTGAAATTACTGTGAGCCCAAAACGGAAGATTTCGTTATGAACTTCAGCGATCTCTTGATTAAAGATACGGTTTGTTAAATATCGAAGCAGTTTTCGAGGACAGTGCTTAACAAATATAGCTGATTTATTTACCGGACAAAGGTACAACCATAGAGCAGGAACAGCATTGATTTCCACAAATTCCTAGGGCAGTAGGCGAACGTTTGTGACGGGAAAACTTGTAAAATTCACATGCAGCATGAGCAGGTATGTGATAACATCCCTTTGTCTATTATTATTATTATTATTATTATTATTATTATTATTATTATTATTATTATTATTTGTTTACAAACCATGAACACTAAAGCTAATTCTTATTGGCCCCATGAACGCAACTCCTGATTGGCTGCCTTCACTTGCCTCATTCAATGCGCTGTTACCAACATCTACAACACGAGCACTACTCGTGGACGCAAACTAGACTTACCGAACTTTCATTCTAACTTTATGCATATCTAATGCCTTGTATAATAATTTTATTCACATTTTATTTTTATGTTATAGAAGTCTTTCCAAGCTTCAAGACTGCACTAAAGTAGACTTTTTGCTCCAAAACACCTCCTCCTAAATTATGTAAAATGAAGATCCTTTCAGTATGCAAGATATTTCTCAGCATGTAAGTTCAGTGCTAACAGAATCATTGAACAAGATAAAGGTTTCATACGTGTAGGCATAATTTCTCCGCACTTAATTACCTCATACCTTACCTTAAAATACTTTTGCAAATGTCTAAAGCGCCATTACATTTAAGCTGCCAACTTCCGATCGCCTGAATTGGAGGCTGCGCAATGCGATGTTTATTTGTTGCAGACCACATCATTATGTGGCTAGCGAATCACAGAACAAAGAAGAGTATCATCAGTCAATGGTATAAAACCTTACCGCCGCTCAACATGCACATAAGAATTTTTGACATTGGAAATTAAATATGTGGTAATGTTTTATACAGGGAACCGCGTAATATTTACAAGATGTGAAAATTAACGTCTTAACATAAAAGTTTCAATTATTTTATTTTCGAAATCACTTGATTACACTTTCAGACAGACAAAACATGCTATACATGCTCTATGGTTGAAAGGTTCTTGTATGTACCCTTGTCCGGTGAGTAACAGTTAATGGCCTCATAAAATGAATATTTGGAATTAGTTGACTGTTTCTTACATATAAAATAAATAAAACATGCTATAGTATTATATAGTTGACAGGATAAAGTGATTCTAAATCTTCATCTTACGAGGTCAATTACTTTTACTGATCAGACAAGGGTACATTCAACAATAGAGCAGGTATAGCATGTTTTATTTACCCTATGATCTGTATGAAACAGTCGCCAACTAATTCAAAATATTTTATGACGCCAATAACTGTTACTAACAGGACAAGGATACATACAAGAACCTATCAACCACAGAGCATGTTTTATTTATTTATCATCTGATAGTTTCAATTATTTTATTTTCGAAATCACTTCATTACACTATGTTAACACGTTAATTTTCTCATCTTTTAACCATCGAGTGCTTTCGTCTATAAAACACATTACCACATATTTTACTTACAACGTCAAAAATTCTTATTTGCATGTTGCTGCAGTGGTAAGGTTTGGTTACCATTGGCTGACAATCACGTGGTCTGCAACGAACACCGCGTTGCGTAGCCTCCAATTCAGGCGATCAGAAGCAAATGTGCTGTATTTGGCGGATTTTGTATTTATACTTCAATATTACGAAAGTGGGCAGATTAAATGTAGCGGCACTTTAAAAACATTTGTAAAACACGTATTTTAAGGTAACATACGTCTTAACTGACTATGGAGAAATTATGCCTACATGTATAAAACCTTTACCTTTAACAATATTTCCAGATATGGGTTTCTACATAAACTTCAGTGTGTGCAAGCACTTGCATGCAGGGGAGATGCATAGGCTGCCTGTTTTACATGTCTGTGGCTCTGCTATCTTTGCAGTTTATAACTTAAATACGGTACTTGTTCAGAGAGGTGACTCCCTACCTAGAAACCTAAATTCTGTATTTTGACAAACTAATGACTGCTTCAATCTTGAATAATCCATAGGGTCAAGTGGGGTATGAGAAATTTTAAATCTTTTGCTATGGATTTTTACAAAATGATAATATATCTTCTGAAAACTGCACCACCACCACCACCACCACCACCACCACCACCACCACCACCACCACCACCACCACCACCACCACCACCACACAGAAGGCAATACATTTTCAATGTCAACATTTTCAGTGTGCATTTAAGGGGAAAAGCATGAAAAATTGAAATAAATGTCTCATAATTACCCAGCATATGGGGCAATGTGAGACAGCCATAGGGGTAATAAGACAGGCATATATCTGTGGTAGTTTGAGGATAAGGATGCAAAGGTAACCATGAGACAGATCAAGGTCTGTTCTGTAAGGTTACATCTATCAGGAAAAACATTTCCCAAGAGTTCTTTAACACAACAATTTGGACTTCAGTACACAATCTCAATTGAATCAAATCTTTTCTTAGCAAAATAAATGTAAATAAAGTGCATTTATTATGTTGAACTATACAAAAAAGTTTGTGATACCCTCCTGAATTATAGCATACACAAACAATATAAAATGGAGGAAGTTTATCTACACCTACAGCTACAGCTAATACACAACATGCTTCGTAATTTTACTTCAGCCTGTCACCGGCCTGATCTATTTTCGGTACAGGTAGTTTGCCTCGAATATCCATATTCACAACCGACATTTTCTTTCATTTTAAAAGTGTCATTTCTTGCATCAACACTCCTCATTACCATCACTTCTTCACTGTCAAAAATATTTAGAATCTCACAATTATCAATTTTCAGATTGCCTTATCCTACCCTTTAAGCATACCGGAACATTCACCACAGCTATATGACTGCAAGTTTTCTGTTTGTATAAATTTGTCTTGGTCTCCAATAATATTGTCTACACTATCATCATCTCTCTACCCACTGTTCTTCCTTCTTATCGTAATCTTCAGTAGCTGTAGATTTCTTTGGTTTTTCTCATTCTTCACTACTGGTGTTTTCTTTCTATCCTTCAGAGCATTTACATTCTCGATGTGATTTTATTCTTCAGAAGTAATCACTGTGGCATGAACATCTATTTTTCTTCTTTTTGCATTGGTCGCACTAGTCTTTCTGTAGACACAGACTCAAAATTACTCCCTACAGCAGGATCTGCTTTTGAAGTTGATGGCATTTCAGGAGCAGTAACTGTCACCTATTTCTTCAGCTTCCTGTGGCATATTTGTATTAAATGTGTTTACTGTGGTGACAATTCCCCCACTTGCTGTCTCATTTACCCCAAAAGTTTTAACAGCTATTTCTCTACCTTAAAATACAACACTATTTTTTATTGCAATATTTCAATCAGTGAATATCCCTGCTTTAAATTATAGCTTTGCCATTATTCTCAATGATACAGTTGTGGAGTAGCGTTAAGTTTCAAAAAGAGAAAAAAGTTTAGGTGAAAACAGCAGAGGTGTAGGGAGAAAATTTCTTTCCTTGCATTTGTACCAGATTCTTTCAATGGTAATTGCCGTGTGAAGTAGACATATGCATACTAAATACATATTCATTATAAAACTATTTTCTGCAAATATGACCTGGAAATTTTGTGCTGTCTCATTATTACCCCACTTGACCTTAGTTCACAAAAAGAAATTCTGAATTTTACAGCTGTATCATTTACAAAAATAATTGGCACACCTCTCCCTTGGCAACAAACCATTGCAAGAGTTAACTCACTATTAAAACTAATTTTCTGTAACAATATTTCTGTATATAAACAGAGGATTTTCTCATCTTAACTACCTTTAATATGCACACACAGACTGGTCCAACAAAGCAACCAGTTAAGAGTAATGTTTGTTTAGGCCTACAGCACTAGTTCTTTGGCCAAATGTCTAGAGAGGTAGGGGGGCCATTAACCATTAATTTAGGTATTGGCAGAAATTTTGAACTTCAAAAATTTCTGCAAGTGAGACTGGGAGCCAAATTCTCACAGATGGGGAAAAATAAGCCAAATTGCCCATTTGAGTTGTTACACACTGCTATCATATACCCAAAATACCATATTGAAAGACGACAGTTTAGATGAAGTTCCTCAGATCAAAACTCACTTCAGCCACTGCCAAATAGGGACAACCTTGCACCAAATATCTTACGTGACTTATTTTAACTCATTATTTGCATCAGTTCACTACTATGACAAATATTGTCAAAATCTCTCTATACCCTAAACAGAAATAGAACACCATACTCTAAACTAGTGTAAATTTCAACATGGACTTTCCATTAAGTTATCCTTGACTACATTACAATTGTCAACACCCGACCTCCAAACTAAATAATACAAGCGTCTGTTTAATGTTTATACAAACCTTTGCAAGTAGAGGTAATATTTACCTGATAGGCAAGGCGAGCCCTATCAACAGCACTACTCAAGTCCTCATCCTTGTCCAGAAGCATCCTTGATAATGTACGAAGAGTAAAAGCTTTAACAGTTTTTGCACATTTCACTTCTGCAACTGAGAAACCATTGACAAATCCTTTCACAACGGCACAAAACCTGTCCAACAGGTTGTACTTCCTAAGCGCCTCCAACAACAACGATGACGCCAATTTTTGGTTTTCGTGGCTAACCAGAATAATACTCTGTTTTGTCTTTCCACTTATCTGCTCCAGCCAGTGCACGAAATCTGTGAGAGCGGATATTTCACTCTTCGTTTTTAAAACCTGAAAAAATTCAGAATTTCAATTCTAGTACAAATTATGAATTGAGCATCATATCGCATACTTTACTACGGGTGTAGAGGATTAACATACGTTAAATTACTACTTTATATAATGAAAACGTAGAAGCTCTACAAAACTAAATACCATCAAATTACCTACACAGGTATTTAAAATTACTTAAAAGTATTAGAGACCTTTAAATTTTACAGCGTATTGTCATACCACCAATAATTAAAATAAACTTACCTTTCCGGCTTTAATATCCTTTAGCATTCTGTAGCGTCCAATTGTCACCACTGCCATATTATGCCTGCTTCGGGAGGCAAAATTCAAATCTCCGAAGGGCATTATGTACTGCGAGAACTTGTCAGTTGGCGTATAAGCAGCTACTTGACAAATTTCATCAATAAGCGTACGACCAGTTGCGTCCACATCCCAACCGATCACCCTGTATTCACCTCCAGCAGAAAGATCCACGGTCTTTCCGCTCTCAGTGCCATTCTCTGTTACTGTTGTTGACACCATCACTCTCCTAGAAAAGGAACAATTTTCTAATACCTTCACTGAACTGACAAATGCTTTAAATATTAAATTATTCCATCAACCAACAGACTAACAAATTTAATCTATTTAGCACAAAGATTTCATCACTTGAGACGTTGTGAAAATTCCTTAAAAATTATATCACTCTATCCTACTCACAGTTACAACTGATACTATGACACTTTATCCACTACCCTACAAAGCCACTGAACTGTACAATCTGAACACCCTCGGCAGCGGGCTCTGTTATATGATATGAACAATGGTTCCTAACAAACAGTTAATAATGCAATATGGTATTATGCACGAGACATATGACCGATTCTATTGACAAATTTATTTGTGTGAAATCACTGAAGTGATTCCAAACAACAAAGTCCATGATGCAGATTACATGGCATGTGCTACAGTCCCATTTAACCATGCTCTCCTATCACTGGCAACAATCAAACCCTGATTTTAAATGCTGAAAAAATGTAAAAAAGCAACATGTTTTTTTCCGGCAACAATCTATTCTTAGAAAAATTGGGAGCCCCGCCCCTTCAACATGCAAACAGCAAGAATAATCATCGTTATTAGCCATGTCGCGCTTACCAGTGGGTGGTCAATGCCTAAACTATCACACAGCACGTCTAAAATGTTACTAATAATTCTCACTACTGACAATCTTTACACATTCGACTCTCATACGTCACTATTCGTTTCACTACACAATGCACGTGGAGGATAGAAATGGGTGCCTTCTGAAAGTTACGTATGCAATACGCAAATAGTGCGCGGCGAGATTTCGTTACTATCGATACAATCGCATCGAATAATATAATTGACTGGAAATGAGTCTTTATTTCCATTGTTTACAGTTTAATACTAACATTTTACTCTTAAAAACCAAGGAATAAATTTATTAAATTCAGTGAAATAAGGAAATAGCGCCAACTTACATTTTAAGGCACAGTCAATTCGCTTAGCCTGAAACCCAACGGTGAAAGTGAGGTTACGACTATTCCTGACGTAAAAAGTCATTGTATGATATCGAAAATGAAGAAATAACGTAAATTTCACAAATCTCCAAAGTAAACTTTATATTCTATCAGCTTAGTGTAATGAAGTGCTGATATGTGAAACAATATTTCGAAACTACATTTATTTACAAACGAAATAATATACATACAAACACACCAAACAATATGTATAACGACATAAATAGAGCTCCTTTAGCTTATCCATTACGTTCCCCCCCCCCCCCCCCTCACTTCAGCAATCCATAACGTCTTAAACAACTGACTTATCCTCTTTCATTGAGGTTGTCGTTTTCTTTAAATGTTATTTAATAAATATAGTAATGCTTCATCGATATACATTCCTATTTATTTAAATATAGTGTGGGCCTGAGCCTTTTTTGTAACAGTATTCCAAACTAATCAATCTAGCGGCTTCAGATATCCGACCACGCTTTTGGAAGAACAGTCAATGGAAAAAAATCCAAATCATCAGTGATAATTTGCAATTTACCATAGAAACAAAGCATACTAATAAAGATTAACAAAGCCCTTGGTCGACATATGCAATAACTCGCTGTCGGAGGGAATTTTTCCAGAAAAGCTGAAAATAGCAAAAGTGAAGCCACTATACAAGAAAGGGGAAAAAACCAACATAGAAAATTATAGGCCTGTCTCTCTTCTATCTGTTTTTTCTAAAATAATTGAAAAAATCTTTTACAAAAGGCTCATAGGCTTCATTGAAAAACATAAACTCCTCTCAGCTACGCAACATGGCTTTCGAAAAGGTAAATCTACTGAGACAGCTATCGTTAATTTTCTAAATGAAGCTCTAAACTCAATAGACAAAAAAGAACATATAGTAGCAATGTTTTTAGATCTGTCAAAAGCTTTTGACATAATAAACCATGGTTTATTACTTAGTAAGCTAGAAAATATGGGCATCAGAGGTCCCGCCTATGAGTGGGTACAGTCATACCTACTAAATAGACAACAAGTAGTTGAAATAGTGCACAAAAATGGGAATAACATACAATCATACTACTCACAGAAATGTTGTATAAAATACGGTGTACCACAGGGCTCCGTCGTGGGACCGATTCTGTTCCTTCTTTTTGTGAATGACTTGGAGCCACTTACCCCTAACCAGAAATATATTAAATATGCTGATGACACAAACATACTTATCAAAGGTGGAACATTGGAAGAGTTGCAGAATGAAGTAAAAGAGTGTACATCTCACCTATCAGAATGGTTCTCTGCAAACAAGTTAATAATAAATACACAGAAAACAATCACCATGAATCTACATACAATACAGAACAAACAGAATCTAACTCCAACCATAGATCTGCTGAGTAAAACACTAGAATCTGTAAATGCTACAAAATTTCTTGGGGTCTGGATACAAGATGACCTAAGATGGAACACTCATATACAATATACATGTAGCAAACTAAACAGCATTTGTTATGGTATCAAAATTCTTGCAGGTTGCACATCAATGCAAGTCCTCAAAACTGTGTATTATGCTCAAGTAGAATCACAGTTAAGGTATGGTTTAATCTGCTGGGGAAATACACCACCCAGCAAAAGTTGTTTCATTGCCCAGAAAAGAATAATAAGAGCCATGGTAGGTGTAGCACCACGTTTCTCATGCAAACCTTTATTTAAAAAACTGTGTATTCTTCCACTACCGAGCCTCTACATACTTGAAGTAGTAGTGTTCATACGAAAAATTTTAGATTCCAAAAACAAGCTCGTACCAACAAATCACAGTATTCACACATACAACACAAGGAAGCATCGTGATATACATGTACAGTTTGCTCGTACGACACTAAAGCAAAAAGGCCCCCTGCAGGCAGGGACAAAACTTTATAATAAATTACCTAAGAACATTAAAGCAATAACATGCTTGCATAAATTTAAAACTGCTTTAAGTAACTTTCTGTCTGAAAAGTGCTATTATAGTGTGGATGAATTTTTTTCTGAAAAATAATTTGGGAAATGAAAAAGTGTAAATATGTATTTAAGATTTAAAAAAAATGTGAGTGTTTAAACTTAGAAATGTATGTGTATTCTAGAAAGAGTCAGTTATGTGCTTTTTATGTATGGCTTAAATAATTTTATTGTATTTTAGAATATACTATATACATTATATGACTTGTCCTATATCTCTATGTACTGCTGTACAATGTATGATTTTACAGGACCAATAAAGATACAATACAATACAAGAAGACATAACTGTGTATAATCGCCCAGGTATAGAAAGGTCAACTTCCAATATTAGCAGACAACTGTTGTGTCAAAACTTTCTTATCGAGAAACCTTGCCTCAACTTGACTTGATGATGGTCCGGATAAGAGTGTGAACGCCGCAATATGTAATGCATTGTCAAATGTTTGTGACGAAATGTGACGTTACTTGACATATCGGAGAGTGTCAATTAGCCTTATGGAGAGCAAAAATAAAAATATACAGCAATGGACACTAACAATATACAGGAAATAGATTATGGCTTACGTTTATTATTAAATGTCACTTTAAAACTGCCCAGGATAGTCATCATAGCATTTACACTGGTTTATTAATGTCAATGAATAAATGCACTCCCCTCTTGGAGCGTTTTGTTACATGAGTGAGCGTACTAACCGACGTATGAAGTATTTTGCATCGAATTACAAGAAAAAAATTATCGATAATTTTGATTTTAAATTGGAAAATTACGGTTACATTTAGTATATACTATCTTCTTTAGATTATTTATTTTAATCATAGGCTACATTGGAAAGAACTATAATATTTGTGAATGAGAGTTTATAATTCACAATCTAATAAGACAAAATAAGTTAAAAGGTAATTGCAGTTAGGAACACACATAACTAGCTGTGAGCAGCATTAAAATAAATTATGACACATATGCAAATACATTATATGTATTCATGTACCTATATATTTTTGGGAATAAGGTTAGTAACTGATTCCCCTTGACCAAGAACAAGTCAGAGGATACATTTTTCTGATAGCACCACAATTCATATATTTCTGGAAGGAAAGATCCATTTCACTTGTCATAAGGCTCTGTTCTGGAGCATCTGGAGGTGCTGAAGTTGACTTTCAGAGGCTGTGCCCCAAATGGGGTAGGCATAGACCATGATGGAGCAGACTGTGGCACAGATTCGGACACTGCTACTCACCAAAAGAGTGGAATGTTGGTTAAGAAGCAGGTAGAGTGCCACGAGGTCGGCAGCGGCGCACTTCCAGGTGGCATCAATGTGTGGCTTCCATTTCAGCTGGCAGTCAATGGTGACCCTGAGATAGGTTGCAGATGTGGTCCATGCAATAGGAGTACAGACGAGCGTTTACATCCGCTACCAGGTCATTGTGGCATCGGTGATGACTACAGCACGACTCTCCACGGCCTTGAATTGAACATGCCATTGGGAGGCCCAGGTTTCAAGGTCATGGCGCACTGTTTAGAGACTTTGGTGGACTGCCACAGGGCTAAGATGGCGGAACGGGACTGTGACATCATCTGCATAGATATAACTGCTGACCCATTGGGATGTGGGGAAGTCTGCCATGCAGACAGTGTACAAGATCGGTCTCAGAACTGATCCCTATGGGAACGCCAGCATTGACAAGGCAGTGGGTCGAGAGGGCATCATCGCCCCTGATGGCAAAGGTCCATTCGAGCAGGTAGTCTCTGAGCAAGATGACTAGTGAGGCAGCGAATATGGCAAAGAAGAGCATGTAGACCAGCCCCTGATGCCACACACTATCGAAGGCATGGGAGGTGTCCAAGAGTATCGGTCCACAAAGCTCAAGGCAGATGAAGGCAGTGGCGGCCGCCTCTAGAATGTGAAGCAGTTGTAGCAGGGTGGAATGTCCTCATTAAGACCAAATTGTTCATTTGGGATCACCGGTCTTGCAGTCATAGAATCGAGAAGACATGGTAGTAATAGGCGCTGAAAAGCCTTCCTGAGAGGAAACAGAAGCCTAATAGGTTGGTAGTTATGGGGGGTAATTACATGGCTTGCCAGGCCTGGAGATGGCGATCACAATGACTCTGTTTCCAAGTGACTGGGAAGGTTCGTTGAATGATGATGATGTTGAAGTGCCTAGTGACGTAAACAACATGTAGTACTGACGGTTCCCAGATGGATGGGTGCTGTTAGAAGGTCCGCAACAGTGGCTTTGTACGGTGGCAGGCATGAGAGAGTGTGCCACAGAACAGTCTCCAGTATAGGAGCCTCTGCTGCAGGAGGAACATGAAAGGTAGCAGTGAGGAAGACTCAAAGGCGATCTTCAACCTCTCTGAGATGGGAAAAGTCGACGTGATCTTCGATGGAGGTGAAATTTAGTTCGAAGATGATGGCCAGGGCGTCAGCTTCGGCAGCAGGTTTGTACAATAATCCAGTAGGAGTATCAAGTGGAAGCATATGATGCTTTTGCATTGTGAAATTATGCACAAGGTCCCAAGCCGAGGCATCAATAGCGAGACCAACAAGGCGAGTATCCCAATGACGTTGTCGATGAGCCTGGAGGGTAGCCTCAATCTACCGCTGGAGGTGATTGACATGGACTTGATATCACTTTGGCTAGTGAGGTACCAGTGCTTGGCCAGCCACTTCTTCTCCCATATAAGCTGTAGGATGTCAGGTGGTATGGAATTTCCACAGCAGTCAGCAGAGACTAAAGGTCAGTGGGAGGGAGGGGGGGAGAGGTGGTAGAGGTCATGGCATCGAGAACGCATCGGTAAAATGTTAGAGAGCTTCATTTGTGATTGGAGCAGGTGGTAATGGGCAGTCAGTACAGAAATGGTTAAGATGACGGCAGTATGCGTTACAATTTATAATTTGTACACTGCAAATTGTAGCCGCAAGAAATTTTATGCAGAGAGTATACACACATATAGTTGAATATATCTTCTAAATTGTGTAATAGTACAACACGCAGTTCATGGAAAACCGCCCCATCACGCTCCACGTTTTAAACTATTACTTCTTTACTACTAATTGTATTCCCAAGAGATTTTACAGACATACAGCATTGATACAAATGAAGATATACCTGAAAAATTATACAACTGTACAACATGTTGTTGTTGTCGTCTTCAGTCCGGAGACTGGTTTGATGCAGCTCTCCACAATACCCTATCCTGAGCAATCCTCTTCATCTCCACATAAGAACGGCAACCTACATCTGTCTGAATCTACTTACTATATCCATCTCTTGGTCTTCCTCTGCGGTTTTCACCCCACACACTTCCCTCCAACGCTAAATTCACAATTCCTTGATGTCTAAGAATGTGTCCTACCAATCTATCCCTTCTTTTAGTCAAGGTATGCCAGAAATTTCTTTTCTCCCCAATTCTGTTCAGTACGTCCTCATTAGTTACGCGATCCACCCACCTAATCTTCAGCATTCTTCTGTAACACCACATTTCAAAAGCCTCAATCCTCTTCCCTGTCTGCACTGTTTATCGTCCATGTTTCACTCCCATACGAGGCAACACTCCACACAAATGTCATTAACAAAGTTGTACATTACATTAACAATAAAGTGTCCTCTTTTTTACATGACGTGTCCTTTTTTTTATGATATTCATATGGTAACCCTAAACCGAGACCTCGTACATACGTCGTACATCCTCCAAAGTGTGACGTGTCTCTTCATTGACATATTGTTAACCATCTGCTTATATTTGATTGGAACCAAGCGAAGTAAAGTTGTTGTTGTATAGTCCTGACGACCAATGGGCTTCTGCTAGTGTCTGTATACGTAAATACGGATTCAAAAATGTTCAAATGTTTGTAAAGCTTATGGCTTTAACGGCGAGGTCATCAGTCCCTAAACTTACAATGAACTAACTTAGGCCTATACTAAAGACAGCAAAAACATTCATGCCCGAGGGGGGATTCGAACCCCCGATGGGGAACGGCCTCGCGCATCGTGGCACAGCGCTTCAATGCGCTCGGCCACAATACGGATTCTGTTAATTGACGATAATAAATGAAATTTGGCCACTTCGCGGCATATATACTGTAGCCCTGGCGACAACAAGGACTTTCCTCACGTCTCGCAGCTACTGCGTCTCTTCTGACTCACTGACGCCATATGGTCCTGCTATAGTGCTTTCTCCGGCGTGGGAACCTGCAGGAAACTAGCCGGCCATTCTCAAAACAGCTGTTGTGCGCTGCCCAGCTGTTCTTAGCCACGCAGGGCTATTTCCGTGGTGCCTGGTACTGTTAAACACGTGAAAAAGACAATTTAATTCGCGAGGACTCGCGCGTGAGCATTTTGCTCACGGTAATTTTAAAACAGTCGACATTTTACCAATTTTAAATCGTTTAATATTTGTGTTTTCTTATAAACGCAACTAGAAATATTTATTTAGACATATTAAATACATCACAAACTTTTCTTTGACTGACAGAAAAATGCTATACACCCGATCGATCGCGTAACTTTTAAAGGCGTGAGTTCTCGCGGGTTAATAAAAAATATATCCCACATAAGACCTTACAAACGCTTCAGTCAACAATAGATGCTTCCGTGTTCTTCAAATCATGGCCTCAACAAACAAAACGACAACAATCCAGATTACGTGAAAACAATGGCACTGAAATCTTAAACTACTCTGCTGTTATTTTTTAAAAAAATAGCGATCGGCTTCCTTGTATCTCGAATTATTTTTTATTATAGCTCAATATTGTCAAGAAGATGATGACGAATGGAATCAGGAGTATTATAGCGTATCACTTGTCAGGAAACAGGAAGGCAAGAGGTAGGGTTATCAAATGTCCGTCTTCAGAGAAGATGACATTTCTAGATTAATAAAAGAACCTTCTGTCTCTCTCTCTCTCTCTCGTATTGACAACTCAAGTACTGGCGATGTCTCTATCAGCGTCTTGTTTGTAATACATCGTACGCAATTTGTTCATCTTCTTACAAAATGAGAATCATGAGACCCGTAGAACGAATTACAGGACTAAATAGTAGTGTAGCCCTAATATTTCATCACTTGTAATTGTATTTCACCACTTGTAATTATCGTCTTAAGTGCCGAACATTTTTTCCCGTTTTCACCTGAAATTTTTTGCGATGCAACATCTAAGGAAACCATAGTACTGTTAACTGTAAAATCGTCACGAATAAAGTAACAGTAAAAATTATCTAAGCGTTCCTTGTTATAGCTATGCCCCCATTTCGGATCAGACTGACGTGACTATATACATGACTGGCATCTAGATTTATTTACCGCAATTAATTATTATAAAACTACTCAGTTATTAGGACAAAAACTTTAAATCGATTTTTTCAATACACTGTTTATGTAGTTACGTCTCTTTGGTCCTAAATAGACGAATGGTGAACCGGCAATGGTTGCTGTGGCATGTGACCTTATTTATATGAAGTTTTGAACAAGGTTTTAACTTATGTATAACGAACACTGCACTAGCTTTTGCTCTTAAATTCCTTAAATTCATAAGTGTGGTTGACAGACAACACACAGGACTGCCGAGTCCCAGCACGACATACTGAACGTCTTATTTTTTGGGTCACACAACATTCCGACCAGAGAAAAAAGGGGGGAGTTTCATATTAGACTATGTGTATTGCACTGTCTTCCATTGTTGCAGACGTCTGTTTTTAATTATACGCCTCAAAGCTCGTATTCCGTGACAATTGCCACGCCATTTATTTCAACTGTTCCGACTTCCGAAGCAGCTTGACCTCAGAGCAGCGAGGGCACAGAAACGTTCACATTGTTTCAAGAAAAGTTAAATTCTATAGAGTGAGTCAATGTGACCGTTCAGAGCGTTGTATTTACGCACTTTCAACTTGAAGCAGTTGCACAATGCAAAAAGGAGGACATTTCCCCATTTTGTTAAAAACCCGGCCGGACCATTTTTAGAGGACGTCTGGCAACCCTAGCAAGAGGGAAAAAAATTCCAAACTTGCACAAAGTCTTATGAAAAAAACCTTTTTTTTTAGAGGTCAGAATTTTCAACTTCCATCTCAGTGTTCTAATACTGTTCAACTGTTTGTATAGTCTATGGGACTTAACTGCGGGGTCATCAGTCCCTAAACTTACAAACTACTTACGAACTAGGACAGCACAAATATCCATGCCCGAGGGGGGATTCGAACCCCCGACCGTAGTGGCCGTGCAGACCGTGACTGGAGCGCCTTAGTCCCCTCGGCCACCGTGGCCGGCGTGTACTAATAGTGACTTTTTATGTACTTTTATAGACATGTACTCTTTGGCTGTTCATATTCTGAGTCAAAATCACTCTTAGCTAAAGAGGAAGGGAGTCGTAATTAGAAAATACTTCGTGAAAAATTATCTGCCCATCATGTTTCACCAAACCATAAAGCTTTTGTTTTGCTCTTGGGAGGCTAAAGTATAGTGATTTCTACGCGTTACCTTTTGGGGCGGGTCACCGGAAGACTTTACAATACCAAAGTATGAGATCTTATTACTTGCATCACATTATTTTCCACTCTATTAAGAAAAGTAGCAATTAGGTTCTGCCACTTCTTTACTTATTGATTATGGTTACGATTAATGTGTTAATTTTATAATTTTCACGAACTTTCATTTTTGCGTAAGCTTCTGCAATCAGTCACTGTTAATAAAATTCTTCAGGCTTGAGACCGCATTGTCAAATTGTAAAACTTTCTGACGTTTCTGCCGCTGTTCCCAGTCGCCTTCCTCTGGCTATTTGATTGCTGAATGGCCTAAGACTTGGTAGTCTTATGACAATTAGGCAAACATGGCTAAAAATATTAAGAGGTCCAGTAGAAAATATCTGAGAAGAATGAAGTGGTCTATTTCATACCATATACTGCTCACTAATTAAATTTAGTAGGAGAAATGCAGCAGGCACAACTTCTGAAGCGCAAACATTTCCCGGACTTTCCATCTTTTGTTGTTGGAATTTTTAAGGGGACTAAACTGCTAGTTAATTAGTTCCCTCCATCGTTTTGTATCTATTCTTTGTGGCTTCAAGATGTTGAATCTAACAAAAGCTCATAGACTAAGAGTAGGTAGTCTGCAGATTACGGGCTGTTTACAAGCATTTTGGTGAAGTTATACAGGCTCTGTAAGAAGTTGACACTCATTCTTAAGACCAAAAATTGAGGTAAAATCTATTTTAAAAAACGATAAAACTCAAATTCATTGCTTTAACTTGTTTCTGGTATGCAATATTTAAAAAATGGAATTGGAGGACTTAAAGGTCAAAGCATCTGATATCTACGCAGAAAATCTTAACAAGTTTTTATTTTTGAAACGGAAAGTTGCAAACACCATACACTTGCAATAGAGAAAGATCCTTCCAAGGTGCCGCTGCATCATCCAGATTAAGGTTTTTTTTATGTTCTTTATTTCTTTTGAAAGATCCTGTTTCCACTTGAGAAAGAAATTTCAGCTAGCTGGCTCGAATTTGTTCAAGTGCGTGAAGTTCATCCAGATGTGTATCCAACACATCTGCGGCTGGACTATCATACGGTTTTGAGACCTTTACGCTTTGTAAGTGGCCATGTTATAACATTTGACCTATGATCGGTAGTGCGTGTAGGGTTTCGAGACGGTCGAGATTCTCCTAACATTTAATACTACGTCTAGACTCCACACAAAATACATAATCTCCCGACAGACCAAACGTTCTGTACAACATAATAATTTGAATTCACCACGCTCTTTCTCTCGTTTAATTATCCAGTTGAACAAACTTCTTGGAAAGTTAAGGAAGTGTAACAGGATAAACTTTATGGACGATTTTTTCGTAATTCATTCAAAAGGGACACAAATTTGAAATAAATTATGTCATTTCTGTTGTTAATTCCTGTAAGAATAAGTTCTGTACAAAATAATAAATTGAGTTCACCATGCTCTTTCGTTCATTTAATTATACAATAGAACGCTTGTCTTGCAGAAGAGAAGGACATGTGCAAATGACAGAATTTAGGGAAATTTTTTTATTGATAAGAGTATTGATATGGTGTCTATTCTTTCGCTCATGTCCGAAAGAACAGACACGATATCAATTTTATGTATCCCACAACGGGCAATTGACAATTTCTCTGCGAACGCATAAATACGCTTGATCCATCGCGGGAATACATTGTAGGTTATGAGCAAGGCATAATAATGGACAGGGGGGGAGGTACTACCGTCATACTGTGTTATAAGTTGAGAATTAGTGCAGGGCGGGAAGCATGTCTGGATAGCCTAACTGGTTAGCTCACTAAGTTCGGTGAGAGGTGAATGTTCTTGCTAATAATAAAAATAATTCAACATATAAGAACTGAACGATAAACAACAAACACACATCTGCAACGAACTGTACTACCCGAAAAAAAGGTGAGGAAAAACAAAAAGACATAAAAATACCGTACTTAATCCTGAAGACACATTTAACAGTTGTTCAAACAAGATACCTAGAAACATAGTAGAAATATTGTGAATGAATTGTTTTGGAATTTTTTCATATTACTTTTTAAAAAAACGATTAATTTTCTGTTAATGTAATAATTTCACACTAATTTAATTTAAATTTGCATCATCCGTTGTAAAAAGAATTTAATTCGTTGTATTTTTATAGAATAAAAATTGTTTAAAAATGGTTAGAGCTAGGATTCGTATTGAAAGAACCGCAGGTTACACTCTGCCTGGCGGGAAAGATTTGTGTGTGGTTAATTGTGACGCCCGTAGTGTACGCATTGCCAAGGAGCACAAAAACATCCACTATGCAGATAGAATCTTTTCTCATCGGAGAAGGACACATGACTCAGCTCCTCGATGGTCCTGTCCCTGTGCTCTTGGCGGGATCGCAACTGACAAAGTTCTCCAAAATTGAAGGATATACTTAGAACAATACCAATCTTGTAGGCCGTCTGTAAGCACCGTGTATTCTGGTGGTATGTGTACACAATGCAACGTGCGTCCAACCCTAGTGAAATACTGACAACAATTTGACCAAGACTGTATAGGCATAAATGACTATGTCTTGTGTGACTTCGAACTGTTGTCACTATAGTTCAGCTTACAATAAAATATCATTCGTGTGCTCTTAGCTCAGCTACAAACAGATAAACAGTGAACAGGGAAATCCCGAAATTTTGTGAATCCACAACAGGCAGATAAGATTAGTAGCGAGAGAATTCTCCTGCGATGAAGAACCTCACTCGAGATCAGCACGATATCAGGTAGACCGTGACTACTCGATTTCTTAAGATGATTCAGCCAACTGCAACACATACGTCGCAGATTGAACCAGAAAAAACCAACTACGAAACCCCTTGCCACCTTTTCCCGTGCATGGTGAAATGCCACCAACAGACGGTAACCGAATTTCGTAAACTGTTTTTCAGCACAGTCGCTGTTTCTCTTTACTTAACACTTTGACTGCCGGCCCTGTAAACTTTGCCATTTCTAAAAATGCCGGGTATTTTTAGCAATATTTAGTATTTTGTATTAGAAAAACTAGACAACATTTAAATGTGGTAATAACCTTTTCTGAAAGCCTTTGACTTCTCCTTCCTGATTACCTAATTTCAGTTTCTTTGAATGTTTACTTCCTTTTCCACATATTTTCAAACAATGTCATTTTTTGGGAAACAGAAAAAAGTTCACGGAAATCATAAAGTATTTACATCATGCTTGTCGTAGTAGAAAAGCTTTTATTATTTCAATAATAAAACACTGATAAAAACATTTATTACATATATACACACATTATTTTCACACAGTGTAATTTTAATTTTTTTATTTCTTATGATACAATGTAAAACATGTTTCTTCGCACATTGCGATTTTGCACTCACTGCACTGGTATGATGTGTCTTTTCTTACTGCCTTTCCAGTTTGCTTTTTTCCTCTGGTTGAGCCTACTTTGCACATCCTTTGAATTCTACTTTTACCTGTGGGAGGTGGAATTTTTTCTAGAAAATGCTTTCTTGCAGATAACCTGCTCAGATGGCCTCTATCGGAAGTTGGTTTGGGAGTACCGTCTTCACACATTGGCAATTCTACACACAACACCTTTATGAACTTGGATAGAGGCATCTTCTCAGCTTTTATTTTGTTATGTTGTACTCCACAACACAAGCAGGCTTTTGTTTTTTGTTTACATCTTCTGTCTTCATAATTATATCATTTCTGCCCTGTGTCTTGTACTTATCATATATACATATCTTTTGTCTTTCCAGCACACAGCCAAAAGATTTCCACTCCTCCGTAATATCTGTTCCCTTCTTTGTATGTTGGCTGATTTCAAAGCCTAAGGCCTTCCCTTCCTGTTTTACATTACAGTTCGAACAAGACCTGTCTTCTCCTTTTCTAACATTCTACTTACCCCTTGCGGCACAATGAAGAGATGCTGAGACCGTCAATGGACGGGATTTCGTATTTACAAACATTAAAAATCGAATTTCGTCAATTGACGGGATCGGCAGCCTACGGAAATTTTTGTATTCCGTCAATTGACGGGATTGGCAGTTAAAGTGTTAAATTCACAGTTTCACTCTCAGCCTAATGTTTATCCCTCGCTGCACAAAGGGTCGTTCTGTGCATATTAGCCAAAAATTCTTAACTAAACGTAGCCTGACAAGAAGTCAAGCGCGTTTAAAATACGGTTGCCTTTAGATGGACTTGAAAATCGATTTTGGAGGTGGGAAACCGCTTTATAGACATCTCAATTTGAAGTTCGGAACAATGTACGCTGCTTACTTAAAGGAGCCAGCAGTGAGGGTCTGTGTTTCTCCATGAGTAGTCAGTTGAGGTTTTCATGTGGCTGCCTGGGTCTAATGTGGATCTTTTATGCGTCTGGAAAAATTCGATTGACTGGAAATAATTGTTAAAATCTTCATTAAAATTCACCAAGTGAAGAGGCTCGCAAGGAATTCTATCTGGCATTAAATGAAGAGGTCTGTGCCATATCACAAGAAATAAACAGACCAGGCTTGAATATAGTTTCGAATTCTTTACCGATACAGTTATATCGTAGTGTCCTATTTAAGAGGACGCCCATTATAATAGAAGGCACAAACGTTTTTTGCTATTTTCATACTTATTGTCATTTCTATAATATAGATATTCGAAACAAGAAATAAAATTTTCAAAAATAAACAATTTGGGATTTACTGGGTTAAGTTCCTGCTTCACCAGCGGTTCCCAACGTGTGATTCGCGGACCACAAACGGTTCACAAAGGCGAAAATATGGTCCGCGAAACATAAAAAACTACAAATTTTTATTCATTTTAAATTATTAATGTCTCACTGTATGTCTACGATAATTTGACAACTTCACTGGTGATAACATCGGTAACATCAGGAATATATTTGTCTCCTAGTACTGCGAACGTTAATGGAATTCCAAAAAGACAGAAACCGTAAGAACGTACCTGAATCCAATCCTCTTTGGCAGTTTATTATAAAAAGGAAAAATCATACAATAACAGTCCGGAAATTACCTTTCGCCATGGACGATTTTATTCATGACTAATTTAGGGCCGTGAGGAATGACTGCGTGGTCAAGGCCATTCCCACCGGAGGTTCAAAATGTTCAAATGTTTGTTAAGCTTATGGGACTTAACTACGGGGTCATCAGTCCCTAAACTTACAAACTACTTATCAACTACCTTATACTAAAGACGGCACAAATATCCATGCCCGAGGGGGGATTCGAACCCCCGACCGTAGTGGCCGTGCAGACCGTGACTGGAGCACCGGAGGTTCTAGTCCTCCCTCGGCCATACATAGGTTTACAAACATCTGAACATATTTAGGTGAACTAGGGTTTCATGCTTAAAAACTAATCCAAGAATCGACTGAAAGTAAGTGATGGTATGCGTGTATGATGTGTAGTAGACCTAGAATTACAAACTTAAAAGAAAACATGAAAGCTCTAAAATCATATTGCGGCAAATTGAATTTAACTTTTATTAAAAGTTTCTATTGTAATAGTACGTTAATACAACTTTCGAGGTTAACGAATATGTCAAATGTTTATTTTTTGATTGACACAATTTATTTTTCTGGAACCTTGTGGCCCTTTCTGGACATTGCACAACTTGTCGCCGCCAGTCTGTGTGTGACCGTAAAAATAATTTGAGTTGAGCCGAATGTGTTAGGTTTTCGAAGCTCAGAACAAATGGAAACTATGCATTGACAGAGGCGTCAATCGTCCGCACTCTATGTCCGTAGTTCTTCGGTGACGACTACAATTAACCTTTGTGACTGTATGTAGACCAATTTACGACAATGAGAGTGAAAAATGGAGGATACGTCACAATACAGAGTTATATGATATTTATAAAGAGCCGAAATCGTGGCTATAATGAAGACACGACGACTCCAGTTGGCCGAAAATTGCACGCAAAACCAAGTCAACAGGCAGAAGGCCCGTGGGAAGACCTAGAACTCGATGGAGTGACTGCGTATCCAAAGACCTCCAGAGAGCGGGACTACTGGAATAGTGGCAGAAAACGGCCGAAGACAGGCTGGGCGCGGTCCATTGGGCCTGATCGCGAAAAGTAAGTAAGTAGACCGTGTGTAGATAAGCGCGTATTTTCATGACGTTTCTGCACTCATCAGGTATTTTAACGCCAGTGAGAAAATGTGTACATTTTCGTCAGCTATCCAAGATGTAGAATATTTTAAAGATGTATATAGTTATTTTTAAGAAGTAAACAGTCACTTTTCATAATAACAATAATTAAACTACGTAAGGCTGTGGATTTTTTTTTTTCTTTCATAAGTCAGTGGTTCGTTACCTATACGTTCACTAGCACTCAAACTCGTTTCTTTTTCTTTCCTTTTATTTATTTATTTATTTATTTATTTTTAATTTTTAACAGAATTCCGTTAGAGTAAGGCCTTAGGAGACCCGGCTTCGAATCTCGGGTGGGTACACATTTTCAATTTTACCCATTCGCGGTTAATGTCTTACATTCCGTGAATATGAATAGATACTAAGTGCAAGATCAAAAGTGGTGTCTGTTCTTTCGGACTTGTCCGAAAGAACAGGCATCACATATATATGTATATAACTTAAACATAATTTTTCTTACATATTAGCGTGCAGCAATTCTTGACTGTAGTTTACGTTTCGTTTTCTGGTCCTGTTTCCAGGAACACAATTTACATGTCCGAGAACCCAATCCTGCTTTCTTCTGTTGGCTCTTTCATTTCAATGTCGTATCTCACTTCAGATTTGATGAGTGTGGGCGTCAAGTGTGTTTTGGAGAAGCAGACTATTTTCACAGAGTGCCATGTTTCCTTTATAGTTCCCATGAGATATTGGTGCCGCATCCTTTGAATCATCACTGCTAGCAGTGGTGGAGTAGCCGAGCGGTATAAGGCGCCTCGCTGCGGAGCGCGCGGTTGCTCGCCGTCGGAGGTTCGAGTCCTCCCTGGGGCATGTGTGTGTGTGTGTGTGTGTGTGTGTGTGTTTTGTTCTTAGGTAAGTTTACCTTAATTTAAGTAGTTTGTACTGTTAATTCAATTTTTATTTCTACGTTGCTACTTTTATTTGGTAAAGGATGTTTCAGAGTCCACCAATTTGGATCCTATAATTTTTAGAAATAAAACAATTTGCACCAATGTTCAGCCTTCACTGAAGTAAGTCCACTCAGTAGCCGAGTAATCAATGTGACAGAAACTCGTGTGAGGGACAACACAAAATAATATTTATTGTTTTCGTTTTGGTCATGTTCAAATGTTCAAATGTTTGTATAGTCTATGGGACTTAACTACGGTGTCATCAGTCCCTAAACTTACAAACTACTTACGAACTAGGACGGCACAAATATCCATGCCCGAGGGGGGATTCGAACCCCCGACCGTAGTGGCCGTGCAGACCGTGACTGGAGCGCCTTAGTCCCCTCGGCCACCGCGGCCGGCTTTTGGTCATGTTTAGGAAGCATGTTGTTGTTATGGTCTTCAGTCCGGAGACTGGTTTGATGCAGCTCTCCACCCTACTCTATCCTGAGCAAGCCTTTTCATCTCCTCATAAGAACGGCAACCCACATCCACTTGAATCTGCTTACTATACGCGTCTCTTGGTCTCCCTCTGCGATTTTTACCCCACACACTTCCCTCCAATGCTAAATTTACGATTCCTCGATGTCTAAGAATGTGTCCTACCAAGCGATCCCTCCTTTTAGCCAGGGTATGCCAAAAATTCCTTTTCTCACCAATTCTGTTCAGTACTTCTTCATTGGTTATGCGATCTACCCACCTAATCTTCAGCATTCTTCTGTAGCACCACATTTCAAAAGCCTCTATTCTCTTCCTGTCCGCACTGCTTATCGTCCATGTTTCACTCCCGTACAAGGCAACACTCCACACAAATGCCTTCAGAAAAGACTTCCTTACAATTAAATTAATGTTCGATGTTAGCAAATTTTTCTTTTTCAAAAATGCTTTTCTTCCCATTGCCATTCTGCATTTTATATCCTCTGTACTGCGACCATCACATGTTATTTTACTACCCAAGTAACAAAACTCATCTACCACCTTCATTGTTTCGTTGCCTAATCTAATTCCTTCAGCATCGCCCGATTTTCTAAGACCGCATTCCATTATTTTTGTTTTGCTCTTGTTAATGTTCATTTTATACGCTCTCTTCAACACACTGTCCATTCCATTCAACTGCTCTTCCAGGTCCTTTGCTGTCTCTGACAGAATTACAATGTCATCCGCAAAACGCAATGTTTTTATTTCTTCCCCCTGAACTTTAATCCCTATTCCAAATTTTTCCTTGCTTTCCTTCACCGCCTGCTCGATGTACAAATTGAATAACATCGGAGAAAGGCTACAACCCTGTCTTACTCCCTTCCCAACTGATGCTTCCCTTTCATGCCCTTCGAGTCTAATAACTGCGGTCTGGCTTTTGTACAAGTTATAAATAACTCTCCTTTCCCTATATTTTACCCCTGCTGGTTTCAGAATTTGAAAGAGTGTATTCCAGTCAACATTGTCAAATGCTTTCTCCAAATCTACAAAAGCTAAAAATGTAGGTTTGCCTTTCCTTAATCTATCTTCTAAGATAAGACGTAAAGTGAGTATTGCCTCCCTGGTTCCTACGTTCCTCCTGAATCCAAACTGATCTTCCCCAAGGTCAGCTTCTACCAGCTTTTCCATTCTCCTGTAGATAATTCGTGTTAAAATTTTGCAACCATGACTTATCAAACTAATGGTTCTGTAATTTTCACACCTGTCTGCGCCTGCTTTCTTTGGAATGGGGATTATTACATTTTTCTTAAAGTCTGAGGGTATTTCGCCTGTCTCATAAATCCTACACACCAGTTCAAATAGTCTTGTCGTGGCTGGCTCTCCCAGAGACTTTAGTAGCTCTGAGGGTATGTCATCTACTCCTGGGGCCTTGTTCCGACCTAGGTCTTTCAAGGCTCTATCAAATTCATCTCTCAGTATAGCATCTCCTATTTCATCTTGATCTACGTCCTCTTCCCTTCCTACCACATTGTCTGTAAGTTCATTTCCTTTGTAGAGCTGCTCTATGTACTCTTTCCACCTTTCAGCTTTCCCTTCTTTGCTGAGAACCGGCTTCCCATCTGAGTTCTTGATATTCGTAGAGTTGCTTTTCTTGTCCCCAAATGTCTCTTTTATTTTCCTGTAGGCGGTATCTACTTTTCCCCTTCTTATACATTCTTCTACAGATTTGCATTTGGCTTCTAGCCACTCCTGCTTAGTCATTTTGCACTTCCTGTCAATCTCATTTTTTAATCGTCTGTACTCCATTTTGCCTGTTTCATTTACTGCATTTTTATATTTTCTCCTTTCATCGATTAAATCTAGTATTTCCTGTGATACCCAAGGATTTTTTGTAGGTCTTGCCTTTCTACCTATTTTGTCCTCTGCTTCCTTCACTATTTCATCTCTCAGTGCTACCCATTCCTCTTCTACTGTTTTATTTCCCCCTGTTTCTGTCAATTGTTGCCTAAATCTCCCTCTGAAATTCTCCAGAACTTCACTTTCCTTCAATTTATCTAAGTCCCATCTCTGTATTTTCCTACGTTTCTGCAATTTTTTCAGTTTCAGCCTACAGTTCATGACTAACAAGTTATGGTCAGAGTCTATATCTGCCCCTGGGTACGTCTTGCAGTTTATAACCTGGTTCCGGAATCTATGTCTTACCATTATAAAATCTATCTGATACCTTCCGGTGTCTCCTGGTCTCTTCCATGTATACAACCTTCTTTTGTGATTCTTAAACCAGGTGTTTGTTACGATTAAATCATGTTCCGTGCAAAATTCTACCAGGCGACTTCCTCTTTCATTCCTCCTGCCCAGTCCATATTCACCTACTATTTTTCCTTCTCTTCCTTTTCCTACAACCGAATTCCAGTCTCCCATCACAATTAAGTTTTCCTCTCCCTTAACTGTCTGAATAATTTCCTTTAGCTCCTCATATATTTCTTCGATCTCCTCGTCATCAGCAGAGCTAGTTGGCATATAAACCTGTACTACTGTTGTCGGTGTTGGCTTCGTATCTAGGAAGCATATGCCCTTCTTTTGTTATTTGATATGCCCTTGTGGTTTGGAAGATATTTGCTTCGTTTTGTCTGAGTCTGAGCATTGTATGAAATTTCGAGAGAATCCATCTGGCAACCTTGGCACTACTGTTATATTTCGTATAAATAACACACCATTACTGCTAATCACACTGGTATTAATATTGTTAGTGCTACAGATATAACACACATACTAACGCTTAAATCCCCGTCATCGCCATAAGGTCTGATTCAAGCACTCTATGTGGTTCTTGAGTCTGTGTTTGTGTGTAAGCCAATGTCTACGAAAGAAACAAGTGCCGATCGAGATTTCTTCCGTATTCCATTTTATCTTAGTGGAAGATGTGTACTTGTGCTGCAGTCTCACTGCGCGAAGGTGGGCGTCAATTAATTATGAAAGGCGCTTGATGGGGGAGAGGGGAAGAGTTGAATCTCGTATAGCGGAGAGAGGAGATGTCTTGGAAAATATAACGTAATATTTTTTCCAACACTGGAAAGTCCAACAATATAATGATGATAGTTTGCAACTCACCGCAAGGACGTACGCAGAACCGCGACAGTCTCATAAAGAGGGTACAAACATGCAACTTCATCTTTCGGCGATTAGCCTTCGTCAGAAAAAGTACACACTGTCATCCATAAAATTACACCGGCACACTTCAGAGACACACAACCTTCATGTGCTTCTGCATTCCGCGTCAGAATAGTGTGTTCTTTTTGTGACGAAGGCTAATGGCCGCATGTTTGGCTTTTTTACAAGTCTGTCGCGGTCCGGCGTCTTTGCGGTGAGCTGCAAATTATCTTCATTATATTGTTGTAATATTTTTTCCGAAATAAATTGTAAAATTGCAATAAAACATAGTTATCCTATAAAATATGTTTAATTTATCAACAATAACATTTGTGCGAACGCCACGTAGTTGCACAGCACCTCCTAGATTGTTTTGCCGCCACTTGTCAGCAAAGGGGTAGCCTTCATCTTACCGAGGGTTGCGATATTCATAATGCGTGATTCTCATACAAAGATCACAAAAATCTCGTATTTTACTAAACATTCTCGAACGTTTTGAAATATATTTTTTATGATGTGTTATACACTAGGCCTACAAATACTGCTTAATTGTTTTCCAGTTACCTGGGAGTAGGCTACGGTTTGAGCGCTTTGAGATTCATGTGGCCTTTCTAGTTCTGAAATTTAACCCTCGCAATACCAAAGTATCTTTCGTAACGCTGACTGGCGGACTACGAAAAGGGGGAGGAGATTGGTTACTTTATGTCCACCCTAAAAAATAGCAAAGGATTGTTATTTATTTATCGTAATAGGGTACTTTGTAAAGATTACTGACGTGTTAGTATGGTCTAGAACCTGAAAACCATTTTTTAGCAGATACTAGTAGAAATATCGAACTTTCGATAATGTATGTTACCAAGAAAGGGGTTATATTACGACTGCTACAAAACTTTTTAAGAATACAATTTTTGTTAATGATTGTTGACTTTTACTTATTATACACTTTTTAAAGATCTGTTGATGTGTAAACATGGTCCTGGACTTAAAGTTAGCCGGCCGCGGTGGCCGAGGGGACTGAGGCGCTTCAGTCACGGTCTGCACGGCCACTACGGTCGGGGGTTCGAATCCCCCCTCGGGAATGGATATTTGTGCCGTCCTTAGGATTAGCTAGTTCATAAGTAGTTTGTAAGTTTAGGGACTGATGACCCCGTAGTTAAGTCCCATAAGCTATACAAACATTTGAACATTTGAACTTAAAGTTATTAAAAAAGTAACGTTTCTTGTGAGGGTGGAATTTATTATATTTTTTGGGTTCAAACTTAAATTTTAGGGTTAAATTTAACTATAAACAGTAAAAACATTTATATAGACAGTTAGAAGACTTAATTCGTAGCAACAGATATTCTTTTCAGAATTAAATACATATTTATAGTCTATATATACACCTGACCAATTTACAATGTTTTCAGAAGCTGATTATATTATCTTGCTATTGGAAAGGTTAATAATGGGAACTGAGAGTTGAACATTATAAAATGTGTGCAACATGATTGTTAGCTTTTTTAATGTTTTCCGTGGTTGGTCTTTGAAGCCTCACTCTCAACGTCAACTGCGATTTCCTTAAATCACTGCAGGCACTCCCGATTTCCTTCCCCATCCTTAACATTCATCAGTCAGATCGTGTGCTCTGTCTAATGACCACGCTGACGAAGGGATTAAATCCCAGTCTCCCATTTTTCTTCTTATTCAACTATTAAGCCACGGTCGGCGCCTCTTCGCCTGAGTTTGTTGACTGACAGAAACCGCACTGTCCTCAATCATGATTCCTTAACTACGTATGCGCATTTGATTATCTATACTAGCAATATTAATTACTTCCCCGATAAATGTGTACACTGTGTTTTTGGTAAATCCTTAGGCTTTCGGCAAAATTCTTATATTTTTGTATGTGATATTCATTCTTGCCTCGTATCTCCTACAAACGATGAAATTATCGTACGGGTACCCATCTCACCCAAATTCAGGAGGGCGTTTCGTCACCGTGACGTTGTGCTTACGAAAACAAACGTATATCGACCATAGGAGTAGGTATATCGAATTTTTTAGTCGTACCGCTAACTCCAAAGTTAAAACCTAAATAAATGCAAGCATAAAATATCAGAAGGTCTGCATTATTAGAGATTGTGTATTAATGAACGTAACGAAAGTCTTAAGGAAGCAAACTGGCGGCTTCGCTTGGAACAATAACAATGGCTATTGAAATCTCACGAAGCAAGCGGCATTAAAAGCATTTACAGTATAACATGTCGACCCAACGTTGGAGTTAAAATTTATTAGAAAACGTTACCCATAAGTTTGTGTATGTTGATAACCTCACATAATAGCGCCAACTCTACTGAAACTTTGATGGTGTAATGGCAATGGTCATGGTGTACGATGCTGGAGATAACAGAATTCGCATCCTCTCGGGTGCAAAAATGTTTCACCTATTTTAGCATTTTTTAAATTATTCTGGGTCTTTCTTATGAGTATAACGTAAGTATATCCTGCATTAATCAACGTTATTTACATTTCCCTATGATTATAAGACAAATGAAGTAGTATATATTTAGCTGTTATGTGGCGATTTTCGAGTGAATCCTAGTTCATAGGATAATCAACTGTTTGTGGTGTCGCATAAATCTAAAGTGCGCGCCACCTACTTTCGCCGCGCGCCGCCATGCACGCACGGCGCGGCGTTCGTACGACGTCAGCCACGAGCGCCCTCTGCTACAACTCCGCTCGTGGCCACCACTGAACGACATTGTTCACTTGGGACTGAGATAGGCAGTGGCGGCGCTAGACGAAAACTGGGCGTCGGCGAACTCGTCTTTGCGAGGCCCCTTTTATTTTTTCATTAATGAAGAAAATGTTAAACGAGCTGAATTATACATCAATAATCATTAAACTAAAATTTTATTAGTATAATATACGAGTATTATTGCAATTACAAAAATTACAATAAACAAACACTTATTAGAGGAACTTTTCACCTTTTCGTCTCACTGAATTTTTTAAGACCACATCTTAATACTAGCCGCTATTTCGGCTTTATATGATAGTACTGACAATGCAGATAGTCTTTCTTGGACCATTTTGCTTTTCAAGTTAGTCTAAATCAATTTTAACTTTGTGAAGCTTCTCTCGGCCGAAGCTGTACTGACTGAAACTGAGCATGATTCTGATTGTTATATAAACGTTTGGATACACTTCTTCCAATTAGTTTTCTAAAATGTACTGAAGAAATTGTTTTGTAAGTATTTAACTAAAAATTGCAGCACTGCTGTACTCATACGGAAATAAATACGGACAACTAAATAGCTGCCGGCCGGGAATGGCCGAGCGCACTAAGGCATCATACTACGGTGAGCGAGATCGCTCTCGCCGGGGGTCGAATCCCACACTTGGTTAGGAATGTTGTGTTCGTCCATTGGTTAAGCTAGTGTAAATTAGATGTTGTCCGTCGCTACATAACCTAGCAGTTGGAAAGCGCCCTTAAGCATCAAATATGAAAAAAAAAAACTAAAATTTTAACACCTTTTGCGAGGCCCCCACAGGCGCGAGGCCGTCGGCGGTGGCCGACGTCGCGGACGCCTAACGCCGCCACTGGAGATAGGAACCAGTTAACACTTCGGAATCAGATAGGCACCAGTGAAGACTTGGCTATCGGATAGGCACTAGGCAGGCCTCTAGCTCAACTGTGTATCAGCATTCTGCAGTACTGAGCTATGCAAAAGTTAAGTATTATTAAGTCTCTAAGAAATATATATCTCGTTCTAATTTACTCTAGTGTTTCTAGTTTCTGCTGTCCCACTGGCTGGTCACTTCCTACCTGCACAAGCATGCATCCTTTATTCCTGTGTCGGTTTTTCTACTCGGCCACCGACACCTACGACGGAACGAGACACAAAAGTGGCGACGAGGCTGGGACACAAAAGTGGCGACGAGGATGGGATACAAAACTGTTAATAATAAAATATTGTCCTACAAGCAAACCAATAAATTTCTTTTCTCAGATTGTTAACGTACCCCCTCAAGCTGAATGGGAAAAAACACGTATTTGATACAAATTTTATAGGCATTTTTATTGATCGGTTGTTTAATAAACAAATACAGCTTCATTTTAAAGAGTGAGGTTAGCCCAGAATCTAAGAGTAAGTTGCTGGGAGTGAAACGATCAAGTATGAAAACTACAAATGCCATAGTTTCGAGTGAAATGAGTAGCAATGACGTCTATATTATAACTTGTCAAATGTACTTTTATATTGAAAGGATAGTGCTGCGCTCTGAAAAATCACTGAAACCGATACATCGATGTACAGTCGACAGAGCTTATTTACGTCAGCGCTACGTCACGATGACATTGGAAGGAATACGTAAAAATTATAAATAAAAATGTCGACTATTTATGCATTAAATCAACTACCTTCAAAAAGACTTAACACTATTACCAGAAAAGTAATTTGCATTTAATGTCTACGTTGCCACTATTACAATGTTCAAATGTTTGTATAGTCTATGGGACTTAACTACGGGGTCATCAGTCCCTAAACTTACAAACTACTTATGAACTACTTACGAACTAGGACGGCACAAATATCCATGCCCGAGGGGGGATTCGAACCCCCGACCGTAGTGGACGAGCAGACCGTGACTGGAGCGCCTTAGTCTCCTCGGCCACCGCGGCCGGCCCACTATTACAGTATTGGACCTTACACATTCCATCAATTTGGATAAAAATGTTCAAATGTTTGTATAGCTTATGGGACTTAACTACTGGGTCATCAGTCCCTAAACTTACAAACTACTTATGAACTAACTAAGACTAAGGACGGCACAAATATCCATGCATGAGGGGGGATTCGAACCCCGACCGTAGTGGCCGTGCAGACCGTGACTGGAGCGCCTCAGTCCCCTCGACCACCGCGGCCGGGAATGTGGATCATATTGGTTTTATTCAGAAACGATTTTAAAATTCAAACTTTTTCATCAAGTTTCAGCCTAATCATTGATGCGGCGTATAATTAAACCAAGTTCGCTCCGTAAGTGATCAACGCAAGAGACACGAGTCATAGGGAGACAACATAAAAAAAAAAGTCTGCAAATCTATCGGACCAAACTGCGTGGTCATCAGTCCATAGCTTACAAACTACTTAAACCTAGGTAAACTAACCTACGGACAAACACACACACCCATGCACCAGGGAGGACTCGAACCTCCACGGCGAGCAACCGCGCGCTCCGCAGCGAGGTGCTTTAGACCGCTCGGCTACTCCACCGCGGCGGGAGACAACATATATATGGCGTTACAAAAAGGTATGGCCAAACTTTCAGGAAACATTCCTCACACACAAAGAAAGAAAATATGTTATGTGGAAATGTGTCCAGAAACGCTTAATTTCCATGTTAGAGCACATTTTAGTATTTCTCTTTAAATGTAAATTGAAATTATTCGTGGAGACAAATGTCGAACGGGCATCTGCCAAATCCGCATTTGTAAACATTGCACTGACTGCAAAACCACGTTCGTGTTGAACACTAACGAGTTGACAATACGTACTGATGTGCTTGACGCTAACACTGTAGAGCAATTAGTCGCATGTCAACACAAGCACTGAAGTCAGCATTACCTTCCTTCAATTGGGCCAACTGGCGGTGAATCGAGGAAGTACAGTACATACTAACGAAACAATTGGGTATTTTGACAATTGTCTGCACGAATTATTTCAATTTACATTTAAAGAGAAATATTAAAATGAGCTCTAACATGGAAATTAAGCGTTTGCGGACATATGTCCACATAACATATTTTCTTTCTTTGTGTGTGAGAAATGTTTCCTGAAACTATGGCCGTACCTTTTTTGTAACACCCTGTATATGACAAATCAAGCGAATGAAAGGGCGCAGCAAATTCAAATTTTAACCCGTAACTGGTACACCTGGGAACCAGGACCCGAACGAAATTTTCCTTTTCCAGAGCTATGATGTGTGTCGTAGCACTGACTTGACTCTCCTTGTGCTCTCCTAGCTTTCAGTGGGCTAGCAACCCACAAAATTGTTGCAGGCGTGTCTTCATTAGATCAACGGCTCCCACGACCACCTTTATTATTATTATTATTATTATTATTCGTGGCATTGTTTTCAATATCTTCGATTTATGGTCCAATACTTCAGAAAAGTGAACGAGGAAGATAATATTGATTCTCTGAACGGACCAATAGCTTATGGCAGTAATCTACACTGGGCTAGTTACAGCAGGTGTAAATGCTTTTATTTATCAGCTTTGGGATACTGAGTGGCGTAGCCTGCACACGCCCAACAAGCTCCGGGTGGTCAAGGATACGACGGTTGCATGGCGCTCCTCCATGCGCGGTTCACGACGGGACTCAGTGGTTTTATGTCGCCTCCGCATTGGGCATACGTGGCTCACCCATGGACATCTCCTTCGGGGTGAGGACCCAGCCCAATGTCGGTGTGGCTCCAATTTGACAGTCGTCCACATATTGTTGGACTGCCCCCTTTTAGCCGCCTTGCGGAGACATTTTAACCTCCCTGCTGTTTTATCGGAAGTTTTAGGTGACGATGCCAAAATGGCAGATACCGTTTTACGTTTTATTCGAGCAGGGGGATTTTATCGTTCTCTCTAACTGGAGATTTCTTTGTGAAACCGAGTGGTTGACTTTTCCTTTTTTATTCTTATGGTCGGTCAACCACGGCTATCGGGTTCTTTGTTGTAAGTTGTCTTTGTGTAACCATCTTTTGTTTAGTCTTGTGATTCTTGATGTTTTATGGACTAGTGGGACTCCTCTCCCACTTCGCTATCTTAAACTCTAGGCCTATTATCTTTTACGTGTTTGGATTTACTGTTGACGCCTAGAGATGGAATGGGGGACTGATGACCATTGCAGTTTTGTCCCCCTTAAACAACCAACAACAACAACAGCTTTTATTTTCTGTCGTGGCAAAGGAGATTCTGATGGTGACATGCAGAGAATTCCTCATTGAACTAGGGTCACAACTTTTACGAGATTGGATGAAAAGAAGATGGGATTCGCCATGTTTTAGAAAAAAGATATCAGAAATTCCATTTGAGTTATTCTACGCATGCCTGCCTCCAGGCATCAGGTACATTCTACTGATAACATCTTTTGATTATTCAAGCAATCTCCAGCATTTTCAACATCATTATTAAAAAGTGAAGCTTGTGCTACTAAACCAAAGGGAAATAGATGCTCAGTGTGCCCATCTAAGAAAGATATGAAATCATTACGGGAATGAGACGATGGGGAACACTAATGTGCTTGGACTGTTCCACTCTTTTATGTCCAAACTGATTTTGTGATATGGATGAATAAACACCTGAAATGGACCGGTAAAGACGCTGAATAATTAAAAACTAAAATATTGTCGTAGTTCCTGCTATTGTGTACTATTTTCATAAATCATCCGGCTGAAAATGTCATACTGAAATCTTTCCAAAAGTTGTGCCTGCAGAAATTTTTGTACTACTTTTGAACTGTACTTCTGGTTTACAGGTATGTGTAGGACTTTGAGAAAGTGTGTGTTCCATCTCTCTATTTTATACACAAGATCGCGGTACTGAGGGTTATTACTCAATCACCGTTTCCATGTGTTTTCACTACCGTGTTTAAAAGTGAAGTTTCAGTTGTGTAGATTACTATTTGTAACTGATGTTTAGGACTTTGAGAAAGTGTGTGTTCCATATTTTATGCCCTTCACTGTCTTTTTTTTTCTAACTTCTTTAAGATATGACCACAAACGAGGAATGTAATCTTAAAGCAGTAGTAATATTTAAATTTCACCTCAAACCTTATGTGGATTCTGAGGACCCAGGTGTACATTACGCATTGCAATTTTTCTAGGTGTACCAAATACGGGTTAAACTGTTTTGTACAGACCACAGCGAGAAGCTTTTTGCCGAGAGAATATGTATTTTGTCTAAAGTCTGGAAATTGTACGAAATGTCTGGAACATCCAGACGAATCCAGCGTATCTGGCAACCCCTTATGAACTCCGCGGCGTGCGGAGCAAGTGGTGGCTACGCCCATGCCCCCCCCCCCCTCTCTCCTCTACAGTATTTATGACTGTGAATGTTTCATTACTTGACGGCTCGTCAATGCTGTCAGTCATTCAGAATGCGTTATTATGATTGTTATGTGGAAGGACACGTCTACAAGAAGTGTTACCAGGAAGAAGTGACAAATGCAGCAGAGCGAAGGTTCCTGAAAAAGAAAGACTTGGTGTTGCACATTCAGCATGACGTCCCCGCTCACGTAAGAAAGCTTTCGTGATGTGGGATGATAGCTAACATTTCTTCGGAGAACGGGTGGAAAGAACGGATCCTGCTATGCACCGATGCTCGAGGCAGTACCCTCCGATGCGCGAGGCAGTACCCCGTCGGGGGTTCGAATCTTCCCTTGGGCATGGATGTTTGTGTTGTCTTTAGTATAAGGTAGTTCAAAGTAGATTTTAAGTTTAGGGACTGATGACCCCGTATTTAAGTCCCTTAACCCTTTCAACCCCAAATTTTATTAATTGATGAACGAAAATATTCCTTTGTATATAATGATTCGAATAATGTATATTTGACAGAATTTTTGATCACTTTTAGTTTTTGGAGGGAAATCTGGGATGACTACATATAGCATAATTGGGCAGGATACGTTTCCTTTATCGTAAGTAATAACATTTTCAAACTGTTTACTACTCATTTAGACATTGGACAATTATTTAGTAATGAAAATTTTAAATTACTTCGTTTCCTTTACCTTGATAGATACATATTTTGACAATTCATCATAGCCTAATGCTATGTTTCCTCACGGTACTGGTAGACAACCTGGTCACAATGAATTGTCGAAGTCCTGCAATATTGTTTACAATCTTTGGTCAAATGGTTGTGGTTAGAAGAACAGATAAAGATGACGTTCCCATATGGCAACACTGGGAGGGAATGGGTTAAGCTTAACAAACATTTGAACATTTTGAATAAGATGTAACATCACTCACTTTATATACAAGACATTTTGAGATCGCTGTACGGAGGGTTATTACTCAATCACCGGTTGCATGGTTTTTCACCACCGACACAGCCCACAAAAAAGAAGTCTTTAAGAGGTCCAACACAATCACGGAATTCTGGATTTTGTTCCCGTTCTTTTCGCTACTTCCGGTGTCTGTGTACAGGGAGTATACGCGGAGAAGAAGAAAAAATTCCCGGAATTTACCCGGATTTCCCGGATAAAGGATAAAATTTTTCCCGGGTTAAAATACACTTTTCGGAGTGAAACACACTTTTTCCGGGGTGAATTACGCTTTTTCCGTTATGGGTAGCAATGTACTTGACTTCGAGCAGTAAAACTTATCAATTCTTTAAAAATGTAATGTTTAATATCAGATTGCCTTCCATAAAGAAGGTTTTTTTTTGCGCCCACGACTGACTGAGTGCTGCAAAACCACCCATTTGGATAATGTTTAATAAACCGGCGCAGAACGACCCAGGTTAAAATGCACTTACGATGTCGGCGCGTTTTTCGTGAGGTTTAGATGGTAAAGCGCGACAGTTGATGGAAAGTAAGAGTGGCCATTCATGCGTCAGTTGCAAACAGTCAGTGAGAATGATGTTTTTTTACTTCTATTTCGTTAATGAAACTAACAAATATTTCATATTTTTCATAACGAAGGTGTAAATTATAGGGTTGCCAGATCTCCGGGCGCCGGCCGGAGTGCCCGGGTTTGCAATGAATTCTCCGGGTCTACGGGCCAATGACTCTCATCTCCGGGCTTGAATATAAACTTCATCTTAAATTATTTTTACGACGCTTTTTAAGTACTATGCTCATGTAGCGACGATCTACATCGAACTTAACGTAACTTAAACTAAGGACGAACACAACATCCATGTCCAAGGGGGGATTCGAACCTCTGGCGGGAGCAGCCTCACACACCGTGGCAGGACGCCTCAATGCGCTCGACCATTCTCGGCCTGCTCCTCTCTAGTAATTATGAATAACTTTATATAAATGTCAATTTCTTTTTGCAACAAAACGCTACTTTTCTATTCTTCCTCTGAAAACTTTTCATTGTTGCGTCGGTAGTAATCGGATAGTAGTTCACTACAAGACGAAATAAACGAGTATTCGCTAACACTACCAGAGTTCTTTCTGTATTTTTTAAAAGCAACTTTGCCTGTTTTTTTGTAAAGCAATCAGACTTTTAGAAAAAGAGGGCATACTTTTCACAGATATTCACGAGATTATGTTGAAAGTGAAAAAACAAAATAGAGGGTCGTAAGGAGGATAACTTTTATGGATTTGAAGTTAATATGTCTTTAGAACACCTTACAGAAGAAGAAAAGAATATTGTAGTAAGAGAGTGCATACTTGTTTACGACAGGTTATTAAACTATCGTGGTAAATGGTACAGCTTTAGTGGGAATGACAATGTGTATGAAGTTGTATCCGTGCTAGACTTATGTCAACCAAAACTATTTTCATTTACAGACTTGGCCAAAGTGGGAAAGAAATTGAAAATTAGTTTTGATGGAAGCGAACTGTATCAGGAGTTTTCTGTTTCGAAGTCTGTAGTATCAAATCTTGATAAGAAGGAAACTAATTGTTGTAAAGTGTGGAGCGATTTTTTTGAAAAAGCAGATGCACCAAACTTGTTCAATATAATACAGCACGTCCTTGCAATTCCTGCCAGTAACGCGCACGTTGAACGAGTGTTTAGTGTAATGAGTGCATTATGGTCGGATGGTAGAAACAGAATATCCGTTGAACTTGTGAAAGCCGAGATTTGTTCAGATGAATTTGAAAATGTGAAGATTTCTACAACGTGGCTCTTAAAAGCAAGACTCTTCTGAATGCAGCGAGATCAGCAAAATATGAATAATAATGTATGTGCTTATAACTGTAATATTTTACTACTGTAATTTTTATTTGCTTCGGTATACGTTCGATTAGTGGTAAACTAATAATAGCGGCATTAGTAAGTGATTGGTGATCATACATAGTAATAGAAGTTAATTTTGTAGTGTTTGTAAAACTTGTGACCGTAATGATACTCAAAGATCTGTTTGACGAAGACTGCCCCCAATTAGTCAAATGTACAATCAGAAAAAAAAAAATCAACTGTTTCAGTGTCTTGTGGATGGCTATACTGCCCGCGGTGAACGAAGGCGGCCAAGTTCAGGCACGTCTTTGCTGACCGAATTTGTTTTGCTAACTAGTTTCGGCGATTACACCATTTTCAAAGCATAAAATATGGGGCAATTTCATTATATACATTTTGGTAACTCTAGCTGTAAAAATATCTAATCTTATCCAATTGACTCAAATACCTAATAAAAATTAAGACACCATTAAAACACACTGCACTGCATTATGCTAGAAATTAGATGTTTTGTGCAGCTGGAGCTACGGAAATGTATATAATGTAACTTGCCCCATATTTTACGCTTTGAAAATGGTGTAATCACCGAAACTAGTTAAAGGAACAAATTTGGTCAGCAAAGTGTACAAATATGCATTTTTCAAAATTTATTGCTGCCGAGGATCGCCTCACCAAAATGTATGAAGTATTTTTTAATTACACATTGGGCACGGTAGGTGGATGCGTGAACATAAATGGATCAATTTGTATTGCAAAAAGTAATGACAGGTTCTTAAGATATCATGTCATTGTCCAAATCTCCCGCAGTGCACTGTTATTTACTTATGTTACGACAGTGAAGCAATTTCACATAAAGGAGAACGAAGCACCAGTCACTGGCCACTACACTTCCCTGTCGAACCTGGCAACTGCGCTGCTAGCTGTCACAGCTCAACTCTCGCCGTACGTAGTATAGCACTGTCGATCAATTCACTATACAATTCGCGATATATTGTTTATATCCTGTACTTCGGTGTATAATGTTTAATTAATATTACATTAGAACGTCGATTATCCGAACTAATTGGGGAACGTGGGTGTTCGGAAAACTGGTTTATTCGAATAATCGAACTGTACAGTTTCATTTGCCAATAAGTACTTTACAGTGAATGTATTTATAACAACAGGCATCTCTTTTCGTACAGTAATAATCTCGTATTTATCTCTCACAGAAAGGACAGCACTATTACGTTTAATCATTTTATACCCTCAAGTTTACTGCTTTACCCGGCAGCAAGTGGTCGTAACAGGGAGCAGACGGTAACTGTGCCCCTTCACATGGAGCCAGTGAGAAGCTCTTCTTGGGGGCGCGCTATCCTTCACAGTGCGCGGAGCCGCAAGCGGCAACTCTTGGAAGGCGCAGCTGTTGATGTGAGCAGCTTTGATGCTGCCGCCACTTCTGCTGCCAAGCCGACTGAGGTGTGCCGATTGTTGATCCACAGCAACTGGCGGCCTGGCCTGTCAGCTGCGGCGTGTGAAGGCCACCCCTAGCAATGTTCCATTGGGGGGTACTTGCTGGGAGGGAGGATATATATATATATATATATATATATATATATATATATATATATATATATATATATAATTCACGTGTAATCACGTGTAATCCTGGTTGGGGGGGGGGAGTCATTGGCCAAGGGGGAGGGGGGCACGTCTGGTCTCCGGGCCTCGAGTTCAATCTGGCAACCCTAGTAAATTATGAAGTCATTTATCATGTACTGTACTTCTTTTTGTAAAATACTTTGCAGTTTTTTTACGAATATGTCACGATTTTAGATTAAGTTGTTGTGCATAAGCCTAATAAAACAACGAAAGTACGACCAAATCGCAAAACTGTTTAGAAATTCCTGATTTTTTCCTCACAATGAACAATGAAATTTCCCGTGTATATTCCACAATTCTTCCGGATGAAAATATTCCCGCGTTTTCCCGGATCTCCCGGTTGTCCCGGCGCGTATACATCTTGTGTGTATTGCTTTAGTTGAGATTTCGCCTTTTTCCAGAGTTCTACAGCTTTTCTTCTTGCCTATCTCTTAAGCGGCCCCTACATAGTCAATAATATTGACAATATTTCCAGGCTGCGCAATTATATTGACGGTTTAGGGGTGCGATTGAGAAGAAGCGCAGTAATGTTGAGAACATCAAAAACTTTTGAAATATAAAGCACTGCCTGTAAATATTGGGTCGTCTGTGGACAGTATTGACCATATCATTGGCAGATTATCGCTCTATGTTGTTATGTTTGCTGTTTCGTGAGTGAATCTTTGACGCTCCTTAAACCAGTTTTTCATTCATCTGTTTTTTCGGCTTGCGACAAAGTAAAGCAATAATAACAGCAGAAGCGTTTTATCATCCAAACGCCGGCCGCGGTGGCTAAGCGGTCTGCGGCACGCCAGTCACGGTCTGCATGGCCACTACGGTCGGGGTTTCAAATCCCCCCTCGGGCATGGATACTTGTGCCGTCCTTGGTATTACCTAGTTCATAAGTAGTTTGTAAGTTTAGGGACTGATGACCCCGTAGTTAAGTCCCATAAGCTCTACAAATATTTGAACATTTTATCGTCCAACATTTCACACCACAATGTTATTGAGCAGTCTAGGAGAGAACGACAACAATATTGCACAACATTATTGACCGTGTAGGAGCCGCTTTAAGCACCCATGTTTCCGTAATCACAAATTTTGGTAAAGATATAGTTGTAATTTTAAACCGTGATACTCGTACAGAGAGACAGAATTAGTAACTGAACTAAAATTGTTAACAAACTAACGAAAGGCGGGAAACGACAGAAAATTACAATTATTTAATAATATTGTCTAGGTTTGCTTGACTGTTAATGCTACAATACCGTACGGAGTAGCTGCAAGAACTCTATTGTTGAACATGAGCGAACTGTCTTTTTTAAAATATTCATTGTTAAAATAAAAACCAATCGACTTACGCAAAAGTAAAACGTAGAGGTGAAATTCTTGATTGAAGTATGCTGAAAATACAATTACAACGTATCATCGTAGTTTTAGACCGATTTTCTATGTCGCACTAGGCGAAGAGGTTGAAGGAATAGGTGATTTTGCAAACAGTCGCATGGCATGTTGGTTCCAGCAGTGTTGCCATGTCTACGTTTTTAGAAGGAGATCTTTTTTGGGGGGCATCTACTTTTCTACTTTCGTCTGGTTACAAAAATACAAAAACTCCTTCTTTTTCAATATCCGCGAAAATCTACTTAATTTTATACCTCTCTCTCTTTCTTTTTCTAGGGTTATTCGCGGTCGATAAGGAATGCAGTCAGTCATCTTCATTATTACGTTGAAGTGCTTTCCATTTTCAAAATGCCATTCATCCCCTATTTCACCCCCTTAGAGATGGGAATATCGAAAAATCGCTGATGTTCACACTGTAAGATAAACAACATCTACAAATTTCAAATTTCTATCGTCTGTAGATTCACTTTTCAGTGCTGTTTTCTGTCTTTTAGAAACGGATCGAGAACGCGAAATCTCTTTCTTACGCTTGGGCATCTTTCTTGGTAGTTTTACTTTTCAAACAGCATACACTTATTTTTCTTTATTCTGCTATTTTTTAGTCAAAAGTCATCGCTGGTCTACAGTCTGAATTTTATATCAGCTGACGACTTTCAACCACTACATCTTCCACCGTCTTATAGATCGACATGGAACTGCTATGCTGAACAAAGAGAGACGTTGTACTACAACAACAAAGATACATCGTTGTCTCCTGAAGAGCAAAATATTGACACCCACACATAGAATTTTTTGTAAGTCGGTGACTTGCAAGTCCCATATCTTCCACTCCCTTATCGATGTCAACCCTCTACCACCATCGTGCAATTGGAGACTGATAGCTACTACCACATACAAACACTTCGTTTGCGATGTGTAGTTTTGGCAGCAGAGTGAAATATAGGTACAAACACCCCAATTCATATATATATATATATTAAGATCAAATTAAGATAATTATCATCGACCATCCTTTGTCCCACTATTCCACGTTGACATGGCGTAATTACAGAAAAAAATTCTTCAACATAATAGATAAGTTGTAAATAAATAATATTCAGGTAAATGTCAGAGAACTGAAAATGTGTCAGGGAAATTTGGAAAAAAAATCACAGGATTTTTTTTTTAAAGTTTTCATCCTTATCTCTTCAGCATTGCCATTCAAAATTCCACTTTCTTGTCCTTCTTTTTACAATTCGCATCTACTTCTTCCCGTGGAACCAGGTTAGCAACACTGGGTTCCAGTAGTCACTGATGACAGCATGCAAGAGTCCTCACGGACTGAACTCGAATGAGTATTCTTTTACGAATTTTAGTAGTTCATTTTATTTAAATATTTCATTTTTCGATTTTCTCACTGAGATTCGAAACTAGGCCCGACTAGTGTTAAATAAAAGTAAGTAAGGAAATTGTTTTCAATAAAATAAATCCAATCCATATCGAACACAGATTAACGTATTTTTATACTAAAAATATACAGGAGGGGAGCGGCGAGGAATTTAAAAAACGCCAAAATTGCATTATGTAATTAATGGATCCCACCAAACTCGTATTCATGGCTCTGCGATGACGAAAAAGCCCGCTAATGTGAGTCATACGAGTGCATTTAATCTGTGCCATTTCTGTACGTACCTGCCAGTGTTTTGGCCTATGGTCCAGCCGGCTTTTTAGCTAAATGGGGACATGTCCTTTTTTTCAGTTATACAATTGTGTTAACATGAATGTGTGGAAATACAAAATGTTCAAATGTTTGTAAATCTAAGGTACATAACTGTTGCGGTTATCAGTTCGTAGGCTTAAAAACTATTTAAACTAACACACAGACACACACACACACACACAAACACACACACACACACACACACACACACACACACACACACACTCATACCCGGGGGACGACTCGAACTTCCGACGGCAAGCAATCGTGCATTGCACAGTGCTCGCCACTCCATTGTGGCTGAGGAAATACAACACTGAATTCTCACTATCACAAATCTATAGAATGTAACTATTCTTCCAAGAAAGTGATTTTTTTTCAGACGTTTCTCATTTCTATGTCCCCGCCGAGCCCATTTCAAGTTACGATTTCTGGCCAAATGAAATAACTGGCGTGACATTTGACGTGGGACAGGCGAACCCAGGGCGGTCAGTTAAAAGTATTACGTATTCAACAATGCAAGATATCTGCTCTTCTAATAGGCCTAATTTCAATTTAGAATTATAACATTTTGCACACTTCTGTCCGAATCTAGAAATGCCCTCTTTTTTGAAGACTGGTAATAGTAAACCTAGGATGCTCGATTAAGTGTACTTAATCTGTTAATATAGGGTGACCAGACGTCCCGTTTTTGACGGGACTGTCTTTTTTTTTTTTTTTTTCGTTCTGTGTCCCGTTATCCCGCAAAATATTTAACGGGGCGCCCAATGTCCCGTTTTCTTCACAGTCAGCAGAACCTTATCTTTTGTGTGTTTCTTTATTTATTCTCACGTCAATATAGATTCATAACATGGTTTATTTAACTTTTTCCTGGGTCTTGCACTGTCTTACATGCAAAGTTAGAATAAAGAAGTATTATTTTGTTTTGGAAAGGGTATTTTCCATTGTAAATTCTCTTTGGACTGATGAGAAAAACCGTTTTACCACTGAAACTATTGAAGCAATTGTAATAGTTACGACTCATTACGAAGACCTTACCTGCAAGGAGTTCTACAACTTGCTATTAACCAATTCAAAGCTTTTGAAAGATATTAGGTGTTCTCATAAGTACAAACTTAGTGACGGTAGTAGTGTTCATGATACAGGAGTTCAACAGTCTACAGATTAGTGTTCATTTGTTAGAAATCTTTCTATCAGTTACTCGATATTCTGAATTATAATCAGTTCCTGGAAAAACAATTATCACATTATGCAGTGCCATTACAAGCATATTTTGAAGTGTTTTGCTAAAATATATGCCTTTTTATGAGTATAAACTTTGGTTTTTATTTATTTTTGTAAAGTGCCGCAGTAATAAGTGCACAATTTCTTATTTTTGTTTAGAGTCCTATTTTGTCCCGTTTTTTATACCAAATGTCCCGTTTTTCCACGTGGAAAATCTGGTCACCCTATGTTAATAATAGTTATTATTATGCTGATCGATAAGGAATATACGAATATTTTTCACACCAATACAAATTAAATAATTTTATATTTATATATGGCTTCTAATCCTTCGGATATGTCCGAAAGCGTAGACTCCAATTTTGATTCTACAGCCATTATGAATGAAAACGCAAATAAGTGGAAGACATTAACTTCCTGTGGTCATTGAATTACATCTAAGAGAAAGTGGAAAAATTGCTTCGGACCCGGATTAGAACCCGGGTCTACTGGTTATTAAGTAGTGGCACCACTACTGGAGGGACTACACTGACACCCCTCCCATCAGATCCACGACAAGTGGGCATCTGCACTGACGGGATCATTGGCCGTCTTCGTCTTAGTTTTATGACTAGCTGCAACCTGGCGTTGCCTGGATATCTATTTATTAAATTCTTATGCTAGCTTATTTCCTTCTTACCCCTTTGTCAAACGCCTTCAATCTGCACATGTGACCTGTATCTGTACAGAATTTCGTTTTCACGTAGCTCAGTACTTATAACGTCATTTCTTCTGAACAATAATGTAATTTTTCATGGCGTAGGGCAGAATATTAGGAAACTACATTTTTTTTTCTTTCTTTGCGAATGAAGACATTGTTACATTCTTCTATGTATAGTTGTAGATGCATCTGAAGATGGCAGCTAGAGTGCTGAAACTAGTTATGCAGTAATAAAAAATTACAAAAAAGCGATCTCCAGCATCATTTTCACTAACAAAGAAGATCACATCCTGAAGAGTGCAAACTAAACATTAGTAGTGAAGACGAAAATTAAAAGCTTTTGCGCGATCGGGAGGTTTATAACCATGCCTCTCATTGATTACGATGTCATATCTCCTGAAATGTATGTTGTATGTGACAGAGGCGCCGACTTTTGAAAGTCAGTGTGTGGGTGCTATATAGCACGGTTCACAAATATTCGAAACCAACCCTCCTGGAAATCATGTTCATGCGTTTTTGAATGAGCAATACTTGATAAAAGTAAATATGCAGTTGTCTGGCCTTTTAAAGATAGAAGGAAGAAGGAGGAGGAAGAAGAGGAAAGCATGGCTGCATTAGGACACTACAATGATATAATTTTACGACGCTTCTCGCCGGGCTCCAGTGCTTATGTTGGCAACAGATGAACAACGAAGTGTAGAATTGCGTTAATACTTTTTTACGAGCTGCAGAGTAAATGGTATTACTGCTCGTTTCACTCGCAGCAAAATCAGTACTGTACCTGCTCTATGGTTGACAGGTTCTTGTGTGTACCCTTGTCCGTTCAGAGAAAATAATTTTCGTTTTAATTGAAATTGTCAAGGCAAAATATTTATTGGTCATCTGAGTTGCCGCCATTAACCATTGGTGATAACAACCAATGGAGCCCAGCGAGAAGCGTCGTACACTTTAACTTACTACAATAAAGAGTTCTAATTGGCCGAAGTGGATATTTCGATATAACTAACACCCCAAAACTTCTATACGACCAATGAAATAATTTTTCTCTGTACACAAATCTAATACTTTTTGTGCGAAGCTATTCTTTCTGACAAAAGTGTTTGGTAGAACACCGTCACAAAGGTTTAAAGAAATATTTTGAGATTTTTAAGTCCGACATCAAATTTTTTTGGTCAGTTCCAAGCAAGAGCTGTAATATAGTCCAAGGTTTTTTTAAGCCTGAGAGAAAAGCATTACAAATTTCAACTGAATCTATAACTTTAATAACAAGGGAAGTGACAAAGATAAATGAAAATCGATTAACTTTGGGATCAGCATCAGATTCTTCAAGCTAAATTCCTGAAAGAACACAATTGAATGTTCATAAATACGTACATCTAAAAGGTCAAAAGGACCGACGTGCTTCAGGATGAATAAAGCTAGCGTAGTGGGTAAAACACGGACACTCATTACTACTCGCGTGGGGACCCGCTTACAAAACGGTCTCTCGCTATGGTCACGTTTTGCATCGGTTCTGGAGTCATAAGGTTTTTTTTTTTTTTTTTTTTTTTTTTTTTTTTTTTTTTTTTTTTTTTGCAATTTTATTTTCCACCTCAATTTCATGCGGATGCTCAGCACCCCCCAAAAATTCTAGGGGGGGGGGTGCACGAGCCCCGGAGCACCCACGGAGTCGCCGCCCCTGGTGTGTGATACTTGCACCCGAAGTGTACATCCTCTTCGTTTGAAGATCAGATGTGCAAAATGTCATCAAAATCGGGCCAAAACTGTTGATTTTTCCTAAGTCCATAAGATAAGTAGCCTTCGCCATGCACCACTTGAAGTTGTATATAGAAGAGACGTATTTGTCTTGTTTTGAAGGTTAATAAAGTAACCCCCGCCATGCTCATACGCTTCATATTTCCTGAACTATGTTTTGTAGCTGGTTCTTACCTTACAGAAATTGTTACCTCTTGGTAATGGATGTGCACTCTAAATTTGGTTAAATTCGGTCCAGTGGTTTAGGAGGAAATGCACAACATTGTCTCGTGACGTAGTAGTAGATTTTCGTCCTTCTCATTGTTTATCACGTCATATCTCCTGATATACGTAGTTTACGTGATACTTACACCCATGGTGACCTCCCCGTTGGTCTGAAAGACATGTGTGCAAAATTTCATGAAGACTAGAACAAAACCGTTGATTTATATGCGGTACAAACACACGGCGGGCATGGGTGTTTGTGTTGTCCTTAGATTAATTTACCTTAGTTTAAGTAGTTTGTAAGCTACGGACTAATAACCCCGTAGTAGTGTCCGATAGATTTACAGACATATTAACAAACACACGGACACACTACTTAAAATTGTTTTCGAACTATTTGGAAAAAAAAGTATATCGGATTAAAAATGTTGCAATAAAAGCTGTTCACCTCCAAGAGGGGACATCCATTAACATAAGGATCAACACCTCTGCACAACCCTCAGGGGCGGGAGGGAATTACTTTGAAATGTTAAAGAGAAACCTCTATTTTTTATTGCAGATTTGGATTCTCATTGAAAAAAAATTTTTTTGTTTGAAACATTTTCTTCGTTTCATGACAGATGGCGATGTAATCAACAAAAATAAAAAATGAGTTAAAATTGTTGAAAAACGGTAATATCTAGAACAGATAAATATCTCACTCTTTCTCTAGGTTTAACACTTCAGTTTCTCAGCAAACAGTTGGACAATACTGCGAAAAGTCGTTACAGAAGGAACAAACCTATCTGGGAACATTGAAGATGAAGGTGAAGTAGTGAATTAAAATTTAATTTATAATTAAATTGACATTTATGTCTGGGAACAGTTTAGCATACCTATGACGAGCTTCCTTAACATTTCTTGCAGCCTGAATCATTAAAGTACAATGAACAGTCTAACACACAGAGTGTGTGTGTGATCACAGTTCGTCGTCCATCATTCGATCACAGAATAAGGAGTATACAGAAAGGAAACTCCCGCTGCAGTCTGTCGTCCAAAATTTAGTGCGCATGCGCGGAACGGCCATCTTGAAAAGCAGTAAACGCGTGATCACTCCTTACTCTGTAGCGTGGTAATGCGCCGTCTTTATTTGTTAATTGTGTATTTTAACTGCATGAATCGCATAGAAGTAATCAAGTATTTGGTGCAGTGAAAAGAAAGAACTGTGTGTCAGTAGTTGGAGCTGTCCGTTTTTATTACGAGCAGCAATAAAAGAAAAGGCGGCCGATGGTGTACAGCACCTAATTGCCGCAATAATTCGAATACAAATAAGGATATAAGTTTCTTCACCTTCCCAAAACATGCTGAGCAGTAAGTGAAAGTCGCTATATGTTCAGTGGAAGTTAAATGTTATCAGTTTCGAATGAGAGCAATGTGTGAATAATTATTAAAAGTAGCCATGCTTCTTCTCTTGACGGTAACTCTCGCTGTTGCTGCAGCAGTTCAACGGCATCGAAATGTTGAAGTACATTTACATTTTATAAGTAAACGTTGTAGGGAATAATATAAAATGAATTACAAAGAATAGTGCGTAAGTAGGCAGGTAAAATTTTACTTACGGCATTGGAGGCGTAGCGTGCTAATGTTGTCAGCGAATGCTCTTCGGATACTCAAACAAATTGATTAAGGTGAGTAATTATTTTATGCTGTTCCTGCTCTGTGGTTGACAGATTCCTCTATATGTCCTTCTCCGATCAGTAAATTAATGATACTCCTAAAGCAAACACAACTTTTATATATGCCCAGACGTCATTAGTTCTGTGTAATCACGTTGAACTGCTAAATCTCACTCAATATTTTGTGCGAATTTATTCGTGTCAAATAAAACCTGGCAGTTGTAAAGTCACTTTCTTATTTATAACTAGTTTCCCAAACATAACTTCGCGATATTTGGAATTTTTCTAGAGATAAGCACCAAATAAAACGATCATCGACTCCACTGTACATTTTCGTAGTTGTATTAAAATTTAGGGATTTTTTTTTTCGTTGGATTACAATTAGGTGCAAGAAGATGGCGCAAAATAGATGAAAGCCGTTTCCTTTCGTAAAAGTCGGCGAGATTAGCTGCAGTTCGTAAAAAGTCCATTTCCAGCGAAATGGCTATAGTTCCGCGTTTACTGCTTTTCAATATGGCGTCGAGCGCAACGCTTGGTAACATACAGATCAAAGGCGCCGCCTCCAGCTTTCCCTTCTGTATACTCCCTATTCTGTGATTCGATTGTGGGAGGTGTCACATGACAGCATTATCAAAAATTGTACTTTGGTTTTCCTAATATGATGTGTATTTGTTTGAGTATTACCTTTTTCAACAATTATTTCAGTTTCATTTTTGACGCGTACATTGCCGTCTATCATGAAACGAAAAATATGTTTCGGGTAATTTGGTAGAATCCGTGTACATCGAAGGAAACGGCATTGCCATCGATATATATCGAATATTCGGTATAGTGTTTCTGAACCGGAGATTCGGGCGCTACGCGCCCTCACGTCTTGTTTAACCTATAGCTAACCTTCTTAAGGCTACGCTACAGATAACTTGTTTTAAGTTAAAGTTAGGTTAGGTATAGGTTAAACAAGATTTTTTTAAATTATCTTTTAGTACGTGAGGGCACGTAGCGCCCGTATCTCCGGTTCGCAAACAAAGTATCGAACATTCGATATACATCGATGGTAATGCCGTTTCCTCCGATGTGCACGGATTCTACCAAATTATCGGGATTTCAAAGCCCCACCCGCGCCCCCGAGGGTGGTGGAGGGGGTGGAGCTTTATGTTAATGGATGTCCCTGTTGGAGGTGAAAACTTTTATTGCATCTTATTTTATTCCGATTTGTATTTGTTCAAATATTCCGAAAAACAATTGTTCTTCCGGTCATGTCCAGTACGCCAGCAGAGTAACGCAACAGCCGGCCGCGGTGGCCGAGGGGACTGCGGCGCTTCAGTCCTGGTCTGCACGGTCACTACGGTCGGGGGTTCGAATCCCCCCTCGGGCATGGATATTTGCGCCGTGCTTAGTGTTAGCTAGTTCATAAGTAGTTTGTAAGTTTAGGGACTGATGACCCCGTAGTTAAGTCCCACACGCTCTACAAACATTTGAACATTTGAAGTAACGTAACATGGCATTTATCGAGCAGTGGGTCGTGTTAGCTAGTTCATAAGTAGTTTGTAAGTTTAGGGACTGATGACCCCGTAGTTAAGTCCCACACGCTCTACAAACATTTGAACATTTGAAGTAACGTAACATGGCATTTATCGAGCAGTGGGTCGTGTTAGCTAGTTCATAAGTAGTTGGTAAGTTTAGGGACTGATGACCCCGTAGTTAAGTCCCACACGCTCTACAAACATTTGAACATTTGAAGTAACGTAACATGGCATTTATCGAGCAGTGGGTCGTGTTAGCTAGTTCATAAGTAGTTTGTAAGTTTAGGGACTGATGACCCCGTAGTTAAGTCCCACACGCTCTACAAACATTTGAACATTTGAAGTAACGTAACATGGCATTTATCGAGCAGTGGGTCGTGTTAGCTAGTTCATAAGTAGTTGGTAAGTTTAGGGACTGATGACCCCGTAGTTAAGTCCCACACGCTCTACAAACATTTGAACATTTGAAGTAACGTAACATGGCATTTATCGAGCAGTGGGTCGTGTTAGCTAGTTCATAAGTAGTTGGTAAGTTTAGGGACTGATGACCCCGTAGTTAAGTCCCACACGCTCTACAAACATTTGAACATTTGAAGTAACGTAACATGGCATTTATCGAGCAGTGGGTCGTGTTAGCTAGTTCATAAGTAGTTGGTAAGTTTAGGGACTGATGACCCCGTAGTTAAGTCCCACACGCTCTACAAACATTTGAACATTTGAAGTAACGTAACATGGCATTTATCGAGCAGTGGGTCGTGTTAGCTAGTTCATAAGTAGTTTGTAAGTTTAGGGACTGATGACCCCGTAGTTAAGTCCCACACGCTCTACAAACATTTGAACATTTGAAGTAACGTAACATGGCATTTATCGAGCAGTGGGTCGTGTTAGCTAGTTCATAAGTAGTTTGTAAGTTTAGGGACTGATGACCCCGTAGTTAAGTCCCACACGCTCTACAAACATTTGAACATTTGAAGTAACGTAACATGGCATTTATCGAGCAGTGGGTCGTGTTAGCTAGTTCATAAGTAGTTGGTAAGTTTAGGGACTGATGACCCCGTAGTTAAGTCCCACACGCTCTACAAACATTTGAACATTTGAAGTAACGTAACATGGCATTTATCGAGCAGTGGGTCGTGTTAGCTAGTTCATAAGTAGTTTGTAAGTTTAGGGACTGATGACCCCGTAGTTAAGTCCCACACGCTCTACAAACATTTGAACATTTGAAGTAACGTAACATGGCATTTATCGAGCAGTGGGTCGTGTTAGCTAGTTCATAAGTAGTTTGTAAGTTTAGGGACTGATGACCCCGTAGTTAAGTCCCACACGCTCTACAAACATTTGAACATTTGAAGTAACGTAACATGGCATTTATCGAGCAGTGGGTCGTGTTAGCTAGTTCATAAGTAGTTTGTAAGTTTAGGGACTGATGACCCCGTAGTTAAGTCCCACACGCTCTACAAACATTTGAACATTTGAAGTAACGTAACATGGCATTTATCGAGCAGTGGGTCGTGTTAGCTAGTTCATAAGTAGTTTGTAAGTTTAGGGACTGATGACCCCGTAGTTAAGTCCCACACGCTCTACAAACATTTGAACATTTGAAGTAACGTAACATGGCATTTATCGAGCAGTGGGTCGTGTTAGCTAGTTCATAAGTAGTTGGTAAGTTTAGGGACTGATGACCCCGTAGTTAAGTCCCACACGCTCTACAAACATTTGAACATTTGAAGTAACGTAACATGGCATTTATCGAGCAGTGGGTCGTGTTAGCTAGTTCATAAGTAGTTTGTAAGTTTAGGGACTGATGACCCCGTAGTTAAGTCCCACACGCTCTACAAACATTTGAACATTTGAAGTAACGTAACATGGCATTTATCGAGCAGTGGGTCGTGTTAGCTAGTTCATAAGTAGTTGGTAAGTTTAGGGACTGATGACCCCGTAGTTAAGTCCCACACGCTCTACAAACATTTGAACATTTGAAGTAACGTAACATGGCATTTATCGAGCAGTGGGTCGTGTTAGCTAGTTCATAAGTAGTTGGTAAGTTTAGGGACTGATGACCCCGTAGTTAAGTCCCACACGCTCTACAAACATTTGAACATTTGAAGTAACGTAACATGGCATTTATCGAGCAGTGGGTCGTGTTAGCTAGTTCATAAGTAGTTGGTAAGTTTAGGGACTGATGACCCCGTAGTTAAGTCCCACACGCTCTACAAACATTTGAACATTTGAAGTAACGTAACATGGCATTTATCGAGCAGTGGGTCGTGTTAGCTAGTTCATAAGTAGTTTGTAAGTTTAGGGACTGATGACCCCGTAGTTAAGTCCCACACGCTCTACAAACATTTGAACATTTGAAGTAACGTAACATGGCATTTATCGAGCAGTGGGTCGTGTTAGCTAGTTCATAAGTAGTTTGTAAGTTTAGGGACTGATGACCCCGTAGTTAAGTCCCACACGCTCTACAAACATTTGAACATTTGAAGTAACGTAACATGGCATTTATCGAGCAGTGGGTCGTGTTAGCTAGTTCATAAGTAGTTTGTAAGTTTAGGGACTGATGACCCCGTAGTTAAGTCCCACACGCTCTACAAACATTTGAACATTTGAAGTAACGTAACATGGCATTTATCGAGCAGTGGGTCGTGTTAGCTAGTTCATAAGTAGTTGGTAAGTTTAGGGACTGATGACCCCGTAGTTAAGTCCCACACGCTCTACAAACATTTGAACATTTGAAGTAACGTAACATGGCATTTATCGAGCAGTGGGTCGTGTTAGCTAGTTCATAAGTAGTTGGTAAGTTTAGGGACTGATGACCCCGTAGTTAAGTCCCACACGCTCTACAAACATTTGAACATTTGAAGTAACGTAACATGGCATTTATCGAGCAGTGGGTCGTGTTAGCTAGTTCATAAGTAGTTTGTAAGTTTAGGGACTGATGACCCCGTAGTTAAGTCCCACACGCTCTACAAACATTTGAACATTTGAAGTAACGTAACATGGCATTTATCGAGCAGTGGGTCGTGTTAGCTAGTTCATAAGTAGTTGGTAAGTTTAGGGACTGATGACCCCGTAGTTAAGTCCCACACGCTCTACAAACATTTGAACATTTGAAGTAACGTAACATGGCATTTATCGAGCAGTGGGTCGTGTTAGCTAGTTCATAAGTAGTTGGTAAGTTTAGGGACTGATGACCCCGTAGTTAAGTCCCACACGCTCTACAAACATTTGAACATTTGAAGTAACGTAACATGGCATTTATCGAGCAGTGGGTCGTGTTAGCTAGTTCATAAGTAGTTTGTAAGTTTAGGGACTGATGACCCCGTAGTTAAGTCCCACACGCTCTACAAACATTTGAACATTTGAAGTAACGTAACATGGCATTTATCGAGCAGTGGGTCGTGTTAGCTAGTTCATAAGTAGTTGGTAAGTTTAGGGACTGATGACCCCGTAGTTAAGTCCCACACGCTCTACAAACATTTGAACATTTGAAGTAACGTAACATGGCATTTATCGAGCAGTGGGTCGTGTTAGCTAGTTCATAAGTAGTTGGTAAGTTTAGGGACTGATGACCCCGTAGTTAAGTCCCACACGCTCTACAAACATTTGAACATTTGAAGTAACGTAACATGGCATTTATCGAGCAGTGGGTCGTGTTAGCTAGTTCATAAGTAGTTTGTAAGTTTAGGGACTGATGACCCCGTAGTTAAGTCCCACACGCTCTACAAACATTTGAACATTTGAAGTAACGTAACATGGCATTTATCGAGCAGTGGGTCGTGTTAGCTAGTTCATAAGTAGTTTGTAAGTTTAGGGACTGATGACCCCGTAGTTAAGTCCCACACGCTCTACAAACATTTGAACATTTGAAGTAACGTAACATGGCATTTATCGAGCAGTGGGTCGTGTTAGCTAGTTCATAAGTAGTTGGTAAGTTTAGGGACTGATGACCCCGTAGTTAAGTCCCACACGCTCTACAAACATTTGAACATTTGAAGTAACGTAACATGGCATTTATCGAGCAGTGGGTCGTGTTAGCTAGTTCATAAGTAGTTTGTAAGTTTAGGGACTGATGACCCCGTAGTTAAGTCCCACACGCTCTACAAACATTTGAACATTTGAAGTAACGTAACATGGCATTTATCGAGCAGTGGGTCGTGTTAGCTAGTTCATAAGTAGTTTGTAAGTTTAGGGACTGATGACCCCGTAGTTAAGTCCCACACGCTCTACAAACATTTGAACATTTGAAGTAACGTAACATGGCATTTATCGAGCAGTGGGTCGTGTTAGCTAGTTCATAAGTAGTTTGTAAGTTTAGGGACTAATGACCCCGTAGTTAAGTCCCACACGCTCTACAAACATTTGAACATTTGAAGTAACGTAACATGGCATTTATCGAGCAGTGGGTCGTGTTAGCTAGTTCATAAGTAGTTGGTAAGTTTAGGGACTGATGACCCCGTAGTTAAGTCCCACACGCTCTACAAACATTTGAACATTTGAAGTAACGTAACATGGCATTTATCGAGCAGTGGGTCGTGTTAGCTAGTTCATAAGTAGTTTGTAAGTTTAGGGACTGATGACCCCGTAGTTAAGTCCCACACGCTCTACAAACATTTGAACATTTGAAGTAACGTAACATGGCATTTATCGAGCAGTGGGTCGTGTTAGCTAGTTCATAAGTAGTTTGTAAGTTTAGGGACTGATGACCCCGTAGTTAAGTCCCACACGCTCTACAAACATTTGAACATTTGAAGTAACGTAACATGGCATTTATCGAGCAGTGGGTCGTGTTAGCTAGTTCATAAGTAGTTTGTAAGTTTAGGGACTGATGACCCCGTAGTTAAGCCCCATAATCTATATAAACATTTGAAGTAACGTAACATGGCATTTATCGAGCAGTGGGATGTGATGTGTGTCATCACAGAAAATATCAAGTACTTTGTAATTCCGAAACCAAATTGTCACATGTGTTCTGAATTTTCGAACACTTTTATCTGTAAATTACATGGAATCGCAGAAGCAACAAAAATTGTGTGAATACAAACTACAAACGACATCGAAATTAAATCATTAAATCAGCTTAATGGAACGTATGAAAATCCAAAGAGAAATGAAATCACTTGACACTGATTTTGGTATAGAGGAAACTCAACAGTACTATCATTTTTCTAAAAATGTAAATCACAGTTTTCCTATGTAACAACACAAAGACGATAACTTACATCACTTGTCAAAAGTAATTTAGAAATCGAATTTGAAGTTTACTACAACTGGCTTGTTACTGACAGTGGGAGAAAAGGGATTCTTATGTTTGTACATAAACGCATTGTAGAAATAGTTATATGGGAAACACGTAACCGTGCAAACGCGTGGCAAAAAGCAGCGACAAGGAAAATTTTGCGAGCGGAATAACCTATTACCGTATTTTTCATACCGTACAGCGCGTGAAAGTGGAATTAGTTCAGAGGAAATGTAAAGTAAGTTTTTGTAGTATAATAGCAATAGTAGTTATAATAAATCCAAAAGAAAATATGCACTTTACCCAGAGCGGTGTCTTCGGGGCGTGTACATACTTCTCACTATCCCGTACTTTTTAATTATAATCGAAAGCCTCCTCGAAACTCTTTCTCCAGCTTTGGAATTCTGAGTAATCTTCAACTAGTCAACTGCGAAACTGATTATTATGTGTCTCGCAAATAAAACTTTGCTGTCAATTACTGATACTCGTCTGCGCTTCTAGAAGTAGGTAATAATAGTTGAGAATCGAAAATGGATCATTAAAGATTGTTGAGACTGTAGTCAAAGATATTGCCGATTGACTGTTGAATACAACCAACCCAGTGATCTCTGTCACTGACAGAAACGTAGAATTCAGCGGCAGGTTGTTAATAACTTTCTCTGTGGATAATACGAGGAACAATCCCCTGAAACTCACAAAAAGTTTTAATCTCAAAGAAAATAATATTTCATAACTACCCAATGAATGATATTTAAACAATAAGGCAGCTTGGGTTTACTTGACTTCATTAAAACAAATAAAAGCTATGCAGTACTAGAAAATGAGTACGTGAGGGGCAACCTCGAAAGAAAAAAAGTATACATATATTTTTTTTCTCTATAGCCCATATATTAATTCTGTCTGCTGCTAGACGAACCTCTGCGAGAAAAAAATATATACGTGCTTTGTAAGGTTAGGTCTAAACGTGACTCGAACTGTTCGAACAGTTTATGTCACAGTTCGGAAAATCGTGGGATCTGTTCGATCTTTCAATGGAGCCTTCAATCAAAATGAATTTATTTGGCATTGTCATAACGATTTGTTTTAGAGAATTTAATGCATGCAGATTTTAAAAATAAAAAGATCCCTGAAACATGGACAGAAATAACTTAAAGGGCGCAAGTCATATATAGAGACGTGAACTAATAATTAAATAAGAAATGGCAATATGATTCTGTCCAATAATCGAACTTCCGGTCGTCCTGTCATCTAGTGATCACCGATGCAACTACATCCAACAGGAGCACTCGCGTTGTGATTATTTTGCTCGCAGTGATTTTAAAGCAATCGGCATTGTGTTATTTTTTAATAGTAAAATATGTGCATTTTCTTACAGATATGACAAAAAATACCTATTTACGCATATTGAAAACATTTCAAACTGTTCATTTAGTTTTGGCAAAATGTTGTACAAGCGAAAGATCGCTTAGCTTTTAAAGGCGCGATTTACGGTGGGTTAATGACGATCTATTTCGTTTGATAGGCATTTAATTCTTGATAACTTTCTTATTTCATCTGAACGTTATCTTGTTTTCAATCTGATTAAAATCTGGTAACGTTTGAACTTGTTACTCTTATATTCGGACACGGATTAAATTGTTCATTTGGAACACATTTGGTATATCATTACAGTCTCTCGTACACAAATAAAATATTGTACTCGGTTCAGTCAAATAATATTTTTTGGGGGACAACTGTTCGTCTTTGCCACTTATGTTTTAAATATCAGTACAAATTGTTTATATTACCATACATAACGGTACCGAATGAGAAATCTTATTGCAAATTTTTTCACACACAATACCATTTTATGCCGTGATAGGAATGGTATTTTCCCCAGTGTATCACGATATAAGTTCGTAGTTTATTGCGTATCGATTCTCCTCCGTATCCGCACCAGGCGATTCAAATGTCACACGATTGTTCGAACAAACCGTATACTGCGTCGAACGCTGCGCTGTTATCAAGAAATCTTAAACACGTTCGAACGCAAGTATGGTTTTTCCAGCCCTAATGCTCTGTTATTACAAAAAAATCTCTGGTCTGCTGCTTTTTTATTTATATCAGTATTTTATTTTATTTATTTATATATTTTTTTTATTTTTATTTTTTTACTATTATTATTATTATTTTTTATTTTTATTTATTTATTTTTTTTTTTATTTTTTATTTTTTTTTTTTTTTTGGAAGCTACATTTTTAGGTCAGGTTCAATCTAATTAAACGAAAGTGTCACATCATGTTTGTTCCTACTTTATGCGCTGCTATACCGTTCATCCGATTGCGATGAAACTTTGCACACTTGATCTTCAAAACAAAAGGAAAATCACTGTCTACGATAAATTTTGTATGATGCATGGCAAGGATACGTTACCTATGAATTTCGATAAATTCCACGGTTTTATTCCGATGGGGGAGAAATTTTGCACTCTTATGGCCGGTTTCCGAAATGGTACTTACCTGTCTCGTCATAGTTATCAGTGGGTTAACTGAACTTCAAGTATAAAATGGGTTTCCGAGATAACAGCTACCGTCACAGCCTTAGTTACCTGTCCGTTAAAGATAAATGCGCGTTCCCCTGGGGTTAACGTTAAACTATATCCCCTACGTAGCTCTAGTGGACTTCCAAATGCAAGTCCAGAAGTTATTTAACTGTTGTTATTTGGTTTTGATTCTGTCTGGTTACCGTTTAATTTTCGCACAATTTTAGAAGTTTTTAAGCTGAAGAATGGAAAATCTTTCGTCGTCGTCATCGCCGTTTTGTTCTTCTTCCTCTTCTGATGCTACGGACAGGTCTTCAGAATAGGAAAATTTAGCTGTACTCGGCGCTGTTGAAATACCTCGACGCGTTTTTCATGTTACAACACAACCATTTGATATGTACAATGAGAGCGAATTCCATATGCGTTTCATACTAAAAAACAAACTGACGAATGACGTCATTGCCGAGGTCATACTAAATGGGGAAAAAATGCGGAAAACAATATTCTGGGCTAAATTTTACATCGCGGTCGACGGTCGCAAGAAATAACGTTTGCAACAGGCGACTTATTCATTAACTGCATCTCTCTCGCGATTAGTCAAGTGACATCTCGACAATGAGCAACAGCTGCCAACATTATCTCTCGCGATCGCCGATCTGGATGTAAAATGTTACCACATTCCGAATCACAAAACCCTGCTCTCCTATTGAAACTTTCAATTAAGCATATAGATACTTCCCTTTGCAATAGTATTCTGCCATGCATTTGCAATTACGATCGATTAGTGTTTCAAGTGATTAGTGTTTTTTATTAAAACCTGGGGCTCAGGTAGGTGGATGGGTGGACTTAAATTGATCACTTTATACTGTAGCAAGTAATTTCACAATCATAGGACAATGGGAAGAGGAAAACTTAAATTCATAGAAACAGATGCTGACAACAGAAGTAATACATATGATTATTATTGCTAACCCTGTCTTTGTTGTCATTTCTTTTTAAAAACAGAATGAAGCACTTTGAGCAGCCCCACTGTTCTCTCTCTTGCCTGATCTGAGGAATTGTACGGTTTTGTGACATCTTCCATGGCGTGTTACGTTTTCAAAAATTGTCGAGCCATCTGTCTTTTTATTTTCTGTAACTGCTGTCCTTACTAAAACTAGAGCGGTCAAAAGGTTTTTCTCAAATAGAATAAAAAAATTTTCTCGCTTGTCACCCATTGAGTTTCAAAATAGAAACAGAAAACTCGTGACAGCTATACAAACTTTGAAGTGTCTTCGATTTTCCCTTAATAATCGATAAAATTCGACTAATTGCGAGTTTCGTTAGTATTGGCATCTGTGATCTGTTGAGACACACTGTTAGCATCGACGGAAGGAGTAGTTAACCATATGCGCCGACTACGGGTATGCTCGGTAGCTCAAGCATACCCTAAAATGTGAGTGGGTATGCTCGGCATACCCTACTGAAAATTTTGGTATCAGTTTTTCCCTACGCTATATTTTTATCTGTAATTAAAATCGACTGTATCATTCCACTGATGGGCGGCTGGCTTTTGCAATACACCGCAGTGAAAAGATTTAAAAAATTCAAATGTCTGTAAATCTATCGGTCCAAACTGCGTGGTCATCAGTCCGTAGCTTACAAACTACTTAAACTAAGGTAAACTAACCTAAGACAACACAAACACACACCCATGTCCCAGGGAGGACTCGAACCTCCGACGGCGAGCAACCGCGCGCTCCGTTCCGAGGCGCCTTAGACCACTTTTTTTTTTTTTTTTTTTTTTTTTTTTTTTTTTTTTTTTTTTTTTTTTTTTTTTTTTTTTTTTCCTCGGCAACTCCACCGTGGCATGAAAAGATTATCTTAAAACAATGAGCAAATTGAATTCGTAAGCATTAAAATTTATGTTGACATGTGAATGAAGTGACCATTTTCTAAATAGTCGAATGTTACTGGAGTGTCGCTTTTTACGTCAATATTGTACAATGAATTGCGGCAAATTTTAGTTGTGTTAAATAACTGTTAATGAAGTGGTTCGGTACGATACGATGAAAATGTTTATACTACTATTCGTGACATTCTTCATCCTGAATGAAACATTTCAGTCTGCAGCGGAGTGTGCGCTGATATGAAACTACCTGGCAGATTAAAATTCTGTGCCGGATCCGGGACTCGAACCTGGCACCTTTTCCTTTCGCGAGAAAGCGCTCTACCGAATGAGCTATCCCCACACGACTCACGAAGTTTGGAAAGTAGGATGCGAGGAACTGGCGGAAGTAAAGTTGTGAGGCGGCATCGTGAGTCGTGTCGGGATAGCTCAGTCGGTAGAGCGCTTGCTCTAACGACCGTTGAAAACAGCGACGGGTTATCCAAGGAAGTTATCTGGCATGTTGAATTAAAACATGACGGTAGTTAACGGTGCGGTAACTTTAGTTTTCCAGAAACCGAACATAATCCTTAAAAACAAGAGGAACGTCACTGTCATCCTAAGTGTTCATACGGTGCATGGATGAGGGTACCTTGTAGTAAACTGATCACCATGAAAGTTGACAAAATGTTTATTTACAGATGGAGGCGACAATGGACTTTTTAGGAGTTCGACAGAGGGAGGAGGAGGCGATTGACAGAGAAAGAAAGTTGAGATGAGTAGAGACAGGAACGATGAAGAGATGAACAGAGAGAGGGGGGGGGGGGGCACGGGGAAAGGATGAGGTGGACAGAAAGGAAAGGTGCTCACTGAGAGAAAAGAGGAGAGATGGAATAACTTGAGACTGACGACGCCGGGTTTTCAGCTACAACATTTATAAATCTAAATAATGCCAGATAGATATGTTAAATCTCAGATGTTCTTAGAGGTACAGTATATGAGTATGAAAATAGTGACGATCAAGTTGAAACAGAATCTACAGTACATGAACTGCAAATATTCATACTGCCGAAGTAAAATCAAGGAAACATTATTGCAAAAAAATGTTCAAATGTTTGTATAGCTTATGGGACTTAACTGCGGGGTCATCAGCCCCTAAACTTACAAACTACTTATGAACTAGCTAACACTAAGGACGGCAAAAAAAAAAAAAAAAAAAAAAAAAATTACACGCCCGAGGGGGGATTCGAACCCCCGACCGTAGTGACCGTGCAGACCGTGACTGACGCGCATCAGTCACTTTTTTTTCCCTCTACGGGTAGTTCTGTTCATTGCGCACGCTGATCGTATTTGTTCGTGATGTTCAAAGTGTTCTTGGCTCAGCTTTTTATTACAGAGGGCGTTGAGCCCCCTGACCGGGCGCGCTGAGCCACGGCGCCCGGCGTCCCCTCGGCCACCGCGACCGACAACATTATTGCAAGTAACTGTATCGGTGCCTCTTACGATTCGTTTATGCAGACGCCGTTTATGTTTAGGATATCTGAACATCTGCCACCATACTTAACCTATGATGAATGTAGCTAATGCTTCAGTCCGGAAACAGAAATAAAAATCTGTTTGATGTGAGGTTCCTAGTGTTATGCTCTCTGAGAAGTTAACAGCACTAGAAAAACAGACTTAATTATAGCATGGAACATGGCTGCAGTTCAGCAACGGTACACTGTATACATTTTTAGAATAAATAACAGCCAACCATTTGCTTTAAAATGAGTCTTTACCTAGGTTTCGAAAAAAATAATTTTGTCTTCTGAAGAAGTCGGATTAATAATGTAATAGTTGTTGTAACAAAACAGAGACAAATGCTCTAATGAAGCGCATCATTACTCCACGTTAAACAGTTAAAATTTAAAAAGTTAAACTAGACATGTCAAATTTAGAACTGTGTAGTTATGTCTCTACTCCTGTCAGTAATAGGGCCGCACTCGGCGTGCGTACGCCATTACTACACAGTTTCCAATTTGACAAGTCTAGTTAACATTTTACGTTTTAACTCTTCGACGTGGAGTAATGGTGCGCTTCATAAGAGCATTTGTCTATGTTTTGCTACAACAACTTTTACATGGTTAGTCCGACCTCTGAAGAAGACAAAATTAATTTTGTCGAAACCTAGGTAAAGGTAATTAAACCCATTTTAACACATCTGGTCTGTTGCTGTTTATTCTAAAAAATTATACTTAACCATAGCTGCAACAATGTGTGTCCTTCAAGGGAAGAGTACAGCCAATAAATCTTAGCCAGTAGTATATTGTGATGAATCTTCTTATTGTGAAAATTTTTGTATCCAAGAGTTATTTCCACTCCCATGAACCACAGACATTGCCGAGGTGGGGTGGCTTGCGTGCCTCAACGATACAGATAGCCGTACCGTAGGTGCAACCACAGCGGAGGGGTATCTGTGGAGAGGCCAGACAAACGTGTGGTTCCTGAAGAGGGGCAGCAGCCTTTTCAGTAGTTACAGGGGCAACAGTCTGGATGATTGACTGAGCTGGCCTTGTAACATCAGCTAATGTGGCTTTGCCACACAGCTACTGCGAACGGCTGAAGGCAAGGGGAAACTACAGCCGTTATTTTTCCCGAGGACATGCAGCTCTACTGTATGAACATATGATGATGGCATCCTCTCGGGTAAAATATTCCGGAGGTAAAATAGTCCCCCATTCGGATCTCCGGGCGGGGACTACTCAGGAGGATGTTGTCATCAGGAAAAACAATACTAGCATTCTACGGGTCGGAGCGTGGAATGTTAGATCCCTTAATCGAGTAGGAAAATTAGAAAATTTAAAAAGGGAAATGGATAGGTTGAAGTTAGATATAGTGGGGATTAGTGAAGTTCGGTGGCAGGATGAACAGGATTTCTGGTCAGCTGAGTACAGGATTATAAATACAAAATCAATTGGGGGTATCACAGGAGTAGGATTGATAATGAATAAGAAAATAGGAATGCGGGTAAACTACTATGACCAACACAGTGATCGCATTATCGTAGTCAAGATAGATACGAAGCCAACACCGACAACAGTAGTACAGGTTTATATGCCAACTAGCTCTGCCGATGATGAGGAGATCGAAGAAATATATGAGGAGCTAAAGGAAATTATTCAGACAATTAAGGGAGAGGAAAACTTAATTGTTATGGGAGACTGGAATTCGGTAGTAGGACAAGGAAGGGAAGGGAAGATAGTGGGTGAATATGGTCTGGGAAAAAGGAATGAAAGAGGAAGCCGCCTGGTAGAATTTTGCACGGAACATAATTTAGTTATAACAAACACCTGGTTTAAGAATCACAAAAGAAGGTTGTATACGTGGAAGAGACCAGGAGACACCGGGAGATACCAGATAGATTTTATAATGGTAAGACATAGATTTCGGAACCAGGTTTTGAAGTGTAGGACATATCCAGGAGCAGACATAGACTCTGACCACAACTTGTTGGTTATGAACTGTAGGCTGAAACTGAAGAAACTACAGAAAGGTAGGAAAATAAGGAGATGGGACCTAGATAAATTGAAGGAACCTGAAGTTCTTAAGAATTTCAGAGGGAGCTTCAGGCAACAATTGACAGAAACAGGGGAAAATAAAACAGTTGAGGAGGAATGGGTAAAATTGAGAGATGAAATAGTGAAGGCAGCAGAGGACGAAATAGGTAGGAAGGCAAGACCTACAAAGAATCCTTGGATATCACAGGAGATACTAAATTTAATCGATGAAAGAAGAAAGTATAAAAATGCAGTAAATGAATCAGGCAAAATGGAGTACAGACGACTAAGAAATGAGATTGACAGAAAGTGCAAAATGGCTAAGCAGGAATGGCTAGAAGGCAAATGCAAGGATGTAGAAGAATGTATAAATAGGGGAAAAATAGATACAGCCTACCGGAAAATAAAAGAAACATTTGGCGATAAGAAAAACAGCTCTATAAATATAAAGGACACTGATGGAAAACCAGTTCTCAGCAAAGAAGGGAAAGCTGAAAGGTGGAAAGAGTATATAGAGAGGCTCTACAAAGGAAATGAACTTCGAGACACTATTGTAGGAAGGAAAGAGGATGTAGATAATGATGAAATAGGAGATACTATACTGAGAGATGAATTTGACAGAGCACTGAAAGATCTCAGTCGAAACAAGGCCCCTGGAGTAGATGATATCCCGTCAGAGCTACTGAAGTCTCTGGGAGAACCAGCCATGACAAAATTGTTTCACATTGTGCGTAAGATGTATGAGACAGGTGAAGTACCCTCAGACTTTAAGAAAAATGTTATAATCCCCATTCCAAAGAAAGCGGGTGCAGACAGGTGTGAAAATTACAGAACCATCAGTTTAATAAGTCATGGTTGCAAAATGTTAACACGAATTATATACAGAAGGATGGAAAAGCTGGTAGAAGCCGACCTCGGGGAAGATCAGTTTGGGTTCAGGAGAAATGTAGGAACACGGGAGGCCATACTCACTTTACGGTTTATCCTAGAAGATAGATTAAGAAAAGGCAAACCTACATTTCTAGCTTTTGTAGATTTGGAGAAGGCTTTTGACAATGTTGATTGGAATAAACTCTTTCAAGTTCTGAAGCAAGCAGGAGTAAAATATAGGGAGCGTAAGGTTATTTACAACTTGTACAAAAACCAGACAGCGGTTGTCAGAGTTGAAGGGCATGAAAGGGATGCAGTGGTTGGAAAGGGAGTAAGACAGGGTTGTAGCCTTTCCCCAATGTTGTTCAATTTGTACATTGAGCAAGCTATAAAGGAAAGCAAGGAGAAATTTGGAGAAGGAATTAAAGTTCAGGGTGAAGAATTAAAAACATTGCGTTTTGCCGACGACATAGTAATTCTGTCAGATACAGCAAAGGACCTGGAAGAGCAATTGAACGGAATGGACAGTGTGCTGAAAGGTGCATATAAGATGAACATTAACAAGAGTAAAACTAGGGTAATGGAGTGCAGTGTAAATAAATCAGGTGATGCTGAAGGAATTAGATTAGGTAACGAAATAATAAAGGAGGTAGATGAGTTTTGTTACTTGGGCAGTAAAATAACAAATGATGGTCACAGTACAGAGGATATAAAATGCAGACTGGCAATGGGTAGAAAGGCGTTCTTGAAAAAGAGAAATTTGTTAACATCGAATATTGATTTAAGCCTAAGGAAGTCCTTTCTTAGGTGGGTGGATCGCGTAACTAATGAGGAGGTACTGAACAGAACTGGGGAGAAAAGAAATTTCTGGCATACCTTGACTAAAAGAAGGGATAGATTGGTAGGACACATTCTTAGACATCAAGGAATTGTGAATTTAGCGTTGGAGGGAAGTGTGTGGGGTAAAAATCGCAGAGGGAGACCAAGAGACGCGTATAGTAAGCAGATTCAAATGGATGTGGGTTGTCGTTCTTATGAGGAGATGAAAAGGCTTGCTCAGGATAGAGTAGGGTGGAGAGCTGCATCAAACCAGTCTCTGGACTGAAGACCACAACAACAACAACAACAACAGAGTTATTTGTAGTATATCCTTGGATGATGGAGTGTTGACTACCCATTAAATGTTGGAGTTTACATTCCCAACGTTACAGTTGAAGAATTTATCTTCTCGGGGAAAAAAGTCTGAGTATCCGTTTCAGGGTGTTTCACTAAGTGTGTTTGCCTCTGTAACTTATAAAATAATAGGTGACGGGAAATTTTAATGCGGTAGGTCAACACAAGAAATGTTACACTTTCTACGGAGCTATTAACATAGTTTATTGTATCATTTTCCAAAGAGTTTCAGCGCAAAGATATAATTTTTTAAATGGCACGATAGTTTTTTCTATCGTGCATTGGATTCGTTGAAACCAGCTGCGCCCAAATCAATTTAAACTACATTCCTATCACTGTTAGTTTGGGAGCTACAACCCTTCAAAGTTTAGGGGGCGGAGGCTACGACAGCGTAGCTGACTGGCTGATGATCATAAGACAGTGGGCCGTGCCCCAGGAGATAACCACTCGGCCAGTCAGCTACGCTATCGCAGCCTCCGCCCCCGGAACTTTGAAGGGTTGTAGTTCCCAAACTAACAGTGATAGGGGACGTATTTTAAATTGATTTGGACGCAGCTGGTTTATTTCTTGTGTTGACCTACCGCATTAAAATTTCCCGTCACCTATTATTTTATAAGTTACAGAGGCAAACAAACTTAGTGAAACACATATATATATAACCGCCACACTTACTGTTTCATACCTGCACTGCGTCAATAGAAAAAATAAAGGCTCCCAAATATGTTCAGCGAACAGCAGCGCTTACTTACCTTAGAATGCAGAAAAATGTTGCATCCACGGTTACAGGTATTAATTTTTTTTTCTCGCAAATTATACAGCGGACAGTAAGGGCCTATTATTGCGTACTGAACTGGGTGAGATATATTAAGTACTGAACCTCATCCGCCACCTGAAACAATTAGTAGAGGGAGAGGGATTAAAGTTTTATTATGAGATAAGCTTCCCTGCCAACCGGTTATCAGCAGTGGGGCAACTCGCACGCACACCTTTTAGCCCGTTTCCCGCTCACGCCACTGCACCGACGTGCACGTTTGAACTGAGTCATCAGAGAATCGTTTGGAAGATGGAATGCCAGGTCGTGGTTTTCAGCAGTGAAAGCACACTCTACCTACATACAGGTGATGATCCTTAGCGCGCACGTCGTAGACCTGGTAAAAGCTCTCTCTTAGAGTGAATTCGTCCAAGAAATATTGGCCCCGTCCCAGGCTTTATGGTCTGGTGTGCGATAAGCTACAACTATCGTTGACCTTTGATGTTTCTGGTGGGATTAGATTGGATCAGTGATTTTGAATCTGTGTGTCGCGACCCCCTAGGGGTCGGCAAGTAAACTTAGATGGCGTCCGGATACATTGGAAAATTTTTATGGAGGTCCGCAAGTAAAATCTCATATTCCTCATAATTTATAATTTAATTTTTATTCACAAAATAATATTAAGTACAACAAACAGGCGTATTTGTATTCAAAAATCCAGAAAATTAATATTCTCTATTTTGGCCCACTTTAGGTTACGGTAGTAACACTAAAAGTGGGACTTTGCGATCGTCTTTTGACAGTTCGAAATTTTAATGAAAATAACGGCTTAACCATGCATCTGACACGAAAATTGAATAACCGAATTTGTAGAGGAGAAAAGTCTCTACAACTTTGCTCTCTTATGTTTTTTTCATATCTCGTATCGTTTGAGAGATATTTGCAAAAATAACGGAGTTTTGAAACCCTCCATTAAATTAACGAAAACCAGCCGTTTGCAGATGTCACGTGATATTCCTCGCCCAGAACTCTCTGGCATGCGCCATCTTGCGTTGCGTATTTTGACGATTTTCTTATTGTAACTTACACGTTGTCATTTCAAAGCAATGGCGCACTGACGAATTAACAAAAAGACGTCGTTCTTCGTACGATAAATGATAATCTAGTGTCTAGAAATGCCATATTAGCATCAGTTAACAACAGCCATCAATAGTATGAGATTAAAGAACGCTATCCCTGTTAGCTGTAGCGTAGTGGGCAATGTGTTGGACTGTAACGCTGAGGGTCAGTGGTTCGGAACTCGCTAGTAACTAATTTTTTCCCTGCAAGGGCTTCAGACACTGTTATTAATTAATTTTTTATTATGTAGATTATTATTTTGGTCCAAAATTTTTGCAAAAACTTATAAAACTACAAATCTAAAGTGGGCCGTAAAACACGTCGGTGCGATTTTTTTTCTTTAATTTACACTCTCAAACAATATGAAATACAATAGATGTAAAATAGAAATGTATTTAAAAAATTAAAAAGACTTCTATTATTTCGCAAAGAATCTTCAGGCTTTCGTTCACTACGAGCACAAAAATGTTTACATGGATATGCCCTGACCTCTGAAGTAAAGGTTTCGGAGATTGTCAGAGTAGGAAGTCTATTTATAGAGTTTCATTGTTAATTAAATAAAGTTCCGGAGCTGCATTCGTGTGTACAGAGCTTTTATGCGGCTCACCTGCCAGCTTGCTCCGTTCTGCCGCCGCTCGTCAGTGTACTCTCAAACGTTGCACATCATGATAACTATTTATTTACTCTAACTATAATAATCACCAAGGATTCTAATTATTCAGCAATTAATTGTAAAATTCTAGAAAAAAATGGTGGCACTCATACAAATTGTTATCTACAGAAAAGTTTTTTTTTCTTTTTTTTTAATTTGAATGTGTAACATACTTTTTGGCGGTCCAGTTTTTGGCCTTCCACTGTCCGGACTTTGACCACAGTCCGCCAATTGCCGACCGCTCCCCTAGGGGCTCGCAAGGACTTGCTCGGCGGGAGAAGTAGTGGCACCATAAAACAACCAGCCTACTGCATTTCTGGGTTCCGTAATGCAGAACCTGCGCCTAAGTGAAATTTATTTCATATTAGGATTGTATAATTCCTTGGTTCACATTAATACTGAATTCCATAGGACGTATATTCTTTTATAAAACGATGTGTTAAGGATGAATAAGTGCAAAGTCTGTCAACTGTTTTCAGGAACAAATTGATAGATAAATGAACAATATCCAATAATACTAGAATTAAAAAAAATCTACTTATTTACAAATTTTCTGTACAGTGAAACCTTTCTTAAAGTGCATAATTCGCTTCTGACTCTTGCCTGAAATTCGAAACACTCGTTATGCAAAATATATATTTGTATCCGAAATCATGTAAAAATAACGTCATTCCGAAAAATACACAAAAAACAAACTCCAACGATTTGAAAGAAAACTGTACCAATAGAACGAAAATTAAATTCCAACAATTTGAAAGAAAACTGTATCAATAGCAAGCTAATTAAATTCGTTGCCTTTGAGATAGCATTTTCGTTAGGGTTTGAGATGGGTGGAAGGGGGGTCGCTAGAATATTTATAGTTGGAGGGGAGTCTCCTAATGGAAAAGTTGAAAACCACTGCATTAGGTTCATACTTGTTCCATAGATCATAAATACGACTTTTCGCAATGATGTGGAACGTGACAGTTTAATAAATTGTAGAAAGATATAAAAAAGCCAAGATCGCTGATCATCAATTTTTATCTATAACGACCGGTTTCGCTGAACTATGTCAGCATCATCTGGTCCAATAAAATCATTTTACAAGGCCATAATCTGTTAAAAAGGGAATGACGAAAATTTAAAACAAACATGTCATTATAATAAAACAAGAAGATACATCAATTAAATTCATAAGTGCAAGATCGGCCATACTTAGAGATGAGACATATCTTGTAATGTCAATCAATTGCTATATAACATAATTTACAGTGCATAGGTGCACTCTGTCATTATAATAAAACATAATTATCACTGTGAGTGACAATAGCAAACTGATACAAGTCAAAGATAAAAGAATATGAAGCCAGATGGCAGCACACACCAATTTAAAATTAAAACCACAATGAGGTTAAAAACGTGTTGTACAGATTATAAATAATAAATGGTGTCTATACAAGACACTCATATTTTAAGGATTTTAATTTTCTTTATTTAAAAAAATATTTTTTTCGTGAAATTACAAAGTCTTATCTAAAAATTCAACTAAAATGTAGAAAGAGTTACAATTCAAAAATTCTTTTAATTTCTTTTTACATACTAGTCGTTAAAATGTCAGACTTTTGATGCTAGTTGGTAAGTGTCCTAAGACTTTTGTGGCAGCATAATTCGTCTCTTTTTGTGCCAAAGTTAGATTTAACCTCGAATATTGAATATCACCCTTTCTCATAGTGTTGTAGCTACGCACACTGCACTTACTTTTGATTTGGCTCGGATGGTTACTAACAAATTTCATGAGTGAATATATATATATATATGCAGCTACAGTGAAGATTTCTAGATCCTTAACTAACTGTGACCATGATAGCAAACGATTCAGCAGATCTTCAATGTGTTTCTTCCAATTCAATCCCTCGTTAATAGAAACACCTAAAATTTTTGAAAATTCTGCCTTAGCTACAGATTGTTGTTCAAAGCAATGGTGTAATGTCATTTACTGCATGGAACTGTATATACTGGTTTTTATCAAAGTTCAATGAGAGTTAATTTGTAGAGAACCACATAATAATTTTCTGAAAGACATCATTTACAATTTCATCAGTTAATTACTGTGTGTCAGGCGCTGTAGCTATACTTGTATCTCTAGCAAAAAGAACTACCTCAGCATCTTATAAAATGGCGAGTCATTAATACACCGGGTGATCAAAAAGTCAGTATAAATTTGAAAAGCCGGCCGCAGTGCCCGAGCAGTCTGCGGCGTGCCAGTCACGGTCTGCACGGCCGCCGCGGTCGGGGGTTCGAATACCCCCTCAGGCATGGATGTTTGTGCCGTCTTTAGTATAAGTTAGCTCATAAGTAGTTTGTAAGTTTAGGGACTGATGACCCCATAGTTAAGTCGCATAGGCTCTACAAACATTTGAACATTTGAAAATTTAATAAATCACGAAATAATGTAGATAGAGAGGTGAAAATTGACACACATGCTTGGAATAACATGGGGTTTTAATACTAGAAGAAAAAAGAAACCCATATTGCTAGACCTGTGAAAGATCTCTTGCACGCGTTGTTTGGTGATGATCGTGAGCTCAGCCGCCACATTCGTCGTGCTTGGCCTCCCAGGTTACCAGACCTCAGTCCGTGCGATTATTGGCTTTGGGCTTACCTGAAGTCGCAAGTGTATCGTGATCGACCGACATCTCTAGGGATGCTGAAAGACAACATACAATGTCAATGCCTCACCATAACTCCGGACATGTTTTACAGTGCTGTTCACAACATTATTCCTCGGCTCCAGCTATTGTTGAGGTATGATGGTGAACATATTGAGCATTTCCTCTAAAGAAAATCATCTTTGCTTTGTCTTAATTCGTTATGCTAATTATTGTTTTTCTGATCAGATGAAGCGCCGTCTGTCGGAGATTTTTTGAACTTTTTTTTTGTTCTAATAAAACCCCATGTCATTCCAAGCATGTGTGTCAATTTTTACCTCTCTATCTACATTATTCCGCGATTTATTAAGTTTTCAAATTTATACTGACTTTTTGATCACCCAGTATATTAAGAACAGCAAAGGACCTAAGACCGAACCTCGTAGGATCCCATTTTTTGATAGGTCCCTACTTAGAGGAATTGATTGTTTCTTCTATAACATGTCAACTGCTTATTTCAACTGTCTGCATTCTTCCAGTTAAGTATGATTTAAACCATTTGTGCACTGTCCCACTGATACACAGTAATGAAGCTTGTCCAGAAGAATCCCATCATTTACACAATCAAAAGTCTGTGAGAAATCAGAAAAAAATCCCAACAATTGTGCCCGGTTATTCAAAGCGTTTAATGTTTCATCAGTGAAGGTGTATATAGCATTATCTGTTAAAAAAGATTTTTTGAAACGCTGACCAGCACTCGTTACGTGCAGAATGTTATAAGAGCCACTCTATTGCAATTCTTTCAGTGGGAAGGTGATGTGTTGTTTCAATAGGATAATGCTCGCTCAAACACTGTCCTTGTAACCTAACGTGTTCTTCAAAATTTACAGCAACTTCACTGGCCAATGTGATCTCCGGACTTGTCTCCAATGGAGCACGTGTGGGAAATGGTGGGACGACAACTAATGCATCCGACTTGTCAACCCACAACTCGTATAGAGCTACATGAATAGCTCAAGCAGACGTGAGTACTGTATCCCGAGACAGTATTCGCCGTCTGTGTGATGGAATAGTTGCCAGAATCAGCCCCTGCATTGCCGTCCATGGAGGCTACGCGGCGTACTAATGTGGGTGTTTCAGCATGGATTCACGATTGACACTTTGAATTTCAGTACTGCTTCAGCTGTTAGCCTGTAAATATAATCATTCCATGTACTCTATATGCACTTTTTCAATGGTTAACTGGAAAACTCTTAACAGGGTGTAGGGGTCTCATTTATCTTGAACACCCAAAATATCTCTGGAACAACAGCAGCTATTTTAAAACGAATTTCACCGGTATCAGTGTAAAGCAGGGGCTCATGAATGGAAATATTTTGAAACATTCTAAAACGAGAGCATAAATAATTTGTAGCACAAACTTATTAGTTTTTAAATGGACACCCTATATTATTTCATCAGCAATCTACAACAACGCAAATCACAAAAACAATTGTTTTCGTTGCATCGCAATACGCTAATTACATCCCGAGATTCTGAAGCGAAATTGACGCTGAAGTACGCGAAACGCGTGGCAGCTAGACTCACGGTTCAGTCTCAGGACGCGTTAGCCACGCGTTTCGCGTATTTTAAAGCGTTAACTAGCTAGGGATGTAACTGGCGTATTGCAATGCAATCTACGTCATTGTTTATGTGATTTGTCATGCTATAGATTGCTGATGAAATAATATGGGGTGTTTTCAAGTGATATATATTGTCGTGTGTTTAGGTACATACGGTAATTTTAAGTAACTTTACGGAGATGCCCTAACACTGAAAAAGCGAATCCAGCAAATAGGGCAGTCCGGCACTTGTTTGTGCCCAAAACATTTGTCGTAGTGTATGTGTATAATTCTAGCCTCTGAAAAGTAGAACAAAACGCTGCTCACCCGCTACATGAACACCAAACTTCCCCAAGCAGGCTGAAATCCAGGAAGAGTTTTACGAAAACTATTGTCAACTGTAGTACATCACCTTCAACGGCACAAGAAAACTTGTGGACAACCAGAAATGCTGATATCGCGACATGGATTTCACCTCTGGAGGCCCTTCCCCCAGGCGAAAATCTGCTGTGGAAAACTTGGAAGTTCCTTAACAGACTAAGAAGAGGGGTGGGTAGAACAAAGGACAACATGGCCAGATGGAACTACATCGTGGATGAATCAACTCTCTGCGAATGTGGATACGAACAAACCGCCAAGCACCTGTACAGCTGTCCGCAGTGCCCAGTATCCTGCACGCTGGAGGGCCTATTGCAGGCCAAGGAGAATGCCGTCGAGCTTGCTAACTTATGGTCTGATTATATTTAGTGGTTTTGTAATTTGTTTATATATAATCTCATTTGTTTTGTATCGTAGTTGTATTCTTGTCTTTGACCTTTGTATACAACGCTTTTGAGAAGAATAAATAAATAAATAACATCATATATAAGTGAATACTCCGATGTGTCTGTCATTTTAGTGACATTTCGTAAAGAGGGCTATATTCACACAGGCTTTAAGCGAGAAATCTTTGTTTTGGGCACAAAACCATGACCCTTCTCGCTTCAACCAGTCCTGTTCTCAGCATAGATAACGCCAGCTCCCCTTATTCTAACCTCCTTGGTAGCAACTGCGTCTTTAGTGTACGGATTCGGAAGGAGTTGGCCGCTGTTCAAAAGCAGCTGGAGGCTGTGTTGGCCACCGTCAACAGCCTTCAGCCTGCCGTCTTGGGCCGCAGTGTCACCGTGGTACCTGAGACGATTGCTAGGTATCTCTGGAGCCTACTGCAACGTCTCTGATCCCTGATGCAATTCTGGTTACTGTTTTCGACGTCCGTGCTGGTCGACAATTACATGACGGTAACTGGCGAACTAAACAGGGGTCACGAACTCTGGGTAGAAGGCGAAACCGGGAACCGGTTTTAAGGCTGTCCCCTTACGCCTCAGCAATAGATTTGAGGTGTTGTGCACTACTGATAATACCTCTAAGTGCTCTGAGCCAGCAGGGGCTGCCCGCTTCTTACGACAGTGACCAATCCGTCTGAGAGGTCCGGACAGTGGCAGAGGGGGAGGGAGGGAATTGCTCTTCATTGTGAGTTCCAGTCTTAGTTGGGTGATGCGAAGTAGTGGAAAGCTCGGAAAAGAATACCGGTGTGCACTGTTTTCTTGCCGGATCGGGGGGAGGGGGGTCTTATCCGAAATGTGGAGGAGGCTTGCCGGCGGCGATAGAGAACACTGGGTGCACACCCGGCTGCAAATCGTTGCTCATGTCAGCACCAATGACTCCTGCCGCCTGGGTTCATATGTCATTCTCGGCTCCTTCAGGCGGCTGGCGGATTGCTGAAGACAGATAGCCTCGCTAGTGGGGTATAAGCGGAGCTGTCGGTTTGCAGCATCTTTCCCAAAACCGATCGCGGTTCTGTGGTTTGGAGCTTAAACCAGGGGATCAGACGATTCTGTGGTGACCCTGGGTGCAAATTTCGCGACCTCCGCTACCGGGTGGAGAAATGTGGGCTCCTCCTGAATAGCTCAGGCGTGCACAAAGCGCAGGAAGCGGCTATTAGGATAACGGAGTATGTGTGGAGTGCACTTGCGGATTGTTTAGTAATATAGTAATAGTTAACAGCAGGAGTGTCTATGAAAAGAGTCCAGAACTGTTCTCACTTTGATAGAATCACAATACCCACGTAGAATTAGGGACAGAAAGCTGGCTCAAACTTGATGTCAAAACTAATGAAATGTTAAACTCTGACTGGGACGTATAACGCAAAAATAGGCTGAACACTGAAGGGGAAGGCGACAGTGAAGCAGTAGTTCAAGTATTAGACTGAACATGAAGCTGACTACCTCCATTATTTAATTAAAGATACCAACTGTGTTGACTAACTGTGCGTCTTTTCCAGACGCCATAATTGACTGGGTGAATAAAGCCGGTTCAGGCCTTAACAAAAAAACACAACAGCAAAAAAATAGTTTACGAAATTCGGTTCGCGCCTTCTGGAAATTGTGTCGCATGTTCGACACGTTCACGGGCTTGCTCAGTTGGTTACAAACACCACTTTTCGATTTCTATACTAGGATTTTGCATCACCTGATTGGTGTTATAGTCTGCGAATAACATTACGCTTTCTCCACTGGGCACTTTCTGCAGTACTAGTATCCACGTTTCATCAACAAACGATGTACCAGTACAGCACACATCCGGTGAAACAGTCGGCAGTATTTTTTATACCTGAATTTCTTTGTTGATCCCAGATATTAGTTGAAGTGAAAACTGCAGTGTTCTGTGTAACATAGAGATGAAATGCAGTACGAAAGGAATGTTTCAGGGAACACTGCTTTCATAACTTCAGTGGTAGCCATTATAAAAAATCACAAAACTTTATTTTCATTTTAAAATTATTGTAATCGTATGAATAACATTTATATTCTGGAAAAATGGATCCAATATTTTCCTAATCTGGCCACTGGCCTTAACACTCCTTATATAAGTGTGTCTGGGAATGACTTGATACGGGTTAAAAAAGGACCATTTGTTCATGACTGGTTCCTGAGAAAACGACGGAAAACCAAATTTGTGTACCAAAACTACTTGAATTCTGGGGATGGGCACTTATATATTTTTTATTCATTGCAGACTGTTGAAATATTTACCGTATGTTCTTAAGATGACATTCTCAAAATATATTTTAATTTTTTTCGATATCTTATTCTGTTACCGAAATCCAAAGATTCAAAATTACCGTACGTATGCAAAAAGATTACAAAAAACTGTCTTTGTTCATTTCTACATCATGTAATGCAAATATACACTACTGGCCATTAAAATTGCTACACCATGAAGAAATGCAGATGATAAACGGATATTCATTGGACAACTATATTATACTAGAACTGACATGTGATTACATTTTCACGCAATTGGGGTGCAAAGATCCTGAAAAGTCGGTACCCAGAACAACCACCTCTGGCCATAACAACGGCACTGATACACCCGGGCATTGAGTCAAACAGAGACTGGATGGCGTGTACAGGTACAGATGCCCATGCAGCTTCAATACGATACCACAGTTCATCAAGAGTAGTGACTGGCGTATTGTGACGAGCCAGTTGCTCGGCCACCATTGACCAGACGTTTTCAATTGGTGAGAGATCTGGAGAATGTGCTGGCCAGGGCAGCAGTCGAAAATTTTCCGTATCCAGAAAGGCCTGTACAGGAGCTGCAACATGCGGCCGTGCATTATCCTGTTGAAATGTAGGGTTTCTTAGGGATCGAATGAAGGGTACAGCTACAGGTCGTAACACATGTAATGGCTACTGTTCTAAGTGCTGTCGATGCGAACAAAAGGTGACCGAGACTTGTAACCAATGGCACCCGACACCATCACGCCGGATGATATGCGAATATGGCGATGACGAATACACGCTTCCAATGTGCGTTCACCCCGATGATGCCAAACACGGATGCGACCATCATGATGTTGTAAATAGAACCCAGTCCCAGTGGAGGAAATCTTCAACCAGACCGGGAATCGAACCCGGGCCCCCCGCGTGGCGACTGGACTACGAAGTCGGACGTTTGGGTATCAAACGTGTCTTTTGTACCAAAGAACGGCGTTCGGGTCACTGTGAAACTTACCATCCGATTTCAAGAAATCTACTCAGCGACAAAAATGATTTTTGCACATCGTACTGCTTGATACCTTCGTTCGATGAAGGATTGATTCTGTTTTTGTTATTCGTCACAGCTTCAAATAAAGTGAAGCTTTGCAACACAGCTTAAAGAGTTCGCAGAGATAAAAACACAATGCGTTGACTTTGCGCAAGTGTGATTTTAGCTCACACAAAACAGTGTATGAGGCTCAGAGGAGTTATCGAAAGTTTTTTTTTTAACTAGCTGTACTCAGCAGTCGTTGTAAAGTCTACTATTAGAATGCAGTGCTGTATCAAAATTTGAAATCAGTAAACCTAGGACTTCCCGAAATTTGCTATCTAAAGCAGACGTACAGAAAATACAATTATTCCTAATCGCCAGTCTCGGAAACGCCTTCACCGATTGCTTTGAAATATTGATAAGACCCTGCATTGGAATACGCCCATTGTTTTGTAAAATTTTATTTTTTTACACCGTTAATCAAATCAGATGCAAATAGGTTTGGGTAGTTAAGACGTAATAAAACTTTAGGGGTTTTTTCACACATCTCAATGTTCATGAGATGGGGGTTGGAACACTTGCGCGGGGTGACACTTGCGCAGAACCCGGGGCCCTTGGGGCGGCTAATGGCTTTTCCTGGGTACAGGCATACCGAGAAGTCTAGCACTGCTGTTGTCAAGTTTCCACACTGTCAACATAACACGAAAATCAGTGATTTTGCACAACCCTTTGCAAGCTGAAGAGCAATATATTAACTTGTTCTAACTACATATTAATCCGTTGAGTGTTCCTCCTGTAAACAAAAAGGTATTTTAATAGTGATAATGTTTGGAGAGTTAGTCTCTGCTACTACAAGACTACGACTTTCCACAGTCATACCTCCTAAAAGCGTATTATGCAGAACACTAAGCATATCAAGACACCTGCGCAAGCAATAAATATATTAGGCATCCTGCACAGATACGTTAATGTAATTGACCGCTATGTAGTTAACCCCACTATCACGCAACTTCCATCTCTTTAAAAATATCTACTATGCTTTTTAATAGGAGATGCAACCTTAAACCTTCAATTAAAAACGTTAATAATAAGTCAATGAGTATTTTACATACTTAAAGCGTTTATTCGTAGACCCCAAAACGATTTGGCTGTATTCGAATTACAAATACATCTAAGAAATATATGAAATACGGAATGAGTAAGGGAATGTCACACACCGAAAAATGCTAGATAAATTCTATTTTCCATCACCGTCATATAGAACCATTTTTACTCCGAACTTGGCATAAACCAACAGGGAGAAACAAGTTGCAAGACTTCCAGGAAAAATGAAGCGAAATTGGCAGCCAATAGTTGGTTATAAATTACATTGCCTGTTAAACTGTATAAATATAAATTACGGAATACGCGGAACTACTGTTCAGTACAGTCAAAAAGGTCTAAGGTAATAGGCAGTGGTTTTGCATTCAGATATCCGTATCACTCTCCTCCTCAAGAAGTCTGTGTGAAGATTTATATTCAGAACATTCAAGAAAAAGGTGTTGAAATTATAAGAAGCAGCTCATTTACTCAGGAGGGGATAACGTTATGGTGCACGTAAATTTGAATGGCAATATCTCTTGTAGTAACATTTAATTTTTGATAAAATGTTAAAATTCAATATACCAGAATTTTGTTTTTCTAAACTCAGTGCCAACTTTTTTTTGTCGAAATTTTTGCAGGAAGTAGTATTGGCGTGATTTCATACTTCTATGCATTAATATTATCAAACATGTAATTTGTGTCACAAATTGCGCGGCCGGTCCGGTCGGAGCTTCGAGTCCTTCCTCGGACATAGGTGTTTGTTTGTACTTTGCCTAAGTTATTTTAAGTAAGATTAAGTAGTGTGTAAGTCTAGCGACCAATGATCTAAGTAGTTTGGCCGCATAAGACTACATATATACACGTAATTTATTTATTTCATAACCACATTTAAGTAATAATAATTAAAGAAACTTAAAAGAGAAATTTGAAGTAAACACTGAAAACAAATGATTGATATTTCTCATAAGATGAATGCACACAACCGTTCACTTATGTCTTGTGAATGTACCTACAAATTCTGCCATATGAAAATTGTAGTGTGAAACCCAAATATGTTTTTTATGTAATAACATTAAAAACATATTAAAAATTCAGAACTCGAAAATCAGTGAAGTTTTGGACTTGAAGCGTTTTGTGTTGCTACATCTTTACATACCAGACACGATTTTAAAATTTGGTTGCTATCGCCAAAGTAGACGAAACGTTAAATTTTTTGGTGTAATCTTCGCCGTGTAGACTGTATGTTGTAGAAGTCTACGTTGAACCTAATCATACCTCTGAGGAGAGAACGTTGTTTGCACTTCTCCTGCGTTTCCAGTCGGCTGTGCTGTGCTACCTAACGACATCGTACCGTTCCACTTTACCGAGAGCTATATAACTATTGGTGTGATGTCTGTTCTTTCGAAATAAGACTTCACACCAATATATGTATCATTTAGACGCAAAGATTCTGGGTTCTGTTTTCATCGCTAACGCGATTAAAAACGTTAGACCTCGTGTGTAAACAAAATGTTCAAATGTTTGTATAGTCTATGGGACTTAACTATGGGGTCATCAGTCCCTAAACTTACGAACTAGGATGGCACAAATATCCATGCCCGAGGGGGGATTCAAACCCTCGACGTAGTGGCCGTGCAGACCGTGACTGGAACGCCTTAGTCTCCTTGGCCACCGCGGCCGGCGTGTGTAAACACTTAAAAGGTCATGAGTGCCACTGGAAAAATGCATAAGTAACACCTGTTGTTTGAGACTTGAAGATGACCTGAAATTAGCCGAAATAGATATCTCATAATAAACATAAGGTGTAGCTGTCTTTATTTCATAATGCTATTCCTAACATATTTGAAAGCTGCTCAAAACCACCTACAAAAACCTTTATAATGAGATTGTATGTAATTCCACGATCAAATTGTGTTTTAGTTATTTGTAGTAATACACCCAAAGATCTGCCCTTGCTTTTAGTGCCTTGATCAGCTGTTTATTTTTAGAAGTATTACTAGGGACAGGAAAAATTCGCATTTGCGAAAATGCGAATATAGATGCGAATTCTGACTCAAAATGCAGTAAATCCGAAATTGTAATTAGCAACGGTTGCGCTCAATTCCGATTTTATCACATTCCTCTTCACATGGTGCTGTATTGTAAATCGAGTGATATTTGTATGACGTGTTATCTCCCTGTTGAATGAGGCTGTGATATCTCCGGGCCGTTAGTACTGCTCCACCTCGCTCGGTGGGCCTTTCCCTGAATACGGCACAGGTAGCGGCTGGAGGGCGAGGAGTAGGGGTAGTGTATCCCTACTTCTGGAACACCCTGTTCACTACCTGCAGCGTCCGGGTCTCCGCGCAAGTGTCTACACATTTCCTTTCCGCGCAACTGTCACTTCCCGCAAGTGTCACAAACTCCATGAGATGTTCTGAACTGTATGTTGTAGAGTGAGATAAATTTGCCGGGACATTTATTGATAAATTTCGATACTGTATGTACAATGTGAATAGCTTTAGTAACAAAATAATGCATGAAAACGTAATAGGCATACAAAGTGCGGCGTTTTAAATGCATCACAGCGAAAATTTAGTAAGCGTTAAACTTTTTTTTCTTTGAAATGATCTCCAATCCATGGTGTACAACAGCAGTCAGTTAGAATAAATATTCCTTCAAACCATCTTGATTGCAATTTTTTTTTTATTAGTTAATGACGCGTTTCGCTCTTTTGCAGGGAATCTTCAGATTATCTGCGTGAGAGAATTTACACAAAATTACAAACGGTTATAATGGTACATGGGCTTATTTTGTGTTAAGAAGATAGTATTAACGGTAAACAAAGCTTACAATGCGCTCTCCGTGGTGTGACACCGTAAGTTGTTATTGCGGTGTTTCTATTTTCCTGGAATATTTTTTGGATTTCCTTGTGGCCCTACAAATGTTCGGGTAACAACGAATTACAGTTTCAACATACTCGGTAAAGATGTGAGAAACATAAAACCGATTTTTAAGATTACCTTAATCAAAGCGGTGGTCTCTGATGACACAAGATAAGCCCATGTTTACAATTGCGCTCACGGGCGGTGGGCGAGCGTGGTGTGCTGCTCCGCCGACTTGTACAGACTAAGGGAATGTGGGTAGGGAGTGACATAGGAAGCCGATGTATAAGACGGGACGGGTGAAATCTAGCTATCTGAATACAAATTTAACGAAAGGTAGGTTATTAAGCAGGACTGTAGTTTATAATTTATGTTGGTATTTGTAAATGAGAGGAATTTTATTTGAACAGAGACATCATAATATCTAGGAATGTTTGATCTTTGCATGCCAACTGATCGTTTAGGAGATGTGGGTGTCCAAGGTAAGCGCGCTTCGCTATCTCAAACTCTTCCAGTAAATTTAGCTTACGCTCCTTCTGCGCTATATGTAAGATTTGCATGTTGTCAATGGTAGGTTGTTGATGATCGGATGCTTTAGTGTGTTCCGCAAAAGGGGAATGTTTTTTGAGTTGGCCTTTTTTTGTAAGAAGGTGCTCAGTAAAACGTACTTTAAAGGTCCTGCCTGTCTGTCCTATATATTCAGCTGGGCTTTCGGGACATTGTAGTTTGTAGACTCCTGAGGAAAGGTACCTGTTCTTATTGGTTTGTTCGTTGTGTGGGAGAATTTGCTGTATGATCAAAGGGCTACTAAATACGACTTGTACATTTCTGCCACGAAAGAGTTTAGCCAGGTCATAAGAAAAATATCCCATGAAAGGAATGGGGATACGTTTAACTTCATCGTCAGGTGTTACCGAGTGAAGCTGTGGTACATCTTTATAACGTTTTTTATTGTACATTTTGCGAACCAAGGACGGGTTGTAACCATTCATTTCGGCGATTTATTCCAGATTATTTATTTCTTTATTGACGGAAGTTTCAGAAAGGGGAATCTCAAAAATTCTGTTGATCATTGATTTAAAAAAGCTCATTTTGTATTGCCATGGATGGCATGAAGATGGGTGTATGACTGAGTCACTTGTGTTCGGTTTCCTATAGATTTGGAATACCACTTTGTTTTCAGCTAACTGTAACTGTAGGTCCAAAAAATTTAAGACACTGGAGAAGTTCATTATTTCATGTGTAAAGGTTAGTTTCGGGTGTAAGTTGTTGAATTCATAAACTAGAACTGTTACATCAGCTAGGGTGCCATTGAAAATAATCAGGATGTCATCGACATATCTCTTGTAGAAGAGTATTTTTCTGCTTATTGGAGTTTTTTGTTGGAAGTATTGAGATTCAATGTGATTGACAAATATATCGGCAAGGAAACCTGACAGACAACTACCCATGGCGAAACCGTCGTTTCGTTTATAAAAGGAGTTGTTAAAAGAAAAGTAGTTGTATGTGGTAAGTAGTCGTAATAGTGACACAATTTCAGCAATTTCGTCTGGAAGAAGGTTTTCTTTCATGGAGAGATTTTGCTGGATGATGTCGATGGTTTGTTCAAGAGGTACATTGGTATATACATTTTTTATGTCCAGTGACAAGAGGTAGCAACCATCCGGAAACATTTGGTTATGCAATAAATCCACCAATAGTTTTCTATTTCGCAAAGTAAAACTTTCTTCAGGGAGAAGTAGCTTCTTCAACAAACGTAACAGAAATTTAGAGGCAGGTTCTCCCGGATTTCGGATTCCATTAATGACAGGTCGTATAGAATAGTTTATTTTGTGGGTCTTAATTTGGGCTCTTAAAGTAGGAGCTCTAGGGTTCATAACCTTTAGTTTGAAGAGTTCTTCAGGGGGGATGATGTAGAGGCACGATTCAAGGTAATTTTTTTAGTTCTCTCGAGTAGTTTACAGTGGGGTTAGGATCTATCATTTCCATGCCATTCTCTTCAAAGAAAGCCAAGGTCTTATTAATATAATCTGCTTTGTGTATTACGACTCCTGTGTTGCCTTTTTCGGCCCGCACTGTTATTGCGTTTTCGTCTCTGAGTTTTTTCGTAATTGATTTTAAAATGATTGAATCAGAGTACGGTGGACGTTTTGTTAACGCCTTCTGGATGATGTCACTAGCCTTACACGATAATTTGAGTTTGGATTGTTTTGAACAATTAGAACTGTCTAGTGCGATTTTAACACCTGCAGCTAACGAAGTGATCAACCTCTCCTGCATATGTGGTTGTACACTGTTCTTCATGCCATTATCTAGTACAGCGCTTGTCCTAGCATTGAAACTAATATCCGTCAAATTTATCAGACGATCGGCGAATTCAAATGTGCCATCGTAACGGTTATTGACAGTTCGGGCAGGACGAGAATAAATCTCTCTTAATTTGTTCAACTTATTGTTGTGAGTTCTGCCAATCAGTTGGCCGCTTTCCCACGTATTTACATTTATTATTCTCATGAGATCATCTAAATTATCAACGTTAAGGATCCTGACAGCGTTGAAATAAGTCTTGAAAGCTTGTGCATTTAAACGGTCTTTTCCTTCTAAGTGCAATAGCCTGCTGAAATTCTTTGATGCATTCTATTCAAAGAGCAGGTATCTTGACCGCCCGTATACAGACCAAGAAGTCATGCGCCATTGCATCACCAAATTCCCGATTGACATGCAGGATAAGTTGGCGGGAAGGTGTTCGGAGTCTGTGGAAACGTTCCGAAGCATTCTCATTTACTTGGATTACACCAATGAAATCAGAAGTTAGCGAGAGAAGCGCGAGAGAAATAGCGGCGATAACCACCAAAGGAAGAGAGAGCATGACAATAGGGGAAGGTGGAATTACGGCGAAAATGATTGTTTTTTCAGAGGCAGAGGACAAAAGAACGGCGAGTACCAAGGAGTCTTTGCGTGAGGAAATAAAAGGTAGCAAGGAATATTTGCGTGAAGAAATAGACAGCACAAAGATGTCCGTAAACAGCGCAAAAGAAATGATGCTGAGAGAGATCAAGGAGGTCTTATCGAGCATAGTAGGAATCGGAGAAACTGTCGCCAAAGCAAAACAGCTTGCAGATGAGGCCAAGCTCGATTCTACGCGTGCTAGAATCGAGGCACTGAGTGCAAGAAAGATAGCGTCGACAGCAGCGACGAACGCTCGCAAAGCAAAGGCGCAAACCACTGTCGTTAATAAAGTGGTTGGTAATTTAACCAAACAGGGACAACAGTAATTTACTCACAGCAAGCGGTCCATTGCGAAAGATCGAATTGCAAGTCAGACGCCAGATTGCAGAACTTGCAAAAAAATGTGACGTACTCAATTGACAGTCTCTGGACACACTACCTGTCCACACATCCGGTGTTAGTAACCGCGAACAGAATCGCGTGACAGCGATACTCTCCGATCAGGTGACACAGTGGTTCGTCATGAGAACATCACTCATGGCAACCAAACGAATTGACCACACTGAGGCGAAAGGAAGCGCTGCTTCAAACTGATAATGATTCCACACAAGGAGATTCGGAGGACCGTTCAATCAGAACGACCGCCGAAAGAGGAAACAGCTGGCCGAGGGAGACGTGTAATGATATGTTTGACTACAAACACTTCCTCTCCGTTTAGCGTTTCCAGACGTATAAGGAGAGCCATAATTCGCTGCACCCAAAAGTGTCGATTGCGCAATTCAACAGAACAATTCTACCAATCTGACCACTTGCCTACAGGCTTGAATTTATCTGCGGATACATGGAAGGTAATGTGGCAGAGCATATGCGCAGGGTGGCCGACACCTGTGACTCATACGAGGAATTCAAGCAGGCATTCCTCAATACTTACTGGTCGAGCACCGTCCAGGAGAGAATAAGGAAGGAAATCGTTAACACAAGCGATCCTGAACCTACTAAGTGCAATAGTTTGCTGAAATTCTTTGATGCATACTATGTAAGAACAGGTATCTTGACCGCCCGTATACAGACCAGGAAACTATGCGCCATTGCATAACGAAATTCTCGATTGACACGCAGGATAAGTTGGTGGGAAGGTGTTCGGAGTCTGTGGAAACGTTCCGAAGCACTCTCGCTGACTTGGATTACACCAATGGAATCAGAAGTTAGCGTGAGAAGCGCGAGAGAAATAGGGGCGATGACCACCAAAGGAAAAGAGAGCATGACAATAGGGGAATTATGGCCAAAATTACCGTTTTTCCAGAGACAAAGGACAAAAGGACGGCAATAACCAAAACTGGGGAAACTCGTTGAACCGGAGTAATGAGTAGTCCAATGCGCCATCGGCCTCAACGTCAACAGCAATTGACGAGAGCAAAATGGGAATAGGAATTGGCAAGCACCCCTCAGTGCAAGGCCAGTGAAAATTGTAGAGATCGGCGCCCCTAACCCCTCAAACAATGCAGCGCAAGGACAGCTCAGAAATAATTGACGGGTTGGCTCGGTGACACAGGTCCCCAGTATTACCGCCGGTTCTCTCGGAACGGACCGCGCAAATCGTCTCGAATATGAAGACTTAAGTGAGATGCTCCAGCAGTAGAAAGGAACCCCACAACGAAAAAATGTGCACCCAATTCTCAGGGTCACTGTAGGCGACACTCCACTGACTGCCATAAGTGATAACGGGAGCCAAATTACCGCTATCTCGGAAGACGCATACAAACGTTGTATGGCGAAGCGTGATTGGCCCACCTTTACTATGCACAAGACCAAAGTGAAGGGAACGCTCGCAGGCAAGCACATTGAGGTTTCTATGCAAACACGAATGACGCTCTACTGCCAAGGGCACGAGATAGAAATTTTTGCGTCTCGTTTCCGCCGGTTGTCCTGGGTGTCGGTGGCCGAGTAAAGAGAGACCGACACAGGAGGTAGGATGCACGCGTGTGCAGGTACGAAGGTGACCAGCCAGTGGGACAGCAGAAACTAGAACAAAATGTATATTTCGTATAAATAAGATAATACTTATCTTTTACAAAGTTCAAGACTGCGGAATGCTGATACATAGTTGAACTAGAGAGATGATTCCTAGCGCTTATCCGATAGCCAAGTTTTTCCTGGTGCCTATCTGATTCCCAAGTGGCCGATGCAGCAGTCGTGGCCACGAGCGGAGTTGCAGCAGAGGGCGCTCGTGGCTGACGTCGTAAGAACGCCTCGCCGTGCGTGCATGGCGGCGCGCGGCGAAAGTACTTGGCGCGCACTTCATACTTGTGTGACACCACAGAAATTAATCTTATTGTGGTCCCTTCGCTGTACATCGACCTAATTATAGGAATGGTTGCGCTTACCCAACACCAAACGTTTCTTGATATTGGAAGGGGCGAGCTAGTCCTCCAAAAAGATGGAACGATAACGATTATATTTGCAGAGCAGGCTACAATGCGCAAATACCTCTCCAGTGTTTGAGGCTCGCACGGTGTACAGAAGAAATCAGAACAAATGAGGAGTCACCTCGTGATTCCCCGTTCCAAGACGCCAAAAAAAGGAAGGAAGGAAGCTTAGGGCTTAACGTCCCGTCGACAGCGTGGTCATTAGAGACGGAGCATACGCTCGGATTTTTGGGTAAGGATTAGGGGAGGAAATTTGGCCGTGCCCTTTGAAAGGAACCATCCCGGCATTTGCCTAGAATAATTCAGGGAAATCACGGAAAACCTAAATCAGGATGGCCAGACGTGGATTTGAACCACCGTCCTCCCGAATGCGAGTCCAGTGTCTTACCACTGCGCCACCTCACTCGGTCCCAAGACGTCATGCAGGAAGTGGTTCACATAATAAAAGATATGTCTGCTCCAATAAAGGAACAGCTGACCGATGTAATTGCTCGCAATGCTCGCATTTTGGGTTCGGGATCATCGAAAATTCTGTGTGCTCCCGTATTCTTTTCCTATGATATATCGGGTGACGGTGGCCCGTGAAATACAACGCATGCTAGGGGAAGGAACAATAGAACCAGCCACCTCCATGTATTATTCTCCACTAAGGATTGTGGAGAAAAGTGACGGTTCGGTACGGTTTCGGTGGACTCACGACAGATAAATACAGTCATAGAACCAGAAACGGACCGGCCGAAACGTATGGCGGAACTAATCCAAAACTTTCATGGGGTCAAGATCTTTACGTCGTCCAGCTTCTGGAAGATCATACTCCACCCAGCCTGCAGACAATACACTGCTTTCCTGTCCTTTGGCCACTGCTGCCAATTCAAGCGCCCACCCTTCGGCACTAACGTGTCTACTGCCGCATTTATTCGAGGACTAAATAGTATTCTCTCGGAAAACACGAAACGGCGCATAACTAACTATGTGGATGACCTCTTGATAGCTGAAACCACATGGGAAGGACAGAATACTGTGTTAGGGGAGCTCCTTCAGACATTCCGCAACTATGGGGTCACAGTCAACATTACCAAGTCCCGCAGAGGCACACCAGAGGTCAAATTCCTCGGGCACATAATAACAGTGGAAGGTATTGCACCCGACCCAGACAAGTTGCAAGCACTGCAACAATTTGCAAGGCCAACCACGAAAAGAGCGCTTAGAGGTTTCTTAGGAACAATTAATTTTTTAAACGCTTCATTCACGTGGACAAACTAACAACACCCGTCCTCTGTAGGCTAACAGGAAAGATACCCCATGGCTGTGGAATGAGGAAGCAGAGAAATAATTGTAGGTGCTTAAAGATGCGCTAATTAATGCCCCACTATTATCGCATCCTAATATTGAGAGGATTTTTGCATGGTGACCGACAGCTCCTACACTGGACTTGACGTCATGATCTTCCAGGAATACATGGAAGGGAACAATAAAGTACATATGACGATCGCTTTCGGAAGCAGGATGCTCATCAAATGCGAGAAAAACTACTCGGCAACGGAATTAGAGGCCCTAGCAGTTGTTTGGGCCTTCGAGGAATTCAGATTCTTCCTATACGGGAGGAGAACTCGAGTATACACGGACCACAAGACTCTCGCGTTCCTAATGACGGCGAGACTGAGGAACAAACGTTTGACTCGGTGGGCGTTAGCTCTCCAAGAATATAATTTCACAATCATTCACGTTCCCGGCGAGACCAATGTCATTGCCGACGCCCTCTCAAGGTCGCCTATACGTTGCGAGAAGGAGGAACGCTTTTCCCTCTTCTATATGAAGCAGGTCGTCTTCGAAAACTACCTAACAACGACACCTAAGAACATGACCAGGGAGCAGGACAAGGACTCTGAGCTTGAGCCATTAAAGCTAGGTGGAGGGGACGACAGAACCCAGCCATACGTCAGTTTTATATAATGAGGAAAGGCATCCTTTTATATAATGGTGGACACAAGAACTTATTAACCCATTTCTTTCCAGTGTTGCGTACACGCAACACAAAATTTAGCCTTACAAAATGCAGTCGAAATGGACTTACTATACAAAACTCACCACAGATGTCGTAAAAGGCATTCACGAGCTATCTGTAGATGTGTTAAAGTTTCACAATTACCTTAACACTTCGTAAAAAGATGCAAGATTTACAAACGTCAGACGATCTACATGCACAAGAAATGTCAAGTTCAGCTTCACACAGAGTGTTTTTCAATATTTCATGAGTGATACCATCAATGTAAGTCAGAGTTATCATATAATAGACAATATTGCACAGTTTGTGTGGTGTCGCACAAGTATAAAGTGCGCGCCACTTACTTTGGCCGCGCGCCGCCATGCACGCACGGAGCGGCGTTCTTACGACGTCAGCCACGAGCTCCCTCTGCTACAACTCCGCTCGTGGCTACCACTGAACGACATCGTTCACTTGGGACTGAGATAGGAACCAGCTAACACTTCGGAATCAGATAGGCACCAGACTTGGCTATCGGATAGGCACTAGGCAGGCCTCTAGCTCAACTATGTATCAGCATTCTGCAGTACTGAGCTATGTAAAAGTTATTACTAAGTCTCTAAGAAATATATATCTCGTTCTAATTTACTCTAGTGTTTCTAGTTTCTTCTGTCCCACTGGCTGGTCACCTCCTACCTGCACAAGCGTGCATCCTTTATTCCTGTGTCGGTCTTTCTACTCGGCCACCGACACCTACGACGGAAACAAGGCACAAAAGCGGCGACGAGGCTGGGACACAAAAGTTTGAACAAATAGAAAAAGGTAATCACAAAAACTAAATTTTTCTATTTTTTTCTAGGCAACAGTGCAACATTATGGGTGGTGCAAATTACAACACATACTTCTAGTTTGTAATATTTGTAATGTCATTTCAATTATTTTAAAGAGAACCTGTTGACTAAATATAACACTTTTTCACAATTTCTATTTTTGGGTAGAAATGGGTTAACAAGTTATTCTGGAACACACATTTGAGTGATGCACACTTCGGGGCACAGATAGGCTTCTTGAAGCTACGGACTGTGTGCTATTTCAAGAACATGGAGAAAAGGATCGTGAGAGTGCTTTCCGTTTGTAAGCCGTGTCAAAAGGCGAAACACACCAGTCACTATGAGAGGGCCTCTGTACCCGATCGTACCGAATGGACTAAGGCATCTTGCGACGGTAGATCTTCTAGGAGCCTTCTCACGTACCATACGTGGGTACTGTTACGTCTTTGTAGCCATCGAACTTACATCGAAGAATGTCACTCACATAAAGAACAACAGATGGGCGAAAAACTCGTCGCCAGCTGCCTGGCGGTCTTGTGCCGAGTACCTCCCCATCCAATTTGACTGTTCACAGCGAGCGGAGCAGGGAGCACTGCGCAGCTCACCTGAAGCTATATAGAGCAAACAGCCTGTCCTGTGAGAAACATTTGGTAATGGACGCATGTAATGCTTGACTGGTTTGTCGCAGCTCTCTCTACTACCCTGTCCTGTGCAAGCCTCTTCATCTAAGAATACGAACGGCAATCTACATCCTTTTGAGTCTGCTGACTGTATTCGTCCATCGGTCTCCCTCTACGAGTTTTACCCCACACACTTCCTTCTAATGCTGAAGATTCCTCGATGTCTCAGAATGTGTACCACGAAACTATCCCTTTTCTTAGTCAGGATATGCCATAAACTCCTTTTCTCTCCAATTCTGTTGAGCACCTCCTCATTATTTACGCGATCTACCCATCATTCGTCTATAGCACCACATTTCGAAAGCTTCTATCAGCGTTTCGTCTAAACTCCTTATCGTCCTCGTTTCACTGGTATACAATGCTACAGTGCAGAAAAATACTTTCAAAATGTTCAAAAGTTTGTAGAGCTTATGGGACTTAACTACGGGGTCATCAGTCCTTAAACTTACAAACTACTCATGAACTACCTTATACTAAAGACGACACAAACATCCATGCCCGAGGGGGGATTCGAACTCCCGACGGGGAGCGGCCTCGCGAATCGTAGCATAGCGCCTCAATGCGCTCGGCCGCTCCGCCGCAGCCAAATACTTTCAGAAAGGACTTCCTAACATTTAAACTAATATTGGATGTCAACTAAGTTCGCTTCTTCAGAAACACTTCTCTTTCTATAGCCTTTCTACATTTCATTTCTTTACTTCGGCCATCAGAAGTTATCTTTGTACCCAAATAACAAAACTTATAGGCAACTTTTACCGTCTCATTAATTTATCTAATTCCTTCAGCATCGCCTGATTTTCTGACACCATATTCCATTACCCTCGTTTTACTCTTGTTAATGTTAATCTTATATCTTCCTTTCAAGACACTGTCCATTCCATTTAATTTCTCTTCCAGGTCCTTTGCTGTATCTGACAGAATTAATATGTCATCACCAAACCGCAAGGTTTTTATTCCCTCTCCCTCGACTTTTATTCCCTCTACAAACTTCTCCTTGCTTTCCTTCACAGCTTGTGCAATGGGCGGAGAGGCGCTGAGAAACAATGATACGAGTACATCTTAATTTAAACATGAGCACTATTTATGTGGTGACATTGGATATTACTACAGCGCATCTGTATCGACCCCTGGTTCGATTGCGATACAGGCATAATTTAAGTAATCTGAGACGTCCTCCACTGAACGTAGTCGTGTCACATGCGTATATTCCTGGATTACATTACATTAAAAGTAGTTTCAGTAACAAAATTACGGATGACAGTTTCGAAATTACATTTAAATTTTTTGCGCGAGTCAAGGAGGTGGTCCGCCTTGGTACACAGATCAGGTCAGGACACTGATTCAAAAGCAGCGGAAAAGGCATGCTAAATTTAAAAGAACACAAAATCCCCAGGATTGGCGGTCCTACACAGAAGCTCGAAATTTAGCGAGGACTTCAATGCGAGATGGCTACAATACTTATCACAACGAAACTCTTTCTAGAAATGTGACTGAAAACGCAAAGAGATTTTGGTCATATGTTAAATATGCTAGGGGAAAAACACAAACAATACCCTCACTACGTGATAGTAATGGCGTTCCTGCTGATGATAGCGCTACCAAAGCAGAGTTACTAAACATAGCTTTTAGAAACTCATTCACCAAAGAAGACGAAACCAATATTCCAGATTTCTCATTACAAACAGAGGCCAGAATAAGTAACGTAGAATTAGATACCATTGGAGTAGTGAAGCAACTAAAATCACTTAACAAAAACAAGTCTTCTGGTCAGGACTGTATACCCATTAGATTTCTATCTGATTATGCTGAAGCGATAGCTCCTTACTTAACAGTCACATACAACCGCTCTCTCAAAGAAGGATCTGTACCAAAAGATTGGAAAGTTGCACAGGTCACACCTATCTTCAAGAAGGCAGTAGGAGTAACCCACTAAACTACAATCCTATTTCATTGACGTCAATTTGCAGCAGAGTTTTGGAACATATCATGTATTCAAATATTATGAATCATCTCGAACAGAACGATCTGTTGACCCAAGGTCAACACGGATTTAGAAAATATCGTTCATGCGAAACACAACTAGCTCTTATTCACACGAAGTGGTGGGTGCTATCGACAAGGGTTCGCAAATCTCATTCCGTATTTTTTGATTCCAGAAGGCTTTTGACACCGTACCTCACAAAGTGCCTTTAATCAAATTGCGTGGTTATGGTATATCGCCCCAAATTTGCGACTGGATAGGGGATTCCCTGTAAGAGAGGACACAGTAGTAATCGATGGTAAGGCATCGACTACAACAGAGGTGATATTGGGTGTTCCACAGGGTAATGTTATTGGTCCTCTGCTGTTCCTTATCTATACACACGATTTAGGGGAAAATCTAAGTAGCTCTCTTAGGTTGTTTGCAGATGACGCCGTCATTTACCGTCTAGTAAAATCATTTGAAGATCAAAACCAACTGCATAACGATCTGAATAAGATATCACTATGGTGTAAAAATTGGCAATTGATTCTAAATAATGGGAAGTATGAAGTCGTCCACTTGAGTACGAAAGGAAATCCGTTAAACTTTGTTTACAAGATAAATCAATCAAAAGTGAAGGCCGTAAACTCCACAAAAATCTAGGAATTACTATTACTTCAGACTTAAACTGGAAAGAACACGTAGATAATGTCGTGGGAAAGGCGAACCAGAGACTGCGTTTCATTGGTAGAACCCTTAAAAGATGCAACAGAACTACAAAAGAAACTGCATACACTACGCTTGTCCGTCCATTTTTGGAGTATTGCTGCCCAGTGTGGGATCCTTATCAGGTGGGTTTGACGGAGGACATCGAAAGAGACCAAAGAAGGACAGCTCGTTTTTTACTGCCACGATACAGGGGAGGCAGCGTTACGGAAATGATACAGGATCTGGGATGGGAATCATTACAACAACGGCGCTTATCGCTGCTGCGTGGGCTACTTACGAAACTCCAATCGCCAACATTCTCCTCCGAATGCGAAAATATATTGTTGACTCCCACTTACATAAGTAGAAATGATCATGAGAATAAAATACGAGAAATCAGAGCTAAAACGGAGAGATTCCGGTGTTCTTTCTTCCCGCGCGCTATTCGAGAATGGAATCGGAGATAAATAGAATAAAGGTGGTTCGATGAATCCTCTGCCAGGCACTTAAATGTGATTTGCAGATTATCCCGTGTCGATCTAGAACAGAAGCGCGGAGCCCTGTGTGACTGCACCGTTTGCACATCACTAAGGCCGGTCCCGGTCCCATCCCTCCTAAAAGCTCGCCACAACACTGGTGACACCCTGCACATACCGCGACAGTTGAAGCGTTGGTGTGGGTCGGTCAGTCAGTGAGCACACCTCTCAGCCCCTGGTGAGTCAGAGCACTGTTCAGCGGTAGTGGCGGGTTCTGAGTCATAAACGGCGTATGAAGCAGGCCAGCGCTATATCGCGTCACGCCCAGTGTAGGTGTAGGAACAGAAAGCAAGTCGGCAATCTGCCTACTGGCTCGCCGCGTCGTCCGCCGCACATCTACGCGGCTACTGGGCCACTCAGAGAACGCTGGTCAGGTCGCTAGCAGTGCCGCTGTGAAGGCCATTCAAGGACCAACCGCTTCGTTGACCGAGATTTGCTCATTGTGTACGGGCGTAAATGGAAGCCAACGAAGTGGGTGGCCTGGGCTGTGCGTTCGAACTTCGTGCGGTAGCATCAAAAGAGATGGAGGTGGGATCCTTCTAGTGTGGACGCCGGGTCCATGTTCGTTGGATTAAAAGAGATCTGCTGTGTCTGTTGAACGGATGTTTATTGATTCTGATTAGAAATACTGTGGAGTGGAGTCGAAAACGGACACAGCATTAAAGCAGATGCAGTTTTATTGTCAACGCTCACGATTATGGGACCCTATGAAGTGTGACTATAATGTTGTTGTTATTGTTGTGGTGTTCTGTCCGCAGACTGGTTTGATGCAGCTCTCCACACTTCCCTGACTTGTCCAAGCCTCTTCAACTAAGAATATGGACGACAACTTACATACTTTTCATTCTGCTTACTGTATTCGTACCTTAGTTACTGTATTCGTCCCTCAGTCTCCCTCTAGATTTTTACCCCACACACTTCCTTATAATGCTAAGTTGACGATTCCTTGATGTCTCAGAACGTGTCCCACCAACCTATTCCTTCTCATACAAGGAATGTAAATGGGCTCGAACAAACATATCTGTATGAACGTTTGCTTACAAGTTCTCTACGTACACCTCAATGTGCTGGTGGGTGTCGTTTCTATGCAAAACTCTGCAATCATGCTCCAGATAGCACTGTAGACGCCATACGTAATGCAGATATCTTAACTATAACTTATGTAATAATCATCGTACGTGTTCTCTAGCGTATTGTCATCAAAAGCCGTGTTGATAGTTGCGACTTTAACCTTCTTCTCGGAAGACTGTTGGTATTCACTGCCCCTGCTTCCATCGCCTCTTCCCGCACTTACCGTAGCACTACTGCTTGCAATGAGTTGCTCGTCGTTATTATCCCTATTATCATCATTATGTGTTAGTGTTACAACAGTATTTAACTTACGTTCATATTTCTGTACCATAACAGCTACGAGAAAGCATGCGAATGATTCATCTTCTACACGAATACAATCTTCACGAAGAAGGGTTCTTCGTAACTTCATCTCAATCAATCGTAATACATTAGCAAGATTGATTACCAATCGCCACCCCAACTGACGCTTCACCACACATATAACATCACAAAACGCAACTTCGGAGGCACACTGCACCGTCCCTACTGGCGAACCGAGAGGTCAAAGTGCAATGTGGCATGGCACATGGAGAGGCCTCTGACGGACGATTGCAGAGTTTTCTAGATGCGGTAGTATCACTAGTGTAATAAGGGACCTTTACATTATCTCTCATACGATTTTGGTGTATATGTTTTTGTTCGAGCCCAAGTACTTTCCTTGTTAGTCAGGATATGCCATAAGCTCCTTTTCTCCCCAATTCGGTTAAGCACCTCCTCATTAGTTACGTGATTTGTCTGTAACACCACATTTCGAAAACTTCTGTCTGAACTCCTTATTGTTCCCATTTCACTCCTGTACACTGCTACACTCGACAAATGCTTTCAGAAAGGTCTTCCTAACATTTAAACTAATATTGGACGTCAACAAATTTCGTTTCCTCAGAAACGCTTTTCTTCCCATAGCTATTCTGCATTTTATATCTTTTTTTCTTCGCACATCAGAAGTTATTTTGCTAACCAAATAACAGAAATCATCTACTACTTTTATTGTCTCATTACCTAATCAAATTCCTTCAGCATCGCCTGATTTTCTGACTCCCATTCCATTACCGTCGTTTACTCTTGTTAATGTTCATCTTATATCTTCCTTTCAAGACACTCCATTCCATTTAATTTCTCTTTCAGGTCCTTTGCTGTCTCTGACAGAATTACTATCAGCAAACCGCAAGGTTTTTATACCCTCTCCCTAGACTTTAATTCCCTCTCCAAATTTCTCCTTGCATTCTTACACAGCTTGCTCAATGTACAATTTGAACAATATTGGGGAAAGGCTTCAACCCTTCATACTCCCTTCCCAACTACTACGACCCTTTCATGCGCTTCGACTCTAATAATTGCTGCCTGATTTTTGTACAAGTTGAATATAACTCTTCGGTCCCTATATTTTACACATGCTACCTTCAGAATTTGAAAAAGTGTATTTTAGTCAACGTTGTCTAAGACTTTCTCCAGATCCACAAGGTTTCTCTTTCGGTAACCTATCTGTGTAATTTCCACATTTGTCTGCACTTGCTTTCTTTGGAATTGGAATTATAATATTCTTCTTGAAGGCTGAGGGTATATCCCCTGTCTCATACATCTTGCAGTCCAGGTGGAACAATTTCTTCATACAGGGGAGACACCGTTACGGAAATGATGACAGGATCCGGGATGGGAATCATTACAACAACGGCGCTTATCGCTGCGGCGTGGGTTACTTACGAAACTCCAATCGCCAACATTCTCCTCTAAATGCGAAAATATATTGATGACTCCCACTTACATAGGTAGAAATGATCATCAGAATAAAATACGAGAAATCAGAGCTCGAACGGAGAGATTCGGGTGTTCTTTCTTCCCGCGCGCTATTCGAGAATGGAATGGGAGATAAATAGTATAATGGTGGTTCGATGAACCCTCTGGCAGGCACATAGATGTGATTTGCAGAGTATCCCATACAGATATAGCTCAAGCAGCTTCCACTTGAACTTGGCCAATATACTTTGTGTGATCCTGTAGACAACTGAATATGCGTTATCATGGAGCAGAATCAGTCCCTCAGTGAGAAGCCCAGGCCGTTTTCTCTTGATGGACTTGCGTAGGCTACGGGGCTACGGATTGTCCCACAGTACACGTCACTGTTAATGGTTCTTCCGTGTTCGAGGAATTCGATGAGTCTCGGACCTCGGACGTCAGTTAAAAAAGACGGTGAACATCACCTTATCTGCTGAAGACACAGCTTTGAATTTTTACGTGGAGGTGACGAAGCATGCTTCGCGTCCCTAGATGACGCACTGCCTTCTCAAAAAGCAGCTTATTTCAATTTCAACGGGTTTAGTTCTTAATATATTGTTCACCTTTTCATTGGAACACTTCTCATACTGTTTATTTTATTTTTGTGATGAAAAATCGCGTTACTGAACGTATATCGTGTTTCTGAAATCAACAGAAAACACAAAAAATTTAAAATGACATTATTTAATTTATGTTCAGCCTCTTGCAGTAAAATAAATGCTACACATGCGACGACTCTTCAGTCCTGTTCCTCCTCCCTGGTAATACCGTAATTGAATGAAACGCTACTTTATAACAAAAAATTGGATGAAACCTTGACAAGGAATGAGAGCCAACTGAACTCCCATATGGCCGAATCCCATGGCCCGAAGCGCTTGATTTGATGCGGCTGAAAGACCGAACGCCAGCGCATTGGCGAGCAACGTTCGGCCGAATCCACTGACTCATTCTTTCGTTGGCCTTGTATAGGATGTCCAAATCATTTTCGGAATAAACCGGGGCACAAACAGGCGGACTCCAGTGGACTCCTCCTTCCGGCCGCCAGATTTTTAATTTTTATTGCTGAAGTTTTGTTAATAATTTCTATTAACCCAACGATAGCCTGTTTACTATTAGTAAAAGAATAAAAACAAACTTACTCTGATTTGTTTCTGTGTCACCTCTGTCTATTTATTTTAAATAAATGACATAATTTTCAAATGTGATTAATACATTATTAATGGATCTAAACTAAAAATAAAGAAATAATTTTCCTCATAGCAACAAAGGCTATTAACTTAGGGTGGCTTCTTTGTTTTCCTGTATCAGTTTCCAGTCGCGTTCCGTACTGACAATGTCGGCAAACAAAAAAATAATCTATTTAAAATACATGCAGAAAAATCAATTTATTATGATTTTTCAAAATATTATAGCCCTAAAATTTTAATACAACAAAATAACATAATCTTTAATTGTTACTGAGCACTTATAGATGGGGTCGATTGTCCTCATAATGGATATTTTTCACCGCTTTCAGCAATGTTGATATTGTATTTGTTCTGTGATACGTAGTGGTAAAATTCTACACAGTCGATTTTGTAGTTGTATAGGGTATGTGGGATTTCTACAAGACAATCCACCTACTTTCTGTTCCTGTTCTCAGTCTATTGGACATTCATGAAGTCCTCACCCACTTCTCATGAAGTTTGCAGTGGTGCAGTGGTAATTGGTTTTCATCACTCCATTTATGAAGATTTGTGCTCCTCTTGGTCTGGTATTCCATAAGAGTGTCATAAAATTTGTCACCTTTTCTTGAAAGTTCTTTCCTTATGATTGTGGTACTTCTGCTCTTTTAAGGAGCGTTTTTAATATTAAAAGAAATGAACTACTGCTCAATTTCAAGAGTAGTTTTCAGGTAATCCTTTACCTCTGTTACACTTTTTGTGCTCCCTTCAATTTTCTTTGCCGCATACTGGCTGTGAATGGTTCATAATTAGGTTCCACTTAAGGAATTAATGCAAATTTGAAGCAATTGTTTAGGGGCTTTGTCTTCATTTAAGGAAAAAATCTCTTAAGGGTTCGAACAATCTGATGACTCGTCTGAGTGCTGAAAATAAAGATAACGAAAGGTTTTCGAATGATACATTACATTATATTGATTCCCTATATAACTGCAAAACTCGTTAATTCTTTCTATTCTGTGTATGTAAAAAATTACGAGAATACCTTTACAATTACAGTTTCAACATCACAGCCCAAATTATCAGCACCTGTCTGCCTGAAATCGTGTGAAACATGTGCTTAGCAGCGTATCCCTTACATGTCTTCATGCATTATTGTCTTTAATTTGGTAAATACATTACATTTGCCTTGTCTGTTATACCATTAAAGGTGTTTTCGTATTGTCGACGCTAAAAATTTCATTTTTTTTATATCAAACATTTAGGTGATATTGATATCAAAAGTTCTAATTTCAACGGAGATTTCATTAGGTAAGGAACTCAAATTCAAAAGTTTGAATTGAATTCCTTCGTTAATATCTAAAAACTGAACTACAAACGGAAATATGTTAACAGCTTTATGATTACTAGCAATAGTGGAGATCCCGTCGAAAGAATACTTTTTAATGTCCTCTAGGCTTTCCTTTAAACTCTGGGGAGCTATGACTCCTTTTACTAAGGGGGATGCTTTTGTCTTATCGAATTAAACTTTATTGCAATGGAAGAATCACCAAACAACGCCATTAATGTATTAGTATATTTGGTGAAGTTTTGCCGTGTCCTAGCTAATGTAAGTTCGGCTGCTGACTGGCAACAATACGACTAATACAAGAAGTCACTAGTACACTTGCCTGACATAACATCAACAATTACTCTATTGTGCCAAAGACAGTGAGATGTGGCGCGACATTACGCCTAGAGCTTACAGTAATACAGCTATTCTCCAGCCTCTGTACCGCTCAAAATAGTGTCAATGTACCAATATTAATAATGTAATTACTTTTGAGTTATAGGGTTAGAAAAATAAGTTAAAATGTTTTAATTTATCGTGTCGTACTCCGTTTAATCGACGATAGTCTCTCAAAACTTGTAGAATTTCATAAAATCTTTTAAAACTGAATTCGGGGACTTTTTAGCATCCATTTTAGTATAAGATCGCACGAGATTTGTTTGCAGTGAAATTTAGGGGTTGTTATGATTTTGCCTTGGCTGTTTATAACACCCTGTGTTGTTGGTGTGAACAAAATTCTGCTGATATATTTAATTTAATTTTAGACTTGAGAGAAGGTCTCCATCACCGATCTCGAGAAACCTGAGTCGATCTAGCGAACTCATATACGAGTACGCGCACCAGCAATGAATCCAGAATTAACTCCTAACTAATAGTATAAGAATCTAAGTTTGTTTGTTATTTTTAAACGCCTAAACTACTCAACTAATCATCATGATATTTTTCCAGGGTTACAGAAAAGTACATGAGGTATCTTTCATCCATATGAAATTACTGTTCCTGAGGGATGGAAAAATAACGTTTTGACGGTCTTTCGTTATTACCAACAAGGCCTACCGACATGATTAATTTTCCGTGTCAACCCTGGTGTACATAAAAAGAAATCTGTGGTATACTGGAAGAAAATCCGCTATTGTTGAAGTGTTCAGAGACTGCTTTGATGCAGCTCTCTACCCTGATCTATCCTCTGCAAGCTTCTGCATCTGTAAACAAGAACGGCTAACCTCATCCATTTGAATCGGCTTAATGTACTCGTCTCACGGTATCCCTCTGCAATTTCTTCCCCACACACTTCCCTCCAATGCTAAATTGCCGATTCCCTGATGTCTCAGAATGTGTCCCACCAATCTATCCGTTCTCTTAGTCAGGATATGCCAGAAACTTCTTTTCTGCCCAATTCTGTTCAGCAGCTCTTAATTAGTTACGTGATCTACCCATCTAATTTTCATCATTCGTCTGTAGCACCACATTTCAAAAGCTCCTATCATATTTTTGTCCAGGGTTGGGAAAGTTACTTTTTAAAGTAAGTAAGTTACAGTTAAAGTTACTTCCCTGAAAGGTAACTTAGTTACAGTTATAGTTACTATACATCGAAAGTAACTGTATCAATTACAAATAACTGTGCAGTTATTTTAAAAGTTACTTTAAAAAATGTAATTGTAACTCATTTGTAAATCTGTATCAAAAATTATTCGTGTAGAAAGGAAATAAGCTTTAATGTCAATCAGTAATTAAATACATTAATACATACACAATTAATAATAACATACAATTAATGAATTATTAAAAAAATTGTCCACAGCATATTCTATCTCCTTGCATCTCAATTTCAATGTTTGTTCATTTTCACCAAATGTAGTTTTTCAACTGTTCCATCTCATGAAAGTTACTTTTCATCTTGTTCGTTGTTCGCATCTCCGTGAAAACTGCCGAATTTGTCTGCTATATATTTGTAGCGTCTGTTATGTTGAAATCGAAGCAATGAGCAAATATTTAATACTGTGTATTCGCATCGAGAGCTACTCTATGATAGATGAAGAGGGAAATTAGTTATATGGGGCGCTGCATTATTTATTTCTTTTGCGTTCGATATGCCACATGCCTTACAGTACTAGACACATTCAAAACGAGAAACTAAATTAACATACAAAACTTTATTCATTATGAAATGAGTTATACGTATTACATTGCTTATAAATTAAGATTTAAAGGGAACACAAATTTGTCAAAATAATTTACAACTAAACGGAAACTCTTAAATTACAAAGCCAAGAAATGGCAGTGTCTATAAGTCTATGCAGATGCTCCAGCGAAGCGTCCCGAAAACCATGAATTTTACAATCAAATATGTGCTGCATCGTCTGTATTTCGCCGCAGTTACAGTGAGGATCGTCCACGTAGCCCCACTTGGCCATCAGCTCGTTGCACCGTCCAACACCGGTTCTCATTCTGTTTAATGCCACCCAGGTTCTTCGAGTGAGGTTGAAACCAGGAACACGATCAGCCGGTTTCTTAATGAGGTGTCCATTGTGAACATTTGCTTGCTGCCATAGGTGGTTCCATTCTGTTACGGTGTTCTGATTGTTCGACGAGTGGTTCCAGAAGGGATTTCTAGACATTAATCGTGTCGGGCCATGTAGATCAGCGTGTATGGGAAGTGTGATGTCAGCAGCATTTTTTTCCATTTCTCTTTGGATTGCATGTTGTCTGCAGAGTGACGGAGGTTCAATATTTGCTGTTATTGTTCGCAAGGTGTCATTTAGGCGAACATCTACTATGTTGACGTGCGAACCGTTAGCCCATACAGGTGCGCAGTATTCTGCAACGCTGGAGATTATAGCCATGGAGGAAGTGCGAAGTGTCGTAGCATTGCTTCCCCAGGTAGAGCCTGCGAGTTTCTGAATGATATTGACTCTGCCTCTGATTTTCTGGCTAACGTCATGCAGGTGTTCTTCGAACGTTAAGCTGCGGTCCAGTTTAACACGCAGGTATTTCGGTGCTCTTTCGTGTCTTATGTTCTGGCCTGCTATATTTAAGCACAGCTTCCTTTCTGCTTGTTTGATGTTTAGGTGCATCACTGAGCTTACTGTTTTTGATGCATTAAGGTTCAGATGCCAGGTCCTGTAGTAATTATGAAGCTGCACCAAATCAGAATTTAAGCCTGATTCTAATTGTTTGAATGGGTGGTGACAGCCTCGACGTGGCCCACTCCCCTAGTAGTGTTTCGATGTGATAAGAAGAAGATGAACGAAACACGAAGTGAATGTCACACTCAAGCGATGGCCGGACGTACTAGTACCTCCCGGCCCTGCCAGATGCGCTACACGAAGGCTAGCAGAATGCGGCCCACAAAAACACCAAAAGTTAGGCGCTGCATTAATAGCAGGCTACTCGACGAAATAAGCAGACGAAGAAGACGTAGTCGTCCGAGGAGGGCAAAATTCGTACTATAGGGGATGTGACGGGAATGACACGCTGCTGCGCGGGAGTGGCGGCGTGGTCTAAGGCATCGTGCTACGAACTGGCCGGTCGCTCCCGCCGGGGGTCAAGTCCTCACTAGGGCATGTGTGTGTCTGTTGTCCTTAGTGTAAGTTGTCTAGGGACAGATGACCATATCAGTTTGGTCCCATACGTTTACAATCATTTGAATTTGACTGATAGGCTGTAACTTCACCAAGATGCCGCCTTCAGATTTTAAAATTATAATGAATATTACAGGGCCAGTTCTTTCAAAGAAAGGCACCAAGTTCAGAAAAACAACTCCTGTGAATTTTTTTTTCTTTTTTCTTTTTAATGGGACTTAACTACGGGGTCATCAGTCCCTAAACTTACAAACTACTTATGAACTACTTACGAACTAGGACGGCACAAATATCCATGCCCCAGGGGGGATTCGAACCGCCGACCGTAGTGGCCGTGCAGACCGTGACTGGAGCGACTTAATCTCCTCGGCCACCGCGGCCGGCAACTCCTGTGAAGAAAAGACTAGGTGTTACTCTTTCTTTCTCGGCAACAGGAAGTGCCTATGAAACCCTTGCGTATTTATCCCACATTTCACAGTCAGCCAATCATGTCATTACTGTCCCCGCACTTTGTAGAGCTTTGGATGAAGGCTTGTGTATACGTAATTCAATTATATTAAAAGCAGTGAAACATAATTAATTAGGAGAAGCGGTAAACGTTGATTGGTTTGGCAAAAGTGAACGGGAATTTTCTGTTACTGACTGGCGGTGGTATGGGAAGATTTTAAAGTCAATGTTACCGCACTTATGGGTTAAAGAAAAGTTTAAAATAGCGAGGGAACTTGAAACAAAAAAATCGCACTGACGTGTTTTACGGCCCACTTTAGATGTGTAGTTTTATTAGTTTTTGCAAACATTTTGGACCAAAATAATAATCGAATTGATAAAAAATTAATTAATAAAAGTGTCTGAAACCCTTTTAGGAAAAAAAATTAGGCAGTGGCAGGTTTCGAACCACTGACCTTCAGGGTCACAGTCCAACCAACACAACAAACACACTGCCCAATACGCTACAGCTAACAGTCAAAGAGTTGTGTTCTTTTTTCTCATACTATTGATGCCCATTGTTAACTGATGGTGATATGGCATTTGTAGATACTAGATTATCATTTATCTTACGAAGAACGACGTGTTTTTGTTAATTCTTCAGTGCGCCATTGCTTTGAAATGACAACATGTAAGTCACAAGAGAATCATCAAATACGCAACGCAAGATGGCGTATGCCACAGGGAGTTCTGGTCAGGAACGTCACGTGACAACTGCGAACGGCTGGTTTATGTTAATTCAATGGAGGGTGTCAAAACTCCGTTATTTTTGCAAATAACTCTCAAACGATACGAGATATGAAAAAAAAAGGAAAACAAAGTTATAGAGAATTTTATCCTCTACAAATTCGTTTATTCAATTTTCGTGTCAGATGAATGAACGGTTTAATTGCAATTAAAATTACATTACATACGCCTTTTTTGGTATTACTGACGTATTTCTTGTCCGAAATATTTCAAAAAGCGAGGTTCTGGTCTCTGGTATCCAACAATTATGTCTGTAAAATTTGGTGCCGATCGATTGAACGGTTCGACCTAAAAAGTGGGAACACGATACAACCAGACACACATCGTCAAATCGCCATTATTTTTGCAAATAACTCTGCAACGATGCAAGATATGAAAAAAAATGAAAGAGCGAAGTTGTAGAGAATTTTCCCCTCTACCAATTACGCTATTCAATTTTCGTGTCAAATGAACGGTTCGTTTGCAATTACAATTATATTACAAACGGCTTTTTTGGTATTACTATCGTATTTTTTGTCCGAAAATTTTGAAAAAGGAAGGTTCTGGTCTCTGGCGGCCTACAACTATGTCTGTAAAATTTGGTGCTGATCGGTTGTACGGTTCGTCTTAAAAACAGGGAACACGTTACGGACAGACATCCCAAAATCGCCGTTATTTTTGCAAATATCTCTGAAACGAAACGAGACATGAAAAAAACATAAGAGAGCAAACTTGAAGAGAATTTTCTCCTCTACAAATTAGGTTATTCAGTTTTCGTGTCAGATGAACGGTTAACCAGTTATTTTTATTTAAATTTCGAGCAGTCAAAAGACGATCGCAAAAGCCCACTTTTAATGTTACTACCTAAAGTGGGCCAAAAGGGTGAAAAAGGAGCATACAGGTTATTTTAGGAATTATTTTTTGGGGAAGACGAAATTGACGGGTGGACTAAAGTTTTGTGTACTATTGATATGGAACAAAAGACCGATGGAGACATTGGCTAACGAGCGAAAAAGACGGCATGACGGTCGCTATAAGTCGGTAAGGCTACAGAGTAGGGTACAATGTGCTTGTGAGGATGAAGGAGCGTTCGAGTGATGTCAGTGGTGAAATTAAGAAGCTCTTTGAACTGTATTATGGACCTTTTGTTGTGGCTGAGTGTCCTCATCCGAACGCCTACAGTCTAAAATACCCATTCTCTGGTGAGGTATTAGGACCGAGAATTCTAACAGAATTGAGTTTGTATGTAGAAAAGAAGAATAAGTAAAATCTCTGCTTTGGATACTTATTTCAGTGTATTTATGTTTACTATGTAAGAATTTGGGGGATATTTGTGCGTTTTTTGTATGTTGTCTAAATATGTGCTATGCTGAGAACAAAAAAAGGAATTGTGTAGGCGCATTTTGGTGCATGGAGGTCGGCAGTTTGATGGGATAATGTTGATAAAAATTATTTATTAACTGTTTCTATAATTTGTGGCTTAAAAATAGTTATTAGAATTGTGGTATTATTTTAAAGAGTGTTGTCGCACAAATTTTTGTGCGAGGAGGTCGGATTAATTTATCAGTAAAAGACAGGTAATAATTTGAGAATTGCGGCGTATTGAAAATTATAAGAAGGAACTTAGTGACACGAGTGGTTTATATATGGATTGACATGGAAATTTAATTTGTGTTTAATATTTGGGGATTAAAATGTGGTATAATTTGGGTATAATTTAACAGGGAAAGTCTTTCAAGGGAAGTAATGGTTTGTTGCTTTGAATTTCTTTTTAATTTTCGTAAGGCGGCATTGGAGAAGACTAGTGTTGCAGAAACAAAAATTACTATAGTGTGTAGACGTTTTCTTGTGGAAACATGGACAGACTGATGGTGAAAGCGAGAATATTTTGTATGTTGATACTTTATTGCATTGCTGTTGAAGGGTGTGTATCGATTCCACTGGGGGGAGGTGTTCAAAGCTGGAACCTTGGGGATTCGGGTGGGTTTCTATATATTGGCAACTATACCGTAGACAATTTCGACGACTCCGTCTGGCACGACGGCCTAGTGTACAAACTCTTTGTTCACGGGCTTCCGACGTCTCATGGGAGACTGCTGCAGTCGTACCTGTCCGAACGGACTTTCCACGTAAGGGCAGACGACGGTACATCCACGGAAAGGCGGATATGTGCGGGAGTGCCGCAGGGGTCGGTCATCGGCCCCCTGCTGTACTCCCTGTAAACTGCTGATGCACCGCGGCTCGCAAGCGTCGAATTGGCGCTATACGCCGACGACACGGCACTTTTCTCCCGCAGCATGAACGCGGTCACAATGCGACGCCGACTCCAAGTCGGATGCGATGCCCTGGGTGCATGGGCCACCAAGTGGCAGTTGAAATTCAATGCCGCGAAAAGCCAGGCAGTCGTCTTCACTAGACGTAAATTGCCTGATGCGCTACCGCCGATCGAGATCCTGGGGGCTCCCATACCTTGGAGCACAACGGCGAAATACCTTAGACCAAAGGCTCACCTGGAAAGATCACGTCAGTGATGTAAGACAGAGGGCCACTGGACGCTTACGCGTTATTTTCCCACTGCTCAACCCGCAGTCGCCGCTACCGTCGCAACACGGGATCACGCTGTATCTGTCACTGGTCCGTCCTGTGCTCGAGTACGCGTCCCCTGTCTTTGGAAACGCCGCCGACGTCCACATCCAGCTGCTGCAGACCATCCAGAACCGCGCTCTGAAGACCGCCCTGCATCTTCCAACGCGCTACCCAACCGACCTGCTTCACGAAAAGCCGGCATTCTACCGCTCCGGGAGAGATTCCGCGTCACCGCCAGGACCTTCTACGAGAAGACGGAGCAGTCCCACAACCGGCTCATCCGGCAATTGGGGACACAACAACACTTCAGGCCGACAACCCGCTGGCCTGACCTGCTGCGAGATTAATAAAAATCTCGTAGCAAACCAGGAAAAAAAAATACATCGTCAGTAATCTGGCAGCCTAAGTCCACTCAAACAGCCAGGTTCTAATACTTTCTCCTATGTTTCAGGTACAGCAGGAATAGCAGCAAATGCTTAGCCTGCACAACCATCGGACCAAGGTCGAGGTCCGTCAAGAAAGTGAAGCGTGAAGGGTAGTGGAATTTCGACAGGTCTTTTCATTTCGTCTGGGGAAATCGGCTACAGAGTCACACATATTCCGACAAGGTACGACGCTGGCGGAGAGTTGGTGACAGTGCAGTGGACGGTGGAACCAGATCGTCGGAACGATGAGGCGCAGGAGCGCGTAAAAGTGAAAATTGCCGATACGAGTGCTGCTATGAAATTAGAGTGCTTCGAACCATAGGGACATACACTCTTCTGGGAATTTAATTAAAATGCCATAATATTTATAATTTATGTTACTTTACATTTAAATCGTATATATGGTGCGCAAATGGTACGCTGGTTCATACGCAACTACAGTTTTATACACTTTGTTCTGGCGCAGTAGTTGGTAATAATTTTAATGTTTTTATTAATTTAAGAGAAAATTGTCATAAAAGTTTGGTGCTACTTGACATGATAATTTGGCAGGCAATGTATCATATCAAGTGGAGGTGTGTGATATTACAGATACAGGGGGAAGCTGATTGTTTCCATGTGAAAGGCAGATTTTGCGAGGGTGTTGGGTTCCCCAGCCGGCCCGGCTACCAGTTTGTACCTAGTGAATGGGATACAGCAGGTAGTCAGGTTTTTCCATATGTGGTCGGAAACCGGAAGCAACGCTCTTGAATGAGCCAGGGCGGCTAACCCAGAATGCAACTGAAATACAATATAGCCACACATTATTCTAAAAATCCATATAAAATCAGGGAATGATCATACGGCAAATATAATTATATGAATGGATTCAGGAGACTTGGGAGAATCAAACACCGTAATTACAATTTAAATATTCCTTACGGATAAAAAGCCGATAAATTTCAGTACTATAATAATAATATTATAATACTTACATTTACAATTATTGATACGTAGTGTTCATCAGTAACAATTTAAGAAGCAAATGGGCAGCATTGTACCACGCTATCTATCTTAAAAGACATGCCACGTTATTTCCGTATTCTTTCAATAAACTTTGTTTTACTCTCTTGTTCAGCTTTTCGTTGAGGTAATAATATTGTCGTGTCAGAACATAGATTCCACCACAGAAACACAAAACATGAACCAAGCAACGCACATTACATTTATATATGTATTTTATTATATTTAATATTTTTCTTTGTAACGTTCTTTTTTATTCAATACCACAAAAATTATAAATTATTTTAACACTGCTTTAAACTTTATTAACTCGCTATAAGCTTATTTCGGCCTTAGGCCATCATCAGGTGTTATTACTTATAATATTGTTCTTGTTTATTTGCTGCCCAATTGATTATAGAAACTGATGTAATGCTTATCTGTATATGTGCAGTATATTGGCAGCAAATAAACAACAACAGTATTATAAGTAATAACACCTGATGATGGCCTAAGGCAGAAATAAGCTTAAAGTGAGTTAATAAAGTTTAAACCACTGTTAAAATAATTTGTAATTATTGTGGTATTGAACATGTCAATCATAGACATACTCCACACTGCGGGCTCCAGTGAACGAAAATTGTTCCTTTTTATGTTGTAGAATACCACTTAAATATTTAATGGCCGACTAAAAATAGTAGATATGCGACAGATAATTTATATATATAAACAATTACAAGTATTTGTGGAGAAGAACTGAATATATTTGTTTAAACAGCCATGATAAATTACATATTAATTGTGTAACTATGTTTCATCGGCGGCAGTATATTTGAACAGTGAGACGCCAAGCTTAATAGCAAAGAGCTTCAGTCTCAACCGTTTTTAGTATTGTTAAATATATATTTGTTTGTTAAATGTAAATTACATGGATCGCTTGATAGGACACATGCTTAGACATCGAGGAATCGTAAATTTAGCATTGGAGGGAAGTGTGTGGGGTAAAAATCGCAGAGGGAGACCAAGAGACGCGTATAGTAAGCAGATTCAAGTGGATATGGGTTGTCGTTCTTATGAGGAGATGAAAAGGCTTGCTCAGGATAGAGCAGGGTGGAGAGCTGTTATCAAACCAGTCTCCGGACTGAAGACCATAACAACAACGGTCAAAGCATTTAATTTTGTGTATTCAAATGTATAATATTTTGGAAGGGAAATTGTATTTTAAAGATGAGGCGTTAGGATGCGTGGAAGGATACAATTTTTGGAACAAGGAGAGCATGCTTTTCGAACGCTCGCGAAGGGATTCGTAACTTGGATGTGGTGGTGAAAGCCGTTGCTGTCTCATTGCATCTGCAGTAGCATGTTAGTGAAGTAACGCTGTGTACTCTCTGCCGTTTTTTTGGCAAATTCGACATATTTTAATGTGATAATAAGAAAGATGTGGGTTTTTTAGTCAAAAGTTTTTCTGAAGAAGAAAATAAGTAAAAATCCTCGCTCAATGAAATCTCTTGTTTCCATGTACATGACCACTCTGCAGTTCCGACGGAAGTGCGCGGTAGAAATTTTGTTACAGGAGCATTATATATTTATTCTTGTTCCAAGTGTAGGTAGACGCTCTACCAGAACCCAAACTTGGTGCCAGAAAATATAATGCTTCCTACCATCTCCATTGATGACGAGCCTGCAGTAGCTTCAATACTTGGCGCGTCAGCGAGAAACGAGACAATAATGACATATTTGTATCGTACCATTGTTTAAGCATAGGGCCTTTTATAATTTTGGATTGACGCAAAATTGGGACATCGAGGGTGAATTGGGAGGTGTCAAAAGACACCTGAAAAACGGTACATCCCGCAGAGATCGGGACACTGTTTACACAACTTGCTAGCGCCCCCCCCCCCCCCCCCCCCAATGTTTTATTAAAAGCAGTCTCAATTTTTGTCTTAGTTGACAAAAATGACAAAGATGAACGAATATGTCCAATCGCACACACTTAAAAGCTCCTATCAGTATGATTTAATCCTTTACATGATTTACTAACATGCTGATAAAGCAACAGTGAACATTACGACGCACAACTATGGAGCATTATTACACGATAGTGCTACTGCTAAAGACAGTCTGTTGGGTCAAGCGGTCGGGTGGCTCGTGGTGGCTCGGCCAACTGTCTAGCACCCAACAAGAGAGTAGAGAGCTGTTCAGCCCTTACCTCACCAAAGCTACCCGACCATCTCACTAAATCAGCCCGCCTGGACGCCACTTGATAATGAACTCGTACTCAGTTCATTTCTCGAGTCATGGTGTAAAGTCACAGCGAGGACACGTAAGAGAAAAGCTACGAAGAGAGTTAGAGGCACTACATCAATATAATCGTTCTTTAAAAGGCAAAGTAAATATTTGTTACAAAACTAGTTCAAATTTTCAAATATTTGTAGAGTCTATGGGACTTAACTACGGGGTCATCAGTCCCTAAACTTACAAACTGCTTATGAACTAGCGAATTCTAAGAACGGCACAAATATCCATGCCCGAGGGGGGATTCGAACCCCCGTCCGTAGTGGCCGTACAGACCATGACTGGAGCGCCTCAGTCCCCTCGGCCACCGTGGCCCGCACAAAACTAGTCTCAGCACACGGCGTTGCTTGCGTATGTGTTCATTCCATTCTTTTATTATCCATCGCCTTCGTCCCGCTTTGTAGGAAGAAGGAAGCTTAGGGTTTAACGTCCCGTCGACAGCGTGGTCATTAGAGACGGAGCCTACGCTCGGATTTTCGGGGAAGGTTGTGGGAGGAAATCGGCCGTGCCCTTTGAAAGGAACCATCCCGGCATTTGGAGTGATTTAGGGAAATCACGGAGAACCTAAATCTGGATGCCCGGAGGTGGATTTGAACCACCATCCTTCCGAACGCGAGTCCAGTGCGTTACCACTGCGCCACCTCGCTCGGTCGGCCCTCTTTGTCCATCATCTTCTGCCCTATTTTATTTCGCCTATATCTTAGTGGATATCAGTCCGTGGCTTTTAAAAACTAAGATATAGAAATTGAACTCTTTCATTACGACGCAATGTCGTATGCCTGAAAGAGATAAAATATGTTCTGGTTGCTATGAAAAGAAGAAGTTCGTGAATTATCGGGTTACGTTGAAGCGTTGGTAAGACTTTTGTTTTTGTGTACAATGTCAAGCTGTGAAGAAGAACGCAGTTTTTCTGCTCCCTGACGACTGAAGAACTACACAGTATCTTCTGTGTCCGATAATGACACAGCAGCGGGTCAGTCAGGTAACAGTTGGCAATGCGCACAAGTTGCTGTTGGATGAAATAGACTTCATAAACGTTGCTAGAACATGTACATCCAATTATGACAACAAGAGACTTGTGTTTGGATCACTGTAGGATGAATTTCGTTACAGCATTTCACCTCTTACATTTGACTGCGCATTTAACGGTCGTTTCTGTCTGTTTTAGTCTACTCTCACTCTTTCTATTTATGTATTTCACACATGTTTAAATTAGCACGCTTCTGGGATTTTAAGTGTCACTCAAACAGTACCGAGGAAGGTTCTTGATAGTGCCCCCCCCCCCCCCCGCCCCTCGCTCAGGCATCCCGAATGTTCCAAAACGTCCCGGTGAAGTCCCTCCCCACTTCCCCTAATAATGTAGTGCTGGTAATGCCCATGCACGCGGCTGAAGTACTGTATGTTACATGTGAACTTGCCAGTTTGTATGCGCTAACACCATTTATAGGCGGCAGTGGCTGCACCCGTGTACTTCGGAGAGGACGAATATTACGTTTATTCGTATGAAATATGAAAGTCTTCCTATTAAAAAAAACTTGATATAGTTTTTTTAGGATAATACTTTACGATAGAATGAATTTAAAAAATTCAAATGTTTGTTAACCTTAAGCGACCACACAGCTGTCAACCGGTCCCTAGACTTACAAACTACTTGAACATAATTAAACTATCTTACGCTATCTTATCGATGGTGAGGCATTGGAAAGAACACGTAGATAACGTTGTGGGAAAATCGAACCAGAGACTGCGTTTTATTGGCAGAACCCTTAAAAGATGCAACAGTACTACTAAAGAAACTGCACACACTACGCTTGTCCGTCCTTTTATGAAGTATTGCTGCCCAGTGTGGGATCCTTATCAGGTGGGTTTGACGGAGGACATCGAAAGAGTCCAAAGACGGGCAGCTCGTTTCGTATTGTCACGATACAGGGGAGACAGCGTTACGGAAATGATACAGGATTTCGGATGGGGATCATTACAACAAGGGCGCTTATGGCTGCAGCGTGGGCTACTTACGATTCTACAATCGCTAACATTCTCCTCCAAATGCGAAAATATATTGATGACTCCCACTTACATAGGTAGAAATGATAATCAGAATAAAATACGAGAAATGAGAGCCCGAACGGAGAGATTCAGGTGTTCTTTCTTTCCGCGCGCTATTTGGGAATGGATTGGGAGATAAAATAATATAACGGTGGTTCGATGAATCCTCTGCCAGGCACTTAAATGTGATTTGAAGAGTATCCCGTGTAGATGTAGATATAAGGACAACACACACACACCCATGCCTGAGGGAGGACCCGATTTCCGAGATGGAGTGACTGCGCAATCCCTGGCTTGATGCCTTAGACCCCGTGGCCATTCTCACGCGGCAAAATCAATTTGGGTGTGAAGTATTGGCAAAAACACACGGAATCACTTAAAATATAGAAAACATGTATAAAAAATAGTGTAGTGTCGGGAGATCAGTTGGGGCACAAAATCATGCACCGCCAACTCTTTCTCTGTTATGGTAGGCTCTAGAGACAGTAATGACCAATATTTCTGCAAGGTACGACCTGTTGAATTGTTTCTATGTAGAATTGTGTTCCGACGGAAAAAGGAGGTTCGCAAGAAATTACAAGTTATCCCATGAGTTTAGTCACTGAAGTACATTTAACCCTTTCGGACCCTCTAGCTACAAATGTGTACATAATTTCTTCGGTGTCTAAGATGGTTCAGAACCGTTATTTCTCAATTGAAAGAACATGTATACGACACCTGAGTGTTCAATCATTTCATCTTGCACAATTACTGCCACCTGCGGAAGATCACTATAAAAATACGAGGCGCGTCCAGAAAGTAAGTTCCGTTTCAATTTATCTCCGCTGCAGCGCTGTGATTGCAGTTCCGCACATGCGCTGTAGACGATGTGTATCAAGGAGAAGGACATGCGCCATTTGGAGATCGCTGTCAGTTACGTACGCTTTGTTGTGCTTGTTTGAAATGTCGGCATTGATTGAAAATCCCGCCGCCTGTGAAATCAGGTTTTTGAATGCGAGGAAAGTGAAACCAAGTGAAATTTATCGGCAAATTTGCGATGTTTACGGACCAAATTCGATGAGTGATTCGATGATGGGTTACAGAAGAACTGGTTCACGCGATTGATGACAAGCTCCAGGAAAACCGTAGTGCTCTCGCTATGGACGACGAGCTGAAAGGAACTGTTTCCAACTGGTTGAAGACACAAGCGGCAGATTTCTATGAAGGAAGTATACAAAACCTGGTGCCACGCTATGACAAATGCCTGAAAAATTTCGGCAGTTATGTGGGAAATTCGTTTAAGAGTTGTAAAATTTTGTGCAATAAAAATTTCTTCTATATCTGTGTACAATTTCATTTTATTACAAAACGGAACTTACTTTCTGGACGCGCCTCGTATTAAGAAGCGAGTGTTGCACTGCGCAGCAGTTTGCGAACTTCAAAGAACATGGAAATTGTGGGTTACTTGTATACCAATGTATAACTGAAAGTAGAAGTTGTTATTGAACGATCAGTTTATGTAGTACAACAGTTGGTACTACAAAATTAATTAATTTAGTCCTTAAAATGCCTTGTTTTTCAGTATATGCAGTGTTGTAGAATGAAAATGAGTGGATATAAATGCATAAATTTTGCTTCTAAAATCATTGAAAATGTAACTTAAGAGTATTACAACAAAAAGTAATTTCCTTGACAGAGAAAAAAATCAGGTCTGAAAGGGTTAAAAAATATGTGAGCCTAGAGTAAGTGCTCTAAAAGCCCCCAATTTGGAACAAGAAAGTCGTATTACTCACTCTACGTTTTACTGAAAATCTTTATATTACCTTGTGTATTTCTACTACTTGATCAACAAAATTAATCTGTAAACTTTAAACTCTATCAAGACTCGATTTTAATCTGAATTTTATATTTATGTAACCATAAAAGTCAATATTTAAGTCGATTACATTTGAGAATGCCTGAAAAATATCCTTCAGTTGCGAAAGTTATTTCTTCCCAACTAATCGAAACCAGTCGTCGTTGCATCTAAGCTTAACCTTTGTAGCATCTTCTATCTGACTGTTTCATACCAAAAAGCAGTTCTGATGATTTCACATATTGCAAAACAGTGGCGTAACTATGGAGGGGGGGGGGAGGAATGAGGGGCATAGAACTCCCCCCCCAGAACCCCCCTCCTCTCTCCAAAACAAAAAAAAAAAAAAAAAAAACAAAAAAACAAAAAAAAAAAAAAAAAAAAAATCTGGTAAAGGTAAAGATTGAAAACTTGGGGTGTTTTACCATAATCTTTCATTGGATGGGAGTGAATTAGTTTCTTCAGTGGGAGTGGTAGATTGGTAGATGGTAGTCTGTCTGGAAACTGACTAAAATTTTGCTCGTCAAGTAGATCTATCCCCCCCCCCCCCCCAAAGTCAAGTCCTAGTTACGCCACTGTTGCAAAAGACTGCGCAATTTTGTAGCGGACAACGTACAGCCGAGAGGCGGCGATACATCTGCGATTTAGATAAGGGAAGTACCGGAGAGGTAACCGTATGCCCTTGAGTCAGTATACAGTGCGGGGATGTCCACAGGTGCGCACTTGAAGAACTGTAAAGCGCGGGTAATTCCCGAGGCAAGATACCCGTACGAGAAGCCCACACTTGACGACACTTCGTGTTACTTTACAGCAGGGCTTCCCAACGTGTGCCCGCCTTTCACCAAAAGTTGTAAAAGAATGAAATGATTGATTAAAAAATATGTAATTCCAATTCTTCAAGCTGCCAACACTGATGATAAATTCTGTTTGAAGGAATTATAAGGTTTCAGATATTTAGGGCAAAGTTCTCGAAATAGTGTCATTTTGGGGAAATTTAGAAAAATCAATCTGGCAACCCTGGAGGACACCGCTCTACTCCTTCTTCAGCAGTCTGAAGGTCCGTACTACTTTCGTAGATATTTTATTTTCGTGCTCTACGATTTTCTTAGTAACTAATTGAGTTGTAAATATCAATGTAAATAGAAATTCATAAACCTTGAGACGGTTTTTCGTCTTGAACATGTCGTTCCGATATCGAGAAGGCTATTTACACTTACAGTGAGAATCTACTTAATTCATTAGATAATAAATTGCAAACAGCAGGTATTTTCTATAATTGTCAAAGGCATTTGATTGTGTGAACCATAACATCCTTTTAAGTAAATTAGAATTCTATGGGGTCACAGGAAATGCTGCAAAATGGTGCAAGTCTTACCTCACTGACAGGAAACAAAGGGTGTCAGTACAAGGGATTAGTGAATTAAGCCAACAGTCATCATCGGATTGGGATGAAATTACATGTGGTGTCCCACAAGGATCCATCTTAGGGCCATTGCGTTTTCTTGTGTACATTAATGACCTCTCATCAGTTACACTACCAGAAGCAGAGTTCGTTTTGTTTGCAGATGATACAAGTATTGCAATAAAAAGTACGTCAAGCATAGTTATATAAAGGTCTGTTAATGATATTTTCATGAACATTAATAAATGGTTTAAAGTCAACTGATTGTCATTAAACATTGGAAAGACATGTAAGAGATTTCCCGTCAGTGTATGCATTAAGTATGAAGAAGAGCATATAGAAGAGGTTGACAGTATTAAATCCCTGGGATTACAGCTTGATAATAAATTTAATTGGGAGGAGCAGACCACAGAACTGCAGAAACGACTCAACAAATCTGTATTTTCAATACGAGTGTTATCAGACATAGGAGACATAAAAATAACAATGCTTGCATACTTTGCTTACTTTCATTCCCTAATGTCGTATGGTATAATATTTTGGGGTAACTCTTCACGTCAGTCAAAAGTCTTCAAAGTCCAAAAAAGTGTAATACGTCTTATTTGTGGAGTAAATTCACGGACGTCCTGTAGAAGCCTCTTCAAAGAACTGGGTATATTAACTACTGCCTCTCAGTATATTAATTCCTTAATGAAATTTGTCATAAATAATATATCCCCTTTCCTAACAAACAGCTCAGTTCATACATACAATTCTAGGAATAAAAATGATCTACACAAGGACTTAAAAGCACTTACTTTAGTTCAAAAAGGGGTCCACTACTCAGGAACACAGATTTTCAAAATTTAGCTACAAATAAAGATCAGTTTGAGAGGAACCTAAAAGACTTTCTAGTGGCCAACTCCTACTCCATTAGTGAATTTCTAAATTGTACCAAACGATGCATGTACTCATACTATATTAGTATTATCATATTATCAGATAAAAAAATAAAATAAAAAATAAAAAAACTTAAAAATGTATGTATCTGTATTTATATTATTAGTATTGTCTATTATTCAACTTGTAAATTTTGTTTCTTGACATGTTCCACATCCACGAGGATCTCCTCAACATGAATCTACGGAACGAAAAACTAATCTAATCTAATCTTAAAGACAAAGGTGCACCAATGAATTAAAATTTGTGATGTGGCCGGTAACCTTAGCCTCAGGTTAAAGGCATTATTTGTTCCAAAATGTCCATTGCCGAGGGGCTGTTCCGCTGCATGGAGAACCTTGGTAGTAGTGGCAATATTCTATGCAACACAGAAGTTGAATTAAAGTTTGTGACGTGGAGGGAAGTCGTACTTAGACTATTCCGAGGCGCCTTAATCACTAGTGGTGCGGTGGTCTAGTGGTTGCCGGGCGCAGTGGCTCAGCGCGACCGGTCAGGCGGCTCAACGCCCTCTGTAATAAAAAAAGCTGAGCCAGATATTCAACGAACAACCAAGAACAAACTGGACCTACGACTGCAACGAATATATCTACGAGCAGAAAAAAAATAGTAGTAAGACGTCTGCCTAGTAACCATGGAGGTCTGGCTTCGACTCCCAGCCGCATCACAAATTTTAATTCATTGCTTCATCTTTATCTTTAATTCAGTTCTGTTGGTATCGACATTATTGATTCAAAAATTAAAATGTTTTGCAACGAATGTTACTTTCCTTTGAAATATACTCCCCTCCACTCTGTTACAAATATGGCATGCCTAGTGTGTTGAATAATGTGAATTCAGACAAATGGGAACATTGTTACTTTCAAGTTGTTTCCATTCATATTTAATCGGTTCGTGGAAAAAACATGACACTTGAATTAGGAACTTTACAATTATCATGGGCTTCTTGCTTAATTTCAATACTTACAGTACGCTTCTGAAGGCATCACGGATTAAATATAGAGAACGGAAGGTTATTTACAACTTGTGTGGAAACCAGACAGCAGAGTCGATGAGCAGGAAAAGGAAGCATTGGAGGAATAAGAGATGGTTGCACCCTTTCCCTAATGTTATTCTATCTGTACATCGAACAAGATCTTAAGGAAAGCAAGGATAAATCTGGAGAAGGGATTAAAGTTCAAAGTCAAGAAATAAAAACTTTTGCCGTTTGCCGGTGGCATTGTAATTCTGTCAGAACAGCAAAGAATCTAGAAGAGCAACTGAACGGAATGGGCATTGTTTTGTTAGGAGCGTGTAAGGTGAACATTAACAGCAGCAAAACAGAGGTAATGGAATCTAGTCTAAAAATCAGACGATGCTGAAGGAATTAGATTAGGTAACCAAGCAATAAAGGTGGTAGATGAGTTTTGTTGCTTGGACAGTAAAATAACATACAATGGTTGCAGTACTGAGAATATAAAATACAGAATGGCAATGGGCAGAAAAGCGTTTCTGAAAAAGAGAAATTTGTTAACAACGAATATTAATTTAAGTGTTTGGAAGTCTTTTCTGAAGGCATTTGTGTCGAGTGTTACTTGTAGGGTAGTGAAACATGGGCACTAAATAGTTCAAACAGGAAGAGGATATAAGCTTTTGAAATGTGGCACTACAGACGAATTCTGAAAGTTTGGTGGGTAGATCTCGTAAGCAATGAGGAGGTAATGATTATAATTGGGGAGAAAAGGAATTTCTGGCATATCTTGGCCAAAAGAAGAGATCGTGTGATAGGACACATTCCTAGACACCAAGGAATTGTGAATTTAGCGTTGGAGGGAAGTGTGTGGGGTAAAAATCGCAGAGGGAGACCAAGAGACGAATACAGTAAGCAGATTCAAGTAGATGTGAAATACCGTTCTTATGTGGAGATGAGGAGGCTTGCTCAGGATAGATTAGGGGGAGAGTTGCATCAAACCAGTGACCGTATTGAAGGCCACAACAACAATAAAGCAACAAAGTGCGCTTGGCTTTTTACGAATCCACCGTGGATTTTCGCCTGAAAATGGGGTTCGCCAGCTAAAAAGGATGGAAAGCTCTGCTTTACATTATAGGGCGTCGCCAGCATAAGAAAGAGAATGAGGAAACTAAGAAATAACGGCGCAATGAAAATGGTAGGTAAATTGCTTAATGGCGAAAGTTATAAATAAATAAATGTATTTTACAATTTAGTAAAATTTAAAGAAATTTAGTTTAAACTGGATTTTTTTTTGTAAATTATTCCAAAAAATTGTTAATATCTTTCAATTTCTAGGGGGGAGGGCAGCTAATGCTCTGCCCCTGCCCCCCCCCCCCCCCCTGTCAACGCCCCTTCAGTATTACTCTGAATACCAGAAAATGAAGTCCTGGGAGTATTTCTGAGATGCTTCATCCACTACATTCGCAATATTATACATTATCATAATGCGCTTATCAAGAAAATAATTGCGTATTCCACGTCGGATGGATGACACTGACGAAAGCTGACAACTCTGCGAGCCTGTTTTGCTTCTTACGAGCAGTGTTAGAATTAAGGGCAGAATGAGGGTGGGGGATTTCCCCATTTATTAAATAATTTCCCCTTTCATTAAATACTTTCCCCGGATGGTCAAACAAGAATACCTCCCCGGTCAATGAAACATTTTTTTTTCTTTTTACTGTTACTTACCACCACTGATCTTTCCTAATGCAAGAAAATACAGAACTCTTTTGAGACAGACTAGTGTATATAGTAAGAGTGTGAGATGTGAATAAGCATAAGTCTCAATTGCTAATAGCATTTAAGTTAAACAGCAAATAATTCTCAGGTCCATTAGCTGCGTTGGGATTCTGGGACACAATTCCAGCAGGTCTGAACCTTAAGAACTCTCTCCTCCTCGTCGACACAAATGTGCATACTGCTCGCAAGATGTATCTTTTCTTGCTGTCTAACTGCTCTATTGATGCCATGCTGAAACAAGAATTTCTTTTAGCCCCATGTTTTCAAGCCAGTATCACATTCACCTCCAATTCTTCTCCAGTCCAAGTTGTCACTTCTTTTTTCGCAACTCATAGCTTCCCATATTTTGAATTGTCTTAAAGTTATCGTTTATTTCATTTTGTAGCTATCGAAACAAGCTTAACCATCACTTTCATATTACAGTATATCAAATTGTGCTGCACCCTTATAATATTCTTGCAAATCATCTTTCTTTTTTGTTCTAAATCAACTTCTTAATGCTGATATCCACGTCGAGTTCAATTAATTTTTAGCTGTAAGAATTTTATTAAGAGAGCAAACGGATAGGCTCTACGAAATTTTGCAATACATTTCATGTGGGTGAGGTAGGTGGGCAAAAGATAGGGTTACCACATTTTAATGTTAAAAACTGAGGGAACGCAGTTAATGGAAGTTATACCTTTTCATTTCTTTGAACAATCTTTTTTGTAGATATTTCTGTCACATTTCTGAAGACATTTCATTTTTCTTGTTGTGCATTTCAACAACAACAACAAAACAGCTTTAGGTTATCAACGATGGCTTGTTCCGCTCATCTGTCAATTAAACATTTATCAGAGAAAATATTGTATTCTTACTGGAGTTGCATCATATGCAGGTGTGGCAAAATAGTTCTCTAGCACATTCAACAATGGAATGCAATCAACACTACTGCTCCTGTATCGGTGCCATTTCTCAGCAACACTTTTCCCTACACGAATTGCATCATCTAGTACATTCTAAAACAGGAGTAACCCTTTTTACCGTACATTCGATCAAACAAAAGTCTCACAGTTTTAAAGACTCAGTGCAGTGATAGCACGCTGGTTTCGCATTCTCAAAAAAAAAAAAAAAAAAAAAAAAAAAAAAAAAAAAAAAAAAAAAAAAAAAAAAGCGGTACTTTATAATTTATCAGAATACAGTAAAGACCTGCTGGAGAACAAATATTGCATAGCAAAATAGTATTAAAGCAAACGCTAAAAGCGCGATAACTTTTCTTCAGAACCAGTAGTCAGATAAACTGAATTGAGAAACAAATAATACATTCTTATTGTATACTAAGAACGGGTGGTTTTGCAAATATTCCATAAAACTGGGAGGGGGTCGAAGAAGGGTCTAAAATGGGTAGCCCCAGTAAAAATAGGTTTTGTGATAACCCTAGCAAAGGACCGTCACAGTAAACGTTGTCGTGTATCTTAAACCAGTCTGAGCAGTATGTCTCGTTCCTTATATATTGAAGTCACTTCGAAGGAACTTTATCGTGTTAAGGAAAAGATACGATACGGTACATTAAATCTTGATGCCTGGAGGAGATTTGAACCTCGTTCCTCCCCAGAGACAGTCCAAAGTTCTTAAACCTACAGTGTTCTCTCCGTTGGTCGGTTTGGAGAGAATTCCAAACGTACTCAAGGAAAGTACACAACGGAAGTGCTCTCTGTACCTACATACTGGATACACCACTTAACTTTGGATATCCCGAATATTTTTCAATTGCTTAACGTATCTAAACAACGTCGTTGGCAAAGTAGAAGTAATTTATTGTGTTGTTAACTGTTGGGCGTTTTTAATCTGCCTACGCAATACTGAAGCAAATATTTTGTAATGGGGCGAGCTACTTTTGATCCCATTCAGTGCTAAATGAAAAGAATTCATTGATTTGTTAGCTGTCTACATAATTTTCTAAGTGCAAAGTCAAGCAGAAAGACGCTATCATCCGCTGAAGGCGTAAACATGGCTAACACAGCTATAATGGTGATGCCGAAAACAATGCGCACCTGTCGTTTCTATTCTGTGTGGCTCTATGATGTCTTAGCGTTTGTGATAGTAGGTGCTGAATGAGATACAGTAGTAAAGGAAAACTCGATATTCTTGTAGCTTATTGTGAATGAGTCAGAAATATCAAATAAGTCGTCCAACTACATACGGTATAAAACTTCCTGGCAGATTAAAATTGTGCGCCGGAACCGGGACTCGAACCTGGGACCTTAGCCTTTCACGGGCAAGCGCTCTCCTGGCTGAGTTACCCCGATACGACTCACGATGCCGCCTCAGAACTTCACTTCCGCCAGTACCTCGCTTCCTACTTTCCAAACTTCACAGAAGCTCTCCTGCGATCCATGCAATACTAGCACTCCTGGAAGAAAGGATATGGTGGAGACATGGCTTAGCCACAGCCTAAGGGATGTTTCCAGAATGAAACTTTCACTCTGCAGCGGAGTGTGCGCTGATATGAAACTTCCTGGCAGATTAAAATTGTGTGCCGGAACCGGGACTCGAACCTGGGACCTTTGCCTTTCGCGGGCAAGCGCTCTCCCGACTGAGCTACCGCGACACATTCGGTATAGCTTCCTAATTGGCGCTCCTAATCACAATAACTAGTAAGAAATACTTAGCAGTTAGTACAAGGAGTTCTCTACACACTTCAACTACACTGCTACTCTCAAGAGGTTTTAAATGTTGCTAACAAAATTTTAAAACAGCTTATCGTTCTATTAAACAGTTTTGCTTCAGTACCTCGTTAGCTACAAATGACGCAAGTAATAACAATAAGACAAGATACTTCCTGGTTTGCATGCAATGATTAAGTGATGGGAAACTTCGTTTTAATACCTGATAAATTCTTAGAAATATTAGGTGATAAAGCGCAGTTTCTCTCCCCAATTCCGTGGCCCAATTAATGCATCATCGTCAACATTTTGTGTTCCGTAGGCATTTGTAATTTTCGTACTGCAATGTTTAGATGAAGTCAGAAAGAAGTAACACTGTTCATCATGGAATTCATGTTGCAAGTATAGTATTTTTCGAAGTGAATTTTATGCACCAGTATGTACAAGTGATAACAAATCACGAAATATAGTAATATAGCATGACTGAAGAGCATAGCCGTTACTGCTTATTGAAATGCATTATTTAGCGCTAACATGTTCTTTTTTATTCTGTTGTTTTATTTTTTGTATGGTTACAATGCACTTGGTCCACACAGCTGCCGCCTACACAAGTTAATCATTTTCAACAACGTGGATCTTGTTGCTATTCGGCTATAGTACTGTAGACTCTCAAAGATTGGTGAGTGAGTGTTGAAGCAAATACGCTGTTTGACCGAAAGCGTCAGATATTTGCTGATTGAGAATAAGTGCGTCGCGAGTAAAAACGGGTAGAGAGCACATGTAATTTACTCGCTATTTGAGACGCAACAGACCTCTTAGGAAAACACCTAAAGATTGTACATTTGCATATAGGCAACACACTAATACAGTATGTAACTCTTATAAGAAAACGCCTGTGTATTAGCCCTATGCTGAACTACAGACATCAGATAACTTTGTTTTAAGAATATTACCAGATTGTAAACCCACCACCAAAACTAATAGCTACTCGGTTAATGTTCATCCATAGGTAGAAAGTGAAGTTATTGCATATTAAAGCTGTATTCCGGAATATAAAGTGAGCACATGTAACAATGACAGGTTGTAATAGAAAACAAATTATATTAGATTTACATCAAACTCAGTACATGGACTTAAAATGCCATCTGATGAATTAATTTAATAATGGCAATAATTTATTATATGAATTCAGAAGACTTAATCTGAAGCCGACATGACCACATGGTCAGCATTTAAGCATTTCTTGAAAACTATAATATCTAAAGAATTGGAAAGACTTTCAGGAGTTAAAGCTTGCTAAAACATAGCTCCGTACATGTTAGGAATTGTATTCATAACATAATTCTCACGTTATTAACTTCTTTGTGAATTACATTGTTTGTATACATATAATAATGTATATTGCTTAATTGTAGCAATTATTCTCAAAATGATCATATTTAAAAGAACAAACATTTTATGCTCTTCTTACAAATATGAAATATATCTTGTAACAAATCCGTTGTTCATGATAAATGTACAACCTCCTGTTTCTAACATTAGTTTGTATTGTATACATGTCGAAATAGTACGTAAAGACCCGAGCAGAGAGACTCGGGGCGTCATTATTAAGGCTGACTTTGGTCAGTCACAATGTCAGTATGTGGTTTAAAACCAACACTGTAATGTTTTGTTGAACACAGTTATATGAAAAGTGCGAATTGTGTTATGAGTTCACATCAAGTGGTGTAGCTCTGTAACATATCACCCAGCACGCAACCTTAACCAGAATTTAAGGCATTTGAAGAACTTTAGAAGCGAAGCTACGTGAAAGTGGCATTTATTTATCTTCAGCTTATGAAAGTTACCAGTTAGTAGCAGGTACGTTACATATTCAAGCCATTACTTTTATTATTCAGAATTTTTAGTTGATGCCATCTGCTATGTAAATAAAAATTAATTCAGCCATTAGCCTACCATGGCTTATCAACAATATTACAGAACTTGTTAGTTGATGCATAAAGAGACTGCTGTAGGGTAAATCCAGGATAGATGGTCACGATTTTTACGAAAGCCAATAGCACGAATCTAATAGGCCTACATAAGAACAACCTAAAACATTTTATAAACTGCATTTTCACTTCACAAAAAGCAAAAGTCGACTTTGTTTACAAAGATGTACTACATTTTATATTAGCTAACAATCAAGCAACTGGTTGCTGCATTTCATTAATTTATAGCTAAAAATCTTTAATAAAATCTTCTACAAGGCGCGTCATGTGGTATACTGCCCACGAGCTTTCGACAGAGACCTTCTCTGCCACTGTCAAGTGGATGGCTGTCATTTCGCGGCCGCTGCCTTGCTTATATAGCCGCGCCGCCGCCAGTGACGTCACTGGTGCTCAGTGCCTTGACCATATATGGCAATGTTTTGGTCGCGAGTACACCGCGCCCGCTTCAACTCGGCAATTACAGGATCCCAAGCCATACTAAGCTGCAAGGCGCCGTCTTTCTTGGGGTTGTTTTCAGAAATTTTGACCTCTACTGCCTCGTTTATTACGCTATACCAGAAGCTGTTCGTTCGTTTAATAATAGATGTCTTGTCGAAAGTAATTTGCTGTCCGTTTTCCAAAGCATGTTCCACCACAGCTGACTTTTCGGGATAGCGTAATCGAAAACACCGCTCATATTCTACGCGTCGCTGTTCAATAGTGCGAACAGACTGGCCGACATAAAACTGCCCACACTCACACGGAATTTTATAAATGCCTGGTGTTCTGGGACCTATATCATCTTCTACAGGATTCATTAGTTGCCGGATTTTTGCTGGAGGCGTGAAGGTTTTGTCGATTATGTCTCGTCAGGAGCCGGCTAATTTTCCCTGTTGGGGAGCCGCAAAACGGTAAAAAAAAAGCGGTCTTCTTGATGTCTTCTTCAGATGTTTTCTGATTACGTGACTTGGATGATACTGCCTGAGATATTTGTCTCTTGCTGTAGACGTTATCCTTGAAAACTACGTTAGTGGCTAAGTTCGTTTGACAGGTTTTCAGCATCTGATGCGGTTTCGGCTCAATTTACTAAGGTCTGCAGAATAGACTGTTTCTGTGCTGGATGATGGTAGCTGGTGGCGTGCAAATACCGTTCCGTGTGTTTGGGCTGTGACCCAGACTTCCATCGGGTTTACGGCGGACAAGAACGTCCAGGATTGGCAGGGAACCGTCCTTCTCTACTTCCATCGTGAATTTAATGTTTCCGTGGATACTATTGATGTGATCAAGGAACTCTTCCAGTTTTTTCTCTCCATGAGACCAGATGACGAAGGTATCGTCGACGTAACTGTAAAAGCAGTTGGGCTTTGCAGGAGCCATGTCCAAGGCAATTTCTTCAAAATGCGTCATGAAGAGGTTGGATATAACTGGAGCTAAAGGGCTTCTCATCGCCACGCCGTCTGTCTGGTTAAAATATTCTCCACCATATAAGAAATATGAGGACGTCATGGTGTGCTTAAATAAATCCACAAAGGTGTCGTCTGGGCCAATAAGTCTATAGAATGTGTGATGGGCACACGGATGAAAAGGGAAACCACATCGAAGCTAATCATAATATCTTCCTGCCAGAGGCGCCGTCCTTTAATTCGGTCCCTGAAGTCCGCCGTATTCTTTACATGATATTCATAGTGTCCAACGTACGTAGAGAGGCAAGTCTATGGGTCGGAGATCCGATGGTACACACTATCGGCCTAAAGGTGTATCCTTCCTGTGCAACTTTGGCAGACCGTGAAATATAGATGGTCTAGGGGCCTGAGGGAAGAGGTTTTTAAGTGTACTCTCGTCTAGCCACGATCTTTTAAGAAGTTATGACGTCTTCCTCACAATTCTGGATGTTGGGTCCCGATGCAGCTTCTGGTACGTATCTTCTTCCAACATCTGTCGGATTTTTCCATCATAGTCGGTTCGTTCCACCAGCTAGTAGGACGACTATGAGAGGATCGTTGCGGGAGCACGAGGGCTACAGAGTTCAGCCCTATTCACGTTTGGTGCAGGAGGCTTAGATTTTGCAAGAATGCGGATCGTTTCTCTACGAATTTCTTCTGGTATTTCACTGGAATATTTACGAATCGCTTGTTCAACCCCACTTAATATGTCAGCGAAGAGGATGCTTCGAGGCGAAGGAGCGAAGTTAAGACCCTTCTGAAGTGCTGAGATGTTTCTTGCGGCAATGTTGATCACTGTACGTTCCATAGTTTTATGTTCTGCCCCATGTTGTTGTTGTGACAGGCGACTGAATTTCCCTTTCTGCTTCTCAGTGGCTCTCTGACTTGATGGTGTTTGTTCTGCCACTGTTGCTGCGTCGATCCATTCCCAACCCAGAGCCGAAAGTCACCGTGTCAGGTGCAAATGAATGGTCAAAAGCTCACGGCTGTTTTAGTCCAGCTGCTTTCTAGTGACGTTACAGTTTTAACTATTTAGTATTTTCTTTTCACGTTAAGATTGTAGCTTCAAGTTTTCTTCAGTTCTCTATCTGAGTTTCGGGTCTAACTGGCGAAGGTGAAATATTATTCAGAATTTTGAAAGGAGTAACTTGGTTTGTTTCATTAGAAGTCACACGCCAAAGATTGTCTGATCTTGACGAAGTTCCTGGTAGAGGTGCACTTGCACGTCTTTCAAGGGATGTTTTTGTCACATTGTCTGCCGAGTGGAGTCGATAGAGATAGGTGTGGATTGCGGCCTGGGTGACAGAGCTGTTTCAGGGGGGCCATCTATCCTGATGATGGTATGGCTGTCTCTTCCGATCAGCCGGGAGAAATGGCCATAGGAGTAATCAAACGTGGTGGACGCAAACTCAAACAATACTTGCGTACCAGTGGACAGTTAAACCTAAACAACTCTTATATGTAAAGTTCCGTCGCTACTCACAACCTAAATTGGGGTTGATTCAAAAGCTTATGACATACCACGTAATTTCAAGGTATACTGAAAACTAAAATCATGAAATTAACTTAGTTTTAATTAGTATAAAGACTCCCCCGTAACCACAGACAATGCCGAGGTGGGGTGGCTTGGGTGCCTCAACAATACAGATAGCCATACCATAGGTGCAACCACAGCGGAGGGGTATCTGTGGAGAGGCCAGACAAACGTGTGGTTCCTGAAGAGGGGCAGCAGCTTTTCCAGTAGTTACAGAGGCAGCAGTCTGGATGATTGACTGAGCTGGTCTTGTAACATTAGCTAATGTAGTTTTGCCTTGCAGTTACTGCGAACGGCTGAAAGCAAGGGGAAACTACAGCCGTTACTCTCCTCGACGACATGCGACTCTACTGTTTGAATATATGATGACGGCGTCTTATCTGCTAAAATATTCAGGTGGTAAAATAGCCCCCCATTCGAATCTCTGGGCGCGGTCTACTCGGGAGGATGTCGTCATCAAGAAAAACAAAACAGGCATTCTATGGATCGGAGCGTGGAATGTCTTAACCCTTAATCGGGTAGGTTAGTTCAAAACTTCGAAAAGTGAAATGGATAGGTTAAAGTTAGATATGGTGGAGATTGGTGAAGTTGGTGGCAGGATGATTAGAATTTTTGGTCAGGTGATTACAGGGTTATAAATTCAAAATCAGTTGGGGTTAACACAGGAGTAGCTGATAATAAGAAAATATGAATGCGGGCAAGTTACAATGAACAGCATAGTGAACGCATTATCGTAGCAAAAATAGATAGCAAGCCAACACCGACCACAGTAGTACAAGTTCACATGCCAACTAGCTCTATCGATGACGAGGAGATCGAAGAATTGTATGAGGAGATAAACGAAGTTATTCAGACAGTTGAGGAAGAAGAAAACTTGATTGTGATGGAGGAATGGAACTCGGTTGTAGGAAAGGTAAGAGAAAGAAATGTAGTACGTGAATATGGACTACGGAAAAGAGATAAAGGAGGAGATCGTTTGGTAGAATTTTGCGCATAACACAATTTAATCATTACAAACACTTGGTTTAATCATCGTGTAAGATGGTTGTTTACGTGGAAGAGACCAAGAGACACTATAAGGTACCAGATTGACTATATGATGGTAAAGCATAGGTTTTAAATCCAGGTTTTAAACAGTAAGACATATCCAAGGGCAGGTATAGACTCTGACCATAACTTGTTGATTATGGACTGTAGATTAAAACTTAAGAGACTGCAAAAAGTTAGAAAATTAAGGAGATGGAAGTTGCACAAATTGAAAGAACAAGACGTGGTTGAGAGTTTCAGAGGGGACATTAGGCAAGAATTGGTTGAAACATGAGAAATAATACAGTAGAAAAATGGGTAGCTCTGAGATAGAGTAGTGAAGGCCGAGAGAATGATATATGCAGAAGTAGAAGGCCTACCAGAAATCCCTGTAAAACAAAGAAGATACTGTACTTGATGAAAGGAGAAAATACAAAAATGCAGCAAGTGAATCAGGCAAAAGGGAGTACAGACGTCTGAAAAATGAGATACACAAGAAGTGCAGACTGGCTAAGTAGGAGTGGCTAGAGGAGAAATGCAAGACCGTAGAAGAATAACTAGGAGAAAGATAGATACAGCCTACAGGAAATGTTCAAATGTTTGTAAATCTATCGGAACAAGCTGCGTGGTCATCAGTCTGAAGCTTACAGACTACTTAAACTAAGTTAAACTAACCTACAGGACAACACACACACCAATGCCCCAGGGAGGACTCGAACCTCACACGGCGAGCAACCGCGCACTCCGCAGCCAAGCGCTCAGCCTACAGGAAAATAGACATTTGTAGACGAGAAACCAGCTACATGAATATCAAGAGCTCAGATAGATAATCAGTACTAAGCCATGCCCTTAAAGGGCATGAAAGGTGGAAGGAATATATAGAGGGCTTATACAAAGGAAATATTGAGGGAAGACGAAGTAGAGGAAGATGTGATAGGTGATACGACACTGCGAGAAGAACTGACACAGCACTGAAAGATCTGAGTAGAAATAAGGCCCCTGGAGTAGATAATATTCCATCTGAACTTCTGATACGGCTACGAAAGCCAGTCTTGAAGAAATTGTTCCACCTGGTGTGCAAAATGTATGAGACGGGAAATACCATCAAACTTCAAGAAGAATGTAGTAATACCAATTCCAAAGAAAAAATATGCAGACAAATATGAAACTTACAGACCTATAATTTTAACAAGTCATGGTTGCAAAATACTAACACAAATTATTTGCAGACTAATTGAAAAAACGGGTGGAATCCGGCCTTGGGAAAGGTAAGTTTGGATATAGGAGAAATGTAGGAACGCTGGAAGCAATACTCACGTTACGACTTATCTTAGTAAATAGGTTAAGGAAAGGCAAACCCAAGTTGTTAGCATTTGTAGATCTGGAGAAAGCTTTCGACAATGTCGACTGGAGTACACTCTTTCAAATTCTGAAGGTAGCAGGGGTAAGCGAAGAGCTATATTCATCTTGTAAAACCCAGACAGCAATTATTAAAGGGTATGAAAGGGTCGTAGTGGTTGGGAAGGGAGTAAGACAGAGTTGTATCTTTTCTCCAATATTCTTCAATCTGTACATAAAGCAAGCTGTGAAGGACTGCAAGGAGGAATTTGGAGAGGGAATTAAAGTCCAAGGAGAAGGACTAAAAGCCGTGCGGTTATTCTGTTAGAGACAGCAAAGGACCTGGAAGAGCAATTAACGGAATGAACAGTGTCTTGAAAGGAGGGTGTAAGATGGCCATTAAAAAGAGCAAAATACGGGCAATGGAATGTAGTGTTAGAAAATCAGGGGATGGTGAAGGAATTAGTATAGGTAATGAGGCAATAAAAGTAGTAGATGAGTTTTGTTACCTGGGTAGCAAAAAAAAAAAAAAAAAAAAAAAAAAATATATATATATATATATATATATCTGATGGCCGAAATGAAGAGGTATAAAATGCATAATGGCTATGAGAAGAAAAGCGTTTCTGAATAAGCAAAATTTGTTGACATCCAATATTAATTTAAATGTTAGGAAATCATTTCTGAAAGCTTTTGTCTGGAGTGTAGCATTGTAAGGAAGTGAAAGGTGGACGATAAGGAGTTCAGACAAAGAGATGACATAAACTTTTTAAAAGTGGTGCTACAGACGAATGATGAAGAGAAGATGGGTAGATCACGCAACTGATGAGGAAGATCTAAACATAATTGGGAAAAAAAGGGTATTCTGGCATATCCTGACTAAGAGAAAGATAGGTTGGTGGGACACATTCTGAGACAGGAAGGAATCGTCAACTTAACATTAGAACGAAGTGTGCGTGGTAAAAATCGTAGAGGGAGACCTAGGGATGAATACAGCAAGCAGATACAAAAGGATGTAGACTGCCGTTCGTATTTTCAGATGACGAGTCTTGCACAGGACAGAGTAGCATGGAAAGCTGCATCAAACCAGTCTTCGGACTGAAGAACGCAACACATAAAGGCTCATGCGGAAGAGCAACAATCTCTAACGTTACGTACTCATTTCAACTGACCGGTAGCTCTGTATAGTGATTTGTGGAAGAATTATAGGCGATGGCTATCTCTCCCGTCTATCTCGGAATTACCCTATTCAGTTCATCTTTTCTTAACGTTTAACCCATATAGTTCCGTTCTGTCAGTTTCGCTTTGTGTGCCTCTCCCCTATGGACATTTAATCCGTATTCACACATGGGAGCAAAATGTAAGCTTATTTCATACATCGACCTCGCCGCTGGACCGACTCGGCCTTAGTCGGTAGCGAGTTTACGCAATAAGGAAATTCCAATAACTTAACTACACATCTGCGCCTCGGTTGCACAGTGGTAGAGTGCCAGACTACAAATCCAAACGTCACGGGTTCGATTCCCCCCCCCCCCCCCAGGTCCTATGATTTCAATATGTCACTTTCCACTTCTTTCACCTCTGGCAGTATTGCTCATGTGAAAAATACCGAGTAGCACCGTGGTTCGGAACCCACGTTAAACTGTAGGTCCCCCTATAATTGGCTGGGTAAGTCAGATCGAAGGTCGGAGGAAGGCAACGGCATACCACCCCTCCAAACAGGACCATGCCTAGTAAAGCAGTGTGGTGTTCAAACCAATCTTCGGATTGTTGACTGCTTTTTTCTAACTACACATCCATCCAAAGCAGTTTTGCTATTAGGATGTTGAGTAAGGTGGGTCGGAATGCTGAAGAAATGCCTCTTTGCGCTAGAGTGATTCAAAGTATTTGATGCGATAACAAGTGAAATGGAAAACAGATCGCTTATCTGTCTCACCATCTGACTGATTTCCTTCCAGGAAACTCTTTAAAAGAAAGCTCTTTATCTTATCTTTCAAAGTGTTCTGTTGCTTTTGTTGCGAAATGTAGCAGAGATATACATGAATGGGAGTTAGGTAAAAGAGGTGAAGAATAGCACTGACACGGCTTCCGTTGGCGTCCGCCACCGGGATTTTTGCAGGGAGAGTGCATGGAGCAATGGGAGGCACTCCTCCCCCCCCCTGTCCGTGAAGGTATTCGGTTTGATGCAGCTCTCTATGGTACTCTTTCTTGTACAAGCCTCATCATCTCCGAATAACGGCAACCAACAACCATTTAAACCGATGTAGTACCATCTTATTCTGGAACTGGGACTGCGGCTAGTCTATTTTAAATCCAAATAATAAAATTACCAACAGCCGTAAAGTTTGTTGTTTTATTTAACTACCGGTTAGGTTCAGTAACCTACATCCTTTTGAATCTGCTTACTGCATTCGTCCTTCGGTCTCCCTCTGCGATTTTTACCCCACACACTCCTAAGCTGACAATTCCTTGATATCTCAGAATGTGTCCTACCAATCTATCCCTTCTCTTAATCAGGATATGCCAGAAACTCCTTTTCTCCCCAATTCGGTGAAGCACCTCCTCATTAGTTACGTGATCTACCCATCTATTTTCAATCATTCGTCTGTAGCACCGCATTTCAAACGCTTCTATCATCTTCTTGTCCGAAATCCTTATCGTCCACGTTTCATTCCCACACAATGTTCCACTCCAGACAAAGGACTTTCAGAAAGGACTTCCTAACATTTAAACTAATATTGGATGTCAACAAATAACGCTTCTTCAGAAATGTTTTTCTTCCCGTAGCCATTCTGCATTTTGTACCTCTTTAATTCGATCATCTACTACTACTTTCATCGTCTAACTACCTAATCTAACTCCTTCAGCATCGCCTGATTTTCTGACATTACTTTCCATTACCCTCGTTTTACTCATGTTAATGTTCATCTTATTCTTCCTTTCAATTCACTGTACATTCCATTCAATTGCTCTTCCAGATCCTTTGCAGTCTCTGACAAAATTACTATGTCATCGGCAAACCGCGAATTTTTTATTTCTTCTCCTTGAACTTTAATTCCCTCTCCATATTTCTCCATGTATGCCTTCACTGCTTGCTCAATGTACAGATTGAGCAACATTGGGGAAAGGCTACAACCCTGTCTTACTCCCTTCCCAACCTCTACATCCCTTTCATACCCTTCGACTGTAATAACCGCTGTTTGGTTTTCTGTATAAGTTGAATATAACTCTTCGCTCCCTATATTTTACCCCTGTTACCTTCAGAATTTAAAAGAGTTTATTCTAGTCGACATTGTCAAAAGCTTTCTCCAGATCTACAAATGCTAAAAACGTAAGTTTGCCTTTCCTTAGCCTATCTTTTAATATAAGTCGTAATGTGAGTATTGCCGCCGGTGTTCCTACATTTCTCCTAAATCCAAAATGATTTCCCCGAGGTCGGATTCCACACGTTTTTCACTTGTCTGTAAATAATTTGTGTTAGTATTTTGCAACCATAACTTATTAAACCGATAGTTCGTAATTTTCACATTTGTCTGCACTTGCTTTCTTTGGAATTGGAATTACGATATTCTTCTTGAAGTCGAAGGGTTTTTAACCTGTCTCATACATCTTGCATACCAGGTGGAACAATTTTTTCATGACTGGCTCTCCTAACGATATCAGCAGTTCAGACGGAATATCATTTACTACAGTGGCCTTGTTTCGACTGAAATCCTTCAGCGCTCTGTCAAGTTATTCTCGCAGTATCTCATCTTCCTCCGCTTCAGACGATATGTCTTACAGTTTAAAACTTAGTTTCTAAATCTAATCATTACCATTATAACGTCAATCTGGTACCTTCCAGTGTCTCCTGTCCTCTTCCACGTATATAATCTTCTTTCACCAAGCGTTGGTGATCATTAAATTGTGCTCTGCGCAAAATTCTACCATCGACCTCCTCTTTTATTCCTTTTCTCCAGTCCATATTCACCTACTACATTTCCTTCTCTTCCCTCCCCTACTACCGAGTTCCAGTCCATCACAGTCAAGTTTTCGTCTCCCTTAACTTTCTGAATGATTTCTTTTATCTCCTCATATATTTCTTCGATATCTTCATCATCGACCGTGCTAGTTGGCATATAAATTTGCACTAGTGTGGTCGGTGTTGGCTTTGTGTCTATCTTTGTTACGATAATCCATTCACCATGCTGTTCATAGTAACTTACCCGCTTTCCTATTTTCTTATTCATTATCATACCTACTCTTGCATTACCACCAACTGATTTTGTATTTATAACCCTGTACTCACCTGACCAGAAATTCTGTTCGTCCTGCCACCGAACTTCACGAACCCATACCATATCCAACTTTAACCTATCCATTTATCTTTTCAAATTTTCTAACTTACCTACACGAATGCGTATTAGAACATTCCACGCTCCGACCCGTAGAATGCCTGTTTTGTTTTTCTTGATGACGACACCCTCCTGAGTAGTCCCCGCCCAGAGAACCGTATGGTGGACTATTTTACCTACGAAATTTTTTACCCAAGAAGACGCCACATCATATTTTCATACAGGACAGCGCATGTCTTCTGGAAGATGTCCTCGGGAAAATAAGTAATATATTTTGACTGCTGTTGTCACGTGTGTATTAACACACGTTTATTCGGGAACTGTGAGATATTAAATAAACCGGTGTAAAAGGCCATTTCAAGCGTTTTCTTGGATATCTGTTATGACATAGAACCTGAAGATGGTATTATTATAATACAGAAACAGGTAGATCAATAAAACAACTAACTTTACGGCTGTTGGTAAATACCTTTATTATATGGATTTATCATTTAAACCCGTTTACTGTACTTGTCTTTAGGTCACCTTCTGCGATGTTTGTCTCGTGTTCTATCAACCACCACTTTTTTATATTTATTTATTTATTTATTTTAGTGAAGTTATGATACAAATTTCCTTTCTCCCGGATTGTCTTCAGTATTTCCTCATCGGTTAATTCCTTCTAATCTTTGGCATTGTTCTTTAGCCTTTTCTGAACTGTACTGTTTATCGTCCACGTTTTATTCCCATACCAGCCCTACAAAAATGTTCAAATGTTTGTTAAGCTTATGGGACTTAACTACGGGGTCATCAGTCCCTAAACTTACAAACTACTTATGAACTACCTTATACTAAGGACGGCACAAATATCCATGCCCGAGGGGGGATTCGAACCCCCGACCGTAGTGGCCGTGCAGACCGTGACTGGAGCGCCTCAGTCCCCTCGGCCACCGCGGCCGGCACCAGCCCTACACACCAGATAAATGTGTTCCTAATACTTAAATTCGATGTTAACAAATTTCTTTCCTTCTGAAATAATCATCTTCCTATTACTATTCCGCCATCTCTACTTGGCCATGAGAACCTTTTAATTTATTTTTTTCCTACAGAATTTGGGCAATTGTAGACCACTTAGAAGCTCAGACTATGGTACAATCTTTTTCTTCTTAAATCACAGAATTCCTTCGTACCTTGCTTCATGGCTTGCCTCTGTTCAGTTGAAATCACCTTCCTAGCTTGCAGCTTTTGTTGTTGCCTGGCAAATTTAGCAGCATTGTTCAGTAGACTGAAGTTTTCCCTGTGCTGTATGGTATCTTCTGTAACATTTCTTCAAATTCCTTTTTGTCTCTTCCAACCATCTCCTGGTGTTCTTCAATTTGGAAATGAAATACAAAATTTTCTTCGTAAGCCTACTGTCATTCATTCTGTAAATGCGGCCGCAAAACGTTTAGTCCCATTTTCCTTATTGCGTTTGTAATGGTTTCTATGTTTCTGTATAAATCTTCGTTTCTTCTCTTCATCCAGTTATTATCCTTGTTCTTTTGTGGTCCTAAGATTTTTCTGAGTATTTTTCTTTGTTTGTTTTCTAGTTCTTTCTGTGCCCCTTTCTTATTTAGCGTTAGGCATTCAGATCCGTACAGTGCTTCCGGTTTAATTGCTGTTGCGTAGCATTTAATTTTTGCCTGGGACGATACTGATCTTTTATTGTATCAGTTTTTGGTCAGTTTATGCGCTGATTCCTTTTTCCTTAATCTTACTTTCCTTGTAGTTTTAGTTTCATCCACTTTACTTTTATCAACTCCATTTGGTAGTGTCCATTCTCCCAACTGTCTTAATTTTGGAAGTATTGTATTCGTAGATATTGTTTCTCTGTTGTGTTAATGTTTAAGATATTCCGTTTACTCATATCATATTTGTCATCCAGTTTTAGCTGCATTTCTGCGAAGTGTTTCTGTCATTTATTTGCATCTGTTTTGTCCTTAGAAATTATTGCAAAAACAACAGCATCAGCGAGATATTTCACATTGGATCTTCTTCTTCCTTGTCCTAGATGGATTCATTCGATGTTTCTCTCTTGTAGTTCTGTATCCAATTCTTTCATGACCTCGTTTAAGACCAGATTAGGAATTGGCGAGAGCCCATCGCCCTGTCAACTTCTTTGTTAATTCTGAATGGTTTAGAGAGTTTCTGCAAGGAATTTAAGTTTCGAAGTTGTGTCGTGTCTGTGTTATGTGTTATGGTCTTCAGTCCGGAGACTGGTTTGATGCAGCTCTCCAACCTAATCTATCTTGAGCAAGCCTTTTCATCTCCTCATAAGAATGGCAACCCAGATCCACTTGAATCTGCTTACTATACGCGTCTCTTGGTCTCCCTCTGCGATTTTTACCCCACACACTTCCCTCCAATGCTAAATTTACGATTCCCCGATGTCTAAGAATGTGTCCTACCAAGCGATCCCTTCTTTTAGTCAGGGTATGCCAAAAATTCCTTTTCTCACCAATTCTGTTCAGTACCTCTTCATTAGTTATACGATCTACCCACCTAATCTTCAGCATTCTTCTGTAGCACCACATTTCAAAAGCCTCTATTCCTTTCCTGTCCGCACTGCTTATCGTCCATGTTTCACTCCCATACAAGGCAGCACTCCACACAAATGCCTTCAGAAAAGACTTCCTTACACTTAAATTAATATTCGATGTTAGCAAATTTCTCTTTTTCAAAAATGCTTTTCTTCCCATTGCCATTCTGCATTTTATATCCTCTGTGCTGCGACCATCGCATGTTATTTTACTACCCAAGTAACAAAACTCATCTACCACCTTCATTGTTTCGTTACCTAATCTAATTCCTTCATCATCGCCTGATTTTCTGAGACCGCATTCCATTATTTTTGTTTTGCTCTTGTTAATGTTCATTTTATATGCTCTCTTCAACACGCTGTCCATTCCATTCAACTGCTCTTCCAGGTCCTTTGCTGTCTCTGACAGAATTACAATGTCATCAGCAAAACGCAATGTTTTTATTTCTTCCCCCTGAACTTTAATCCCTATTCCAAATTTTTCCTTACTTTCCTTCACCGCCTGCTCGATGTACAAATTGAATAACATTGGAGAAAGGCTGCAACCCTGTCTTACTCCCTTCCCAACTGATGCTTCCCTTTCATGCCCTTCGAGTCTAATAACTGCGGTCTGGCTTTTGTACAAGTTGTAAATAACTCTCCTTTCCCTGTAATTTACCCCTGCTGACTTCAGAATTGGAAATAGTGTATTCCAGTCAACATTGTCAAATGCTTTCTCCAAATCTACAAAAGCTAAAAATGTAGGTTTGCCTTTTCTTAATCTATCTTCTAAGATAAGACGTAAAGTGAGTATTGCCTCCCGGGTTCCTATGTTTCTCCTGAATCCAAACTGATCTTCCCCGAGATCAGTTTCTACCAGCTTTTCCATTCTCCTGTAGATAATTCGTGTTAAAATTTTGCAACCATGACTTATCAAACTGATGGTTCTGTAATTCTCACACCTGTCTGCGCCAGATTTCTTTGGAATGGGGAATATTACATTTTTCTTAAAGTCTGAGGGCATTTCGCCTGCCTCGTACATCCTACACACCAGTTCAAATAGTCTTGTCATGGCTGGCTCTCCCAGAGACTTTAGTAGCTCTGAGGGTATGTCATCTACTCCTGGGGCCTTGTTCCGACCTAGGTCTTTCAAGGCTCTGTCAAATTCATCTCTCAGTATAGTATCTCCTATTTCATCTTGATCGACTTCCTCTTCCCTTCCTACAACATCGTCTCTAAGTTCATTTCCTTTGTAGAGCTGCTCTATGTACTCTTTCCATCTTTCAGCTTTCCCTTCTCTGCTGAGAACTGGTTTCCCATCTGAGTTCTTGATATTCGTAGAGTTGCTTTTCTTGTCCCCAAATGTCTCTTTTATTTTCCTGTAGGCGGTATCTACTTTTCCCCTTGCTATGCATTCTTCTACAGATTTACATTTGGCTTCTAGCCACTCCTGCTTAGCCATTTTGCACTTCCTGTCAATCTCATTTTTTAGTCGTCTGTACTCCATTTTGCCTGTTTCATTTACTGCATTTTTATATTTTCTCCTTTCATCAATTAAATTTAGTATTTCCTGTGATATCCATGGATTTTTTGTAGGTCTTGCCTTTCTACCTATTTTGTTCTCCGCTGCCTTCACTATTTCATCTCTCAATGCTACCCATTCCTCTTCTACTGTTTTATTACCCCCTGTTTCTGTTAATTGTTGCCTAAATCTCCCTCTGAAATTCTCCAGAACTTCACTTTCCTTCAATCTATCTAAGTCCCATCTCCTTATTTTCCTACCTTTCTGCAGTTTTTTCAGCTTCAGCCTACAGTTCATGACTAACAAGTTATGGTCAGAGTCTGCCCCTGGGTATTTTCTGCAGTTTATAACTTGGTTCCGGTACCTATGTCTTACCATTATAAAATCTATCTGATACCTTCCGGTGTCTCCTGGTCTCTTCCACGTATACAACCTTCTTTTGTGATTCTTAAACCAGGTGTTTGTTATAACTAAATTATGTTCTGTGCAAAATTCTACTAGGCGGCTTCCTCTTTCATTCCTTCTTCCCAGTCCATATTCACCTACTATTTTTCCTTCTCTTCCTTTTCCTACTACCGAATTCCAGTCTCCCATCACAATTAAGTTTTCCTCTCCCTTAACTGTCTGAATAATTTCCTTTAGCACCTCATATATTTCTTCGATCTCCTCATCATCGGCAGAGCTAGTTGGCATATAAACCTGTACTACTGTTGTCGGTGTTGGCTTCGTATCTATCTTGACAATGATAATGCGATCACTGTGCTGCTCATAGTAGTTTACCCGCATTCCTATTTTCTTATTCATTATCAGTCCTACTCCTGTGATACCCCCAACTGATTTTGTATTTATAATCCTGTACTCACCTGACCAGAAATCCTGTTCATCCTGCCACCGAACTTCACTAATCCCCACTATATCTAACTTCAACCTATCCATTTCCCTTTTTAAATTTTCTAATTTTCCTACTCGATTAAGAGATGTAACATTCCACGCTCCGACCCGTAGAATGCCAGTATTGTCTTTCCTGATGATCACATCCTCCTGAGTAGTCCCCGCCCGGAGATCCGAATGGGGGACTATTTTACCTCCGGAATATTTTACCCGAGAGGATGCCATCATCATATTTTCATACAGTAGAGCTGCATGTCCTCGGGAAAAGTAACGGCTGTAGTTTCCCCTTGCTTTCAGCCGTTCGCAGTAGCTGTGTGGCAAAGCCACATTAGCTGATGTTACAAGGCCAGCTCAGTCAATCATCCAGACTGTTGCCCCTGTAACTACTGAAAAGGCTGCTGCCCCTCTTCAGGAACCACACGTTTGTCTGGCCTCTCCACAGATTCCCCTCCGCTGTGGTTGCACCTACGGTACGGCTATCTGCATCGTTGAGGCACGCAAGCCACCCCACCGCGGCAATGTCTGTGGTTCATGGGGGTGGGTGTCGTGTCTATTGGATTAAATTTCTGGTGATTTCTCGGGTCGCACTTCTTCCAGTATCAGGAATAAAAATTGGCGTTTTTGAAATCAGGGAATGTGTTAAGACTGTGTTAAGATTCAGCTTTGTACTGAACCTGAGGTTTGTTTTCTAGTTAAAGATTTGACCCGGACATCATCTAATTTTTCTGAATCCCGCCTGGTACTGATTGTGTGTTCTGCTTGTGCTTCTATATTGTTCCGTAGAGAGTAGTCAGTTGACTGGAAGTAGACATATGCCTCGGTCTGTCAGTGGGTGTATTAGAGCTTTTTCCAACCGTCGTGTATTCTTCCCCCAGCAATCTTTAATGGTTGTAGTGTCGTAGGTAGTGATGATGATGATTTTGTGTGACATTTATGGCCGTTGGACTACACACATTGGTAAATACACATCTATTACGTTACTGAAAAAGTTTCAGATTGTATTAACACACTAAAACGAGAAAGACTATTAGTATACAGGATTAAAGTTTACTTACGGTAATGGAGGCGTTAGTGCTGATGTTGGCAACAACCTTTCAATGCTCTTTGAAAAGCCAAGCACATAGAATGAGGGGAATAATCCTGTGCGGTGACCATGAAATAAATAAATAATGCTGTTCCTTCTAAAAGATTCGCAGGCTTTTGTATGTACCGGTACCCTTGTCTTGAAAGTAAATTGATCAACCTTGATAATCACACATTTCGTTGCTGGCATCAGCACACTACGCCTCCGCAACCTTAAGTCAATTTTATCCAGTATCTGTGTCAGTTATGTTAGACCCATAGCCTCTTATAGATATGCGTCAACATTGACATTTACTTATAACAAATTGAACTGAAGATGTCATTTGTGATAACGAGATATTGAATTGAGGGTGTGTTTTTTCTGATAAAACGTCAGGTACCTTTCAAATTCCTTAATGCAAGATATAACGCCTAAAATTCGCAATACCACAAACAGCATTCAAGATTGTTGCAAACAGCAGCACAGTACGCTGCCACAGCCGTAAACAAACTTTTATCCTGTATACTGTCCGCCTCCGTAGCTCAGCGCTAGCGTCGCTATCACGCAGGTGGCCCGTGTTCGATTCCCGGCAGGGGGTTGTGTGTTGTGTGTTGTCCTAATCATCATCATCTCATCATCATTGGCACGTAAGTCGCCCACGCGGCGTCAAATAAAACGACTTACACTAAAGCGGCCGAATAATCCCGCAAGGGATCTCCCGGCCAAGAAAGCCATACGCTCATTTCCATTTTCCTATATACTTGTAGTCTTTTTCATTTTAGTGTTTGTAATACATTCTGAAACTTCCTCAATAAAGTGATAGAAGTATATTCAGCAATGCGAGTACAAAAAACCGACATTATGTGTTTGTCACAGCAGACAACAAACATCTATTGCACAATGGCGAACAAACCTCGCATATTGACAGTCACTTTTCAACAAGATCGCTTAAAAATTTTATTTAGCTGGCCGGTTTCAGTACAGTTAAACTGCCGTCAACGGCTCAATATCACAGTAGTATTCATAATACTTTAGAGCTATCTGTTATCTTTGAAGTAGAGAAAGGTCGCCAATTCCACTATCGGCATTTCACAGTAGGTACACATACTGTAAAATATTAAGCCCCTGTGCTGATAAGGCCTAAATCACGTCAAAAGTAAGCGATTTGATCATTTAAATAAATGTCTTTCTTACACCTTTATCCTTTATTCGGACAATAAAGAAAAGCAGCAATAAGTACTCGCATTGCTGAATATACTTCTATTGCTTTATTGAGAAAGTTTCAGAATGTATTACAAACACTAAAATGAAAAAGACTACAAGTATACAGGATAAAAATGTTCAAATGTTTGTAGAGCTTATGGGACTTAACTACGGGGTCATCAGTCCCTAAACTTACAAACTACTTATGAACTAGCTTATTCGAATCCACAAATCGATATAAACACGTGCGGAATGCAAGCTCAAAATAACACGATCTACGGCTCTATGCAGTACACGTCTAAGATATTTTACAAAACCTGAAAAAAGGCGAGAGTTCGCATAATCGACGTGCTGTGTTTAGAATTCGTTGGGAAACAAAATGGCGGATGCTCTAGCTTGTATTTTTAGTAGTTCTAGAGTGCAACGTTTCGTCAGGGAGCGTTATTCTTCGCAGAACAGAGTCTTCACCTTCATACAAGGCTTCTCACTTGCTCAAGACTTGTTTATGTATTGAGACTTGGAAATTATCACTGACTGTCAACGGAACTTTGAAGTATTTACTCAGAAGTCTGGGATTTATCAGTCTGGAATGCGTAGATATGCAGGCAATGAAATTCATGTATGTACGTATCCATTTAGAGTGGTAAGGGACCATAGGCTTTGACATCTATAATTCTGATCTTACCTTCTCTTTCACCAACATGTATAATAATACGTGAACATAAAAAAATTGAAGTCCTACGAATTTCTTAAGTGAGTACCGATCAGGAACTATAGTAGAAATGACTTACGAAAGTAACAACGTTTAGTGAAATCACATTCTAAGGACATTAATGTTTAAACAGTTCCCATTTGATGGTCGCACTAACTCCCAAATGGAGGACATATTAACAGGCATAGCTGGTGTAGAGCAGCAGCTGAGAGAGTTGAAAACAGACAAGTCGCCAGGTCTAGATGGGGTTTTACAAAGAGTACTCAGCGACAGTGGCCCCTTACTTAGCTTACATTTATCGCGAATCTTTGATCCAGCGCAAAGTTCCAAGCGACTGGAAAAAGGCACAGGTAACTCCCGTGTATAAAGAACGGACCCAAGAAATTACAGACCTATATAATTGACATCAATTTGCTGTAGAATTCTTGAAGATATTCGCAGTTCTAATATAGTAAATTTTGTCCATTCATCAGCACGCCTTTAGGAAGCATTGAACGTGCGAAACATAGCTTGTCCTTTTCTCTCTTGACATCTTGCGTGCCATGGATGAAGCGCAACAGGCAGACTGCATATTTCTCGATTTTCGAAAGGAGTTCGATACGGTGCTGCACTACAGAGTGCTAAAGAGGGCCCGAGCGTATGGACTAGATACCCAAATATGTGAGTGGCTCGAAGACTACTTAGGTAATAGAGCCCAGTACGTTGTCCTGTATGGCGCGAGTGTTCATCAGAGACTAGGGTATCGTCAGGGGTACCCTAAGGAAGGACCGCTACTATTTTCTATCTCTATAAATGATCTGACGCATAGAGTGAGTTGCAATCTGCGGCTGCTTGCTGAAGATGCTGTGGTGTACAAGATGGTGTCGACATGGAATGACTGTAGTAGGATGTAGGATGACTTGGACCAAATTTCTAGGTGGTGCGAGGAATGGCAACGAGCGCTAAATGTAGAAAAATGTAAGATGTGTAGGAAAATTAATCCCATAATGCTCGATTGCAGCATTAATAGTGCGCTGCTTCACAAATTCGCGTCACTTAAATATCTAGGTGTAACGCAGCACAGCGATATGGAATGGAACTAGCATATAAAGTGAGTCGTGGGGAAGGCGAAAGCGAATGCGAATGATCGACTTCGGCTTATTGTCAGAGTTTTGGGAAGGTGTGATTCGTCTGTTAAGGAGACCGCATATAAAACGCTTGTACGACCCCATCTTGAGTATTGCTTAACTGTTTGGGATCCCCACCAGATCGATTTAAAGGGAGATATAGAAGCCGTTCAGAGGCGGGCGGCTAGGTTTGTAACTGGTAGATTTGATCAGTGTGTTACTGAAATGCTTCGGGAGGGAAGGCGGCGTTCTTTTCGAGAAGCACTGTTGAAGAAATTTAGAGGGCCAGAATTTGAGGCGGACTGCAGAAAGATTCTACTGCCGCCAACCTACATTTCGCGTAAAGACCAAAAGATAAGATGAGAGAGATATCAGGTCTCGTACGGATGCACACAATCATACATTTTTCCCTCGCTCTGTATGGGAGTGGAACAAGAAAGCAAGTAACCAGTACTGGTACTGACAAGGGAACGGTTCAGTAAGACATGTCGAAACCTATCCTGAAACTTTTTACACAGGCAGAAGACAACGAAAGAAATGCACTGTCAAAATTTTAGATGCTAAGAGGCACTGCAAGTATTTTTTTAAAATAGCTGAAAATGCCAAGTTCGTAGCGCGCCAGGTAGCGGTAGAAATGTACACCCCCCCCCCTCCCCTACTGGCGCTGTAGTAGCAGCGCATACGCAACTAGGCGCACGCACGCACACACATACACAGTCGAGGTCGGCGGTATATTGTAAACAGGAAACACCACACAACCCGATCGTAATTTGAAAAGGACGTGTCAGGTTATCGTTCGTCTATCAACTAGTATCAATTGAATTTAGCAAGTATTGGTAAGTATAGACAATAAAGATAAAGCTGAATTAATATTTATTGTGCTTTCGTCAGGCATGCCTGCGTATAGTATCTGTTTTTCTTCTTCCAGTTTCACAGTAATGTGGAATCCAGTTAACGTTCTCAATTTAGCAAAGATGAAATACGAAGAACGTGGTTTCCAGCCAAAATCACCTACTTCTCCTGAGGACGTACATATGTGTCATTTGTTGATTGATTATTTTGACATTCATTCGAATGATATCGACATTTCGTTTGAAATTGTGGAAACGTTAGAAGAAATAGGAAATAACTGTGAAGATTCCACGAATCGTGACTCGGACGACGTCAGTTGTCCCAGTAACAGTTCTGAAGAAAAATACCTTCCAAACTATATATACAAAAAAAAAAAAAAAAAAAAAAAAAAAAAAAAAAAAAAAAAAAAAAACACGTACTACTTCAGCTTTCAGCAACAAAGAAAAGGCAGTGAAGTATTGATGATTAAACGAAGGAAGAAATAAACGCTTGAAGTTAAGCAGAAACTCGAAAACATCTGAAAGAAAAACTGTTCCAAAGATTTAGAACTGCTCGTGAGTGGCAATGCACCGTTACCGATGGAGATCTACGAGACTGGGCCCTCTGAATTGCATCTGACACGAACATTGCTAATTTCCAGGCTTCGTCGACGTGGCTACGAAGATTCAAGAAATTGTGCAGAATAGGAAGTCGCAAAATTATCAAGTTTACGTCACGTAAACGTGTAGAGTAGCTACCAGTGATAGACAATGCCATAGAGAAGTACATAAGTGACATAAAGACGAAACTTGCTGTTTTCCCTGCAACAGCTGTTTATAACGCTGATCAGTCAGGTTTCGTGAAAGAACTGCGTGCACACCGCACTTTATCATTTCGGGGTGAAAAAAAAAAAAAAAAAAAAAAAAAAAAAAAAAGACGGAGTAGATTGCCCAATCAATGAATGTAATGTCACATTCATATACAATAATGCCAGTAATAATATGAGTGGTTTACTGTTTCCGCAGCTGTATATTTGTCTTCAAGAACCTCAAGCCAAATTAGGATCAAAAATAAAAAATGAACTGTTTAATTGCAAAAATCTTGTAATCGACGTATCAAAATCTGGAAAAATGAGAAAGAATAATTTTCATTTCGTTCGAAACATATTCCTCCCATTTGCAGAAACTAATTCATTACTTTTGTTGGATTCATGGTCTGGACATAATGACGCCTCTGTTTTTGTGGAGGACGGCGAAAAATCTGTGGATGTAATGTGGATTCCGCCTGGAACTACTAGTGCGATTAAACCTCTCGATAAAGAATTTTTTCGACAGTGGAAAGCATTTTTTAAGAAATTATCAGACAACATAATTTCCCATACCTCTCTCTCATTTCAGGTTTATCAGCGGAACAGTATTCTTAAGCTCCAGTCATTTGTGCATTACCAGTTTTCTTCGCCACGCTTTACGAGTTTGATCAAGTATGCCTGGTATGCAGCACAATATGCAGAACAAAGGCCGGGACCATTTCTGACTCCGTCCCAGTTCTGTCTAAATAAAACTAGTGGTTACTCCGAAGTGCCTGAACGCATCAATTTTTCCTTTGTCCGGTGTGCCTGGTGCAAGAAAAATGTTTGTTTTTGTCATTCAACAGACACTTCGTATTTTTGTGACGACTACATGGAATAAACAAAGAACTATTTCACTGATAGTCAAATGCATAAAATTCAAATATTGTTTTAAGTAATGGCCGACAGGAACTGTTATAGAATGTGGTACTGCTCGACACATTTCATTTCAACAAATTACAAGTCCACATTGACAGAAGTCGTCTATGACATCAAACACTGTCATGAATTTATTTTTCTCTGCTAACCACTTTTATCAGAATTTCATATGCAAGAGTTGAACTTTCGGTATCAAGTTATTCAAAAAATGTTTGTATCGTTAAAGCCAGGTGTTCGCCAGAGCAAACAAACTAACAGGGATGATCAAAAGAAAATTCTATCTGGTGTACCCGGTTAGGCCTCTTGCAGGTCTTTCAACCGGACGCCACTGCAGCTGCTTAGGTGCCCCTAACCTGATCGGAAAATAGAGATCTGCAGCTTAACGTGTAATCCGAGCTACATTTCTTTCGTAGCCACTCTACCATCTTTGAGCAGTGAATGCTCGGTTAAAAATCGTAGTGAAAATATTTGTGGTCTGAACGGGATTATTTTGATCCCGCGCTAGCTGGTTCACGAAGGCGCACTTTGCCACTAGACCACTAGACCTGATACGCGTAGTATTAGCGCCAGCCGTGTCACCTCCTTAGATGATGCTCCACATAGGTAATTAGTGTTCTCTTTATAAAAATCTGCTCAATGGTAATGAGAAGCCAGAGAAAAATTGCAGCCGACATACAAGGAAAATTTTGGACCAGTGCTAAGGGGAGATGTAGATGAATTCCGTGTAAAGTGCAAGATCACAATGCATGTCTTGCTTCCATACAAATTGAGAACATAAATTCTTCCTTCCCTTCGCCATTTTTTATACTCCGTCAAAAATAAAAATGTTCAAATGTTTGTATAGTTTATGGGACTTAACTACGGGGTCATCAGTCCCTAAACTCACAAACTACTTATGAACTACTTACGAACTAGGACAGCACAAATATCCATGCCCGAGGGGGGATTCGAACCCCCGACCGTAGTGGCCGTGCAGACCGTGACTGGAGCGCCTCAGTCCCCTCGGCCACCGCGGCCGGCCCGTCAAAAAATAGTGCGCTCGCCATGCACAATAATCCTCACTGAATAGCAAAGTTTCGCGCTGTGGCTCTAACAGGGTATAGTTGTATGCTGTATGCCGAATATTACCTCCAAACACTCAAAACCAATAACACACCGTTCGCAGGCAATGTTTGCTACCTCGTGTTCTCTTCCGTTCCCTCTACTATAAACGATTCAACCCATATACAAGCGAATGGTAGTGAATTTTCTACAAATGCTCATTCGTTCGTGTTCGCTTTCATTCACTACATTGTAAACCAGACTTTAGGTGCTTAATATTGGTGATTGTGAACTCTGCATAATTCCCCTACGTAGCGCTGCATGAGTGATTCGCCGAGTTGCAGGGCTGCACAAACCGCTATTATACGCTGTTCTTCGTGCGGCAAAAATGCATAACTTCAAATTTTAAAAAAATACTTGCAGTGCCTCTTAGCAGCTAAAATTTTGGGAGAGCATGTCTTCCGTTGCCTTCTTTCTGTGCAAAAAATTTCAGGGTATGTTTCGACATATTGGACCGTTCCCTTGTGAGTACCGTCCGCCATGCATCTTTGGATGGATTGCGGAGTAAGTATGTAGATGTAGATGAAAGGGGACGAGGAGGTGCAAAAAATGGAAAAAAAGGATAGATGGAGAGAGGCGAGGAGGATAGAAGCGTGCAGACTGTGAGTGGCGCACCGCAGAACACTCGGCTACTTCGGCCGGCATCTATCAGATCCCCCATCTCTGTGGCCTTCCTCTTTGTCCTCGCAGGCTTCTCTCCGTATCAGTTAACTGAAAAAGCGCCGTTGGTCGGGCATCTATTTATTCCAATACTAGTCGCGTTCTCCTCCCTCCTCTCTGTTCTCCGCTCTCTGCTTTCTCCTAGTTCTCCTACTCCCCTCTATCCACCTATCCATCCCCCTTCCTCCGTCCTCACCGCCCTGCTCTCTACCAGTCACCTCCTATCCCCTCTCTTTGTTCATCTTCCCACTTCCCTCCCTCCTCTCTGTTCTCCGCTCTCTGCTTTCTCCTAGTTCTCCTGCTCCCCTCTATCCACCTATCCATCCCCCTTCCTCCGTCCTCACCGCCCTGCTCTCTACCAGTCACCTCCTATCCCCTCTCTTTGTTCATCTTCCCACTTCCCTATATATGATGAACTACATATATCTTCCAAATTTCATAGTCATCGGTCAAACGGTGTCGAAGTCTGAAGTAAGACTGTAGATTGCTATCGTGGAATCTGTTGTTCAGTACCTTCCGCAATGCACCGTACAAATTGATATGTAGACAGTGACTTTCCTCTTGTTTTAAACGTCAAGCGTGCAAACTTTTATCGTAATCTCAGGAACGATATGGCAGTGCACAAACTACGAATCTAATTTGAAATAGAAATTAACAAATCGGATTTTTTCGATCATCAGCTTTACATAGTTTTCAATTTTTTTTTCTAAACCGACTCTGTATCAGTGCGAAGAAAAGCAAATATTCATATCGGTCAAACCGTTTCTGAGTTTCAGATGGACTAACGCGCAGCGCATTTGATTTTTTTATACAGGATGATTCACGAATATATGAAAATATTTGAATTTGTTATTCTACAACTAAAACTAAAGAAAAAAGTTCATATAAACAAAACTCAGTGTCAAGGAAGTTGTACAGTGCACATACAATTTCACAAATCACCATTTCTGAACATTTATTGTGAAATTGTATGTACATTGTACAACTTCGTTAACACTGACCTTTGTTTTTCTCAGTTTAACATGAATTCACATGTGCTAAATATTAATAAAAGCAAATTATTTGACACATTCATACAGTTTTAGTTAACTTTATTACCATAATTTTGCAAAATTAAATTCCCTACAACTTCTGTTGAAAACTTTGTGCAATTATCGGGAATTTAGAAAAGTTGGGCCAAGTAGTTAATAAATTACAATTTTTCCCAAATTATTTCTTTGATGCTCGGGAATTTCTGAAAAATTACTACATATACACGTCTGGGATATGTTTTATGACATTCACCAGATCAATAGCAAAGAAATAAATTGAAACCGTGTTTTACTGTAACCGCGTCAACTTTGCGATGGTTTCGTATTAGAAGGTTCCTAAATTTGAGGCAAAAATCTTTTATTACCTTTATAACTAAGCATTTGCGGACCTATGTTTGTATAAGCTTTTTTCTTTAGTTTTACTTGCAGAATAACATATTAAAATATTTTCATATCTTTGTGAATCACCCTTATATAGAAGATAGTGAGGTTTGGACAAAAGTTCTTTTTTTATAACTTTCAATCCCCACAGCCTTAGAAATGGAAAGCAGGGTATTTATTTGACTGATATATTTTCTCGCCGAATCTTAGTTCCCATGAATTCTTTTTATTTACAGTCCCATTCGTTTCACATCAAACTGAGCCAGTGCAAAAACTGGCCTGATTTCTTTGGTCATAATAAATGGTTGACATACGTGGTCAGTAATTTTACTTTTTTTGGGGCATGATCCTTTCGTTCCCCACCTCCATCCCCTCCTAAGTTCGCACGTGTACACTTGTAATGGTCAGCAATTCATTTAAGAACTGCCAGAATGTAATCGCCTCCTTATGGCCCCTTTCACAAACATAGGAACACAGATCGCACCGAGGTGGTATCCCGTGTGCCCTTGATACAGGTCGATGGATACGCAGACCATGGATGTCTGTGTATCCCGGCTCACAGCAAGCGCTCGATGCGCCTTTTGGACAGTCGTCACGCGTGCGCGGGTCAGTTTCTTATCACAGGAAACGTAGGCGGCTAAACGCCCATTATCAGCGCAGAGGACGCTGCGCGTTCTCAGAACGCTGGAGCTATCTTCAGCCGTAACGTCAACATCGTATATTTGCCGAGAGCGGATACTTGAGCGTTCTAACGGTAAACACTGTCACTATTAGTATGCCTAAGCTACGCGAGAATCTTATTTTAGACAAAGTCTTGATAGAGGTATTGAACCGTCATGATCAAAATTTTTTTAAATGATTCTAAAATTGCTTATAGGTTGGTGGAATAATCTCTTAGTTGTTGTTAAAAGATTATTTATTTTAAATACACAACATGTTTCTGGCTTAGCAAATCATCTGGTGACTTGTTAATAATTTTTTTATAGTGGGGTGCACAAGATTAAATGTGGGACGTGTAACAATTTCTATATTGAGCAAACAAGAAGGGAATTTAAAATATGATACAGGAAGCATAGCTATCCCAGTAATGATAGTCCACTGAGTGCCCGTTAGCGTCAAAATCATCATCACATTCTTAAAAATGAAAACAACTTGCTTATTCTTCATTCTGAGAATAAAAGCATATATTTAGACATTTTGGAAGACAAAGAAAGTTTTGTGCATTGATACACCTTGCAGGATCAGCTGCGTGACGAACAAGTTAGCAGCAGAAGGGACTGGTTTTTCCAAATTTTCGATGCAATATTTTTCAATAATTGATTTTGAAGATTTAATTTTATTTGGTGGATATGAGATTTTTATTTTCGGATATTTGTTTAAAAATGACTCAGATTAAGCTTCTTTATTTTGAAATTTTATCTTGAATAAATAAGCCAAATGTTCGGCCTCGAACTTCCATGATAATCGCATGAAAATGTGACATAGAATCTTTATTTTCTAAAATATATTACATGTTTATTTTATATAAACATTATCTTGACCAAATTTGATGTTTATTCTTATATGGCACTACATAACGGTGTTTTTCAATTCCTAATTTAAATGCCTCCGTGCTCAGTATATATTATATGGGTATGTAATTCCAAATTACGTAAAATTAATTACTATATACAAAAATCTTTCGTATTTTAATTATAAATTGCAAATAGTTTTGTGTATACACTTATTGGTTGTATATGTATCTTACGAAAGGTCACCAGTTGATGGGCTAAGCCTGAAACATGGTCTGCATTTAAAATAAATAATCCACTGACAACAACTGAGAGATTATTCCACCAACCTATAAGCAAATATAGTATCATTGTATAAAATTGTATAAAATACATGAGACTCGTTTTGTGTTGTCCTGAATGTTGTGAACAGAGAGCGATGCCTCAGCCTATGATGTGCTACACCGCTTGTGTGAATCCCTTACGCTCAACGTCCAGAAACTAATTCACATGAGGGCGCGGATCACGTAATCTAGAGTGACGCAAACGATTTTAACATGGATATATTTTACTCCCATTCCGTTTCTAAGAACATTACTAATGCAATCCAAGGCCACGGTCTATGCAATTATATAAAACCTGACTCAGATAGGAAGCGAAAGCAAGATTGCTTTTCTTATCTTGGATTTTTTCAGCTAGATTTCCGTACTTTCAGTAAAACAATAGTGAAATGGAGAAGGCTTTGCCTTTATACAAGTATACAGTATTTGGTTTTACACCCAAACATATTTCATCGTAATTGTGGCACACTCAATGCTTTTTTTTTCTTTTTTCCCCTGAAAATACTTAGATATAAAATAGATTCAGGTTAAGAAATACGTTACAAAGGCTTTGGTTGTACTTTGACATAATTATATGCCACTACTTTGCAACAACAATATGCCAACTGAAAAATACGCCTGTCGGAGCTCTAATAAGGCAAATCTAATTTATAAAGCAGTGTCCGTATATTTGTACGTGTTACATACAAATCCACAGTTTTGTTCCAATCTTTATGAAATCTTGTACACGTAATATTCAGTCCATGAGAATGGTCGCCGTAAATGTAAGAATCACGTGCGATACATAGTTCTCAAGATATGACGTCATGTAGTGGCGTAACTATGGGGGGGGATGAGGGGGATAGGAACCCCCCCCCCCACAACCCGAAAAAAAAGAGAGAGAGAGAGAAAAGTAAAGAAAAAGAAATCGTATAACAGCAATCTGGTAAAGATTGGAAACTTGGCGTGTTTTACCATAAGCTTTCATTGGAAGGGAGTGAATTAGTTTCTTCAACGGAAGTGGTAGATGGTAGTCTGTCTGGAAACTGACTAAAATTTTGCTCGTCAAATAGATCTATCCCCCACCAAAGCCAAGTCGTAGTTACGCCACTGACGTCATAAACAATGAGATGCGCGAAGAACTGCTGCGTTTAGCGACAATGCTGCTCATTTTCTCCTAAACCATTCGACCGATTTCAACCAAATTTGGTACACACATTCCTTACCGTGAGGTAACAATTGCTGCATGGTTAAGAATCACATACGGCACATGGTTCAAAAGATATTACGTCATAACCAATAGAAATCGAAAAAAAATGCCATATAATGCGGCGAGACTTTCGAAATACACTGTATGAGAATGACAGTACTTAGCGACTTGCAACAAACTTTAAACATAATTTCAAACCTTTATTAAACTTTTTCCCGCTGGCAACCATAGTAAAATGATGAAAGGAAAAAAGTTTATCGCTTACTACTTTCCCGCTGTTTATGGAGTAAAACTACGGCTCTCGGCATGACGTTACAATTTATAATTTGAATACTACAAATTGTAGCGTTAGGAAATTTTACAGACAGTGTACACATATATAGTTAAATGTATCTTCTAAATTGTATCACATTCCGACAAGTAGTTCATGAGATATGAGCACATAAACAGTAACGTTCATGGAAAATCGTCCCATCAAGCATCAAATTTTAATCTATTACTTCTTTACTACCAATTGTATTCCCAAGATATTTTACAGACATACAGCCCTGATACAAATGAATATTTACCTGATAAATGACACGAATAAATAGATAAATACCCGGGCAACGCCGGGTTTTCATCTAGTAGTTCATATTTAAAACATGTTGTTGCTTCGATCTTCAATTCGGAGATTGATTTGATGGAACTCTCCACCCTACTCCATCCTAAGTAATCTTCTTCATTACCTCATAAGAACGGCAACCCACATCCATAGGAACTTGTTTAATTTATTCGTCTCTCGGTCTTCCTTTGCGATTTTCATTCCACACGCTTCTTTCCGATGCTAAATTAAAAAATGTTCAAATGTTTGTTAAGCTTATGGGACTTAACTGCGGGGTCATCAGTCCCTAAACTTACAAACTACTTATCTACTACCTTACACTAAGGACGGCACAAATATCCATCCCCGAGGGGGGATCCGAACCTCCGACCGTAGTGGCCATGCAGACCGTGACTGGAGCGCCTCAGTCCCCTCGGCCACCGCGGCCGGCGATGCTAAATTCATGATTCCTTGATGTTTAAGAATGTGTCCTATCATTTGATCCCTCTTTTTAGACAAGATATGCCAGAAAATCCTTTTCTCCCCATTTCTGTTCAGTACCTCTTCATTAGTTATGCGACCTACCCACCTAATCTTCAGCTTTCTCCTGTAGCAATATATTTCAAAAGCCTCTAGCCTCTTCCTGTATGAACTATTTATCGTCCATGTTTCAGTCCCGTACAAGGAAACACTCAACTCAAATGCCTTTCTCGCCATTGTACGTTATTTTACTACGCGATTAACTCCTTTATTGTTTCGTTATCTAATCTAACTCTTCCAGCATTTCTTAAGGGGGGACCTTGATGAAATTTACCGAAAATGTCAATTTTCGATTTATTTTTTCATTTGTTAGTACAACTCATGGACAATAAGTTCCTAAAGTTTCAATGTTTAAATCGCATCCTAAGCTCCTGAAAATTAATTAAAACTGTGACGCGGCCTCGCTGCCACGACCAAGTTTCGAAACATTACTTCAATACCAGCTCAGTAACAATGATTCTGGGTATGGCTTTCAACCAGACATGTGCGGGATACATCTAGAAGGCAGTGATACACACTCTTTGGTTTTATAGATAATCTTTTACTCTGTTTTGTATCTTATGAACTATAACAAATTAGCTGCATAGTTTATGACGGAGCAATACTTCTTTTGCCTCGTGATACTGACGGAGATTTATACATGTGTTCGGTTCTTCTTCATTCCGTTATACCACGATCACAAAGAGTGCATAAAAAACTGGATAAACTGCGTTTGAATAAGTTAGTGAACAGAATACCTGATAAACAAAGACAAACCAGAAATGAGACTACGTCCGAAGTAAGAACATCTGCTGAAAATGTGAACTCGTCTCCTAGCAGCTCCAAGCGAAAAATTAGTGCATACCCCAGTGATGAATCTCGGTTTCTGGCCGATCCTGTACTTCTCAAATACTATGTTCATGGCAAAACCCAGAAGCCAAATCCAAATAAGTCTCTAAATTGACTTATACGGAAATGATGCCCTAAAACCACATTTGCATCTGATACAGTTGTCAGAACTGCAAATTATGATGCAGTTCTTGTACTTAATGATGGGAACGTCGGGAGGATGAAGGTATTAGAAAGAATGGTCTTCAAGAAAGGAAATTTTACTCAAAACATACTGAGAAAAATATATTTACAGCACGTCTCTGCAGCTCAGACAACAAGAAACCAGAAGAGAAGCCTTGAAGGGAAAGACAAGAGTACAAATGTGGTGCCTCCTGAAGAAGTGACGTTAGGAAAAATGTTAAGTTGAACGTTAACTTTTGTTTCCTGAAAAGTTTGTTTTTTAAAGTTTATGTAGCTTGTCTTCGGATTATATGAATGCTAGAATGTAGAAATATCTTGACTACTTTCAGAGAAAAAGGAACATACACTATATATATAAAAGATCTTTAGATTTCATTAGAAAAAGTTGAATATATATAATCAAACGATTTTATACGTAAATGTGTTACTTTCATGTAAAGGGTGGTACCAAATTTCATTGCTATGTCTCCAAAACTGTGGATTTGGTGCATTTTTGAAATTGTGTTTTGTTTTTCATCAACGTCCCCCCTTAATGTTCATCTTATACACTCCTTCCATCGCCCTGTCTATTCTGTTCAAGTATTCTTCTAGATGTTTTGGTATCTCTGACAGAATTACAATATCATCTGCAAAAATAAACCTTTTTATTTCTTCACCCAAAACTTTAATTCCTTCTCCCAATGTCTCTTGGCTTTCTTTCACAGCGTGCTCAATATACAAATTGAGTAACGTTGGAGAAAGACTACTACCCTGTCTTACTCCCTTTCCAACTACGCCCCCCCTTTCATGCTCTTCAACTGTTATAGCTGGTGTGTTCTTTGTGAAGTTGTATATACCGTTTCGTTCCCTGTATTTTACCCCTTCTGACTTTAGAATTAGAAAGAGTATATTCCAATCAACATTGTCGAAAGCTTTGTTCAAATCTACAAAAGCTATAAATGTTGACTTAGCTTTCCTTAATCTGTCTTCTAAGATAAGTCGTAAGGTGAGTATCGTATCCCGAGTTCCTACATTTCTCCTACATCCAAGCTGATCTTCCCCAAGGGCAGCTTCTACCAGATTTTCCATTCTTCTGTAAATAATTCGTGTTAATTTTTTGCAGCCATTCCTTATTAAACTGTTTCAGTCCTCATACGCCTCCCACGACTTAAATTCTTGGGATGCGAACATATTCATAGATCATGCTAAATCCTTCTACACAGTCCCTCATATTAATGAAGTTTTCAAGAAACTGAATCTCCCTTTCACTGTCACCTCCTACATACCTTTGCTCCATTGTCCCCTTTTTCTCTCATTAGTACCTTATCCGCCAGTTTCTCCAAAGGGACTGCCGGCCGCAGTGGTCGAGTGGTCTGCGGCGCGCCAGTCACAGTCTGCACGGCCGCTACAGTCGGGGGTTCGAATCCCCCCCTCGGTCATGGATGTTTGTGTCGTCTTTACTATAATGTAGTTCATAAGTAGGTTTAGGGACTGATGACTCTGCAGTTAAGTCCCTAACATTTGAACTCCAACGGACCTATCAGGACGTGTGTGGAGGAGAATTTGTGTAGGTGCTACAAGGCCCTCTACATTTATTCAGACAGCCAGACAGCCCTGAAATCACCGGCAATCCTGCAACAAGATCTAAGATTGTTGAAGACTGTCACAGGGTTATGGTGGAGCTAGGAGGGTAAATCTATTGTGGGTTCTTGGCCACTCGGGGATCGGTGGCAATGAAAAAGCCGACAAGTTGGCCAGGATGGGAGCAGGGACTCCATTGATTGGACCGGAACCTATCCTTACACTCACCAACGCAATGATCAAACTGGAGCTATGTAACTAATTCCAAAGACAGCTCATAAAATATTGGACCAAGGTCTATAAACGAAGGTAAGGTGATGATGCCAAAGTCATGTTTTAAAAGAAGCTCTGTAATCCTGGGCTTGAACGGGAAAGAGATTAAACTCATTGCTGGACTGATGACAGGCCACGGGAACTTCAAAAAACACCTACATACAATTGGCATAACGGAAAAGAACCCTAAAAGTAGGATCTGGGATGATGGTGAGGGAACTGCGTCACACCTAACCTTCAAATGCAGTCCATTGCATTGGAAGAGGCACAGAACATTCGGGGCAACCAGCCTGAAGAAATTGTGTCTAATTGGTAAAGAGACTCCTAGCACTGTTTAGGGGCGCTGGTTGGCTTTACTATAGAGGGAATGATACCGTACAATAAACCCAGTTTCAGTGCGGACAGTAGCGGGTTGGATCAAAACTGTTTTGGCTTCCCGTTAAAATCAATCAGATCAATCTCCCATGGACAGTATCCCTTTCACTCGGTCTTCTTCTCTCCCACTCTCTCTGCCATTGTCTTTGTCACCACTCTTATTGTCTCACATTGCTACTGTCTCTTACTTTCTCTCACTCTGGTCTGTCTCTTTAGTCATCATTGTCTCCTCTTAACACGTCCTTGCGGATTGATTGGTCAAGCTTGTAATCCCTAGACCGCTAAACTGTATCATGTGTGTATAGGGGATCGAAAAACGTTCGTCGGTCCCAGGTGTCCAGACACCCAGATCTCAAGTATAGTCTCCAATCATGTCTTCCCCATTCCACTGTCTGCTTTCTCATTTGATTTGATTTGATTTTGATTTGATTCTTTCAGGGAAGCCAAAACAGTCTTGGTCTAACCCGCCACTGCCCGCACCAAAACTAAGTTTATTGTGCGGTATCGCTCCCTGTATGTCTAGTAAAGCCAACCAATGCCCTTGAACAGTGCAAGGAGTCCCTTTACCAGTTCTTTATTAGACACAATTTCTTAGGGGTCTGGTTGTCCCAAATGTTCTGTGCCTTTTACTCCAATGCAATGCATTCGAAGATCAGATATGACGCAGTTTCATCATCGTCATCACAGATCCTACATTTAGGGTCCTCTTCTGTTATTCCCATTGTATGTAGGTGTTTTATGAAATTCCCATGGCCTGTCAGCAATCCAACCATGAGTCTAATCTCTCTCCTGTTCAGACCCAGGATTACAGAGCTTCCTTTAAAACAAGGCTTTGGCATCATTACCTTGCCATGTTTTTGTTGATGGACTTTGGTCCAATATTCTACGTGCTGTCTTCTGAGCCAGTTACGTAGCTCCAATTTAATTATTGCCTTGGTGATTGTCAGGACAGGTTCCGGTCCAATAAATGGAGCCTCTGCCCCCATCCTGGCTAATCTGTCGGCATGTTCGTTGCCACTGATCTCCGAGTGGCCAGGGACCCACAATAGGTTTACTCTATTGCTTTCCCCTAGCTCCACCAGAACCCTGTGACATTCTGCAACAATTTTAGACCTTGTTGTAGGAGCTGCCAGTGATCTCTGGGCTGCCTGGCTGTCTGAATAGATATAGATGCTACGATCTTTGTAGCACCTACGCAAATTCTCCTCCACACATGCCCTGATGGCAGTGATTTCGGCCTGGAATACTGAGGCCAGTTTCCCTAGAGAGATGACGCCCTCCAGTCTTGGCTGCACCCCGTATACCCCGGCCCCAACGCCTTGGTCTGATTTCGACCCGTCAGTGAACCAGACAATATCCCCTGTACGGTGTCGAACTATTTTCTCCAACTGCTCCCTACTTCCAATTGTTATACTGAAAGGCTTGTTGAAGCAGTATGGGGTTACAATATAGTCGGTTGGCATTTCCCCAACCTTTCCTATATTTACCTCACTCACTATTTTAGTGTGTGATTCTGGATATCCCAAAGAGTTCCAGTTGTTGACAGATTTGAGTCTGTAGGCAATAGCTGCCGCCTCCATCTTGACCCAAAGGTTTAATGGGGGCATATCCAGCATGGTTTCCATCCCAGCAGTTGGTGTGCTGCTAATTCCGCCTGTTATGGCTAAGCAGGCTAGTCTCTGCACCTTACCAAGCTCCTTAGCAGCAACCTGCTGTTCTACCTTCTTCCGCCACACGACCGCCCCATAGATGATCCTAGGTCTAATCAAATTGTTCAAAATGTTCAAATGTTTGTAGAACTTATGGGACTTAACTACGGGGTCATCAGTCCCTAAGCTTACAAACTACTTATGAACTACCTAAGACTAAGGACGGCACAAATATCCATGCCCGAGGGGGGATTCGAACCCCCGACCGTAGTGGCCGTGCAGACCGTGACTGGAGCGCCTCAGTCCCCTCGGCCACCGCGGCCGGCTGGGTCTAATCACTGTGGTGTATATCCAGTGCATACCCTTGGGGCTCAGGCCCTAATTTTTGCCACAAGCTCTCCTGGTACTTACTAAAGTACCTTTTGCCTTGGAGCAAATATTCCTAATGTGAGGGGTCCATGTCAGTTTCTCATCTAGGGTAACCCCTAGATATTTCACTGTCCCCTTCACAGGTAGTGCTTCATTGAAAAGCTTTGGATTCCAACTTGAGTGTTGGATATGTTTCCTTGTGAATGGTACAACAGTCTTCTTAGAACTAACCCCCAGATCCTGTTTTCTGCACCAGTCTTGCACAATGTCCAAGGCACTTTGTGCCATATTCTTCACTGTGTCAGCAAATTTGCCAAGTATTACTGTGACAAGATCATCTGCGTATCCTTGGCAAAAGTACTGCCTAGAGTTTAATTCTCCAATGAGATCATTCACCACTAGATTCCACAATAAAGGGGAAAGAACTCCTCCTTGCGGGCAACCCCTAGTGGTGTTGATTACCATTTTTTCATTCATCATGGTAGCCTCTACCTTTCTTCCACTGAGCATGGCCCTAGTCCACCTACATATAGTGGTCCCTAGGTCATGCACCTCTGCTGCCCTAACCATGGAATCGTAGGTCGTGTTGCTAAAAGCCCCCACAATGTCCAGGAAGATACAGAGGACTATCTCCTGAAAGTGTAGTGCTTTCTCCACCTTCCCAACTAGTTGGTGGAGCGCTGTCTCACATGATTTACCTGGTTGATATGCATGTTGGTTTGAATGTAGAGGAGCTCTACTTAACCTCCTTTCTCCAACATGCACATTAACCAGCTTTTCCAATGTCTTAAGAATGAAGGAGGACAGGCTGATTGGTCTCATATCCTTGGCCTTGGTATGATCAATTCTCCCTGGCTTTGGAATGAAGACAACCTTCACTGCCCTCCAGGCATTGGGAATGATGCCTGCTGCCAGGCTAACCCTGAATAACCTGCATAGGAATCTAATAAGATTTTCTCCCGCTTGTTGCAGGAGAGCTGGATAGATTCCATCGGGGCCAGGTGACTTGAACGGTTGAAATGTTCCCACCGCCCATTGGACCTTACTGAAATCGACACACTCCTTGGCCAGATCCCAGTCCTCTTTGCGAATACCTGAGAACCGTTGTCTCTCAGGAATCACATTCTGGTCTGAGTTATCCCCCAGAGTATATTGAGGAAAGTGAGTCTTGAGGAGCAGTTCCAGCGTTTCATGTGCTGTCTTTGTATACTCCCCATCCTCCTTCCTCAATGTTCCTCCTGGATTAGTTGGTACCCTAGTGAGGATTTTATGAAGTCTCGCTTGAGCAGCCGTGCCCTCCACTTCCTCACAAAATACCTTCCAGGATGCCTCCTTTGCCCGTCTGATGGCAAGGTTGTAATTGACAAGGGCCTCACTATATTTTGCCCATTGCCCTTTGCGCCTCGCAAGGTTAAACAGTCTTCGTACCTGTTTCCTTTGCATTTCCAGGTTATTATTCCACCAAGGCACACTCCTATTTGTGCACTTCTTGGTGATTGAGCAGTTGTCCTGCTATGAGGTCACTATAGCAGAGGTTATGGCCTCTGCTACTTCCTCAAACTCTGCTGGATTCCTTATCGCAGTTTTAATTTCTGATAGGCTGAAGTCAAGGTCTCTCCTATATGTCTCCCAGTCCGTTTTCCTGGGATTCCTATAGGCCATGGTCTGTCAGATTCCCATTTCAACCTTGAATTTAATATACATGTGATCTGATGAGGATGGCTCCAGGACCACATGCCACTATTTGACATAACTTCCCATCATCGTGGAACCAAAAGTTATGTCAATTACTTCTTCCCTTCTACTATTCCTGAATGTAGGTTCATCACCCCTATTCAGGATCTCCAAGTTGTTAGATAGGAGAAATTCAAGAAGGTGCTCACCTCTACTGTTGGTGTCCTTGCTGCCCCACGATAGATTATGGGCATTGGCATCACATCCCACCAACAGTTCATCACCTTGCCGATGGCAGGCTTCTGTCAGTCTCCTCACTTCCAAAGGAGGAGGAGAGCTGTCTTCGTAAGGAAGGTATGCTGAGGCCAAAACAATTTCCCTCTTGATACCTTCCTCACATTGCTGCATCCTGATGGTCACCAGGTCCCTGGAACAAAAATCCATCATTGGTATGAAAGGTATTCCATTTCTAACATAAATGCATGTTCTGGAGTTTTTTAGATTTCTGGCATAAATCAGCTTACCTCCAGTACCACCGAGGCCCGATACACCCCCTTTGTATAAATAGGGTTCTTGTATCAGGGCCACATCCACCTCCTGTCTCCCCAGGCGACGGCTCAGGGCAGCAGTGGCCCCTTTACTGTGCTGCAGGTTTATCTGCAGCACTTCCAGTCCCCATCTTGCTGCTGTTATTGCCTTTAAGATCTTTGATTACCCTGACGGCGACCTGCAAGAACCCTAAAAACAGTTTGAGGCCTTGCTCTCGCATTGCCTTCAGGGACTTTTCTCCGACCTCCACCACCAGGGTTCGTCCTTTCGGAACGACCTTTTGGTTAATTACCCTCCAATCTTGTGTCGAGACTTTTGGGTTCTGGACTCTTTTGGCGGTCTTGGGCTCAAGCCCTTTTGATTCCCTCCACTTATGTTTAGGAAGCCATTCTTTTCCTTCCTTTTGCTTCTGTTCCTTGAGAAGTTTCCTCCTCTGAGCCCCAGACAAGGCCTTAATCCAAATCTGGTCCAACTTCTCTGTTACAGTTCCCACTTCTTGCTCAGGTCTAGACCCTGACTGAGAAGTAGGAGTGCACTCCATCGGTCCTGATACCGATGTTTGAGTATCTGAGGTCTCAGATTGCCCCTCGGATTCTTTTAAAATAATTTTTTTTCTCCGTGTTCATCTTAGTCCCACGAGATTTGGGGATTTATATGGTCCACACCACGATAACCCCGCGCGGTGCAAGGCAACTTACTCAGGGAGGTCGTCCGGTATCCCTGAGGCTCCGTTCGAGACACATCCACCCATGTACCACGCACCCCTCAGCACGGGTCGCACCACACCTTGGGTTGGAAGGCAGTTTAACGTCGTGCCCGGGACGAGCTTTCTCATTTACTTCCACTGCTACTATCTCCATCCATTTATGTTTTTTACGCGACTCTCTTTCTCATGCCATGATTAACAGCTCTCTCTTTTCTTCCCACTGCCTCTGTCTCGTCTCTCTTCCACCGCCAGTCTCTGCCGTTTTCTTGCAGAATAGAAAAGCTCGAATATGTTCCAATGCCAAAATTTTTCGTGAGGAAGGCGGAATGACGAACGAGGCATCTGGTTCCGTAATTAGATGCCAGCGCCTTTAAATAGGAACGTATTTGCCCCCTCTTTTTTTAATCTTTTTTATTATAATTATTATTTTGCAGATGGTTCCCTTTCTTTCGTTTCTGCAGCAATGTATGAAGCTTATATAAGAGATTTATAGATCTGTAAACGTTTGACAGTTTCTTTGTGTGTTTCGACACTTATATATGTAAGTTATGACGAATAGCAAAAAGAAATACACTATTTCTTTTATAGACATCAGACTGTATGATGTCCAAAGTAAAATTTCTTCGCAGAAAAGTTCTGATAAAATTGTACTATATTGTAGGATAACTACTATCTGCCAGTTCGTCTTATATGCATAACAATTTCACAGAAACTGATGTAAAAAACGTTGTTGTTGTTAAGGTCTTCAGTCCGGAGACTGGTTTGATGCAGCTCTCCACCCTACTCTATCCTGAGCAAGCCTTTTCATCTCCTCATAAGAACGGCAACCCACATCCACTTGAATCTGCTTACTATACGCGTCTCTTGGTCTCCCTCTGCGATTTTTACCCCACACACTTCCCTCCAGTGCTAAATTTACGATTCCCCGATGTCTAAGTATCTGTCCTACCAAGCGATCCCTTCTTTTAGTCAAGATATGCCAAAAATTCCTTTTCTCACCAATTCTGTTCAGTACCTCTTCATTAGTTATGCGATCTACCCATCTAATCTTCAGCATTCTTCTGTAGCACCACATTTCAAAAGCCTCTATCCTGTTCCTGTCCGCACTGCTTATCGTCCATGTTTCACTCCCGTACAAGGCAACACTCCACACAAATGCCTTCAGAAAAGACTTCCTTGCACTTAAATTAATATTCGATGTTAGCAAATTTCTCTTTTTCAAAAATGCTTTTCTTCCCATTGCCATTCTGCATTTTATATCCTCTGTACTGCGACCATCGCATGTTATTTTACTTCCCAAGTAACAAAACTCGTCTACCACCTTCATTGTTTCGTTACCTAATATAATTCCTTCAGCATCGCCTGATTTTCTAAGATCGCATTCCATTATTTTTGTTTTGCTCTTGTTAATGTTCATTTTGTACGCTCTCTTCAACACACTGTCCATTCCATTCAAATGCTGTTCCAGGTCCTTTGCTGTCTCTGACAGAATTAGAATGTCATCAGCAAAACGCAATGATTTTATTTCTTCCCCCTGAAGTTTAATCCCTATTCCAAATTTTTCCTTGCTTTCCTTCACCGCCTGCTCGATGTACAAATTGAATAACATCGGAGAAAGGCTACAACCCTGTCTTACTCCCTTCCCAACTGATGCTTCCCTTTCCTGCAATTCGAGTCTGATAACTGCGGTCTGGCTTTTGTACAAGTTATAAATAACTCTCCTTTCCCTATATTTTACCCCTGCTGACTTCAGAATTTGAAAGAGTGTATTCCAGTCAACATTGTCAAATGCTTTCTCCAAATCTACAAAAGCTAAAAATGTAGGTTTGCCTTTCCTTAATCTATCTTCTAAGATAAGACGTAAAGTGAGTATTGCCTCCCGGGTTCCTATGTTCCTCCTGAATCCAAACTGATCTTCCCCGAGGTCAGCTTCTACCAGTTTTTCCATTCTCCTGTAGATAATTCGTGTTAAAATTTTGCAACCATGACTTATCAAACTGATGGTTCTGTAATTTTCACACCTGTCTGCGCCTGCTTTCTTTGGAATGGGGATTATTACATTATTCTTAAAGTCTGAGGGCATTTCGCCTGTCTCATACATCCTACACACCAGTTCAAATAGTCTTGTCATGGCTGGCTCTCCCAGAGACATTAGTAGCTCTGAGGGTATGTCATCTACTCCTGGGGCCTTGTTCCGACCTAGGTCTTTCAGGGCTCTGTCAAATTCATCTCTCAGTATAGTATCTCCTATTTCATCTTGATCTACTTCCTCTTCCCTTCCTACAACATCGTCTCTAAGTTCATTTCCTTTGTAGAGATGCTCTATGTACTCTTTCCACCTTTCAGCTTCCCCTTCTTTGCTGAGAACTGGTTTCCCATCTGAGTTCTTGATATTCGAAGAGTTGCTTTTCTTGTCCCCAAGTGTCTCTTTTATTTTCCTGTAGGCGGTGTCTACTTTTCCCCTTGTTATACATTCTTCTACAGATTTGCATTTGGCTTCTAGCCACTCCTGCTTAGCCATTTTGCACTTCCTGTCAATCTCATTTTTTAGTCGTCTGTACTCCATTTTGCCTGTTTCATTTACTGCATTTTTATGTTTTCTCCTTTCGACAATCAAATTTATTATTTCCTGTGATATCCAAGGATTTTTTGTAGGTCTTGCCTTTCTACCTATTTTGTCCTCTGCTGCCTTCACTATTTCAGTTCTCAATGCTACCCATTCCTGTTCTACTGTTTTATTACCCCCTGTTTCTGGCAATTGTTGCCTAAATCTCCCCCTGAAATTCTCCAGAACTTCACTTTCCTTCAATTTATCTAAGTCCCATCTCCTTATTTTCCTACCTTTCTGCAGTTTTTTCAGCTTCAGTCTACAGTTCATGACTAACAAGTTAGTGTCAGAGTCTATATCTGCCCGTGGGTGTGTCTTGCAGTTTATAACCTGGTTCCGGAATCTATGTTCAAATGTACAAATGTTTGTTAAGCTTAAGGGACTTAACTACGGGGTCATCAGTCCCTAAACTTAGAAACTACTTATGAACTACCTACAACTAAGGACGGCACAAATATCCATGCCCGAGGGGGGATTCGAACCCCCGACCGTAGTGACCGTGCAGACCGTGACCGGAATCTATGTCTTACCATTATAAAATCTAACTGATACCTTCCGGTGTCTCCTGGTTTCTTCCACGTATACAACCTTCTTTTGTGATTCTTAAACCATGTGTTTGTTATGATTAAATCATGTTCCGTGCAAAATTCTACCAGGCGGCTTCCTCTTTCATTCCTCCTGCCCAGTCCATATTAACCTACTATTTTTTCTTCTCTTCCTTTTCCTACTACCGAATTCCAGTCTCCCATCACAATTAAGTTTTCCTCTCCCTTAACTGTCTGAATAATTTCCTTTAGCTCCTCATATATTTCTTCGATCTCCTCATCATCGGCAGAGCTAATTGGCATATAAACCTGTACTACTGTTGTCGGTGCTGGCTTCGTATCTATCTTGACAATGATAATGCGATCACTGTGCTGCTCATAGTAGTTTACCCGCATTCCTATTTTCTTATTCATTATCAGCCCTACTCCTGTGATACCCCCAACTGATTTTGTGTTTATAATCCTGTACTCACCTGACCAGAAATCCTGTTCATCCTGCCACCGAACTTCACTAATCCCCACTATATCTAACTTCAACCTATCCATTTCCCTTTTTAAATTTTCTAATTTTCCTACCCGATTAAGGGATCTAACATTCCACGCTCCGATCCGTAGAATGCCAGTATTGTCTTTCCTGATGACAACATCCTCCTGAGTAGTCCCCTGCCCGGAGATCCGAATGGGGGACTATTTTACCTCTGGAATATTTTACCCGAGAGGATGCCATCATCATATTTCCATATAGTAGAGCTGCATGTCCTCGGGAAAAGTAACGGCTGTAGTTTCCCCTTGCTTTCAGCCGTTCGCAGTAGCTGTGTGGCAAAGCCACATTAGCTGATGTTACAAGGCCAGCTCAGTCAATCATCCAGACCGTTGCCCCTATAACTACTGAAAAGGCTGCTGCCCCTCTTCAGGAACCACACGTTTGTCTGGCCTCTCCACAGATACCCCTCCGCTGTGGTTGCACCTAGGATACGGCTATCTGCATCGTTGAGGCACGCAAGCCACCCCACCTCGGCAATCGGCAATGTCTGTGGTTCATGGTGGTGGGTAAAAAACGTACCAACCATGAATCCAATAGCACCTAGACTGTATGGATTGTCCAAACCTCACAAAGAAGGCGTTCCAATAAGACCTGTAGTATCTACAGTTTCAGCTCCTGGTCATAAGTTCGCTAAAGAATTAGATTCAATCATCAAAGAAAAAACAAATTTAAACCAAAATTTGGCATTTGCATTAGTAGGAAAATTAAAAGACGTAGACATCCTACCTAATGCCAAGCTGATTTCTTTCCATGTGAGCAGCGTGTTTTCCAACATTCCTGTTGGAGAAGCTGTGGAAGTTTTAACAGTGTTCTTGTACAAAAGTAGAATAAACCTGTTTGATACTGTTGATATCAGATTTGCAACAGAAACTTGTTTGAAACAAGGTTATTTCCAGTTCCAACAAAATCTGTACAGACAGTCAGCTAGATTAGCGGTGGGGTCCTTTACTAGCAGAAATGTTAATCAATAATATCGAACAAACCTTTTTAGATAAAGAGTCTATAAGCCCTAAAATACACTATTGGACTAGGTATGTGGATGATGTACTGTGCTTGTGGACAGGTCCAAACAAACAATTAGACAAGTTCTCCGAAAACTTAAATTCACAACACACTAAAATTAAATTCACAAAGGAGGTTGGAGGAGACTCGATCAGCTCCGTGGACATGACCATAGACATTAGTCAGTAAAAATATGTGTTTAAAATATACAGAAAATCGACTTCCACAGACACAACAATACCTGTCAATTCCCAACATCCAGCAACACATAAACATGCAGCCTTCCACAGCATGGTACATCGTCTATTATCTATACCTGAAACCAAAACAGATTTCGATAATGAACTGGAAATAATTAAAGGAATTGTATCGAACAATGGTTATAGCCCAACCCTGATTGACAGCATACTTTATAATAAAAAGAGCCGCGGTGGAGTAGCCAAGCGGCCTAAAGCGTCTCGCTGCGGAGCGCGCGGTTGCTCGCCGTGGAGGTTCGAGTCCTCCCTGGGGCACGGGTGTGTGTGTTTGTCCTTGGATTAGTTTACCTAGGTTTAAGTAGTTTGTAAGCTACGGACTGATGACCACGTAGTTTGGACCGATAGATTTTTTAATAAAAAGACACAGAGGATAATACCACTTTCGTACCTTCCTCAGAAGATACCTAATTACACAGAAAAAATGGGCACCAATGTTGGTAAAACGTCAGAGAGGCTTGCCAGCAAACTGAAGTCCAGAAAATATACCCCAGCCTTTTATAACGGGAATACTATTGCCAACTTGCTCTTCCATAACAAAGACAAGATTCAACCTTTGGAAAAGAGTGACATATATAGAATTTCTTGCAATCTTTGCGGCGAAGTGTATGTAGGTCAACTAGGTAGGACTGTAACTACTAGACTGGCTGAAGATAAGAGAAGACTAAAAGAGATATTTCACCTTTACAGAATATGCCTTCAATGAATGTCATGATTTTGACCTTAAATGTGATGTTCTCCGTACTAGAGTGAATAAAGCCAGAAGCTCAGAAGCCAAACGTAATTCTCAATGATCAAACCCAATTTCTGTATTTACCTTTATTAAAGTAACAGCTATTAGGTATAATCCTGCCACCATGCTTGTTGAAATAGTATAATATTTCTCACCCACATTCCAATGTTCCCCCCCCCCCCCTTATGCTACTCTCACCATTCTTGTGAAAACCAGTGAATTTTCATATAGGTTAGATACTTTAATACGCTCCTTTGTTCCGTATTCACATATTCCAAAAATATGTAATTGTCCCCCACCCACATTGCATTGTTTATGTCTTTCCTCACTCACCTGTTCCCCCCTCATATATTTGTGCGTATATATAAGTTAATTTAATATACAATTGTACTTACTGGTATACTCACTGGGCCATATGTTTGTTTCAGCTTATTTATTGAAATTTAATTTATAGTTATTTCTTTGTTACTGTTTTGCTTTAATAGGTTGAGCGTCTTTGTTATAAAGTACTTAACGGTTATATAATCCATGACTGGACTGTTATCTTTGTACTCCAAATACCGTAGCTGGTGTGATGTGGATAATCTGCAATATTAAGTTCTCTGAAGATGGCCTAAGAAGCCGAAAACTAGTTTACAACAAATTAAATATCATTCTAGAACAAATATATAGTGTATCACAGTTATTTAATACGTCTATGTTCCAACAAGAACCGACGGAAGAGTCCATAAATATACAAATGGTCATTGGGCCAATGGCTATCTAAAATACTAGACCCCTTTGTGATCAATAGCACCACAGACATGGATCCCTAAAGAACTGCGCGGCATTATAAGATCCCCTTTAAAACGATATAGGGCCTTTATTTACCCAATCCGAGACGACAGACAGCTGTTTTGAATGCCAACGGTTTTCTACACCTTATTAGGTCCGGTAATTTTGTCACCCCCTGTATCTTCAACTCACAGGATGACTTGCAGTGAAACAAGTTTCCATTTCATTATCCAGTCTTTACTCCACTCAGCAAGTTTCATCTTTATTTTTTTTTTTTTTTTTAATTTTATGGTTCACAACAACAATGTCGACCCAAACAGAGTTTACCGTCGTCTTCTGGAAAGCACCAAGTACACCCATCTTTGGGCTGTGTGGAGATGAGAGTATTGGTGCTTGTCTGCACAAAATGCTTGCAGCTGCATTCTTCATATGCATGCAGTAACGTTTGTTGGCACGTTAAGAGCTTCATCCAGTACTCTGCAGTGCCGAATAGCGGGATAAACCGAATATTCAAAGCACTCAGTTCCGCTGAAGCTAACTCGCTACAGGACGCGACCACCATATACTATGCCTGAAGAGTATAGAAAGACATTTAGGACGCTGAAGTAGCTCTGCTTCGAAGTCCAAATTATTCCTGGCTTCACAGGATACTTAAATGAAGTGCATAGTAAAGAAGCTTTGGAGTTCTTTGCGATTATGAATCCTCGTGGTCTGTACGCAGATCACTTGAAAACACACGAATCATTGTTGATAAGGCAGATGCCAGACGGAGATTGAGTGGGAGAATCCTCAGAAGTGTAGTCCAATAAAAAAGGAAATAGTTTACGACCGAAACTTGAATACTACTCTTCAGGGTGGGATCCATACCAGTTAAGGATAACAGAGGAGATAGAGAAAATCGAAAGAAGAGCAGTACGTTTCGTGACAGGATCGTTTAACAAGAGAGAAAGCTTGGCAAACTCCAGTAGCAGACGCTGCAAAAGAGGCGTTTGACATCAAGGCAGTGCCTCCTGTTATTCGAGAGCGCACGTCTCTAGAAGATTCAAATAATGTAGTTTCCTCCTACGTATATCTCGCGAAAAGAGCACGCGAGAGATTAAAGCCCAGACGGAGGCATACCTGCAATCATTTTCCCGCGAACCTTATGAGGAAGAGGAAGAGGAGGAGCTGGCGGTGCTACACAAATTACCCTCCACCACACACCGTGAGGTGAATTCTAGAGGATAGATGTGGCTGTAGCTGTGGGTCCAATATAATAGAGTTGGACAGAGGTTCGGATGGTTTGTCATCAAAATAACCAGAAGGACAAGATAACATTCCTTCAAATTTGTATTATCATTGAGGAAGCGGTAGCCAAAAGATTATTCAAGTTAGTGTGTAGAATCTGTGGCAGCGCGGTCGGACGTCAGGAACAATATCGAGGCAGTTTCGGAGACAACAAAAATAATACTGTCATCCTAATATCTCCTGCATCCAAGTTGCTGACAAGAGTAATACAGAGAGGAAAGGGACAGAAAATTGAATATCGTTATATAACGACAGGTTTGACTTTGGAAAAGGAAAATACGTCAGAGAGCCATTTTGACTTTATGTCTGATAATGGAAACAGAACCTGGAAAGTCAATGCGCTCCATGATATCTGATGATACAGAAAAGGAGATCGACAGGTGTACAACGCCTATAACAATAAGATGTGAATGATAAGAACGGAAGGCTAAGAGGAAATGCTATGATTAACGAATATTGTTCAGCCTGTACATCGTAGAAACAATGAAAGGAACAAAAGTAAGTTAACAATTTACATTGAAGTTGAAACTTCGTCAATAAATAGAATAGAACGGGCAAGAAGTGTAACGATGTTCTTGTAAACAATGGCTGGATATAAACAACAGCTCGGAAATTTTTAAAAATGTCCACTATTTTAAACTAGTAAGACTTCCAAGTGAAATAAATGTGACTCCCCTGCACAAAATGCTTTGTACAATAAGCACAGTTGGACAAACATTGTTTTGCCAATAGGCAATGAAAATGGTGCCATTCCTTCAACGACAGAAAGAAGTGCCATTTCCGGCATACGATCTCTACCAAGGGAGAGCTGCCCTAACGCCACAGAAGTGGAGCCATTGTCGCCATTTTGTGGTGACAATAACATTTGTGGTGACGAGTGTGTATTCATTGCATTCTGAGTAGTACTTTGTCTATAAAGAATAGAACAAAAAAAAAAAAAAAATAAGATTACCTGCATTACGTACGGATGAACAAGCAAAACATGAAAGTCATCTGCTATTTTACACAGATAAACTTTGTTACTAAATAAATACTTACTAACGGTATTTGTTTCGGTGTTTTCCCCTCACTGACTTCTAATTTTAACTTTTACGAGATATTGGTTCCCTCGAAATTGCAAAGACCCGGTGATACAAAATTTCAGAATGAATATTTAATGATTTGGAATCTGTAGAAAGAATTATCGTACGAATTCAAAATCAAAATCGCCTCTTGAACTTACTTGGTACTGCAACTGACAATATCATTTCTTTTAAAGCATTAAACGTATGTCATACGTATCGAAAGAGATTTTTATTTAATGAATCACAGTTCAGCTACCTGTGAGGTCTGTATTTGTCCACGAAAGTATAGGTCTACTATCTCGAATAAGAAATTTAGAAATGACATTCATTTAAATGAATTGACATCTAAGCTTTGCATAGTAGTGCCGTCTCCTCTTATTTTAACCTCCATCTCTATACTGTTTGGATGTTGAACTTCAGCTGCCTGAGTGTGATAGCCATAGATGACATTTTTCAGTTTTTGCCAAATTATAGCCGGCCGCGGTGGCCGAGGGGATTGAGGCGCTCCAGTCACGGTTTGCACGGTCACTACGGTCGGGGGTTCGAATCCCCCCTCGGACATGGATATTTGTGGCGTCCTTAGTATTAGCTAGTTCATAAGTAGTTTAGGGACTGATGACCCCGTAGTTAAGTCCCATAAGCTATACAAGCATTTGAACATTTTAGCCAAATTATAATACGGCTGTTACGAAATGTTAGTAGAATAGAAAATAAAAATGCGTTCCGATTCCAGTGGCACACCACCCAATTACTTCGTATATTGACATACAGTAGAAAATAAGGAGTAACCAAGCAATTCTTGTCACGTACAAATTGATGGAAATTCGTTTGCCAAATTGAAATATGACGAACAACGCATAAATTTGCAAAACATACAAATGTGCAGGCATGCTGCAATTATATGCTCAGCGACCAGAGTTATACAGCCACCTTGTATAGAGACAAGGAGGTTAGAATACCTCCTTGGTATAGAGCTCACTGCAATAATTTTATTCGTTGATGACATTGTTATTATCAGTGAATATGAGGAAGAGTTACAGGATCTGTTGAAGAAAATTATTTACCTAACGAGCAGAATACGAATTGTGAGTAAATCACAGAAAAATTGTGGAGTAACAGAAATAAAATGAACGAAGATCTGAACATCAAAATTGTGACCGACGTTACAGATAAAGTTAAGTAATTTTGCAGTATTAGAAGCGAAATGAAGCATGACGAAGAAAGCAGGATGTAGTAAGCAGATTGACACAGACAAAGAGGGCATCAGTATCTTGATATCGAACTTAGGCTTTAACTTGTGTAAGAAATTACTAAGATCTATATCGAGAACATAGCGTCGTATGGAAGCAAATAGAGGAGTGAAATAAAATCGGAAACGAAGAGAATCGAAGTGTTTAACACGTGTCATTACAAAAATGTGCTGAAATTAAATGAACTGATAATAAAGGGTGGGGCAAATCAAAGTGGCCCAGGCAAGAGACAGGGCACAGAGAAACACAGCAGGGGAAAGGAAATAGAGTACTAACCTGACTAAATCATGTGCTGAAAGTGACCACCCCTCATCTCTTGGCACATTTGGACCCTGTTAAGCAACTTGCTTAAGGCGGCTCGAAGTTGGACTGCAGGAATTGCTGCCATCTCATCCGAAGTGTTCTCCTGCAATTACTGTAGTCCGTAATAGTTGTTGCGACAAACGGTAGACTTGAGGATTCCCTATACAAAGTAATGACACACTGGCATATCAGAAGACCTGAGTGATCAAATAGGACCGCGACTAGACTGCCCTCTGCTAACAACTCTGCCAGGCGAGGAGATCGTCTAAACGTGCTCCAAGATTCTGCCGACTGTGGCCAGTTGGTGCATCCTGTTAGACGTTAACTGTAGGTTTTTTCCTCCTCCGTTAATGCTGCCATACAACATTGTATCGATCCGTCCGGGTTACTTTTATAAAATCCCCGAGGAAAGAAAATATGGAAAGTACCGGCTAGACCTATTAACCAGTAGTCAACACGGATTCAGAAAGTATCACTCTTGCGAAACACAGCTTGCCCTTTATTCACATGAAATGTTAAGTGCCATCGACAAGGGATCTCAAATCGATTCCATATTTCTGGATTTCAGGAAGGCTTTTGACACTGTACCCCACAAGCGGCTTCTTATGAAATTGCGTGGTTATGGAATATCTCCCCAATTGTGATTCACGATTTCCTATCAGAAAGAACACAGTTCGTTGTAATTAACGCTAAGTCATCGAGTAAAACAGAAGTGATATCTGGCGTTCCACAGGGAAGCGTTATAGGTCCCCTACTCTTCCTCGTGTTTATAAACGATTTAGGAAACGATCTGAATAGCTCCCTTAGACTCTTCGCGGATGATGCTGTCGTTTATCGGTTAGTGAAGTCAACAGAGGATCAAAAGCAACTGCAAAACGATTTAGACAAAATTTCTGCATGGTGCGAAAATTGGCAATTGACACTAAATAAAGAAAAGTGTGAAGTAATACACATGACCACTCAAAGAAATCCTCTGAACTTTAATTACGCGATAAATCAGTCAAACCTTAAGCTCGTAGATTCTACCAAATACCTAGAAGTCTTAATTACGAACAACTTTGACTGGAGAGAACACATAGAAAATATTGTGGGGAAGGCGAACCAAAGGTTACGTTTCATCGGCAGAACGCTTCGAAGATGCACCAGCTCCACCAAAGGGACTGCCTACATCACACTTGTGCGTCATCTCCTGGAGTACTGTTGCCCCTTGTGGGACCCTCACCAGGTGGGACTGACGGAAGACATTGAGAAGGGGGAAAAGCGTCACGGAAATGTTGCACGAATTGGGGTGGAAATCATTAAAAGAAAGACGTTATTCATTGCGGAGTGATCTGTTTGCGAAGTTTCAATCACCGACTTTTACTTCTGAATGTGAAAATATGTTGCTAGCACCCACCTACTTAGGGAGACATGACCATCCCAATAAAATAAGAGAAATCAGATCGAAAACGGAACGATTTAGGTGTTCTTTCTTCCCGTGCGCTATTAGAGAATGGAACGGTAGAGAAAAGTTATGAAAATGGTTAATGAACTCTCTGCCAGGCACTTAAATGTGATTTGCAGAGTATCTATGTAGATGTGGATATGTAAATAGAAGAAGTGGTATGATGAAAAGGCGCTTGTTAAGACCGGGATGTGACTGAAGGGGCCGTAGGGGGCCAAAACTATATGGCAAAACAGAGATTGGAATACATCCAACAGATAATACAGCATAACTCAATAACTCAGCAATATTTAATTGCAGTGAGCTGTAATCGATCCATGGAGACAAAAACGATGAAATGAAGTATCGAACTGTATTTCCATAAAATTATACGTTACGGCACCTTGATTGCAACAGGCAGAGTCATAATCATTCAGCTATGGTGTCAAGCATTACATCCAACGAAATAGAAGAGGTAAGCAAACTAATATAAACACCATGCAGTATACTACATCCTGTTGCAAGTTAGCGATGCTGCGTAAGTGTTGACACTGAGATGTGATGTCAATGCATATTCACAAACGAAGTCTTGAACGTTATCTTGCAGTATATTATACATTCTATTCTGTGACGGTCAGCGCAAATGATCGTTAAAGAGCGTGATCTCTGATACAGGCCAACTCACAGGCATAAATTACTAGATTGGCAATCTTGCTTCTATGACGCCGTCATCTTGCGTCACCTCACGTCAAAAAGTTTCCGTGTGGCACTACTATGATCTGTCACGAAATTGACGTTGTAAGCTTTATCAGTTGGTTTAAATATACTTTGCATTTGAACTAATACTTTCGTAGTAGTTAATTAACACATACCATTGTAGAATCGAGTTATGAGAAGAGCATATTACGTACAGTGTAGGCAGACTGTAGTTATCGGAAAATACTGAGAAGAATAAAGATACGTGTTATTCATGACAAATAACCTATTTTTAACGGGCATACTGTTGAAAGAAAAGCCAAAGTTGATCGAAACTAGTAGCAGATTAATAAAAGCAGCAAATTGACGCGACTCATTACTGTATTTATCAAAGTAAAGTGTATAGCTCGTAAGAAAATAAAAAAAATGAAGATAAATAGCTCTTTTACGATGACCATACTAATGAAAGAAATGTCGAAGTTTCATTGAATTGCTAATCTATAAATGTGAATGTCTGTGCGGTGTACGTTTATCAAGTCTGAACCACAAGACATAAAGAGCTAAAAATTTGTACAGTTACTACTGACTACCCGGGGAAGGCCTTAGGCACGGTTGTAGGGCGATCGGATGGCTATTTATCTATATATATTAATGTGAATGTCTGTTCGGTGTACGCTTATCTACGGTCGGGGGTTCGAATCCCCCCTCGGGCATGGATATTTGTGCCGTCCTTAGTATTAGCTAGTTCATAAGTAGTTTGTAAGTTTAGGGACTGATGACCCCTTAGTTAAGTCCCATAAGCTCTACAAACATTTGAACATTTTTTTTGTTCGCTTATCGAGTCCGAACGACAAGACGCGGAGACTTAAATATTTTTACAGTTACTAATTTATACCTGAGGAAGGTTTTAGGCACGATTTTATTGTGATCTGATAGATATTTAGTAATTTGAAGAATATAACGCGAAATGCTGAACAATAATTACTCTTTGAAAATTATATTTACTCTTTGAAAATAATTTTATTGGTTGTATTGTTGCTTGAGGGTTGATAATGATAAAAGGGTGGAGTATATTGGGATGGAAAGTTATCGGTGTATATGAAATTCTACGTGTGTGTGTGTGTTAATATTTCGATCTGCAAGAAAACTACAGAACGCAAACGAATGGTCTGTGTGTAATTGTTGTCCGAAGTCTCCCGTTGTACACCATAGCAGTTCCATGCCGATAGCTATAAGGGAGTGGAAGATATGGTGGTTAAAAGTCGTCTAATTATGTGTTAAAAAGTTCGGACTGGAGGCCAGCGATGACGTTTGCGACTCTATAGCAAGGAGGTTACATACAGCGAAACGTGATGCCACAGACCATATCTTTGGTCTATGTGCTACAATGTCTTCAGCTCTTTCTCTGTAAGGATAAGCTTACGAATAAGGAAATGTAAGAATAAATAAATAAAGCAGTAAAAAATAAATTTTTAATACATCTCTTTAAAAAAATTGATTTTACGTTTCGCGCATTTTCTATCATTATCAACCAACACGCGAGCGTAGCCGTGGGTTTAAGCTAGTAGATTAATAAAAGCTTCAAATCAATCCTAGGCCTACTCATTACTATAAGTATCTTCCGTTTTATGTACGAAAAATTACAAATATATACAATACAAGAATTGACCATTATATCAAAATTGTAAAGACAGCGTAGTTGCATTAGTTCATTCATATTTTTACTTATGTTTTCTTTAATATCACACATGGCTGTTCACACGTTTGTAGTATGGTATACAAATATTGCGGCGAGACTTCAGTGATACTGCATTGCCAGTCTGGTAATAGATGTCTGTGGGCCAACTCGATGATGTGCAGATAGTGAAAGTGTCTGTGACGAAAACGGATGCACTGTTTAACGTTACTCTGAGGACAATATTCTCGGCAACGACAGCGTACACAAAACAAGGCAAGATATTATTGTCGGGCGAAACCCGAAGTTCACTGACAACGACCGTCGAGCATCAAGAACAATTGCGGCCAACAGCATAAAATTACCACGACGGCAAAACTCAACACTTGAGTAATTCTGTTCAGATGAAAACAGTACAGCCAGCGCTTAGTATTCTTGGAAGGGCTGAAGTTATCAAACCATTAATAACGGAAGCGAACACAAAGTTGCGAAGAAAGTGGTCCCACGCTCGTAAAACCTGAACACTTGAGGACATGAAGTATGTGCTATGGTCCGATGAATCATCGTTTACTTTGGTTACTATAAACAATCGGGTGTACGCATCGAAAACTCCGAAAGAAGCTTACGATACGGTGTGCTTGCCCCCAACAATCAAAGGTTGCGAAATGATTTGCGCATGTAAATGTTGTATAGAACTGTTCCTATCATTAACCTCGTCGGTTCGATAACTGTGAATGAGTAATACACCATACTCGACAACAAATTGCTTACTTTGACTAACATATTGCTAACAAAAATTGCCATATTCGAAAATGATAATTCGCCCTCACATAGCCATAGAGCTTCAGGCGTCCTTTGTAGACCACCAGAAAATTATCAAACACGACTGCAGGTATGCCCCGTCTGGGCTCTAACCTCTACGATTTTCTCCTCGTGCTCTTTTCATGAGATCCGTAGGGAGAAAGCAATAAAATGGCAAAAGAAAAAAAAAAATTAACATACGCTCTCGGAATTTTGAATGTAGCCTATCCCGTTATGCACAACGCCTCTCTTGCAGGCTGCAGCATCTGCCACAGAAGCTGTTATTGATAAATGAGCTGCTCTCCACAGGGTCTTCCCCATCTCTTCAATCAGTTCTATCTGATACGGATCCCACACTGACAACCAATATTGAGGTATCAACAGTATCGGAAAGGAAGAGAATTGGTTTAAGGCGTGGCGTCACGAAAGTGTGATGAAATTAAATGTACTGTAATACAGGGTGATGCAAATACAAGTGGCCCAGAGAACGAGTTCCAGGGTACAAAGAAACACAGCAGAGGACAGGAAATTCAGTACTGAGGTAACTGGAGCAGGTATTGAAAGTGACTACTATCCATCTCTCGACATTTTTGGGGCTGAAAGCGGGTCGAAGTATTTTGTCAACTACTTCATTTGTTGACGGACTACACCTCCTGAAGATTCTTACAATGAATCTTAGTAGGATATCTAACTTACCCACTTCAAGTCGCTCTTTATGCATACTTCCAGATATTTTATGTACATAATTGGTTGCAGTGGTAGTTTCGCAGTAGTGTAGTCATACAGTTAAGGATTTCCCTATGTGTTTGCAATACGTTACACTTGCTTATGTTATGGTTCAATTGCCACACCCGTCCCAGACATCAATACACTGCACATCCTCCTGCACTTTGCTACAGTTTTCCAGCAATGCAACTTCTTTGTATACCACAGCATTATTCGCAAAAGCCCCATTGAAATTCCGAAGTTATCTGCTATGTCATTCATACACGGTGTGTATCTTAAAAAGACTCTAGAAAATGAGAGGACTGGTAGAGTGGTTCATAACGTAGAAATTTCACATAGCTATCTAGGCCGCATCCCATGAATTACAGCTTCGCCCACCGCCATCCTTCCCACGCGTTAACATGACCGCAGGGCAACTTATCTCATTTCTGTGCATCTAAAACATAAAAGAGAGTTGTGTGGTTGACGTTTTGACCTTTCATGATCTTTATTTCCGAACGGGTACAAAAACTGCTCGAAATTGCGACCTCATATCTGAATGGACGCCATGCAACTACACCTTAGCGACCGCAGTGGAATGACCGAGGGGTCTAAGGCACATTGCTGCGGAGTGCGCGGTTGCTCCTCGTCGGAGGTTCGAGTCCTCCCTCGGGCATGGGTGTGTCTGTTGCCCTTACGTTAGTTTAAGTAGTTTGTAAGCCTAGACACTGATAACCACAGTAGTTAATTCCCATTTACAAACATTTGAACGCCTCAATGATCGTCGTAACCATTGAGCCACCGCTGGCTCAGAGGGGACTGCACCATAGGCTGCCATGATTAGTGCTATTAGCTCTTCATCCAGCTCGATAGTTGTTTCGTAAATAACAGATTTCAGGTGCGACTCTCCACCCTCCGTCACCGTACGAAAAACTCAAGGCGGCCCACGACGCTGTTATATGATGCCTAATGTCGAAAGTGATGCGAACATTCCAGAATGAAACTTTCACTCTGCAGCGGAGTTTGCGCTGATATGAGACTTCCTGGCAGATTAAAATTGTGTGCCGGAAACGGGACTCGAACCTGGGACCTTTGCCTATAGCGGGTAAGAGCTCTACCGATTGAGCTATCCCGACACGACTCACGATGGTGCCTAACAACTTTACTTCCGCCAGTACCTCGCCTCCTACTTTCCATACTTCACAGAAGCTCTCCTGCAAACATTGCTTGCTACGTGAAATTTATTGTAAAAAATGTCAAACGTTGGTAATTCTATAGGACCAAACTACTTTGGTCATACGTCCCTAGTCTCACAAACTATCTTAAACTAACCTAAGAACAACACACACATCCATGCCCGAGGGAGGATTCGAACCTCCGTTGCGGGAGGCCGCGCAATCCGTAATGTGACGCTCCAGACTGCATTTTTTGTTTTGTTTATTTATTTTTTTCTTTTTATGTTTCCTCTATGGATTGTTTGTTCATTGCGGTCGCTGATCTTGCTTGTTCTTTGTTGTTTGATGTGTCTTTGGCTCAGCGTTTTCTATCACAGAGAGCGTAGTCTTCTGACCGGGCGCGCTAGGCTACAGCACCCGGCGTCCGCTTGGCTACTCCCGCGTGGCTTCATTTCAGATACACCCCGTATATTTTGAAAACTAATCTTGCAATTACATGCGTTTTGGGTACGCCAGAAATTACTCCACGTCGGAAGACTTCTCTCATTTGAGAGTGACATGCTGTGTTCTATTTGCTAGAAACGCTTTAATCCAGTCACACAAATGTCTGATGTTACGTACGATCGAATTTTGTTCATTAGGTCACAATGTTAGCAGTGTGGAATGCCTTCCGGAACTCAACAAACTCGTCTGCCTAAGAGCCTGTATCTGCTGCTTTCTGGTTCTCGTGGACGAATGGCACAAGCTGGGTTTCACACAATCGGTGCTTTCGGAATCCATCATGATTGCTACAGATATGTTCAAAATGTTCAAATGTTTGTATAGTCTATGGGAGTTAACTACGGGGTCATCAGTCCCTAAACTTACAAACTACTTATGAACTACTTACTAACTAAGAAGGCACAAATATCCATGCCCGAGGGGGGGATTCGAACCCTCGACCGTAGTGGCCGTGCAGACCGCGACTGGAGCGCATTAGTCCCCTCGGCCACCGCGGCCGGCGCTACAGATATGTTCCGGTCTCCGGAAATCTCATAATACACGAACATAAAACATGTTCCCAAATTCTACAACAGAGAGACGTCAGAGATATAGGCCTATAGATTTACGCAATTATTCTACGACTCTTCTTGAATCATTAGGTGCAAGTACTGCTGCTAGAAAGGGGAAACGTTCCTTAGTATATTCAGTGTAGAATCGAAGTGGTATCCTGCCTTTCTTTTGTTAAGCGATTTCAGTTGCTTTTTTAATCCTTTTCTTATTTATTCCGATATCATTTTGCCGTTTGTGAAAGAGAAGGAACTGCAGTGCGATATTCATATAAAAAAGAAAAAAAGAAAGACGTTTAGTATTTTTACCATTCTTCTGTATCTTCGTAATTATGGTTACAGTGTGTCTGGACATAAAGTTAACAATCAGTTTACTGACTTAAAATAACAGCCGCGCGGGAATAGCCGAGCGGTCTGGAGCGCCACGTTGAGGATCGCGCGGCCTCCCGCGTCGGGGATTCCAATCCTCCCTCGGGCATGGATGTGTGTGTTGTCCTTAGGTTAGTTTAACGTACTTTGAAAGTCTAGAGACTGATGACCAACGTAGTTTGGTCCCATAGAATTACAAACACTTGAAACACTTAAAATAAGACCAAAAAGTCTTTGGCTTTCCTGCCAAGTCGGTACACATAATTTTACATTCTAAATCGTTGAACGCATCAATCATGGTTCTTCTTACACTAATTTTAGCTTCATTTAATTCTTGCTTTCTGCGATGCTTTGGGTACGTTACAATTTGCAGTGAACATCTCTTTGCTTTCTTAACAGTTTTCTTACTTCGTTGTCGAACCACAGCGGCTCTTTCCCGTCTCTCTCAATTTTGCTCGGCACATACTTGTTTATTGTGTATTGCACGATGTTCTTGAACTTTGTCTATTGATTTCCAACATTGTCAAAACTTGAGATAGAATTTTCGTGTTGAACTGACACGTATTGTTGTATCTGTGTCTGTTTCTTGCCAAACAGAAAAATCTTCTAACGTTTCTTCTGATTCTATTTGAAGCTGTATTCAGTGAAGCTGTGGCTGCCTTATGATCACTGTTTTCTTGTTCTGGTGTAACTCAGTCGAAAATTTCATGTCTGTTTGCCATCAGTGGTCTAAGGTGTTTTCTCCACAAGATGATTTTCTGTTTAACTGCTCAAGGTAATTATCGGATAAAGCACTTGCAACAATTTCATTCGATTTTATGTCCCTATCACTCGTCTTAATTACAGGATGTCCAGAAAAGGGCTCCCTGATTTCAAAATTAAATATCCCGAAAACAAAGACCGAGAAAGGAATGCTGTAAACGGTATGTTTATTGTGAAAGCTGTAAGGAAATAATAATTACAAAAGCTGCTAACAGATGGCGCTATTACAGCTCATATCAGCATACATAAGTGAAATAATCGTATGAAAACACTCTTTGCAAATGATCACATCACAATGTTTTCAAAATATTCACCATTGCCACTACAGAGGTGGCGCAAACGAAGAATGAAATTCGCCATCACGTTTCGTAGTGTCTCAACCGAAATGGATTCACATGCCACAGAGATCGCCGATTCAAGCTCGTCCAGCGTGGCGGGATTCTTCGGGTAGACCATGTCTTTCACTGTGCCCCACAAAAATAGTCAAATCTGGCGAATATGGAGGCCAATCCATGCCTACACCAGTAAATTTGGAATATTCCAAAGCAATGACTCGATTCCCGAAGTATTCCTCAAGAAAGCGAAACATTTGTTCGGTCCGATGTGGTCGTGCTCCATCTTGCATAAACCATTCAGTACCTGGTCGATCCTCTAACGTTTGCTGTGTGGCGACAAATTGTTCCAAAATTGCAACGTAACGTGCACCAGTGACCGTTTCTCGAATGAAAAATGGCCAATAATGCCTCTGCTGCATACTGCAGCCCACACAGTAACTTTAGGAGAATACAGGGGTTTCGCTTCACACCAATATGGCTTTTCGGAATCCCAAAATCGCCAGTTCTGCTTATTCACGTATCCAATCAGGTGGAAGTGTGCTTCATCTGTAAACCAGATGCAGCCAACATCAAATCCTTCACTATCAATCATTGTGAGCATCTGATTTGCAAAGGCAACCCTTTGTTACACAGCGTTTGAATTTTGAATAGAAACATGTGTAGGCTCTTTCTCAGTATTTTCTGCGTGCAGGAACGCTTCTAACCAGTCTCAGATGCAATTCTACGGACGGATACATTGAATTTCGCAGAATAATTCCAGAAACTGTGGCGATATTTTCAGGCCTAACTGCGGTTTGCTTGCGGCCAATATGCCCCACTAGATCATCAGTTACGCTGCCTGTTTGTTGAAATTTTGCGAAGAGCGTACGAATGGTTTTCGCATCGGGTCCTTTTGGAACATTAAATCGTGCTTGAAAACTTTTCCTTGTTGCCGTAGGACTCTCTTCTAACCTGTGGTACTCTAGCACCAGAAAAACGCGTTGTTCAATGGAGTACATGGTTTTAATCTCTTCCTTCGGTACTCTAACCTCCTTTCACGTTTCAGTAGTGGAACTGATCGCTCTGGGCTACGGATCACTATTTATACGAGGCATTACGTATGGCGATTACAGCGCCATCTGTTAGCAGCTTTTGTAACTATTATTTCAAACTGCTGTATAAACTTCTTACAGCTTTCACAATAAACATACCGTTTACTGCATTCCTCTATCGATCTTTGTTTTCGAGATATTTAATTTTGATATCACGGTGTCCTTTTCTGGACTCCCTGTATCTGAGTCTTCCATTCTTTATCCGGTAAGTTAAAATCTGCATCTTATATTGTTACATGACTAGGAAATGTACGCGAAATATATTCCAAATTTTCTCTTTATATACCACGTTGTTACGGAGGCAGGGGAGCTAGAAAAACATACAATGGCCTTGTAGATCCACTCTAACCGTGGTCCTTATCCAAATTATTTCACATTCTGTATCTGTACTAATATAACTAGACATTATCGTATTTTTATCGCTACCTATAAGAAGGCTTGCACGCATTCAGCCTGTCCTTGCAATATACGTTCCAGCCTTTTACAATTTCATTACTATTGATATATGTTTCAATTAATTTTCCGTATGTAGTACTGTGTGAGCATTGTGGCCGTTTATAAGTTTGGGCAGTTCTGGGCCTTGCAATAGACGCTCCTCCAATTAATACTACTATATTAATATTTTCTCTCTCCATTTTGTTATGCCACATCGGTTCCGGGACGATACTGCAAATCCATAGTCTACTTTCAAATAGCGAGCGATACTCTTCACCAAATCAGCCAGCTCTCCGTAGCAACTGAAGACGAGTTTTTTAAACCCAGACGGCAGGCGTCATGATGCTGACCGACCAACGATTTGCAGCCGGATGCGCCCAGTGGACTCAATCACAGCCGACAGAGCCTCCTTCACATCTCGGAGAATATCTCTCGCCAAGCTAACAGAATGGACACTGGTCTTCTTTCCCTAACTATCCGCTGTTCACTAAGGGGATCCATCACCAGCAGCGGTGGATTTACCAGTAGACTGAGTAGGCGGTAGCCTGGGGCGGCAGATTTTAGGGGAGGCAAATTTGGGGCAAAAAGTTTTTAGCTGTAAGTATGTGTAATAAAAGAAATATAATTACTTTTACAGAATGTACATTATTGTCTAAGAAGTAATGAGATATACCTTTCCCTCACATTATTAGTAGTACATGACTGTGCTTTTATTAGCTCAGAAATATACACAAAAACTATTTCTTGTGCAATCTTACCCAAATAGTTGGGTTGTAAAAATAATATAGGAAGTGACACTTTGATCTCCTAGTTCACAGTCATACTAATTACGCAAAAAAGGTGGTATAAGTAGGACGATAGTGTACAAAACATAAAGCTACAATTTCACTGACAAAAAATTCTAATTAATATGATTGTGAAATAGTGTATCGAATTGTAGAAGTCGGTAGGGGTGACAAAATTTAAATAGCCTGGCGGAAAAATTTAAGAAGCCTGCTGACGACAAATGTGAAAATCCGTCACCGATCACCAGCCTAACATTTGAGCTAGCAGTGACAAGCAATTCCACCCTCTTCGTTTATCTTGATCTCTCAGAGAGATCGGTCACCGCCCTAACAGACGAAGCAAACCGTGTAACCTCAGATGTACTGTCAACAATGGACAATACATAAACCTGATACTCATGCATACCGGGACAGCTCTACCGACGGTACCCACTTTCGTCTTCAGCTCAAGAGATCTGGTTGATAAGTCTAGGCCCTGTAAACAGAAGGCTATCAACATACTGGGGAGATTTTTTTACGGCCGCAAGAAGTGAGTTTAATATTCTCCAGCATGTTCGTTCTTGAACAAGATTTTTTGGATCTTATGAACACAGTTTCTCGCCGGCCGCGGTGGCCGAGGGGACTGAGGCGCTCCAGTCACGGTCTGCACGGCCACTACGGTCGGGGGTTCGAATCCCCCCTCGGGCATGGATATTTGTGCCGTCCTAGTTCGTAAGTAGTTTGTAAGTTTAGGGACTGATGAGCCCGTAGTTAAGTCCCATAAGCTTAACAAACATTTGAACATTTTTGAAAATTTCTAGCGTTGTAGTTTTTGTAAGGCTTCGGACAAACGATAGGTCTATCTCCTAAATTCATTGCAATAAAGACGAAAATGTAAAGACGAAGTTCTACAATTTTATTTGGTTAACCGGTTTTCGCCTTACAAGGCTTGTAGAACACAGGCTATACATAATTGTGATTTTAAAAGTTCAGTATGGTGATGTTCCACCAAGAACCGAGTGAAGAACCAGTCAAAATAAGACGAAGTTGTTTGTAGGAGCGAGTGGAGTAAATAGACTTCTTATCACAAGACTCCTAACTAGTTTTCTGCTACTTGCAACGATTCCTTTTGCTGTATCAGTTTCTTAAACTAAGAGAATCACTTATACGTAACGTCCCCAATTATTTGTTGTTTACATTTTAATCTCTGCCTTCATCCACAATGTCGTTCTCTACGGCTCCCTCTTGTATCATATACAATAATCTTTGATGTTTATTGGGGACAACAGCCAAAATCACTTATAATTTTTATTTTGATTACCGGATTCAGCAGATGAAACTGCCGTCATCGGATCTTTCATAGTAGTTTAAACTGCCGAAACCAGTAATAGAAATAAAAATTATATGCGATCTTGGCTGTTGTCCATAATACATTGATTGACAGGGTCGCCCACCAAATATGACAAATTTTTAGTCTCTGATGTGTTAACATCCGATCTTCTAACGTGGTATTTTCCACAAATGGTATTAACTGCTTAACGAGTTTGTGGAGAATTGTAAATCTGGTGAGGTAAGGCAGTCTTCAATCCGAAGTTTGATAAAACACCACAGTGCATTGCTAAGCATGGTCTTGTTTGAGGTGGTATACCGTTGCCTTTCTCCGACCTTTGAACTGACTTACTCAGCCACTTGTAGGGCGAGCTACAGTTGGCGAGTTGCGCACCATGATGCAACTCGCTATTTTTCACATCAACAACACTGCCAGAGGTGAAAGACGTGATAAGTGACAGATAAAAATCCTGGTAAGTCACTAAATGTCTGCATCGTACTGGAACCCTAAATCTCATACAGATCAACTTCCTTGCTTGGTTTCCAACAGCCCTCGGTGCATTTCTGTACGACATTGCGCTTTAAACGTACTATCTGAGCAGTTAATTTCCTCATATTAAAGGCTATATCTGGAGAGGAAAGGACTTCCAGCACGTTCTTTTTGCTTATTACTTACTTATTGCTTCATCCTTCATGCTCAATTTTATTTCCATTCTTGTTCACTGCGTAGTACCCAACATTTATGATGGTTTTGTGTTTTAATCACAAAAAGTATTGATGAACAAGATAAATGTGTTTAAATGAAAACATTATAGATTAATGTTATGTGAATTTCGTCACTAATCTCAAAAAGTATTGAGGATAATAGAAAAGAGTTGGAAGAGATAATTAAAATATGTTATAGTGGAAGAAAATGCGCTAGTTTCCTTTCATCACATTCGAATTACAAACAACGATATGACTGTGTCATAATATTTCGAGAGAAAATTGAGATTATATACATAAGTCTTTTCATATACCAATTGTCGACTTCTAAAACGGTGTAAGAAATTGTCATTTGAACTGTGGACTGTCCTCTCACCACAAAGAGTGCATTGTGTCAACATGTTGCCTACTGATATCCGTATCACAACGTACTGGCAGAGAAGAAATGCCATATTCAATGTCCATCTCTTGCAAACGATTTTACATGTTTGTTGCATCGGGTCGCGGCGGAGCGTTCGAGCGCATTGAGGCGCTATGCTACGATGAGCGAGGTCCTTCCCCGTCGGGGGTTCGAATCCCCCCTCTGCCATGGACGTTTGTGCTGTCTTTAGTATAAGCTAGTTCATAAGTAGTTTGTAAGTCCCATAAGCGTAAAAACATTTGAACGTTTTTTGTTGCATCGGCACTCGAACGCACAGTTCGAACATTTGCCGGCTAGTACACAATGTAGGGAAGGTTGAAAGAGGCCAGAGTAAAAATTTAAGGGATGCCGATTTCACAGAACGGTTCAAAAAATTAACTTGCTGAGCTGGACTGTGAGTAATTGGAGTTGTACTGTTTTCGATGCTCGAGGGTAGAAATATTTCCGATTAGAAATGATAACAGTCTCACTGAATGTGTGAAGAGATCTTATGGCCCAACTCAATAGACCTACGAACGAGTATTCGTGTTGTGGTAAGAAAGATAACAATAAAGTAGTGACCAAAAAGACACATCCTGAGTTACTTTTGCTAAGGATCCGATTACTTATGTTTGATTATAAAATTTTCGATTTCCCTGGTGATTACGATTTCAGTAGCTGTGTATCTCTTTTTGTTCGACCTATGTAAAAAAAGGCTAATGACATCTTCCATTTAGAAGGCAGCTTTTGAGATTATATACGTGAAAAGAACGAAAAAAATCTCTATATGTCGAAAAAAATGATGTATTCTTCTTTAAAAGACCTGAAAATTGTAAATATACTAATTATACAGCTACAAATGCAATGGACGAAATACTGTAGCTAATAGTAAGCTTTATAGAGAAATGTGAGATATGTATTTCGGTAGCTGGGGAATCTGACTAGCTCCAAATCCCTAACTTATTTAGTAAAATTTTATATATTCTCAGCATACTGTCGGTTGGAACTGGGAATAGTACGATCAGAAAAATATATGTTTATTCTCATTTTAATGCAGCCGACTGGTCATCGGTTTCAGGACACCGCAGAATCGTCAGGCCGTCGCCTTGTATCGCGGCCAACGAGCCTTGTATATTCAGTCGTCACGCTCTGCTACCAGGTTCTTGACACGCCTACTTGGGAAGCGTGCTAGGCGATGGCCTGAAGATGGAACTGAGCACCGGAACCGGGAGCCACTATGATGAATAAAAAGAAATTGCGACTATAGCCTTAACATTTATTTTTTCAATAAAATGTGTCACCACAGCGTAACTTCACACACCTATAAAAATACACACGCTAAAACATCGAAGCTGGTGGACCTCTAGGCCAACTACAATTCTACTCACACACAAGGAACATTTAATAGATGATTGAAAATATGATGTAGATTTTCTCTTACCACATTTTGAGCTGTTCATCCCACACTTTTCTCATAAATTTATCAGAGAAAGACGAACTTGATTCACTGCAAAGTCACTCTGATCGACTGGTTTCAAAGACACAAAGACACTCTGATCGACTGGTTTTCTCAATATACTTATTTCCTAAAAATATGTAACTGCTGAAGTTCGTCTTATCTGCTTTGGCTTTAGGAACTAAATAAAATTCTTGAATGTCATAGAAATTATTGTTGTAGTTTGATGCAGCTCTCCGTGCTACCGTCCTGTACAAGCCTCTTCATCTGAGAATACGAACGGCAACCTGTATCCTTTTGAATCTGCTTACTGTAATCGTCCCTCGGTCTCCCACTACGATTTTTACCCCACACACTTCCTCAGAATGTGTCCCACCAACATATCCCTTCTCTTAGTCAGGATATGCCAGAAATCCTTTTCTCCCCAATTTCGTTCAAAATGTTCAAATGTTTGTATAGTCTATGGGACTTAACTACGGGGTCACCAGTCCCTAAACTTACAAACTACCTATGAACTACTTACGAACTAGGACGGCACAAATATCCATGCCCGAGGGGGGATTCGAACCCCCGACCGTAGTGGCCGTGCAGACCGTGACTGAAGCGCCTTAGTCTCCTCGGCCACCGCGGCCGGCCCAATTTCGTTGAGAACCTCTTCATTAGTTACGTGATGTACCCATCTTATCTTCATCTTTCGTCTATAACACCACATTTCGAAAGCTTATATCATCTTTTTGTCTGTACTTCTTATCGTCCACGTTTCACTCCCATACAATGAAACACTCCAGAAAAATGCTTTCAGAATGAACTTCCTACCATTTACACTAATACTAGATGTCAACAAATTTCGCTTCTTCAGAAAAGCTTTTATTCCCGTAGCCATTCTGCATTTTATACCTCTTTAATTCGACCATCAGAAGTTATTTTGCTACCCAAAGAAAAAAATGCATCTACTACTTTTATTGACTCATTATCTAATCTAATTCTTTCAGTATCGCCTGATTGTCAGACATTACTTTCCATTACCCTCGTTTTACTCTTGTTAATGTTTATCTTATACCTTCCTTTCAAGAAACTGTACATTCCATTTACTTGCTCCTCCTGGTCCTTTGCTGTCCCTGACAGAATTACTATGTCATCAGCGAACCTCAAGGTTTTTATTCCCTCTCCCTGGATTTTAATTCCCTCTCCATACTCCTCCTTGTAATACTTTACAGCTTGCTCAATGTACAGAGTGAACAACATTGGGGAAAGGTTACAACCCTGTCTTACTCCCTTCCAAACCACTGCGACCGTGGTATGAAATAAGAGATATACAATAATAACATGTCAGCTGTATTTATTGCTCATGAAAACAAAAATTGATAAGTTTTGCGACAGTAACCTAGACATTCTGAATCTGAGTTTCAAATTCCACCATGCACCAGTTCTCCGAATTCGGTAACTCGCCCTCTTGCAGTGATGTCGTGATATACTTTCTAGTACATCATCAAGGATTTGCCCCACTCCTCACCAGCGATTTGGTGTAGATCCCTCAGATTGGTTGGTGGGTCATCTCGTCCAACGTTCAAAAACATCCCTTTTCCACGTATTCCAGGTATAATCGGCAGGGTTCATGACTAGAGAACGTGCTGGCCATTTTAATCTATCGATGTCGTTATCCTGAAGCAATGCATTCATAAGATGCGCATCATGAGCCCGAGAACTATCGTTCATTAAGGCGAATCGTTCGCCGATATGGCTGCACTTTACGTTGAAGGATGTCACCCCTGTACCAGATAGCCGTTTTATTGCCTTCCACTATCACCAGTGGCCTATGGTGGCACTACACGATTCCAACCAAAAACATCAGGGGACCACCACCTTGTTGCACTCGCTGGAGAGTGTGTCTAAGACATTTAGGCTGACCAGGCTGGTTGGAGGCAGATGCGGGTCTCACCTGTGAACAAGCCCATTCATCATGCTATTGGACTCAGTGGTGGACTAAATGGGGGGGGGGGGGGGGCGGTTCGCCCCGGGCCTCCTATCTTGGGGGGCCTCCAAATACCTACAAAGTAATTTTCGTTCTCTGGGGCCCGCAGTGTGGAGTATGTCTTTGATTGACATGTTTAATACCACAATATTTATAAATTATTTTAACACTGCTTTAAACTTTATTAACTCAGTATAAGCTTATTTCGGCCTTAGGCCATCATCAGGTGTAATTACTTATAATATTGTTGTTGTTTATTTGCTGCCCAAGTGATTATAGAAGCTGATGTAATGCTTATCTGTATATGTGCAGCAGCACCATAACATGTACACATGCTGCATGGTGTTTAGGTGGCGCTGTTGGACGTCGGGAGTGAAGTTGCCTGCCTGCACACGACCTAGTAAGTACAGTTTGGGGCGAAACACGAACTCCTGTGGTGCACGACAATCACAACTCAGCATGGCGACTTTCCTCTCTGGGTTCCCCCGAGATTAAATCCGGAAGTAGTCTCCATCAGCTTCTGTGGTAGTCTTTGGGTGACCAGATGGAGGCAAGTCACCGACAGTTACTATATCGTTTTTATTCTCTCCGAGACGTCTGAAAATTTCCTTGATGTGGAAACGATGAAACTTCGGAATCGAAGCTTTAGGCATAGCAGAACTATAGCCAACACAAGTAGTGTACTTCGTTCCTGGCGTGATGACTGAACTGATAGGATGTCTTACCCGCTCCGTCATATTTCTACTATTTGAAGAGTGGAATTGCTAAAGGTGTTAAGTGCCGAAAATGAAATTGTTGGGGAAACGAAAAAAATAGCACATCTCTGTGAGAAATGGATATTTATTTCTAACAAAACACAAATTAACTCTTTACATGGTTATTCAAATGTTGACAAAGATTTTTCTACTATTGTTGAAAAAATCAAGAAGTTACGTAGCGTTTTATGCAGAAAGGTGTAATTGCAATAGGTTTTGTCATAGCTAATAGATCTAAGTGCCACGAGACATTTACTTTATGGAGGTAGCAACTGTCGGAAAAAGTCCTTGTTGTTTTCGTCCATTTAATCAATAATAGTGGAAAAATCGTTTTCTTATTTGGTCGCAGTGGAACAGTAGCTGGAGGTTTTATCAATTACACAGCTGCAGTGTCTTTCATTGTCTTGCCTTTCTACAGAACATGAAAATTCTCCCAAGCACACGGATCGTAAAAGCTTCTTTTGCAGGACACAATACCAGGCTGTTATTTGCTTATTATGATCAAAGAAAGCTGTGTTTTTGAAAACTTCACAACCTGATTTTTTTTCGTAAGAATTGTTTGATTTTTTTAGTAGAAATATTAAACGTATTTAAAAATGTAGCTTTGCATACTCTTTTGAGGTCTCCTGTCCCACCAGGGAGTGTGTAGCAGAGATCTGACTGACTTTTACCTCTCTCGTCTTCATTATAGTTCTCATGGCGTCGTCTTTGAGTAAGAGAAACCTCTATAAACCCCATAAGGTAATTGCCTTGTTGGTTTAAGTTGGCGGTATTCTTCAAAGAGCTGAGAGCTGAGTTTTCATATCAACTGTACTTACACTTGCAGAACACCTAAACACAAAACAAACGAAAATTATGTACATCAACCTGCTACAACTGGATAATGTAGGCTTGTTTCATATTAGAAGCTTACTTCATATATATATATATATAACAGAACTAACCTGTAAAGATGATGGTGGTTTTGGAACAATTTCATTCCTTGTACTGCTTCTTCTGCATGAGGTACGACGTTCCGTTTAATCTTGCCTTATCCTGTTTCTTCCTGAACGTAACATTCTTAACACTTCCACCACCACTAAAATCACTGGCGTTCATACTATCATTATTAACATGGTACATCAGTTTAGATAGCAAGCAACAGCTTCAGTAAGCGAAACAATAGTATTGTGGTATAACCTTGACTACAGACCGCTATTCGGCTAGCGCCAGATGCCTGTGGCACATAGATCCATTAGCAGAACAGGCCCATCTGCACATTGGACTAGTGCAATCTCTTGGCGTCAGTAGCAACTACAAGGTATGACTGGAGCACATAAATCTCTTGGCAGAGTATTGGGGCGAAGACTTAGCTTGGTTAGCGGTGAAAAACCTCTAAAGTCAAAAAATGGCACTTACATCCTTTAGCATTTCCACTCTTCATTTATGCGTGGTTGTTTACATATTTATGCGGGTTGAGTGACATCTATGGGCAATATATACATTCAACGTTCAGGAGACCTTGGAACCAAGATGACGCAACACTTTTTTTATGTGTGTACTCCTCACTCCTAAGAAAAAAATCAGTCTCACTCGAATCCTAGTTTAGAAACTGCCTGTAACGAAAACAACTATTTTCACACTTTTCATTCTCCCACATCAATCTGGAGTAAAGAGTTCCTGGTTAAACTTTACCTTTTGATGTTCGTTTACGGTTTTTTCGTTGCGATCACTGTCTGACTCATATCATGCACAAACGTGGATTATCTAAGGCCCCTTTCTTTCTTTCTTTTTTTTTCGCAGCCTTGCTTCAACTTTATCTTTTTTAATATGGTAAGCAGCTGTGTAGTTCCACCTCGTAGCACTCGTAGTATGGACGGATAAGGATCACTTCAAGAGATTTCAACAATCAGTGCCTCAGGTGATTGTTTAGCACCACCAAAATTAACTATACTGGCAAAGTTACAACTATTACTGAAGGCGGACGCGGCCACCTTACCGTCACAAATGTGAAGAAAGTTTTGAATGATGTTTACGTTATTTCTTGAAGTAAAATGACGTTGTAGGCTTTTCGAGATAGTTTAAACAGATTCTATAGTTAAGTTAATATTTGCATCCTAGTTGAATTTATCGCTTTAATGGTAAAGTCGTGTTGTGAGACGATCATTAAGTAAAATTTATTCACGTCGTGAGCAGACAGCAGTTTCCGTAAGAAATAAAGATATTTGTTATCAGAAACACCTACGTACAGGAACACTTTTACAGCGATTTTAGTCTGACTTATTATGACTATTTTATCTGTACATAACTCGTTGATTGCACGCGTTTTGATCGGTAACATGCCGGTGGCGAGAGCAAAATGCTGGCTGGCTTCAGTGAGACCAGTGATACTGCTTATGGCATTGCCAGTCTACATAATATATGGATGTGCAAAGCCACTAATCCTATCATTTCTGAAAGCTACACATCTACGTCAATTTTATTTATGTTTTAATTCATTTTTATACCTTTTACAATGCATATGTTGCCAGTATGTAAGATTCTCTACAATAAGACAGCAACTTAAATGCAGTATCACCGACTTCATTTCCTCCATACTTGTGTAGTTATTTCAATACTTAAGTAACTGTACTTAAATTCTGAATTGAGTCAATATTAAAAAAAAAAAAAAAAAAAAAAACTTTTTGTGGAACTATGCCTCAGAACTTGCACGAGGCGTCTCCTAAAAGTATCGTTTCGCATTCCCGCCGCTGATGCGCTGCGATCGGCGTTCCGCACATGTTTGCTAATTGTCCTTGTCCGTCTGCTCTCAACTGACGCCATTTTTGTTCCTCTGCGTTGAGCTGTTTGTTTACAGTACAAGACAATGTCTAAGACAATTTTCAACCCCACCGACTGAGATTCATTCGGTAATGTGGTTTTTAAATGCAAAGAATGTGAAAGCGGCAGAAATTCATCGTCAAATCAAAGATGTTTATGGTGAAAACGCAGTGACTGATGGAAATTAAAAAAAATCCTTAAAATATTAATTGTCATGTACAGACAACATTTCTAAACTGACATGTTCTACATCATTACGAAATGTCGTATATATGATCTATGGAACAAGTATAAATCTAATGTAATCCAATCTAATGGTCAGAAAGTGGATAAGGATGTTTGATGGGGGTCGAACTAATGTCCACAATGAGTCCCGGATTGGTCGGCCTTCTGTTGTCAATGATCACTTGGCGAGGAAAATCGATGAAAAAATCCGTGAGAACAGACATGTCGTTATGATAACGGTTTCAGCCCAATTCCCGCAAATTTACAGAACAGTTTTGCTCTTGGTGAGCACATCACTGGCGGCATCGTTCTATGAGGTAGAACTAGATAAGTTGAGCGACCGCTACGACAGGTGCCTAATAACGGTGGAAGCTTTATGGAAAAGTGGTTAAAGATATGCTCTTTCTAGTGACAATAATTTAAAAACAATATGTTCTAATGTTCTAATGTTTGTACAGCTTATGGGACTTAACTACGGGGTCATTAGTCCCTAAACTTACAAACTACTTATGAACTACTTACGAACTAGGACGGCACAAATATCCATGCCCGAGGGGGATTCGAACCCACGACCTTAGTGGCCGTGCAGACCGTGACTGAAGCGCCTCAGTCCCTTCGGCCACCGCGGCCGGCAAAAACAATATGTTTACAATATTTTTTCCCAAACCGGTACTTACTATCCAGATACGCATCGTATATGTATTCACGTGGGCGTCGCCAGTGGGAACAGGGGGGGCAGCTGCCCCCCCCCCCCTGCCCTCTCCCCCACAGAGATGGTCGGCGAGTTGGTGACGCAATAAACTCCAACCTCTTGATCCTGGATGCCCACAAAGTGAAAAATAATATTTCTGTATTTCAGAGTTAAATCCAACTGCAGGGCCAACGAAGTAGAGACATTTGAAAATGGAGTTACCGGCAATGTACACTGGATAGTGTTCGATTTTACTTGATCTTCGTAATTCCACATCACACTAATTTCTGCTGTTAAATTTTGTGCGTCGACGAACTATAGATCCAGAACAGTTGGAAGTAACGCTTCAAATTTTTGAGCTTATCTTTCGTAATATATTAACGCCCAAAAATGTAATAATAATTGCAGCAAGCAATATGAAATTTGAGAATATTAGGATAAAAACCACTCCCATGAACCACAGACAAGCCCGAGGTGGGGTGGCTTGCGTGCCTCAACGATACAGATAGCCGTACCGTAGGGGCAACCACAGCGGAGGGGTATCTGTGGAGAGGCCAGACAAACGTGTGGTTCCTGAAGAGGGGCAGCAGCCTTTTCAGAAGTTACAGGGGCAACAGTCTGGATTATTGACTGAGCTGGCCTTGTAACATCAGCTAATGTGGCTTTGCCAACAGCTACTGCGAACGGCCGTTACGTTTCCCGACGACATACAGCTCTACTGTATGAACATATGATGATGGCATCCTCTCGGGTAAAATATTCCGGAGGTAAAATAGCCCCCATTCGGATCTCCGGGCGGGGACTACTCAGGAGGATGTGATCATCAGGAAAGACAATACTGGCATTCTACGGGTCGGAGCGTGGAATGTTAGATCCCTTAATCGAGTAGGAAAATTAGAAAATTTAAAAAGGGAAATGGATAGGTTGAAGTTAGATATAGTGGGGATTAGTGAAGTACGGTGGCAGGATGAACAGGATTTCTGGTCAGGTGAGTACAGGATTATAAATACAAAATCAATTGGGGGTATCACAGGAGTAGGATTGATAATGAATAAGAAAATAGGAATGCGGGTAAACTACTATGACCAGCACAGTGATCGCATTATCATTGTCAAGATAGATACGAAGCCAACACCGACAACAGTAGTACAGGTTTATATGCCAACTAGCTCTGCCGATGATGAGGAAATCGAAGAAATATATGAGGAACTAAAGGAAATTATTCAGACAATTAAGGGAGAGGAAAACTTAATTGTGATGGGAGACTGGACTTCGGTAGTAGGACAAGGAAGGGAAGGGAAGGGAAGATAGTAGGTGAATATGGTCTGGGCAAAAGGAATGAAAGAGGAAGCCGCTGGGTAGAATTTTGCACAGAACATAATTTAGTTATAACAAACACCTGGTTCAAGAATCACAAAAGAAGGTTGTATACGTGGAAGAGACCAGGAGACACCGAGAGATACCAGATAGATTTTATAATGGTAAGACATAGATTTCAGAACCAGGTTTTACAGTGTAAGACATACCCAGGGGCAGATATAGACTCTGACCATAACTTGTTGGTTATGAACTGTAGGCTGAAACTAAAGAAAATACAAAAAGGTAGGAAAATAAGGAGATGGAACCTGGATAAATTGAAGGAACCTGAAGTTCTTAAAAATTTCAGAGAGTGAGCTTTAGGCAACAATTGACAGACACTGGGGAAAATAAAACAGTAGAGGAGAAATGGGTAAAATTGAGAGATGAAATAGTGAAGGTAGCAGAGGACAAAATTGGTAGGAAGGAAAGACCTACAAAACATCCTTGGATATCACATGAGATACTAAATTTAATCGATGAAAGGAGAAAATATAAAAATACAGTAAATGAAACAGGCAAAATGGAGTACAGACGACTAAGAAATGAGATTGACAGGAAGTGCAAAATGGCTAAGCAGGAGTGGCTAGAAGGCAAATGCGTGGATGTAAAAGAATGTATAAATAGGGGAAAAATTGATGAAAAAATAAAAGAAACATTTGGAGATTAGAAAAGCAGCTCTATGAATATCAAGGACACTGATGGAAAACCAGTTCTCGGCAAAGAAGGGAAAGCTGAAAGGTAGAAAGAGTATATAGAGGGGGTCTACAAAGGAAATGGACTTCGAGACAATATTGTAGGAAGGGAAGACGGTGTAGATGAAGATGAAATAGGAGGTACTGTACTGAGAGAAGAATTTGACGGAGCCCTGAAAGACCTATGTCGAAACAAGGCCCCTGGAGTAGATGATATTCCCTCAGAGCTACTGAACTCTCTGGGAGAACCAGCCATGACAAACCTGTTTCACCTGGTTTGTAAGATGTATGAGACAGGCGAAGTACCTTCAGACTTTAAGAAAAATGTAATAATCCCCATTCCAAAGAAATCAGGCGCAGACAGGTGTGAAAACTACAGAACCATCAGTTTAATAAGTCTTGGTTGCAAAATATTAACACGAATTATATACAGAAGGATGGAAAAGCTGGTAGAAACCGACGTCGGGGAAGATCAGTTTGGGTTCAGGAGAAATGTAGGAACACGGGAGGCAATACTCACTTTACGGCTTATCCTAGAAGATAGATTAAGAAAAGGCAAACCTACATTTCTAGCTTTTGTAGATTTGGAGAAGGCTTTTGACAATGTTGATTGGAATAAACTCTTTCAAGTTCTGAAGCCACCAGGAGTAAAATATAGGGAGCGTATGGTTATTTACAACTTGTACAAAAACCAGACAGCGGTTGTCAGAGCTGAAGGGCATGAAAGAGGTGCAGTGGTTGGAAAGGGAGTAAGACAGGGTTGTAGCCTTTCTCCAATGTTATTCAATTTGTACATTGAGCAAGCTATAAAGGAAAGCAAGGAAAAATTTGGAGAGGGCATTAAAGTGCAGGGAGAAGAAATAAAAACATTGCGGTTTGCCGATGACATAGTAATTCTGTCAGATACAGCAAAGGACCGGGAAAAACAATTGAACGGAATGGACAGTGTGCTGAAAGGCGCATATAAGATGAACATTAACAAGAGCAAAACTAGGGTAATGGAGTGCAGTCTAAGAAAATCAGGTGATGCTGAAGGAATTAGATTAGGTAACGAAGCAATAAAGGAGGTAGATGACTTTTGTTACTTGGGCAGTAAAATAACAAATGATGGTCGCAGTACGGAGGATATAAAATGCAGAATGGCAATGGGGAGAAAAGCGTACTTGAAATAGAGAAATTTGTTAACATCGAATATTGATTTAAGCCTAAGGAAGTCCTTTCTGAAGGCATTTGTATGGAGTGTTGCCTTGTATGGGAGTGAGACATGGTCGATAAACAGTGCGGACAGGAAGAAGATTGAGGCTATTGAAATATGGTGCTATAGAAGAATGCTGAAGATTAGGTGGGTGGATCGCGTAACTAATGAGGAGGTACTGAACAGAATTGGGGAGAAAAGAAATTTCTGGCATACCTTGACTAAAAGAGGGGATAGATTGATAGGACACATTCTTAGACATCAAGGAATTGTGAATTAGCGTTGGAGGGAAGTGTGTGGGGAAAAAACCGCAGGGGAAGACCAAGAGATGGATACAGTAAGCAGATTCAGACAGATGTAGGTTGCCGTTCTTATGTGGAGATGAAGAGGCTTGCTCAGGATAGGGTATTGTGGAGAGCTGCATCATACCAGTCTCCGGACTGAAGACCACAACAACAACAACAAGATTTGCAACACAGGATAAAAATGTGTTTAATTTGAGACTCGACATGACAGCGCATTACATCATCCATCTACTACAAATAGTGATTGAGCCATCCGTTTGCTTCTGTCAAAGGGGAAAAAAATTGTTCATTAGTTAAGGAAAAGTTGTCATGATACATAGAATAGAACATTCAACGCATAATGGTTATTGAAACAATGGCAAACACACGGCGTATTCTTCTGGAGTAAATTTTGCCTTGTCACACACACTCAACAGGCTACGCTCTGTTACACCTAACACCCGATAAATGGATGGAATATCTGATGGGACATCACATCCCAAAGTGCTAAGGCACACAACAGATGAACGATTGGACACTGAAACTATTAGCTAGAGCCCAGATCTGGTGTCTGAGACAGGTAGCACTCCAAATCCCTTAAAGTGGCTACTGGCAAAGGAAATGAGCATTTATTCGAGAAGAAAAACCAGACAACGCCCTAATTTCCTACCCCACCCCTAAGCAATAGCAACAGCCTACCACAAAACGCCAGTAGGCTATGATTCCGCACCTGGGACGGCCACATTTTATTGGAAGTACAGAGCTGCAGACAGACCTACAGCCAGACAACGTGGATACCAGAAACGTTTTTGGTAAGTGATTGCTTTCAGTTTTATGTAGCCTACATGTATTTATGATTAATTTTTAGTGTTGTATAAACGCCAGCTTTTGCGTACTGTTGATTTTAGAAACTAGTCATTAATATATTGACACCATATTTATAATACTCTTCGAAATTTGGGCTTTTGTTAAGCCCTCTAAGATGCTCATGAGCAGCAGGGCAGCGTTAAACCACGTGGAATGAAGAAAATAAGTGTGACCCCTGATGATTTCGTGTACAGGTGGGACTCAGCAGTACTGTCGTATGAATTAGCAGTTTCACTTCCTAAATAATAATAGATATTGAAAGCAGCGAATAAAACAAAAAAGGGGCAATTGTATCTCACAAACTTGTCAGACGTGTTTGATGTAAATTGCTTATTATTGTGATTAAAGCCAATAAAGGAATTCACGCAAATAGAACGGTCGAAAACAGAGGGTCCTTACTATGCTGTGGTGTATGGGAGGGCGTCGTCATTAATTGACTGTAATAGCATACAGGATGACTTAGACAAAATTTCTAGTTGTTGTGAAGAATGGCAACTAGCTCTAAATGTAGAAAAATATAAGTTGATGCACATGCGTGGGAAAAATAATCCTATAATGTTCGAATAGGTCATTAGTAGTGAGCTTCTTGATGCAGTCGCTTCGTTCAAATATCTAGAGCGATATGAAATGGAACGAACCTGTAAGGACAGTTGCGAGTAAGACGGACAATCGACTTCGGTTTATTGGGAGAAATTTGGGAAAATATACTTCACCTAAAAAGGATACCGCGTATAAAACGCTTTTACGACGCGTCTTGACTATTGCTTAAGTGTTTGGGACCCCCAACCGATGTTTAAAAGAAGACAGACGCGCGGGAGTAGCCGAGCGGTCTGGAGCACCACATGCGGATCGCGCGGGCTCCCGCGACGGAGGTTCGAATCCTCCGTCATGCATGGATGTTGGTGTTGTCTTTAGTATAAGTTAGTTAATAAGTAGTTTGTAAGTTTAGTCCGTAGTTAAGTCCCATAAGCTTTACAAACATTTGAACATTTGTAAGGAAGGCATGCAAGCAGTTCAGATGCGACCATCTAGGTTCGTTACTGGTATGTTCGACCACTGCGCGAGTGTCACAGAAATGCTCCGGGAACTCAAATGGGAATCACCGGAGGAAAGACAACGTTCTTTACGAGAAATTCTGTTGAGCAAATTTAGAGGGCCGGAATTTGAAGCTGACTGCAGAATGATCTTCCTGCCGCCTACTTACATTTCGTGTAACGATGACAAACACAAGAGCAATTAGGTCTCACACAAAGGCATATTGCACGTTAAACTGTAGGTCCCCCTATAACTGGCTGGGTAAGTCAGTTCGAAGGTCGGAGGAAGGCAACCGAAAAAACCATCCGAATAGGACCATGCCTAGTAAAGCGCTGTGATGTTCAAACCAGTCTTCGGATTGATGACTGCTTTACCTTTTTATTATAAATACTTTCAGCGGAATAATCAACAAATTACATACATTCGTAAGTATGTGTTCATGACGAAGTTGTTTTTTATTCCACTGAATCAGTGAAATTCAGCTGTTTTTACATTAATTTCCCGATTATTTTAATAATGCTTGTAACGCTAAATTTGTAGTAACTGTTTCGTTAATTACATACAAAAATAATTGTAAACAAACATTATTCATTCGGCGGCTTGCCCACCGCTAGGAGCGCTAGTGTCGTTGCAACTGTCAGCTTGGTTGTATATTTAAAATGTCCTGACTTAACTCATTTCTAAAGTAGTCTATGTTCTTCCTACTCAATTTAATCAAAAACGGTCAAGCGGGTTGGTTGTGAAAGTTTAACAGACAGAGCTTCTTTCGCATTATAATATTAGTATGGATTATGATACGAAGATGTGTGCCTCCTTTTACGTCTGCCCACTTCTATGGTTACCAAGGAGAAACTGTGGCTTTCGAATGAAACCAAGTTACTGTTACCAGCCATTTTTTAATTTATTTCCTCGACGCATTTCAAAGGATTGAACTTCCATCATGTGGACTTTGTGAATTAATGTGGCTACAACTTTGCAACAACCTGTAGCACTGTTTGTCTCCATTGGTGTAGCGCTCCTGCTGCGGTGCACGCGGCCGTTCGCCGTAGAGGTTTTGAGTCCTCTCTCGGACATGGGTGTTTGTAATGTCCTTAGCTTAAGTTAGTGTAAGTAGTTTGTAAGCCCAGGGACAGATGACCAAGGTAGTTAAGTTCCTCAGATTCAAAAACATTTGAAACCCACCTGATGACTAAGGTTTAAACATTGGAAAGGTATTGGCGGAAATAAATAAATCGTAACTGGTAAATATTTTGTAATATATTGTTGTTACTTTCGATATCATCAACAAAAACCACACTAAATCCCAACGAAAAATATTTCTGGCTTTATTTATTAATTTGTCATTGTTGAGAGAAGTGAAAATGATGCATTGACAAGTATAAAATTCGTCAAGTGAGGGCGTAATAGATAGAAACGACTGTATAATGCAACAGAGTTAAATAAAATAAGTTATGTCCTCCCGCGCCTGCCCCTCCCCCAAGAAAAGTACGTACCTGGTGTTCCTTGCTAAGGCCAATATTACACTATCAAATTTTCTTTGACAAAAAATCTGTCGCCAAAAATCGCGGACGAATAGTTATTAACCTTAGCTTTTGGTTACACAGAGTATCAATAGTTGAAAAAAAAAAAAAAAAAAAAAAAATTAGGCGGTATCTGCTAGGCGGAAGAAAACTTTAGGCGTAATAGATAGAAACGACTGTATAATTCAACAGAGTTAAATAAAATAAGTTATTCTATATGAAATGAGTGACATTTTTAGAAAATCTAGAAAGTAAAGATTTAGGCATGTGAATATACTAACAAAATATAGCCATAATTTACAGATTTGAAACTCATTGTTATTTTATTCAAGGATTTAGTGTGTATGAGGAAACCACCCATCGGCTTTGGACAACGACATCTTATCGTAACTAATCAGGAGTGGCGTAGGGTTACCATAGGTCCTCTTTTTCCCGGACACGTCCTCTTTTTGAGGGAAGAAAATGTGTCCTGCCGTAATTTATAAAATTCTACCAAATATCCTCTTTTTTGGGTTACGAAAAGGAAAATTTACTATTGTGTCATTGGCGACAACGGGTTCGTTCGCACTGCAGTTCCAAACTGTTCGCAACTATCACTCGCGTACACAGAGAGAAATTGCCGTTCACAATTTCGCTCTCCGCATGGGTCTGACAGTTGCAAACGATTCGGAACTTCTCTGCAAAGGAACCTGGTTGTCTAACCTGTATTCTACCAGTGTATTCTGTCTTCTGCATTATGTTCTTTAATGTTGCTTTTGATATACTTTGTGGTTTAGGTTAAAGCTGTATTGTGTGTTTGAGATCGTAGGAAGCCTTTTGCTACTCACAGGAATTTGGTAGCTTTGCCAAAGAGATGTAAGATGTGCATTGTTCTGTTGTTGAATATCTACAGAAGTAGATGGCTCAGTTCAGTTCAGACCATTCATATGGATGTAGCTCTCAGAAATTCCTATCTGGGGAGGATGTTGAAAACTGTATCATGATCTCAACGATCAAACAAATGTAAGTATTAATGATACATTGTGCTTTGATCAGTTTTGTAATTTTATATTTTTTTTTTAAAGATTATCAAAGGAAACAGAACAGTTCAGCAAATGAGGTGTGACGTGCATATTTCAGTCAGTCATCTAGTGTTGTTAGTTATTCTGAACTGCAGAAAATTGTAGAATTCTTTTTTCTATACCTAGACATAATTTCAACAAAGAACGTGTGTTTCCTCTTGTGAACACACAGTAGACAAAAGACAGGAACAGATTTAAAGTGGAACATATAAAAGCTATTGTATGTTTACAGTATAATGTCAAACATTTGAAATGCCTGAGCTTTTATCAGTACTTGTCGGAAAACAAAGATCTCTTGAGAGAGATTTCGTCGTCCTCCAAATATAGTTGTTTCATAAGTGAAAAGGGCAAGAATGAGACAAGTGAGTGTAGTAATGATGAATAAACTGTCAAGGTTCATAATCTTTGGTTTTAATATAACCACACAAGGTTACTGTTTTAGTTTGTAGTAGTTTTACTTGGTTCATTAATAAAGTTGTAAATTACATTATGTTAACAATAAAGTGTCCTCTTTTTGTATGAACTGTCCTCTTTTTTTATGATGAAAATATGGTAACCCTAGAGTGGCGTTCCAGAAGACAATAAGAGTGCGTGTTGCTGCCGGGAATGAAAACTAGGTAATTGTTACTGATGGTAAGGTTACCAACAGCTGAACATGTACACACCCAGCCATATAATGAAGCATTGGTCAAGGAGATTAAAATTCGCTTCTATTTTAGTTTCTACTAGTACTACGACACTGTTTTAAAATCTTAAACTGACTACACTGTGAAAAAGACGGTCAAGTAAACATTATATTTACGGTAAATATTTTATCTTGACAGTGATTCGTTCTCGAAACGTGTCGTTTTAAATATGAAAACACACGTAACTCGGGCAGTGGTTCATGATTAAATCAATGAAAATTAAGTCAAAATGATGCGACGAACTGTCCCTTAAATTTTTAAAAGAACTTCCGGAATTTCGCACTTCCTTTCTTCAACAAACCGGCAACGATATTCCATACAAACGTATTTGCGTGTGCAGTGGCTTATCCCTTTGGGGAAAGGTTCGTAAACGCATTGGTGTCGGTAAGAAGCATTTCAGCTGTCTCGGTGCAGACTAGTCTAATTTAAACATTTCACAGCCAGTCAGATTTCATTGGAATTATGCGAAGTACAATTTGAAAGCTTCGACGGTTATGATCGCAACTCGAACGAACCTAAAACTTTCCAATTTTTCTTTCCGAAATCCATTTGATTATTTACAGTTGTGCTATTTTTTACAGATTTAAGAAAAGAATTTTAGCCGCTACGCTAATAACGAGTTTGAATTTTAGTCGGTACGCCGTACCGCCCCAACTAAAGCACTATCAATATGTATTTATACTCTACGATTGTATGCATAGTAATTGCAACGGTTAGACAGTTGGAAGACTGCCAACATTGGTGACGCTTGCGTCTGCAGTGATACTATGCTCTAAAAATTTCTAGAACTGGAACCAATACACTTGTGCCTAGTAACGGGCCTGTGTCCAGTTTCTACTCCTGCTAGTACTCTGTCCATCTGCAGTAAACAAAAACATTATTTTGTGTAAATATATTTGCATTTGTGTGAATAAATATATGTAGTAAATTAAACAGTGTCATTATGTAATTCTGCCTTCTTCGCTGCAAAACTGGTGCAGATGCACCATCGTCTGCCGGAGCTACCAGTCCTCACTTGATCGTTTATAGGGTTACCAACCATCCGGTTTTTTCCTGACATGTCCTGCTTTTTTAAGCTATTTTGGATGCCAGGCCGGAATTATTGTTGTTCAGAAAATGTCCTCCTTTTTGGTAATAAAGTTTTAATTTCATCATTGACGAGTTTCAGTGTAGCTTAATCGCATCAATTGTCAAGTATAATTTCAAGGACATGTCTTGTGGGGAATATTATGACTGTATTCTTAAAGATAATAATTTACCTCTTTTCTCAGTAATACCTTCTATTGAAAAGTACATTTTCAAAAAGTAAACACAAATGAAAAATGCTGAAAAATAACTTCCAGGTGATTGTATTGGATTCGTAAGTATTAAATACTACTGTTTAATACTATAGCATATTTCAGTATATTCCTTTTTGGTTCTGTTGGTAGTAGAGCATGTATATTACCCAAATGTTTAAAATATAAACAATTTTTTGATTGTAAAATAAATTATCATGCTTTTTTAAAAAAAAGTCAGGCTTTTTGTGAAGCAATGTCCTACTTTTGATAATTTTGAGTTGGTAACCCTAATTATTTATGAACTCCGCAATTGTCTTCTAGTTTTGGCTCGATGCAGACGGTTTTCATAATCACCCTCATGCAACTGTGTGAAATTGTTTGTTGCGGCGACACAGTATACGAATTGTGCGGTCATGTTTTTAAAAAATAGGCACATCAAAAATTGCTACTGCGATGCTAGCGCTGCAAGTGGTCACAGTTCTCACCGCAGTTAACATAAAACGGACGCTTTCTTTGATCAAATCTAAGGTGAGCTGCCAGATTTGATCAAAGTGTTTTTGACGAAAGGCAATTTTGACAAAAGATCCATATTATACTGTACAAGTTTCTTTGACAAAGATTTTTTACCTTGTTAAAACCCATCCTCAAATAGATCAAGTCCCCGCCAGAAGAACATGGTTTTTAGTGTGTACGTTGCTACAGCCTATCCTCAAATGGGTCAAGGTCAAAAGTACCTGGTTTTTAGTGTTTACTAGCTTAAACCCGCGGCTCCGCTCGCGTTTTGGTTGATTATCTATCTTTCATTAGTGTGCTATGATACTGGTTTTGAAGGATGAAATTAAATACAATACCTTCTTTAGAAACAAACATTTTAATCAACATTCAAATAAAAAATAAAATTATGTGAAGTGCTTAATGATTTACAATAAATAATACATACATTATTCCTTATAGCCTGTGTTGCAATATGTCAACTCGTATGGTAAGAGTAATGGCCAAATTCATTTTAATTTCATTTTAGGGCATTCTGGTCAACTATGTTATTTGTAGTATTGTACTGGATGTAATGAGCGAAACGTCAAATCGATTATTTTTAAAGAGATGTACTAAAATAAATTTCTATTTTTACTTCTTTGTGTATTTATTCTTATATTTCCTTATTGGTACGCTTGTCCTTACAGAGAAAGAGCTGAAGGCATTGTAGCACGCATAGACCAAAGATATGGTCTGTGGCATCACATTTCGCTATATGTAACCCTCTTGCTATGGAGTCGCAAATATCATCGCTGGCCTTCAGTCCGAATTTTTTTTATAATTTGTCGACTTTTAACCACCACATCTTCCACCCCATTATAGCTATCGACATGGAACTGCTATGGTGTACAACGGGAGACTTCGAACAAAAATTACACACAGACCATTCATTTACGTTCGGTAGTTTTCGCTGCACAGCGAAATATTAACACGCACACACACGTGAAGAATCACTCGTAGAATTTTATATACACCGATAACTTTCCATCCCAATATACTCCACCATTTTATCATTGTCAACCCTCAAGCAATAAAACCATTTTCAGAGAGTAAATATAATTTTCAAATAGTAATTATTTTTCCGCATTTCACTATATTCTTCAAATTACTAAATATCTATCAGATCGCTGTAAAACCGTGCCTAAAATCTTCCTTAGGTATAAATTAGTAACTGTACAAATATTTAAGTCTCTTCGTCTTATCGTTCGGGCGTGATAAGCGTACACCGAACAGACATCCACATTAATATATATATAGATAAATAGCTATCCGATCACCATAAAACCGTGTCTAAAGCCTTCCCCGGCCAGATATTAGTAACTGTACAAATATTTAGCTCTTTATGTGTTGTGGTTCAAACGTGATAAACGTACACCGAACAGACATTCACGTTTATAGGTATAGATTTGATAAAGCGCATAATCAACCGGGTCAAGCGCCCCCCCCCCCAACCAATATAGTACTCTGGATCCACCACTGGAGACGTGGTATACTACACCGGATATGTTTATTCGTTCACTGGTAATCTGCTGTGTAACATCCGGAACCACAGTTCTACATCACTACGTTTACATGGAACACATCTTCCGGAAGACGAAAACCGATTTTCGTAAACCGTTTTTCGCTGTCGTGTTTACATGGCATAGCCTGAATCGGATTTCGTAGCTCACTTAAAATGGCGGCTGGAAAACAGCTGATTCAGTTCCTTATTTAGTCTGCACAATCACTGTTTTTCTTTTAAATACACAGATTTTTGTTCACTCTAATATTTATACTTTTATTTCACATTACAAAATATCACTCTTTCCATATGTGCTGAAAATTCTTAACAAGAAAACACAATCTGACAAGCCAAGAACGCTTCAAAAACGGTTGCGTTTACATGGGCACGAACATCGATTGTGGAACTGGAAAACCGCTTTAGAGAAGCGGATTTACAGAATCGATTTTGGTGTGTTTACATGACCAACTAAAAGCGGAATTGGGAAATCGGTTTACGAAATCCGGTTTTGGGAGCCCAGGTAAACGGGGTGCATAAGTCATACGAAAGAAAAGTCCCTCCCTCCCCCTTCCCGGCATGCAGTGGTTCCTAGATTATCGATGGGTGTGTGTGGTCTATGTCAAAGGGCGGATTGGGAAGGGGGCTGTAGACCAGGGGGCCCAGGTGGACCAGAAATGTGTTAGTCCTACATGGAGTCCGCGTGGGCCACACATTTTTTCTATTACGCCCCTCCAAATTTGTTAACCTAGCTCCTTGTCTGTCCCTCGAAGCTTCCTTAACTACCAGCTAGAGCTGCGGAGATACCCGGACGCATGGCAGCGAGACGAAGAGCTGATAGCGTGGCGCCAACAGCCGCGGCCAGAGGCAAGATAGCCAGGCTGCTGACACTGCGTCAGCCAAAGTGTATCAACAAACAGGGCCCCGCTAATCTGCAGCCAGCGAAACGCCGACGCGCGTGGCCAAAGGCGAAACTTCTGGGGCAAGCCAGCGAAGAGGGCGGGACCCACCAACCCACCTGTCCTCACCTCTCGATGACCGAAACAAAATTAACCACTAAACTCACATGTGATTACAGTTTCAAATGTCTGATTACTTTTCATCTACATCTACATCTACATGGGATACTCTGCAAATCACATTTAAGTGCCTGGCAGAGGGTTCATCGAAGCACCATTATACTATCTATCTCCCATTCCATTCTTGAATAGCGCGCGGGAAGAAAGAATACCTGAATCTCTCTGTTCGAGCTATGATTTCTCGTATTTTATTCTGATGATCATTTCTACCTATGTAAGTGGGAGTCAACAATATATTTTTTCATTCGGAGGAGAATGTTGGCGATTGGAATTTCGCAAGTAGCTCACGCCGCAGCGATAGGCGCCGTTGTTTTAATGATTCCCATCCCAGATCCTGTATCATTTCCGTAACGCTGTCTCCCCTGTATCGTGACAATACTAAACGAGCTGCCCTTCTTTGGACTCTTTCCATGTCCTCCGTAAAACCCACCTGATAAGAATCCCACACTGGGCTGCAATACTCCAAAAATGGACGGACAAGCGTAGTGTATGCAGTTTCTTTTGTAGTTCTGTTGCATGTTTTAAGGGTTCTGCCAATAAAACACAGTCTCTGGTTCGCCTTTCCCACGATATTATCTACGTGTTCTTTCCAATTTAAGTCTGAAGTAACAGTAATTCCTAGGTATTTTGTGGAGTTTACGGCCTTCACTTTTGATTGATTTATCTTGTAAACAAAGTTTAACGGATTTCTTTTCGTACCCATGTGGACGACTTCACAATTCTCATTATTTAGAGTCAATTGCCAATTTTTACACCATACTGATATCTTATTCAGATCGTTCTGCTGTTGGTTTTGATCTTCAGATGATTTTACTAGACGGTAAATGACGGCGTCACCTGCAAACAACCTAAGAGAGCTACTTAGATTTTCTCCTACATCGTTTATGTAAATAAGGAACAGCAGAGGACCAATAACACTACCCTGTGGAACGCCAGACATCACCTCTGTTTTAGTCGATGCCTTACCATCGATTACTACGAACTGTGTCCTCTCTGACAAGAAATCCCCTATCCAATCGCAAATTTGGGGCGATATACCATAACCACGCAATTTGATTAAAAGCCGTTTGTGAGGTACGGTGTCAAAAGCTTTCTGGAAATCAAGAAATACGGAATCGATTTGCGAACCCTTGTCGATAGCACCCATCACTTCGTGTGAATAAAGAGCTAGTTGTGTTTCGCATGAACGATATTTTCTAAATCCGTGTTGACCTTGGGTCAATAGACCGTTCTGTTCGAGATAATTCATAATATTTGAATACACGATATGTTCCAAAACCCTGCTGCAAATTGACTTCAATGAAATAGGCCTGTAGTTTAGTGGGTTACTCCTACTGCCTTTCTTGAATATAGGTGTGACCTGCGCAACTTTCCAATCTTTTGGTGCAGATCCTTCTATGAGAGAGCGGTTGTGTATGACTGTTAAGTAAGGAGCTATCGCTTCAACATAATCAGATAGAAATCTAATGGGTATACAATCCGGACCAGAAGACTTGTTCTTGTTAAGTGATTTTAGTTGCTTCACTACTCCGATGATATTTACTTCTGCGTTACTCATTACGGTATCTGTTCGTAATTCGAAATCTGGAATATTGCTTTCGTCTTCTTTGGTATGATATTATATATTAATCACTTCGTCGGCAATATTGATTGTACAGGGATGTTCAAATGAAGTTATGAAACGACACTGTGGATATAATTGAGGTCTTGATTAAAAATAATCACCAGAGGCCTGAGCGCAACTAATCCACTGTTTACCCAGCCGAAGGATTGCCTGTTCTCAGAATTTCAGTGGCTGTGACGCGAGCCAGTCATCTACTGTGTCCTTCTGTTAGTCATCCGAGTTTAAGCGCCTCCCTTTGAATGTTTTTAGCGGGCATGTCCGGCCTGTAGAGCGGCTGCTTAAGCTGCACCCACTTGAACTTGGCCAGTGCACTTTGTGTGAATCTGGAGATGTGTGGACGCGCGTTATAATGGAGCAGAGTCACTCCCTCCGTGAGCAGCCTTGCAGTTTTCTCTTGATGTTCTTGCGTAGGCTACAGAGTGTCTCATAGTACAAGTAACTGTTAATGGTTGTCGCGCGGGGGTGCAAGGCGCCTTGCTGCGGAGGGCGCGTCTGTTCCCCGTCGGAAGTTCGAGTCCTCCTTCGGGCACAGGGGTGTGTGTGTGTGTGTGTGTGTGTGTTTTGTCCTTAGCGTGAGTTAGTTTACGTAGTTTGTAAGTCTAGCGACTGATGCTACTGCAGTTTGGTCCCATAACTTTACAAACATTTGAATTTGTTAATGGTTTTTCCGTGTCTGATGAGTACCGGACCTCGGATTTCGAAAAAAGACGAAGAGAATCAGCTTGCCTGCTGAGGGCACAGCCAGTGGCATAGCTGTTACACCAAGGGCCCCGGGTCAAAAATAACGTTGGGACCCTCTCTAAACTAAAACTATAGCACAGGCGCCGACTTTTGAAAATCTTGGCGTTTCGAATAGGGGGGAGGTGGTTGCCAGCCTGCAGCCCGCCCCCGCGGCTTTTGCGATTATTTGAACCTGTTTTCCCGTTGTAGTAAGTACAGAAATCATTTCCAGAGTTTTCGTCTTCTTAGACATGCATTTCAGATAATGATATGCCTGTATTGTGAATACTGTGTTCATTATCGCAAAAACTTCCTGCCTTCTTTTTTCTGCAGATTTATTTTCTATACAGTATTACGAAAATAGTCCATAACCACTTCTGCTGTCATACCATGTCTGTCGATATCAATAGGCTTACAACCCATTGTTACATCACACCAATTCAGTAAACAGGATGAAAACTGTCACGGCTGAACTCTAACACGATTCCTTGAAGACAATTGACTTCTAAGAGAATACATAAACGTTAAATTAGTAGTATACACATTTTCATTGTATCGTACCAAACCCACTTCATTTCTAGTTATTTAATACAACAATTAAAGGTTACCGCCTTCAGTTTACGATATTCAACTTACAAGCAGCATTCCATTAACAATCGGACTATTTAGAAAATGATCACTTCACTCACATGTCGACATGAATTTTAATGTCTACGAATTCAATTACCCTCTCGTTTTAGATGATCTTTTTACAGCGGTGTATTACAGAAGCCAGCCGCCCAATGGAATGGGGGAGTCGAATTTAATTACGATCAAGAAATATAACGTAAAGAAAAAAATAATACCAAAATTTTCAGTGGGGTATGCTGAGCATACCCGTAATCGGTGCCTATGAACTATACAGATGCAATACTACTTCATCAGGTCCTTACCGTTTACTGGAAGACGTGGAGTAGCCGAGCGGTCTAAAGCGTCTCGCTGCGGAGCGCACGGTTGCTCGCCGTGGAGGTTCGAGTCCTCCCTGGGGCATGGGTGTGTGTGTTTGTTTTTAGGTTGGTTTACCTAGATTTAAGTAGTTTGTAAGCTACGGACTGATGACCACGCAGTTTGGTCCGATAGATTTACAAACATTTGAACATTTGAAGACATAATAAGGCAAACCTAAATACTCTTAAGTAAATTACGCAGCAGATGATATTTAATCGTACTCTCTAATATAATTATAACTGTGAAAGTTAATTATGTCTTCAAGCAGAAACTACTGGGTGGATTTGGATGAAATTTTAGAGAGGGATAGAGTTGGACCTGGGTAGGACATACAGATAAAACTACCATGTACCAATGAGTACTCAGCCAGACGAGTTGCGAACGCAACTATAAGATCTGAAGATGATCCAAGTGATCGAAACATGTAATTAAACAATTATATTGCAACTGTTGACGGAAATAAATACCATGGAACAGTTTTCGAAGTTGCTCCATACTAGGTGAATAAAGTCGCAGTCAGAAGCTAGTAAAAATGAACAATGAAGTTTTACTCAACCACGAAAATGTGGCCCCCTGCCGCGAATCAAACCATGAACAGTATTGTCACACACTGCTAGTAATTCAGCGGGTGGCAGAGTGCACGTCTTAGCGGACAAAAAATACCTTTTTATGTTCATATTCTGAGATGGGAATAATTTTTGGATTTCACTTCGTGCTTTTGAAGTTTGTTAGCAGTGTTCAAAAAGTTAAAAGTCGAAAATCCTTCATTCGGCTAAAATGTTATATACAGTAGAACGTCGATTATCCGAAGTGTAATTGGGGGACATGGATGTTCGGAAAACCGATTATTCGTATAATCTAACTGTATACTTCTAGTTGCCAATAAGAAGTACTGTACAGTAAATGTATTTATACAGTATTTGGAGTTGCGCGATCGTTCACATTGCGCCGAGCGGCACGCCACATCACTTGGAAGCCGCAGCTGTTGCTGTGAACAGCTTTGATGCTGCCGCTACTTCTGCCGACTGGAGTGTGCCCATTGTTGTACTCAGCGACTGTCGGCTTGGCCTGTCAGCAGGCCCCAATAGAAGCAATGTTCGTTACCCCGTGGCCCAGTGCGGCTACTGTGGGAAGCTTAGTTTGACGAAGGGGGAATTAATGAACGGTAGAGTGGGAAGGTAAAATAAATAAATAAATAAAAATAAAAAACGCCGCTCTACTGTAACTTTTTCCGAACTTTGCTCACGGAGGCCGAGGGGCCCCTTGATTTCGGGGCCCCCGGGGCACTGCCCCGCCTAGCCCTATGATAGGTAGCCTTGAATTTCTTAGGGGAAGGTGACGCCGCATACTTCGCGTCCCTAGATGTCGCACTACCTTATCCCACAGCGGCGTATTCAAATTTCAATCAGTTTGGTTGTTACGACGTGTCGTACCTTTACGTTTGAACACCACTCTCAGTTTGACTTTTCGCAGATTATAAAGGTATCTGTTAAGTTTGTGCGTGATTTCGAATCGTTTCCGTTTTGCATTTTGGTTTTCTGATTGCTGTGTGTAGAGTGTGTGAGGGAGCTGCATGCGCTGGAAAATATACTGCCAATTGGAGTAATCGGGACATTTTCGACGTACTCAAAATGTGCAATCGTTTGTAAAGCTATGGAAACAAAACTGCAGTGGCCATCGGTCCCTAGATTTAGAAACTACTAAACCGAACTTACGCGCTAAGGACAACGCACACACCCAAGCTGATGGAGGACTCGAACCTCCGACGCAGACGCGCAGTCCGCAGCAAGACGTCTTAGAACGCACGACCATTTCCGCGCGGCTTTGAGTGCAATAGAGGGTTGACTGCAGCAGAGGTAGCCAGAAACATTTGCGCCTGTTAAGCGAATAAACCACTGCACAGAGCACGGCAAGAAAATGTTATTTCTTTTTAAAGAGCGTCCTTTTGGACTTAGTGACTCTTCAGGTTCAGTAAGACCTTCGGGATATGAGAAAGATACTTTCAATGCATTAATCCGCAATAATCCACTTCAACTTACCCGAGAACTGGCAGATGTGACAAACTGTGATCTTTGCACCATCTAGTGATATGTGGATGTGAAGTGGTAGCTCCAGAATTCGGATGTGTGGGTACCACATCCCTACATCCAAATCACAAAAATTTTCTGGTGGCCGTATGTATAACTCTGCTTCCAACAACTACATATTTACTCTGTAAATAACTTTTTAGTGCATGACAGAGGGTTTATCGAACTGCTTTCATAATATTTCTCTAATGTTGCATTCCTTAAGAGAGCGCTGGAAAACGGAACACCTCAATTTTTCATTTTCCGATCTAATTTATTTTATTTTATTGTAATTATCATGTCTCATTATGTAGGTGGGTGTTAACTAAAAGTGTTCGCATTCGTGGAGGCGGAAGTTGGTGAAAGAAATTTTGCAAATAAGTCTCGCCGCAAGAAAAACGCCTTTCTTTTAATGATTTCCATCCAGCACGTGCATAATTTGCGTGACACTCTCTCCCCTGTATCGCGATAATATAAAACGAGCTGCTCTTTCTGAAATTTCTCTATACCTACCGTCAGTCCTACTTTATGGGGTTCCCACAATGCGCAGCGATCGTCCAAGACAGGACGAACAAGGGTGATGTAGGTTATTTCTTTAGTCGACCTAGTGTATCTTCCAAGCGTTCTGCCAATAAAACGTAGTCTTTGGCTCGCCTTTCCTAGATATTTCCTATGTGTTCTTTCCAATTAAAGTTCTTCGTAATTGTAATTCCTAGATATTTTGTTGAATCTACTGTCTGTAGATTTGATTGATTTATGGTGCAAATGAAGTTTGACGGATTTCTTTTTGTGCTCATTTATGGATGACTTCATACCTTCCATTATCTAGGGTCATCTGCCATTTTTCGCGCCATGCAGATATCTAAATCGTTTTGCAGTTCCTTTTGATCTTTTGGTGACTTCATTAACCGATAAACGACAACATAATCCGCTAACAGTTTAACGGAGCTGCTCAGATTGTCTTCCGAATCGTTCATAAGGGTAAGGAACTGTAGTAGTCCTTTAACTACCATATTGAGCGGTAGATATCGTTTCTGTTAAATTCGATGTCTTTCCGACAGTTACTGCGTACTGTGTTCTTTCTGACTTTTCTGACTTTCTGGGCTCGTCATCAATTGGCTCGTGAACATCACCAACCATTCCTATCGTGCACATATACTGGTGACGATAAACTGTGTCTTCTGTGCTAACATAAGGAAAATAAAGGATAAGCCGAAAAAGAAAACCGCAATTTTCCCTAGAAGGCCTGTGTGCATAAAAAAAAAAAAAAAAAAAATAATGGTATGCATATGGTAAAACAGAACCGGGGTGTTTTACTGCCAATTGCTTCTCCGAGATGCAAACATCACTGCAGACATTTATTGTCAACAACTAGGATGTCTCGCAGACGCAATACAACGACAATGACCAGGAAGACTGCGTGAAGTCAGGCTACTCCACGATAACTTCCTCTCGCATTCTGCATAATTGAAGAAAAAAAAAAAAAAAAAAAAAAAAAAAAAAAAACGTATAGGCCTAAAGAATTTGCGTTGGGAAGTAATTCCTAACCTTATTTATTCACCTTATCTATTGTCTTCGGTTTTCAGCTTGTCCGCCTTCTACTGAAAAACATACAAGGAACTTCTGGATGAAAATGCCCTCTGGACATAGCTCGACTTATTCTTCTGAAAACGGAGGGATTTCTGCAATCCCAGAATCAAAAACTTAGCTTCTTCATTATCATCACCTTCTTCTTCATCGCAGTCTTTTCCCACGTCACTTGGGATCGCCGGAGATAATTGTAAATATTCTTCTTCTTCATCATCATCTTAGCCTTTCCGCGCCACGTGGGCTCAGAGTTGCTTTGTTGTATTCTTCTCTTCCATTAATGCCTAGACGATGCTTCTTCTGTCTTCCAACATCTTTCTTTTAGATCCCCTGCTACCCTGTTTAAAAAAAAAAAGATCAATTATTTGTAAAACTATGGGACGAAACTGCAGTGGTCATCAGTCCCTAGGCTTATATACTACTTGAACTAACTTATGCTAAGGACAACACTCACAACACGTCAAACACACACACACACACACACACACACACACACACACACACACACACACACACACATACACACATGCCCGAGGGTGGACTCAAACCTCCGACGGGGAGCAGCCGCGCACTCATTAGCCTTGTATTTCCATCTCATGCTTGGTCTTCGTCTTCAACTTGACCCTTGGATTTTCAGATCTTCTCGCTCTGTAGCTCTCCCATCTTCTCTGCACCGTGCGAGTTTACACAGTAGCAACATACTAAACTCGCATTGGGAGGATGGCGGTTCAAATCCGCATTCGGCCATCCTGCTTTATGTTTTCGGTGGTTTCCCTTAATAACTCAAGACAAATATCTGGGTGGTTCCTTTCAAACGGCACGGCCTGTTTCCCTCCCATACGTAAGAAAAATTATCCGAGACTGATCTCCATCTCTGATGACCACGATGTCGACGGGACGTCAAACTCTAATCTTCTTTCCTTCTTCTCTGCACGTGCCCATGCCACATTAGCTACTTTCTTGAATCTTTTTCCTATGGGTCCCACTTTCACTGTTCCCCTAACGCAATCATTCCTTATTCTATCCCTTCTATTAACTCTACGCATCCATCTTAACATTCTAATTTCAGCCACTTGCATCTCTCTCTCTCTTAGGCTTTTGTAATTGGCGGAGACCTCCACAGCTAACCCTATCACTCTTTACGCCACTTAATTTCCTCCATTCCATCCATCACTGTTTATACTGGAGTTACTTACAGTTGCACGGAGTGACACTTGCTCGAAGAGGGAATTTGTTGACACTTGCCCGCAGCCCAGGACACCGCAGATAGTGGACAGGGTGTTCCACAAGTAGGGGACACCGGCATGTCCACCGAAGGTACCTTAGAACTCCCTCGCCGTCTGAGTTAACAGCTCGCGTTAAAATTGAACGGTCCGACGTCGTTACGTAGCACGGCTTACACGGTCGAGTGGAAGCGCAGGAGTGACGATCGTAATTTGGTTCGACGTAAAATTAAAAACCAACATTAGTATATACGGCGAAGTCTTTAAGGGGAGAATCCGCCCAAAACTTTAACTCTTCTTCTACTTTGGCGATAGCAACAAAATTTTGAAATCGTGTATACTATGTAAAGATGTCGTAATATCCAAGATTTTAAGTCCATGACTTCATGGGTTATCGAGTTCTGAAATTTTAATTTGTGTTAATGGAATACTAGAAAACCAACTTTGGTACTTCCAACTAACAGATTTTCTAGATACATTCACAAGACATAGTTCAACAGTTCTGTACATTTATCTTATGAAATACAATGATCATATGTTTTCAGGGTTTATTTTAAATTTCAGCCTTACATTTTCTTTAATTTTTGGTACTTCATGAACCACAGACTTTGCCGAAGTGGGGTGGCTTGCGTGCCTCAACGATACAGATAGCCGTACCGTGGGTGCAACCACAGCGGAGGGGTATCTGTGGAGAGGCCAGACAAACGTGTGGTTCCTGAAGAGGGGCAGCAGCCTCTTCAGTAGTTACAGGGGCAACAGTCTTGACTCAGCTGGCCATGTAACATCAGCTAATCTGGCTTTGCCATACAGCTACTGCGAACGGCTGAAAGCAAGGGGAAACTACAGCCGTTACCTTTCCCGAGGACATGCAGCTCTACTGTATGAACATATGATGATGGCATCCTCTCGGGTAAAATATTCCGGAGGTAAAATAGCCCCCATTCGGATCTCCGGGCGGGGACTACTCAGGAGGATGTGATCATCAGGAAAGACAACACTGGCATTCTACGGATCGGAGCGTGGAATGTTAGATCCCTTAATAGGGTAGGGAAGCTAGAAAATTTAAAAAGAGAAATGGATAGGTTGAAGTTAGATATAGTGGGGATTAGTGAAGTTCGGTGGAAAGAGGAACGGGATTTCTGGTCAGGTGAGTACAGGATTATAAATACAAAATCAGTTGCAGGTATTACAGGAGTAGGTCTGATAATGAATAAGAAAATAGGAATGCGGATAAACTACTATGAGCAGCAAAGTGATCGCATTATCATTGTCAAGATAGATACGAAGACAACACCGACCACAGGTTTATATGCCAACTAGATCTGCCGATGATGAGGAGATCGAAGAAATGTATGAGGAGCTACAGGAAATTATTCAGACAATTAAGGGAGAGGAGAACTTAATTGTTATGGGAGACTAGAATTCGGTAGTAGGACAAGGAAGGGAAGATAGTAGATGAATATGGTCTGGGCAAAAGGATTGAAAGATGAAGCCGCCTGGTAGAATTTTGGACGGAATATAATTTAGTTATAACAAACACCTGGTTTAAGATCACGAAAGAAGGTTGTATACGTGGAAGAGACCAGGAGACACCGGGAGATACCAGATAGATTTTATAATGGTAAGACATAGATTTCGGAACCAGGTTTTCAAAATCAAATCAAATGTTTGTATAGCTTATGGGACTTATCTACGGGGTTATCAGTCCCTAAACTTACAAACTACTTATGAACTAGCTAACACTAAGGACGGCACAAATATCCTTGCCCGAGGGGGGATTCGAACCCCCGACCGTAGTGGCCGTGCAGACCGTGACTGACGCGCCGCAGTCCCCTCGGCCATCGCTACCGGCGAACTAGGTATTAAACTGTAAGACATACCTAGGGGCAGATATAAAATCCGACCATAACTTATTGGTAATGAATTGTAGACTGAAACTGAAAAAACTGCAGAAAGGTAGGGCAATAAGGAGATGGGACCTGTATAAACTGAAGGAACCTGAAGTCCTTGAGAATTTCAGAGGGAGCTTTAGGCAACAATTGGCAGAAACGGGGGAAAGTAAAACAGTAGAGGAGGAATGGATAGTATTGAGAGATGAAATAGTGAAGGCAGCAGAGGACAAAATAGGTAGGTAGGCAAGACGTACAAAAAATCCTTGGATTACACATGACATACTAAATTTAATCGATGAAAGGAGAAAATATAAAAATTCAGTGAAAAACAGGCTAAATGGAGTACAGAATACTAAGAAATGAGATTGACAGGACGTGCAAAATGGCTAAGCAGGAGTGGCTAGAAGGCAAATGGAAGGATGTACAAGAATGTATAAATAGGGGAAAAATAGATACAGCCTACATGAAAATAAAAGAGATTTTTGGAGATACGGAAAACAGCTCTATGAATATCAAGAACACAGATGGAGAACCAGTTCTAAGCAAGGAAGGGAAAGCTGAAAGGTGGAAAGAATATTTAGAGAGGCTCTACGAAGAAAGTGATCTTAGAGGCAATATTATAGGAACGGGAGATGAAGTAGATGAGGATGAAATCGAAGATACTGAGAGATACTGAGAGATGAATTTGACAGAGCAATGAAAGACCTAAGTCGAAACCAGGCCCCTGGAGTAGATGACATTCCCTCAGAGCTACTGAATTCTCTGGGACAACCAGCCATGACAAAACTGTTTCACCTGGCGTATGAGACTGGCGAAGTACCCTCAGACTTTAAGAAAAATGTAATAATCCCCATTCCAAAGAAACCAGGCGCAGACAGGTGTTAAAACTACAGAACCATCAGTTTAATAAGTCATGGTTGCAAAATATTAACACGAATTATTTACAGAAGGATGGAAAAGCTGGTAGAAGCTGACATCGGGGAAGATCAGTTTGGGTTCAGGAGAAATGTAGGAACACGGGAGGCATACTCACTTTACGGCTTATCCTAGAAGATAGATTAAGGAAAGGCAAACCAACTTTTTTAGTTTTTGTAGATTTGGAGAAGGCTTTTGATAATGTTGATTGGAATAAACTGTTTCAAGTTCTGAAGCAAGCAAGAGTAAAATATATGGGGCGTAAGGTTATTTACAACTTGTACAAAAACTAGACAGCAGTTGTCAGAGTTGAAGGGAATGAAAGGGTTGCAGTGGTTGGGAAGGGAATAAGACAGGGTTGTAGCCTTTCTCCAATGTTATTCAATTTGTACATCTAGCAAGCTATAAAGGAAAGCAAGGAGAAATTTGGAGAAGGAATTAAAGTTCAGGCTGAAGAATTAAAAACATTGTGTTTTGCCGACGACATAGTAATTCTGTCAGAGACAGCATAGGACCTGGAAGAGCAGCGGAACCGAATGGACAGTGTGCTGAAAGGTGCATATAAGAGGATCATTAACAAGAGCACAGCAAGGGTAATGGAGTGCAGTCTAAGAAAATCACGTGATGCTGAAGAAATTAGATTACGTAACGAAACAATAAAGGAGATAGATGAATTTTGTTACTTGGGCAGTAAAATAACAAATGATGTTCGCAGTACAGAGGATATAAAATGCAGAATGGCAATGGGTAGAAAAGCGTTCTTGAAAAAGAGAAATTTGTTAACATCGAATATTGATTTAAGCCTAAGGAAGTCCTTTCTGAAGGCATTTGTGTCGAGTATTGCCTTGTATGGGAGTGAAACATGGACGATAAACAGTGCGGGCAGGAAGAGGATAGAGGCTTTTGAAATGTGGTGCTACAGAAGAATGCTGAAGATTAGGTGGGTGGATCACGTGAATAATGAGGAGGTACTGAACAGAACTGAGGAGAAAAGGAATTTCTGGCATACCTTGAGTAAAATAAGGGATCGATTGCTAGGACACATTCTTAGATATCAAGTAATCGTGAATTTAGGATTGGAGGGAAGTGTTTGGGGTAAAAACCTCAGAGGAAGACCAAGAGATGTATACAGTAAGCAGATTCAGACAGTTGTAGGTTGCCGTTATGTGGAGTTAAAGAGGCGTGCTCAGGATAGTGTGTTGTGGAGAGCTGCATCAAACCAGTCTCCGGACGGAAGACCACAACAACAACAACTTCGATGTAATCATAAAGTCAACAAGTTACATGTTTGATAATACACTGCTGCCCATTAAAATTGCTACACAAGAATAAATGCAGATGATAAACGGGTATTCATTCGACAAACATACTAGTACTGACATGTGATTACATTTTCACACAATTTGGGTGCATAGATCCTGAGAAATCAGTACCCAGAACAACCACCTCTGGTCGTAATAACGGCCTTGATACGCCGGGCACTGAGTCAAATAGTGCTTGGATGGTGTGTACAGGTACAGATGCCCATGCAGCTTCAACACGATACCACAGTTCATCAAGAGTAGTGAGTGGCGTATTGTGACGAGCCAGTTGCTCAGCCACCATTGACCAGACGTTTTCAATTGGTGAGAGATCTGGAGAATGTGCTGACCAGGGCAGCAGTCGATGCATATCACTGCATCTTCTTCCTGTCCATTAAATTTCGCGCCTACATATCTCGGTCACCTCTTGTTCGCATCAACGACACTTTGAACAGTGGCCGTTACAATTCAGAAGTGTTACAACCCGTAGCTCTATCCTTCACTCGATCCCTGCAAAACCCTACGGGCCTTTCTGGATACGGAAAATGTTCGACTGCTGCCCTGGCTAGCACTTTCTCCATATCTCCATATCTCTCACCAATTGAAGGAAGGAAGGAAGGAAGCTTGGAGTTTAACGTCCCGTCGACAGCGTGGTCATTAGAGACGGAGCTTACGCTCGGAGTATTTGGGTAAGGATGGGGAAGGAAATCGGCCGTGCCCTTTGAAAGGAACCATCCCTGCATATGCCTGGAGCGATTTAGGGAAATCACGGAAAACCTAAATCTGGATGGCCGGAGGTGGATTTGAACCACCATCCTTCCGAATGCGAGTCCAGTGCGTTACCACTGCGCCACCTCGCTCGGTCACCAATTGAAAACGTCTGGTCAATGGTGGCCGAGGAACTGGCTCGTCAAAATACGCCAGTCGTTACTCTTGATGAACTGTGGTATCGTGTTGAAGCTGTATGTGGACTTGTACCTGTACACGCCATCCAAGCTCTGTTTGACTCAATGCTCAGGCGTATCAGGGCCGTTATTATGGCCAGAGATGGTTGTTCTTGGTACTGATTTCTCAGGATCTATGCACTCAAATTGCGTGAACATGTAATCACATGTCAATTCTAGTATATTTGTCCAATGAATACCCGTTTATCATCTGCATTTATTCTCGGTGTAGCAATTTTAATGGCCAGTAATGTATATCCACATGGATGCTTGTTCTACGTTGGTCTTACGTGACCAAATAGTACAGTTTAGTGTAGTGAAAATGCCATGGATCTTCAGACGTGCAGAGTATGCTATAATGCTGATATGATATTTGTCTATGGTTTGTCCAATCAAAATTCCACAACTGCTGTGCTAGAATACCAATAACAATTTCCAAATCCCAGTGCCAGATGGCACGGTGTTTCTGATATTGCGTGACCTTGGTACGCTACCCCGCGTTAAATTTGTCCCTGAACTTCCCGCACAACAAACTCTTAATGAGGATGAGAACATTCAAGTAGTGGAACGCAGTCCAACAACTAGCTCTAGAATAATTGCTGCGCAACTTGAAATTCCACAAACACGAGTGACACACACAGTACACGAAGGCCTGTATGTATTTCATCGGCATTTGCATGAAGAAGATGCTGCCGCCCGGCAAGAATTGTATCCATGGATCATTGCCAATTATTAATTCAACGTAATCTCTTCACTGATGAGTCAACGAAATCAACAACACGCACAACTCTCACGTTTGTAAGAGGAAAATGTGTACGCTACTGTGGAAACGAATTTTCAACGGTGCTTCTCAGTCAACGTGTGGTGCGGTATTATTGAGGACCAACTCATCGGTTCAGTTATTTTAGATAATCGTTTTTAAAGGCTGATCGACCAGTTAAAGGCCATACCGGTTAAAAACATCCAGTGCTGTGACCTACAGTCGGAACAACGACTCTGCTAGTATATAGCTGCCCAAGGGGACTACTTTGAATGGGATAACATTGTTGTTTGGAAAAGAAAAAGCTTTGGTAAGTACAAGTTCAGTCTCATTACTTTTCTGTCACACCTCATTTATTCTAACTTGTAAAACATTACAAAACAATTTCGCTGTGTGGGGGGGGGGGGGGGGGGGAGGGAGGAGCGGGGGCGATTTATCTACTTCTGCCCTCACCTCTTGCCTACGGCCCTGGCTGAACCAGCCAACCATGGTGACTTCAGAAATGTGTTACAACCCCTACATATCGTTCCCGTAAGGACTGTGAAGACGAGATTCGATTAATTACAACACTAACAGACTCATTTAAGCTGTCATTCCTCCCGACTGGAAAAGTGAATGGAACCGAAAGTAGTCCTAATTACATGTGCTTCTACACTATTACTCTGCACCTCACACTTACGTGCCTGAGAGAAGATTCGTAGAAAGATTTTGAGACTGTTTCTCTACCATTCGAAGCTCGAACAGCACGCGGGAAAACGAACAAATGTTCAAATGATTGGACCAAACCGCTATGAACATCAGTCCATAGATTTACAAACTACTTAAACGAACTTACATTAAGGACAACACACACATCCGTGCCCGAGGGAGGACTCGAACCTCCGGCGGGAACGTCCGCCCAGTCCGTAGCAAGACGCCTTAGACCACGCGGCCATTCCGAGTGGCGAAAACGAACATCTAAATCGTTCTGTTCCAGCTTATTTTCTCTTATTTTATGACTGTGGTCATATCTCCCTCTGTAGAAGGCGATGAACAAAATATTTTCACATTCGGAAGAGAAATCTGTTGATAGAAATTTCGTTAATACACCTCCCCGCAACGATAAATGTCTTTGCCTTGAAACTGCCACGCCAGCTCGCTTTTGGGTCCCATACCGCACAGTACTACACCAGCAAACGACGGACAATCCTATTGTATGTATGCTGTCACTTAAGTGGATTTATGTTCACGGAATGTAAGACATTTAACTACGAATGGGCAAAGTTGAAAATGTGTACCCAACTGGGATTCGAACCAGGGCCTCCTGCTTACTACGCAGTTGCGCTGTCACCACTGGGGACACAGCGATCATCACACCTGCGCGGAATTACTCAAATACGTCTCTCGTCAGATACAAATTTGCAACTTTACCCTACCCAACTCGTAGTTTTTGTAAGCTGATTCCCGTAAGAGTAAGGGCCTAGGAGTGCCTTCGCACTGAAGAAAGGGTCATTGCCCGTCACCGGCATATTATATAATTTATATATATTGGTGGATTTGTTGCGTCTTTTAACAAGGGACACCTTTAACCTCGAACGCTCGGAACCACATGAAACAAAGTTAGGAATAACAGGCAATCATAAACAGGACTGGTGTACGTCATTTTCATGCAAAACGTTACAATTGTACCTCAAGTAACATTTTAACAGATAGAAACAAAGTAGCAGGATATCAGTACGATAGGAAGGAAATTATATGTAATTTAATGACTCTGTGTATCATTACATATTCAATCAGTAGCGACAGAAACGGTCTGCTTAAAGTACTTATAATAGCGCAAAACACACATATACAGCAGCAGCACACACCTGAAAAAGTGCTTATATTACTGCTTAAAGTGCAGTTGAGGGATTTCGTTGAAGTGGTCAAAACAAATTGGGAGAGAACATTGAGCATAGCTCACTAAAGCCACGTTATGATATTCCAAATCACTTCCACATTCACGCAGTCCGATATCAAATGACACATTAATTACATTTTGGCCCACTTTAGGTTACGGTAGTAACACTAAAAGTGGGCCTTTGCGATCGTCTTTTGACAGCTCGAAATTTAAATGAAAATAACGGCTTAACCATGCATCTGGCTCGAAAATTGAATAACCGAATTTGTAGAGGAGAAAATTCTCTACAACTTTGCTCTCTTATATTTTTTCATATCTCGTATTGTTTCAGAGATATTTGCAAAAATAACGGCGATTTTGGGATGTATGTCTGTCTGTCCATAACGTGTTCCCTGTTTCTAAGACGAACCGTTCAACCGAACAGCACCAAATTTTGCACACATAATTGTATGCCGCCAGAGACCACCTTTTTCACATTTTTCGGACAAAAAATACGGTAGTAATACCAAAAAAGCCGTTTGTAATATAATTGTAATTGCAAACGAACCGTTAATTTGACACGAAAATTGAATAACCTAATTGGTAGAGGGGAAAATTCTCTACAACTTCGCTCTATTATGTTTTTTTCATATCTTGCATCGTTGCAGAGATATTTGCAAAAATAACGGCAATTCGACGATGTCTGTTTGGCTGTAACGTGTTCCCACTTTTTAGGTCGAACCGTTCAACCGCTCGGCACCAAATCTTACAGATATAATTGGTGGCTACCAGAGACCAGAACCTGGCTTTTTGAAATATTTCGGACAAGAAATACGTTAGTAATACCAAAAAAGGCCGTTTGTAATGTAATTTTAATTGCAAATAAACCGTTCATCTGACGCGAAAATTGAATAAACGAATTTGTAGAGGAGTAAATCCTCTACAACTTTGTTCACATATATTTTTTCGTTTCTCGTATCGTTTGAGATATATTTGCAAAAATAACGGAGTTTTGACACCTTCAATTGAATTAACGAAAACCAGCCGTTCGCAGATGTCACGTGACATTCCTCGCCCAGAACTCTCTGTGGCATATGCCATCTTGCGTTGCGTATTTGATGATTTTCTTATTGTAACTTACATGTTGTCATTTCAAAGCAATGGCGCACTGAAGAATTAACAAAATCCCGTCGTCCTTCGTACGATAAATGATAATGTAGTGTCTACAAATGCCATATTAGCATCAGTTAACAACGATTATCAATAGTATAAGATTAAAAAATACTACCTGTAACTGTTAGCTATAGCATAGTGGGCAATGCGTTGGACTGTGACGCTGGAGGTCAGTGGTTCGAAACCCGCTGCTACCTAATTTTCTCCCTTAAAGGGTTTCAGACACTCTTATTAATTAATTTTGTTATAATTTATATTATTATTTTGGTCCAAAATGTTTGCAAATCTTGTTGTTGTTGTTGTGGTCTTAAGTCTGGAGACTGGTTTGATGCAGCTCTCCACAATACCCTATCCTGAGCAAGCCTCTTCATCTCCACATACGAACGGTAACCTACATCTGTCTGAATCTGCTTACTGTATCCATCTCTTGGTCTTCCTCTGCGGTTTTTACCCCACACACTTCCCTCCAACGCTAAATTTACAATCCCTTGATGTCTAAGAATGTGCCCTACCAATCTATCCCTTCTTTTAGTCAGGGTATGACAGAAATTTCTTTTCTCCCCAATTCTGTTGAGTACCTCCTCATTAGTTACGCGATCCACCCACCTAATCTTCAGCATTCTTCTGTAGCACCATATTTCAAAAGCCTCAATCCTCTTCCTGTCCGCACTGTTTATCGTCCATGTTTCACTCCCATACAAGGCAACACTCCATACAAATGCCTTCAGAAAGGACTTCCTTAGGCTTAAATCAATATTTGATGTTAACAAATTTCTCTTTTTCAAGAACGCTTTTCTACCCATTGCCATTCTGCATTTTATATCCTCTGTACTGCGACCATCATTTGATATTTTACTGCCCAAGTAACAAAACTCATCTACCTCCTTTATTGCTTCGTTACCTAATCTAATTACTTCAGCCTCACCTGATTTTCTTAGGCTGCACTCCATTACCCTAGTTTTGCTCTTGTTAATGTTCATCTTATATGCACCTTTTCAGCACACTGTCCATTCCGTTCAACTGCTCTGCCAAGTCCTTTGCTGTCTCTGCCAGAATTACTGTCGTCGGCAAAACGTAATGTTTTTAATTCTTCCCCCTGAACTTGCAAATCTTATAAAACTACAAATCTAAAGTGGGCCGTAAAACACGTCAGTGCGATTTTTTAAATGATAATGTTGGTATGTCATTTCATACCGTGGCATACCAAGCAACATAGACTTAGGTGCGGCAAATTGACTGTAAATCACGCAGTGACGTTTCACGATGACATAACGATTTTGTACCTGCACTTGTGGTTTGGCACCTTGTAGTCTTACAAAATCAGTAATCCTTCTGATATAAACTTTATATTGCCGAAAGAAGTAAACATCAAGGGGTTGGCAATATATTGTGATTTTTGGTAGCAATATCTTCAGTGTAAAATCTATGATTGGAAAAATTGCACTTAGAAGGGTGTGTATGATCCGCCCAGGAATCACATTACAAAAGGCACTATGTTATCATCTAGTGGCACTAACAGACAAGTGCGGCGTTTTGTATGGAAATAACGCACCCTTGTTTTGTTTACGATTGCTCTTATTCTAAGTATGGTTTTTTGCGGTTACGAGCCTTCGAGGTCAAAGGTGTTAGTTGTAAGTGTTCTGACAGCAAAGTGCAGTCTTTGGTTCATCCTTTCGCATAATGGTATAAATAGTAGGCCTCGGTTGCACAGTGATAGTGCCAGACTACAAATCCAAAGGTCGCGGGTTCGATTCGCGCCAGGCCCTAGGATTTTTATCTGTCACTTTCCACTTCTTTCATCTCTGGCAGTGTTGCTGATGTGAAAAATACCGAGTAGCACCGTGGTTCGAAACCCATGTTAAACTGTAGGTCCCCCTATAACTGGCTGCGTAAGTCAGTTCGATGGTCGGAGGAAGGCAACGGCATACCACCTCCAAACAGGACCATGCCTAGTAAAGCAATGTGGTGTTCAAACCAATCTTTGGATTGTTGACTGCTTTACCTTTTAGTACGATCTTAGATGCGGATGTAAGCTGGTGAAAGTTAACCGTTTCAGACCTGATATTTTATTTTTTGTAGGAAAAATTTAAAACCTTGTGTTCTTCATTAAAAAAGCTTTTATTTACAACAAAAGGTACAACAATGTATTTTTACACACATTGTTTGCATATTATAGTGTGTGCTATAAATAGTACATCAGGTTTTAAGTGTAGTAAATAGTTACACATAGCCTAAGCTCTTATTCCTTTATTTTCTTGTTTTCTTATCACCAGTGTTTCCACAAAACAAGTCTGTGTTGAAATGTCATTATCACTAAGCTTAGAAATTATGTGCACTGTCACCAATTTCACACGCTGTTCATGAATCACCTTAGCCATTATGGAAGGATTTGAAGCAGTTGTGTTTTGTTAGTGAACATCACATTTTTCACACTTAATTTTTGACTTAAGGATACACATTTTTTGCTTACGTCTTCACTGAGTGTCCACACTTTTTGGCTAATGTCCCACACTGTCGTATCGAATATCGTTCAGTGCTCTTACTTCTTCTTCAGTCTGTTCTCTTGAGAAAATGTGACAGGACCTTCAGTGTTAGGCCTTCCTCTCTTTGGATTCAAAACTGAAACACCAGCTTTAGCTAAGTCCTCAGCAATGTGAAAAGGAAATTCTAGCAGATCTTTCTGTTCTCTTTTTGGTGCCAGGTCCACCTTTAGATGTCGCTTATATTCGACCAACTGTTGGTGATAGGATAGCAAGATTTATGAAGTGGAATAAAACTCTATGAGTCCATTTCCGTGATCGAATAAATATCCGATACAGTTCAATTAAGAAGTCTGTTTTATCGACACCACCCATTGAGGAATTGTAAAATTTTATAACTCCAGGTCTGATCACTTTTACAAACCCTTTTTCGGGTTTATTCCAATGTTCAGTGTAATCTGGTTGTCCTTTCCCCACTAAAAGCGATGCCATAATCGCTTTCTTGTTGTCATTCCAATGAGTAATTCCACTTGCAGTTTCATGAATGTCATGTATTTTTTCATTTTTTTTATTGTTTGAAACGACTGACATTTTTTATTTGATTTTTCTGATTGTTCCAGAGTAAAAGAAACCTTTCTCGAAAAGATACCTAATAAACTGAATAGAAGCGAAAAAATTATCGGCATATATATATATATATATATATATATATATATATATATATATATATATATATATATATATATATATATATATATATATAAATGAATTGCTCTACGTTAGTCTCGCTAAGACTCGAGAACGGCTGAATCGATTTGGCTAATTTTACTCTTGAAATATTCGTGTAAGTTGTAACATTTACATGCTATTTAAGTAATTATAGTTCATTCTACCGATACGCAGCTTTTCAACATTACTTTGTATGGGGGTTCTGCTCGCTGCAACGTTATTCTCCTGGGGCATCGTGGTAGAAATAAATACTCGTAGGTACAATTTTTCACTTCTTTAATTTTCATTCAAACTTATTCTCCACCAAAACATTACAACTTCAAAACATATACAAAGCAAGAGAACTTAGCTGTTAGTACTTCCATTTTCAAAACAACAGACTGACCTAGCTTCCAGTGCACTTGACAAACGACTAAAACTCCAACTCCCCCACGCAAGGCGGTGAGGCAAATATATAACATCGACAATAATGGCATTACATTATCCATTGCTCATAACAATTGAATATATTGATTTACAATTACCGAACATACAAATAAAACAATTCATGTACACAAGAAAAATCACAATATAAAATGAAAACTATACATACAATAATTTTACAAGCCACATATCGTTTTAAGACTTAATCACGCTACTTTTTGTTTGACAACAAACCAAAATGTTAAATGTCAATTAATTAGTTAACTAGTACATCATACATGTTCCTAACATATACTGAACTATCACATATCTCGGCCATTCTGAAAATAGGTTCAAAATCTCACGTCAGTCAATATATACAAATGATCATGACATTGAAATTTCGACTTTTACATTAATTAACACAATTAGCTGGTCAACACAACTTGTTTATGAGCCTGACATATATACAATGCTATATATTTTAATGTCTTTATGTGGATACAAAAGTTTTTACCATTTTTATTGAAATAACATACAATGACAAAACTATTGTTTATAGAACTGTCTGGAAAGCATCTTATACAAATGTCTTAGATTTCATTAATTATCACTTGTTTTAATCACTGTATCACCGAGACACTGTCCTACACTGATTCCTAGGCTGGCTATATCGTTTTTAACTAACTTCACACGCAACTTTTATCACTATTGAACCACACGATTCCGGATCCGACGCAGACGGTATCGTAGGATGACATTGAGATGAGAGGACCAGGCAGACAGTATCGTACGATAACATTGAGATGAGAGGGCCAGCAGTATCGTCATGAAGTCCAGGGAAGGTTTAAACGGAGATAAAATATCGAAAAGCCCGGAAAAGAGAAATATCGAGAAAACTGAAACAGCTTTTTCCAGTGCGCTATCAATACCGTTCGTCCAGTTGCGATAAAATTTTGTACATTTCATGTTGAAAGCAAGAGGAAGGTACGCATCAAATAAAAAATTGTGTAAGTCACCCGGAAAGTAGGAAAATTTAGAAAAACCGAAAGCGATATTTTCTATGAATAAAAATCAATTGCCACATGGTTGTAAGAGTACTTGAGTACGGCTTGACAAAACAAGGTTTGTATGAAACAATTTTTTTGGAAAATCTACCGGAAAATTGGAAAATTTGCGAAAAACTGAAAGTGCTTTCTTCAATGTGTTTTTGATTGAATTCAGCACTGTAACTAACTATATGCACGATGGAGAGGGGTAGTTCTTTTTTTTTTTTTTTTTTTTTTTTTGGTTTGGTCACTATGGTCTTGGAAAAGTTTTCAGTAAAAACATGGGGACAGTTAAAAAGGAAAGTTGCAAAATTCGAACCAGTTTTCTTTTTCATTGTGTTTATAAATGTACTCAACACTATATGTTCAGAACCGTTCATCCGATTGCGATAAAATTTTGATCATTTGGCGTTCAACAAAAGATGAACGTTCTTATGAACTAAAAATTTGGGAAAGTTGCCCGGAAAATTTGAAAATTCGTGATAAACTGAAAGACCTTTTTTCAATGGGATATCAATATCATTCGTATGATTCCTATAAAATTTTGCATCTTTGACATTCAAAGCAAGAGTAACGTTTTTATGAAATAAAAACGTGGAAAAGTTTCCCGGAAAATTGGGAAATTCATAAGAAATAGAAAGATATTTTGCTATGAAATGTCAATACCATTCATCTGATTGCGATAAAATTTTGCACATTCGACCTTCAAAGCAAGAGTACATACATATTAGCAATTACAAAGCATTGACTAGATAACACAACAGCGAAGTCATTATTTTACATGTTTTAAATCTAAATTTTCCTCGCAATTTTTCCATATTTTACCACCGTTTAAAGCTTCCCTGAACTTCCATGAATGTGACATGAACATTATCCTGGACATGTGTGCGTTTACTGCATACTCTTTCCACCCACTATCGAGCCTATACTTGGGAGACTATCTGTTTTGTGTCCCTGCCTCATCTCCACTTTTGTGTCTCGGTTCCGCCGGTTGTCGTAGGTGTCGGTGGCCGAGTAGAAAGAGACCGACACAGGAATAAAGGATGCGCAGGTACGGAGGTGACCATCCAGTGGGACAGCAGAAACTAGAAACACTAGAGTAAATTAGAACGCGATATATATATTTCATAGAGACTTAGTAATACTTAACTTTTACATAGTTCTTGACTGCAGAATGCTGATACATAGTTTAGATAGAGGCATGCCTACTGATGATTCCTAGTGCCTATCCGATAGCCAAGTCTTAACTGGTTCCTATCTGATTCCCAAGTGGCCGATGCAGCAGTCGTGGCCACGAGCCGAGTTGCAGCAGAGAGCGTTCGTGGCTGACGTCGTAAGAACGCCACGCCGTGCGTGCATGGCGGCGCGCGGCGTAAGTACGTGGCGCGCACTTTAGACTTCTGCGACACCACAATCTGATAATACCTTTATAAAGCTACCGGGTCTAAAATATAAACGATTTAAATTAATAAGGTTTATATTAAGAGGAAAGTGATATGAAGTTCACAGGGTCATCTAGTACTTTATAGTTTTCCTTATTTGGCATTCTTTTACATAACTGTGACACTACAGCTTCAGTTACGCTAAAAGCTTTAGTCAGTTCAGGTTTGAGAGGTGTTGCTTTCCCATGGTAGACAATGAAATCCACTCTCTCCGCACAGAAGGTAACATTTCGCCCCCCCCCCCCAAGGATATGGCTTACCTTTTATGTATTGATTTCATATTCAACGATTCTCTTAAAGGAATATTTACTCATCAATACACAAGTTCTCTTCAAGATCTTGACTTCACACAATCAATCATAGGTGAAAGCTTCCATAGTCTGTCATTATTCAAAAAATGTTCAAATGTTTGTTAAGCTTAAGGGACTTAACTACAGGGTCATCAGTCCCTAAACTTACAAACTACTTATGAACTACCTACAACTAAGGACGGCACAAATATCCATGCCCGAGGGGGGATTCGAACCCCCGACCGTAGTGGCCGTGCAGACCGTGACTGAAGCGCCTCAGTCCCCTCGGCCACCCTGTCATTATTACTGTCTGGTTTGTCAGTTGCTAAATGTAGATTGTTCTGTAATTTTCCAAATCGATTCCGTGACATTGAATCAGCAATTAATGGAATGCGTATCAGTGGGTTCCAAAACAGCCTCAGCCTAGGAAAATTTAGAACACCCATGACGATGTGCATTGCAATGAGCTTCCGTATTTCTATGGCATCAGTTGAAATGCTGCTGCCCGTCTTTCTAACTGAGTAATTGTTTGTTTGAAAAGCAATGGTTTCGTAAAGACCCTCTCAAATATACCTTCCTAACTATTCATATGGTGTGCAAACCAGTGGCGTAACTAGGACTTGGCTTTGGGGGGGGGGGGGATAGATCTGCTCGACGAGCAAAATTTTAGTCAGTTTCCAGACAGACCACCATCTACCACTCACGTTGAAGAAACTAATTCACTCCCTTCCAATTAAAGCTTATGGTAAAACACCCGAAATTTCTAATCTTTACCTTTACCAGATTGCTTTTATACGATTTCTTTTTCTTTACTTATCTCTCTCTTTTTATTTTTTTCGTGTTCTGGGGGAGGGGGGGTTCTATCTCCCTCATCCCCCCCCCCCCCCATAGTTACGCCACTGATGCAAACATCTACATTATGTTGGAATGGTGTTCCAAGCCCAACACTATTATGTGGTGTCTCAAAGTCTTTCACTTTCCACCTCTCACACACAGGTACACGCTTCAGATGAGTTTACTCATCAGAACTAACATTTTCTTCTGTCTCAGCGGAAATTACAGTAACTGCAGTATTGCCAGCTCCAACAGTTGGACAGACAGACCTTGTTAATTCAAATCGGTTTTCCTCATCTTCTCATCATCATTAGAGATACAATCCAGGTCAGACACATCACCATTTTGCAATCGCTGTAGCAGATCTTCAAGATCAGCTTCTGATAACGGCTTATACTTGTCAATATGTTTTCTTCCAGCTGGATCCATTGAACAACCTACTCACCAAACAAGACCAGAATTAGACAGATAAATAAGTAGTCATTAGTTTCCACAATATTTTTAAAATTTCTGTGGAATCGGAAGTAATCTCTTCAATGGAACCCTCACAGAAACATGAGATGCCCTTCATTTTCATTCGGACTTTTGAGGGAAATTGGTCCATGTATGCAAGACATAAAAACAGACTAATTGCCAGTAAACATTCATTTGTTAATTACAAATAACGTTCTATACGAAGCAATTTATCATGGACTGTGTACAGTATACATTCACGAGTTGTATACTCTGGAGACCTGTTGTACTACATTTAGGACATTTATGGTAAGAATATAAATAGTCATACAGGGCATTTCCGGCATACTTATTGCGCTAGTTATACATATCACTATTTCAACTCCATTTATGAACAAAAATATTATTAATAAAAGTCAATATGCTTTAATAAAAATATATATATATATATATATATAGGCTAACCAGAAGTTGTGTTTCTGTCCACCATCTCGAATTCCGACGTAATTTGCAGGGCAGGTACTAGATGGCAGCTATTATTACACTCAGCTTGTCAAGTGTAAGTGTTACCGCAGACAAATATATACAGACGAGAAACCTCCGTAAAGGCCTGGTCACATGCTCAGGGGTGCGGGGCGGGGGGTGCTGAAGCAGTTCCGTAAGATGTCCCATGATGGCGCTGAAGGCAAATGTAGCCCTTTAAAACTCACCAGAGCAGGAGGCAGGTAGCGGCTGACCCCCACCACTTCCCCTTAAACGCCAGCAAGCCGGACACGGCTGTGGCCTCAAGGCAGGCGGTTCGAGCTCTTTTCTCAGCCACCCCCCCCTCCACGCTACCCTCTAACGTGCGAGAGGCACCCTCAGAAGTGCCTCTAGTGTGGTCAACCAGTACTAAGCCAGAGAACTGCCTGACAGCTGGTGGCATCTTACAGAACTACGAGGGGTGCATAGGACAGAGGTTTAGGGGGGCCTTCTTCTCTGTATATGTTACCCTGTGGTGTTAGTGTATTCAGCACAACCAAAGAGTCTCAGAATGTTGCAGAAAGAAATAATTACGTATTAAGTTATGTACTTTTTTTAGTACACCAGGGCTGAGAGTGTTAATAATGCTTAACCCTATGTGCATGCCTATCAAGGGGGCCAGCATTCATTTGCTGGGTATGGGTTTGGCGAACTCAGGGTCCACAAGATGGACTGCATCATGCCAGCAGTCCTCTGCACTGTAAGTTCTGTGCATGCCTCAGAGACTACCTGAGGGGTGATGATGGAACATTGTATGTTAGAGAGCCCAGTGATCTTTGCTTAACCACTTGAGTCAGTAGGATGTTCGAAATTTCTATTTAAAAAATATAAAATTAATAAGAAATAAAAAAACCTCAATCTCAAGGTGTGCTGTGGGCAAGGAGATGCATGGCTGTTGAAGAGCAACAGTCCGTAGCAGGCAACCACTGGGGACCAACGACACTTCAGTTTTATGAGGCTTATACAAATATGTGGGGCTCTGTCTGGATGGAACATGTTCGCTAGCTGCTCGAGGGACCACTGCAAAGCGTCTGAAGTCAAATTCAACAGAAAATAACTTAATGCCGTGATATATGTCCCCAAATCGTTCTCTTCCCTCTACTACATTGGAGAAATATCAGGCTAAAGATCAGGGTGAGCCATACTCTCCCAAATTCCTCGTGTACCCAAGAAGCGATGGGGAATCCTTCATGGAAACAAAGCCCCTTTTATTTGTTGAACATCTAGAAGTTTATTTTGGGGATGTCACAGGAAAGATGTGAAGCGGGTCAGTTCCGATAGAGGCAGCATCTCTTGCCCAGTTACGGCGCTACACGCCCATGACAAGCTGGAAGAATGGTCTGTCTCTATCACTCCACATAAGAGTCTAAATATGATCCAGGGAAATATGTTTCACCATAATCTCCTCTTGCAGTAAGTCGACAAGTTACACGCCAACCTCGAACGACAGGGTGTTCACTTCGTCCAGTGCGTCTTCAGGGAAGCCTAAGGAGAACAAGGTTGCCACTGGTGCCTTCATCTTGGCCTTCGATGGCGAGTCTTTGCCTGAAAAGGTTAAGGTGATGAAATGCCAGTATGACGTGTTATATGAAATTCCTCCACCGTACTTCTGGAAATTCGGGCACATGTCTTCCCGGCACAATTTCATCCTCCACATGCAGAAACTGTGGACTTCTGCCACATGTGGACTTTGTACTACCTCTCCCATCTGTGTATACTGTGGAGAGCACTATCCTCCTTGCTCGTGGCTTGGACAATACTCCATAAAGAAAGGAAAATTATGTAGCGCAAGACCGTGGATAAACTGCCGTACACAGAGGCAAAAATCAAGTATGTGTCCTTAAAAACATCGTTTGCTGTTGACATGTCGTCACCACTTTCTTTGGGGACGACCCTAAAAAACTTTTGGCGTTACTGTGGGCCCTGAGGGCTGTCAGACTCAATCTGGTTTCTTGATGGTTGGGTGCTCTCCTTCAACACTTACGTTGGGAACACTGGTCCCCAGCCCTAAGCCAGAGAAGTAGCAGCCTCCTCCAGCTCCTCTCGCAAGAAATAGGTCCTTAGGATAATTACCTTCTGCGGTTTCTTTCAATGTAAATGTAGATTCTAGACGTTTTCTGAAGGATCGGCAAGCTGCTGGTCTAAGATCTTCTCCACCCTCATCAGTCTCTGAAGTCAACTCAGAGTTGCCCTCCCAACATATTAAAGCAAAGAAAAAGCGAGAGGACAAAAAGAAACAGAAACACAAGAAACAAGAAACTTCCATGGATGCGGTGGAGATACCAGTGTCCACTGATGATCTAAATCTGTCCCATCAATTTACTCATGGCTTTCCAGAACGCAGAAGGCTTCATCCTCCAGTGGAATTGCGGCGGGTTTTTCCACTACCTGTCTGAGTTGCGGCATCTGTTTAGCATTCACCTACTTTCTGCATTGCGTTCCACGAAGCCAGGTTACTGGCGATGCAGCTCCCCCCCCCCCTGTGGTTATCATCGATATTACTGAAACCACACCGACTACGACAGGATATCAGCCGGCCGCGGTGGCCGAGGGGACTGCGGCGCGGCAGTCACGGTCTGCACGGCCACTACGGTCGGGGGTTCGAATCCCCTCTCGGGCATGGATATTTGTGCCGTTCTTAGCAAACGGGCTGGAGACTCAGCTTATTAAATAAACAAATTCCCAGTGCATATGTCACGTCACTAGTACACACACACACACACACACATACACACACACACACACACACTTGGAGAGAGTAAGAGAGAGAGAGACCACTCTATGCTGGTCACCTAAAAATTAGGGATTTTTGTGAGAAAGGTTGGTATCTCTATTATTTTTATTCTTCTTCCATGCATGTGGGTGATCCTCCAAACAAACACTGTTTCAACAAATCTTTGTCCTCGCCACTACTCAGCAACTTCCACATCACACGAAATTCAATTACATATATTGAAGTCCAATGTTTTAAACGAATAAGCAAGCCAGTTAGAGTTAGCTTCATAAACAATTGTTTAAATAAATAAGATAGTGGAACTTCCGTCCTCTTCTCAAGGCATCTATGACGTCAACAAGGCACACAATTGGAGAGATCAAACACCAGTGTGTGCTGTCATGTTTAACTCAGGCACACACGCACTTACACAGATATGGTTACATGCACACACAAACGAGCTCTGCCGCATGCTGCGAACAGCCTGTCTTGGCTTACACACATACACGTTCACTCACATGCACTTACATACACACAGTCACTTTCTCATACAAACTATGCTCCACGTTTGTGAACAGCCTGCTTTGGCTTCCAAGGAGCATGTGAAAGTTGCCTGACCCTACAAGAACTGCTCCTGATGGCAGCACACTCAGTGGTGGCAGCCAGCAACAGCCCACGATAAATTTCTTCAGGTAGATACACCTCACTCAGGCAGAAGCTAACATCTTACATCTTCTAATCCTAGCTGGAAAACCCAACGGGCATGCTTTCGAAAAATAACTACCTTAGAAAACTTTGACAAACAAGAAATGTCACTGCACCAGCTTAAAGTCACAAGAGCATGTTTCATGCAGACAATACAGTGCATTTGGAAACCACAGGCTGCTGAGGTCTCATTGCTCACTACTGCAAGACAGCCACTTTATGCTCCAACAGTGCCTAACAGAGACTAGGTGGCATGTGGAGGCTGCAATAGGCCACAGCCTTAGTGCTCATCTACCTGCGGTCAGCCAAAAGGATGCTGCACACTGTTGCAACAGTGACCTTTTCCCTCAGCAATGTCCTTAACAGAGATCTGCCACCACTGACTTTGAATACATGCAGATATCAGCTGTTGCCAAATGAGTTACAATATGGAGACCTTAGTTTTCACTTCATACGTCTTGTGATCTGCTTACATGAGCCTGATTCCACAGACAGATGTGTTATAACACACACACAAGCCAGAATACTGAGGTAGCCTTCCCTTTGAAAGCCAATAATCTGAAAACCAATGTATGAACACTCGCACTCAACTATTGCCTCTTATTACCTCTTTAGGGATTTCAGAAAATTTTATGCTGATGCCAGGAATTTCAGAAAAATGCTCTATATCTATCTTCCTTATGCTGCAACATTTCTCAGATGTGTTACCTCCCGAAACAGCTTTAAAATGGACAACGTAGGCATTGCAGGGGAGAAGAACACAGTAAGCTACTTCCACTCGTCAGTGATTTTACCCATTTTTAAGTCTTATACATCGAATTATTAGCACCAATAACCATTCGAAATTTGGCAGACAATTTTCAACATTCATTGCTGTTTGAGTTGCTTCTTGACATCAACCATATTGTTATTATATCAAGTAGTGAGCAGCCAAAGTCTACTTCTGCAGAATGTATAAAGAGGTATCACACATCTCTCAACAAGGTATAACCTTGCTATGCTTTGGCACTGTGGTTCCTTTCAGAGTATACAGTAGCCCCATACCTAGCTATCACACTAACCACTCACTCAGTGAAAGATCCAAGGACTGGAAAGTTGCATAGGTCACTCCAATATGAAGGGTCCACGGGAAAATGGGAGTAAGTCAGTTCTTCTCAATTTTTCAGGAGAGAAGATTTTAACACCAAACCTTCTGTACCAGACGCAATTTTTAGCCAATTCTCTTGAAATTTATGTTTAGTGTAGCCTTATATATAGTCGTTAGATACCTCTACAAGGTTTTCCTGCCGGCCGCAGTGGCCAAGGGGACTGAGGCGCTCCAGTCACGGTCTCACGGCCACTACAGTCGGGGGTTCGAATCCCGCCTCGGGCATGGATATTTGTGCCATCCTAGTTCGTAAGTAGTTCATAAGTAGTTTGTAAGTTTAGGGACTGATGACCCCGTAGTTAAGTCCCATAGACTATACAAACATTTGAACATTTTTTGAAGGTTTTCCTGTAAATGTACTTTAACAACCTAAAGAAAATATTACATCGAATGACGTCAATTTTTTTGTAGGGAAAAAGGGGGTAAGTCATTATGAAACGGGGAATGTCAGTAAATCTGGCTAATTCGTTAACTTTGTTAAACCTAGTACAATTAGAACTACCAGTATTATTTGAGAAGTAATTAAAAATGTAACAAATGAATGTGGAAAAATTTATTAGTTACAGAAAAACCAGAAAAATAATAAATTATAAACTAGAATTAATTATTTATAAATAGAACAAAACTTTGTAGGTCGAAACAATATCTTTGTAAACTATGTACATTCATTGCTTATTCATTTTCACTCTATGTCGTCTTCTTAGTTCTTGCACTTATTAGATTTGGGAAAGCAGTGTCATCTTGATGACACAGTTTATTGTTGCGCTTTTGTCCTTTTTCCAGTTTTGGCAGCTGGGAAAAAAACTGCCTAGCCTCTTCTCCGCAAAACATCTTTAAATGTTGTAGGTCTGCATACTTGTCATAAGTGATAGGTTGTGCACCTAAAACAATAACACCTTCTTCTAGTTTTTTTAAGAGTAAAAGTATGTGTAGTTGTTCATAAAATTAGAATAAAAACTGTTTTAAGTAAATAATACGATAAAAATGCTGATAAAAATAAGGATGAGACAATAAAACACTCACCCTTATATGCATAGTCAGGTAGAAAGAACTCTCCTTCAGGCTGAGGTTGTTGTGTTGGAACTGTAACTGGCTTGTTGATAACATGGCGATCCCAATGGCCATGGAATGTACATCTGTGTTCCAAAAATCGGGGATGCTCTTTTGCAGCCACTAATTCTTTTATTGGTCTAGAAGGAAATGGGCATTTCTTGAAATATAACTGATCCAAGTGTGTAGACCAATCTCTTACAAACTCCCTGTCTACTTCGACAACATGAAAAGGCGTGGGTTTTGCTCTTGCACTCTCTATTTCCTCTATCCAGTCTTTGGGCATTTCAACCCATTTTTTTGGTTGATAGTGGCCATGTTATGATCACATTCGAGATACGAGTGCCCACGGATTGGAAAAGTCATTTTCACGTGCTCAAGTCTCTTGACGTGATGAACAATGTAATGCAGCAGGCGGAAAATAGTCCAATTCTTGTTCTGCCCCCCGCAAGAGTCTGAAAATACATCTAATTTTCTAACAGAGGGATCAAGAATTGACATCACAAAATAAAACAAAAAGGAAGCGACCTCGTTAGACCCTTTGTAGGCTACTGTTTCATCACACACGAAGAAATATGAATTATCGGTTGACAATATATGAATATTAAACATGCACAATGTTAACTGTCTCTTCTAGTACACGTCGTTAGTTGTGATGTTAGGGATAGGTAAGTTCTTCTGGAAATCCATAGTAATGTTTTCACATTATTTTGATGCCCTGCTGTTTGCTTTAGAACGTCTTTTACGAATATAAAACACATCAGATTTTAATAAGTGAAATTTTTTCTCCGTTGACAGTTGCTTGATTTTTTTTCTGCACTCGCCCTTTCTGAACTATTTTCAGGGTACGATTTCAAAGCATGTTCAACAGCTCGAATTTCGGCAGCATGCCTATCACAGTAACTACAAGTGTCCATTTTAGGGAATCCGAAACCGACGTTAAATTCTGTGTTGAAAACACCTTTTTATTTTTCATACGACACAGATTGTATAGGGTATGATTTTTTAAATAACTCATACATCTTACTGATGTTCAGATCTGGTGGTAGATACACTTACTTACAGGTTTTCAAGCTGTAATGGCTTCGTTCACCTTTAAATGAACTAATGTGTTGGCGAACTGCCTCAAGTGCCTCTGATGTCTCACAATGTTTCCGATTAGAGTGTTGTCCTCGACCATCCTTAGGACTCACACCTTTTTTCAGGCAACGTTGTATTACTTCTAATTTTTTTTAGATATTCCATGAAAAGATGTAAAGGCTTTAGAACAAACATTTACTTCAGTGATAGAATTCTCCCTATTCACTCTTACACGATACGAATAACTGTTGTCACGAAATTTAGCTTCATTTTCCGGTCGCCTACGTCTCCTTTGCGATATAATATTTACATTAATTAGGCCTGCCAAGTAAGCATTCTGCTCATTCACAGTCATTTTGTTATAATTAGATATAACATACCCACGTTCTGCGTCAGTAATACTTTGGAAACATTTCAATCTGGAACATTTACAATCTGGCCCTAATTCATGGGTAGGTGATAAAAGTTTGTTTCTCACGTCGGAAAGTCGACATGTTCTCTTCCTTTTGTTCGTTTAATGTGACAGTTGACTGAAGGTGATAATTTCCTCATCTTCATTTTTCATGATCACTTCCACAGTTCAGTTAAAACGTAAAATAAACTAAAGAAATTCACACAACACACAAAGCACTAACTTAACCTCGCCAACAGCAGATGCTCAACACCTAGACAACGGAACGTAAACGGCAGGTGCGATCAGTGCTTCCAATTGACTAACCCCCTTTGTTCCTAGTTTCACATTGACTTACCTCCTTTTTCCCGTGGACGCTATATTTTTAAACCGCTGTAACTTTGAGACTATCCCCCTTCTTTCCATGAAACAAAAACCGATAAGAGCAGCTTGTTGAAAGCTTTCTAAAGCTGTAATAATCTAAAATTTCATTTTTTTTACTTACCCCCTTTTCCCATGGACCGTTCATATGCAAGAAAATCAATAGGTGTGATCCGAAAAATTGCTGGCCTATATCATGGGCATTGGTTTGCAGCAGGATTTCAGAACATATACTTTCTCAAACGTTATGAACTACCTGAAAGAGAATGGTCTATTGACCCATGGTAAACAAGGATTCAGGTTTGTGAAAAACAGATAGCTCTTTACTCACATGATGAGCTGAGTTCTATCAACAAGGGATCTCAAATTGATACCGTATTTCTAGATTTGCGGTAGGCTTTTGAAACTGTACCTCACATACGGCTTCTAGTCAAATTGCTTGCTTATGGAATATCGCCACAATGTGCAACTGGATTCGTGATTTCCTTTCAGATAGGACACAGTATATTGTAACAGACAGAAAGTCATCCAGTAAGACAAACGTAATATCTGGTGTTCACCAGGGAAGAATTATAGGGCCCCTGCTGTTCCTTATCCTTATAAACGATTTAGGAGACAATGTGAACAGCTCTCTTAGACTGTCCGCTGATGATGCTGTCACTTATTGGTTAGTAATGTCACCAGAAGCTCAAAAGCAGCTGCAAACTGATTTAGATAACATATTTCCATGGTGCAAAAATTGGCAATAATAAACGTCCGATCTACAGGCTGTAAATTCAGTTAAATACCTATGAATAACATTTATGTACAGCTGAAATTGTAAAGAACACATAGAAAATATTGTAGGAAAGGCGAACCAAAGGCTACGTTTCATTGGCAGAACACTAGAAGACGCAAAAGTTCTACTAAAGAAACTGCCTAAACCACACTTGTGTTTCCTATTTTGTAGTATTGCTGCCCCTTGTCGGATCCCCAATAAGTGGAGGTGGCAGATGATTTAGAGAAAGTTCAGAGAAGTGCAGTTTGTTTTGTATTATCGCGATATAGGAGAGAGAGTATTAAGGAAATGATTCGCGAGTTGGGGTGGAAATCATTAAATGAAAGGCTTTATTCGTTGTGGCTAGATTTATTTGTAAAATTTCTTTCACCAGCTTACTCTTCTGAATGTGAACATGTTTTGATAACACCCACCTACATAGGGACACGTGATCATCACAATAAAATAAGAGAAATCAGATAAAAGAGGTCTATTAGAGAATGAAACTGTAGGGAAATATCACAAAGTTGTTCGATTAACCCTCTGCATGGAGGGTATTTATGTAGATGTAGAAGGACAACAAACAACTTCTGCCCAATGGAGGTAGTGGCCATGCAGTCCCTGACATGGTGCCTATAACCATGTGGCCATTCCCACATGATGGTTAGAGTCCCTGGCCATTTCACCTCCTCATCACCGAGAAAAACATGTATATGATATATATGATTCATTTATTGTAACATTATCACTCATATATCACATTATCACATTTGGAGATGAGTTACGACACATTCCAGAATGGATATCTGTTCCTGTTTTGGAGTATAGCAATGCTTTGTGGGATCCTCTTCAAGTGGGACTGACGAAGGATATAGAGAAAATTCAGAGAAGACAGCTCTTTTTGTATCATTGCGATTCAGAGGAGAGATTGTGATTGAAATGTGGGTATGATGCACAAGTTAAGCTGGAAATGATTGAAAGTGATGCATTATTCACTGTGGTGAATTCTGTTTACGAAATTTCTTTCATCATCTTTCTACTCTTCATCATCTTCCTCCTTTATCAGCACCCACCTGCATAACATATGATCATTATAATAAAATAGGAGAAACAACATCGAAAACTAAAAGATTTTGGTATTTATTCTTCTCAATTCATATTTTGTGCTAAGTAGATATTCATCTCGTTTAACAGTTCTATTAATTGGCCCTAACTAAAAGAAATCAGAGGGTCTCAGTAGAAGATTGTATGACAGCTCTCCTAAGAATCCAAATGAGCCCTCTTTAATTTTCAAATTACGCAAGTGTTCTTCCAATTATTATAAGGGCTAGTTCAAAAAGTGTTATGTTTGCTTTACTACTTTATTATTAAACACTTGCCATAACCAGATAGTTTCTATCACATCATAGTGATTATATTTTATAGCCACAATAAAACTAAAACTAAGATATTGGAATAAACATCATGCAACATTTTTATAAACCATGCTGGTAGTTATAAGCAACACTTTGTAGTTGTTAGATTATGTCCAGTTTGTGGCTTCACTTGTGATGGTATCAGGCTGACCAGGTTACAGTCACAGAATATTGTGGCTACTGCTTGAGCGCATTTGTCAGCCTATTTATGAACATTCTCAGTGGTAATGTTGAAACATGTGGAGGTACAGTGATTAACATCTTCTAGGCAAGTATGGGGAAACCATCCAGTGTCTTACACAGGTGACAGCTTGTAATAGCAAGGTCAGCCTTATTTCCAGTGTAGTAGTTTTAAATACCTTGTCTCTTGCTGAATGATATAATTTATTGCTGGAAGATATTATTTTATGGCCTTCTTTTGTAGCAGCGAAATGTTTTTACTTTCACTGTTGTGTCCCTACAGCAACATTTCACACCTATGGAAAAGTGCATCATATATTGCGATTATGTTTTAATCTCTTACCTCACGTCTGAGATTCAAAATGTTCAAATGTTAGTAGAGCTTATGGGACTTAACTACGTGGTCATCAGCCCTAAACTTACAAATTACTTATGAACTAGCTTATACTAAAGACGGCACAAACATCCATGCCCGAGGGGGTATTCGAACCCCCGACCACATCGGCCGTGCAGACCGTGACTTGCACGCTGCAGACCGCTCGGCCACCACGGCCGGCTTATCTGAGAGGAATTGTTCTAGAGTGCTAAGAATATATGTAGGAAGTGTGATCTGTTCTCAACAGATTATTGTCAATTGTGATACACAGGAGTTTTGCATCATCAATATTTGATATGTATTCACTCACCAAGACCAAATAAAGTATTCTGAGTATTATCTTACAAGGAGCGGAATTGATATGTGGGTCACCAATTCCGATCGAATTTTGCGTGGATGTTCTATATTGAATTCAGTAATTTTTGCAAAAATCAAGGTCAAAGTTGACGATTAAAAATCATGTTTTTAATGTTACACATTAAAAGATGAGGATTTTCTTACTAATATATATGGGGTCAAAAGTTAATGACGTTCGAGTAATTAACGTTTTTGTATTTTCATGCTGTAGTTTGGGTATTCATAAACATGAGCAACATTCCAATCGCCAACACTGATCAGACAGCTTGCCGGCATGGTAGCTCAGTGTGTATGGTCAGGGGGCATTTCGCCACCTGTAACGAAAAAAAAAAAAAGCCTGAGTCAGCGATGCCATAATTAATTGCATACAAAATGAACCAACGTCCGCAAAGAAAATCAAAGAAAATAAAATAAAAAGAGAAATAAAAGGGCCCAGGGCTTGGTTCGTCAAACCATGGATCCAGGTTCAGACCTCCATAATGGCATTTTTGTTAGATTTTTCCGATGTATTTGTTATACTTGTAATACTTTTTCTTGCCTTATTTTGAAGTAGAGTAACGAGAAGTGTGATTAATATTCAATCAAGTGTATTTTCTGTTTACAACTGTTTTGTTTGTTATGGTTTGCAAGACTAGATACCTACAACTGTGGCAGTTGGGTCCCTTAAGGTGGCCCACATGTAACTGCAAGTTTGGGAGCAGTGCTTGTACAAGTGTGCTTGTACCAGCAAACCTAAATTCCTCGGACCTCCACTGTATCATGCTTGTATATGATCAGATTGTTTGCAAGCAAATGTCGATGAGTTGGGTTTGTGACCCTTTTGTTTGTGTTACAGAAAAAAAGGAAAAAAAAACAAAAAAAAAACTTAAGAATAAATATGATTGTGGTGCGTAGAGTGTATTTCCCCAAGCTGATTGTATCATTATATAAACTGTGAAACACTGCACTGGTTGTGTATTTCTTCTTGTTTAACATGGCAAGTGCAGGTATTTACTTCAATATTTTTGCATGATGTCTGCAAGTGCATTGTTCTATCTCTCTTGTACTGTAGTCAGCTTTCAAGGTCATAATGCAACCACAACATTGCACACAATAAATCTTTTTGTTTCTTGCATAAGGAAGGAGGCACAATACCTCTACTTGTACACAGACAGACAAAATTACGATTTCTAACATTAGCATGAAACGATTTGTGATGATTTATTCAGTCCTATTTTCTAATTGTTGTGTAACCTAAAACGAACAACAATGCAAAAGTAGCGGTATACTTATGCCAGGCACTTCTGTAAATATTATTAGCTGACAATCACAATAAATTATCAGAGTGCATCATGCTAAATGTGGGTAAGTATGATAACATGGCAGTTTTTAATTATTTAAATCATTTACATGTTTTCCAAAATCTTTGATTTTGTTGAATGAAAGTTGTTTTTCTTAGTTTTTCTATGTAATATTATATTCGTTGATTTCCCCTACATAACTGTAGAATATGTATACAGAATTTTAAGGAACAGTACCAAATAAAAATCATATAAATTAAGTCACTTACACATGCTTGTCCAAACCTTCCTGTTCTAGGTACACAAGCTCAAACACACACATGATTAAATGATTGCACAAGCGTGCATAATCGAAATTTGTTCAAGCATCAAGCTGCTTCTATAAGCCTAATGCTTGAATAACTTTGCCATACATATGCTCAAGTATGCTTGTACAAGCAAATCACCTTGTGTCAGAACATTCGACAATGTATTTCTAATGACGGCACTGCACGGTAGTAGCTGCGTGATCTGGAGCACGACGTTATGGATCGCGCGAACTCCGGCATTGGTGGTTCGAGTCCTCCCTCAGGCATGGGTGTATGTATATGTCTTTAGGTTAGTTTAGTATAAGTAGTTTGTAAGCCTAGGGGACTGATGACCTGTAGTTTCATCCCATAGAATTACAAACATTTGAATATTTCTAATGACCATATTCACACTGTTCGACAGTGGTCAGTCACGACACGTCAACGTCACGTCAATCTTTCTTGAGAAGAATGTTTTGAGGGAAGGCTTCTGTGCTATCATCGGAAATTAACCTATTTTCGTCACGCGTTTTTCATTTTATAGTCGATGATTACACGGTTTACACGCAAATGTGTGTATATATATATATATATATATATATATATATATATATATATATATATATATATATATATAATACGAATATTAAGACGAAAAATTCCTAGCAGGAAAAATTAAATATAAAAAATAGACGACGATTACTCACCAGGTGAAGGAGCACAGGTGTGACAGCATCACAAATAAATAAATGAATACACACACACACACACACAAACGCAAGCTTTCGCAACCCAGTTGCTTCTTCAGGCAGAAGGGAAGGAGAGGGAAAAGGAAATTATGAGGGTTTTAAGGAAGGGGGTAAGGAGCCATTCCAATCCCGGGAGAGGAAAGACTTACTTTGGGGGAAAAAATGGAGGGTAAACAAATGCACACACACCCACACATTCACACAGACACAAGTACACCTCGGCAGACATACTGTAGAAAGCAAAGAATGTCCTAAAACCGAAATCGGATATCTGAAGCCGAAAAATGGTTTATATTCTACAATATTCTAACAGAAAACCCTGAAGGAAATTGTTATATGAAAAAGATTCTAATTTGATGATGTAATTTTCATTACTAAATAACATTTTAAATGTAAACGTCAGTGCTAATGAAGGACAAAAATTCGATTGTGTATTCATACTGCGCACGGCAGTTCGCGGTATTAATATGTTCATAAATGGCACGTGCGAATTTGCGCTTCATTAGGCGCCCATATCTCAGGTTCTATCCATCTCAGAGTGAAGGGGTAAAGAGTTTTCGTTAGAGCTTGGCCTAGTGATCATTTGTGTACATATTAGAAGAATGGGTATACTAGAGCTATCATACAGTACATCGACAAAATTTTCAAAGTTACACACTTCCTGGAGCCTATCCAAAGTGTTGGTTTTGTTGGCTTTTGTACATGACGTGTAGTTTATGGTGGGCTTTAAACACCTTTCAAAATCACTATTCATTTATGGACTGTTCTTGAGAAAATCTCAAAAACCATGATTTTTAGGTACCAAAAATAAACGATTTGTGTGGATGGTCACTTCGATACTTCCTATTCACTGCAGATCTTCGAAATTTTTACCATATGTTCTTATGATTGTATTCTCGAGGCCGTTTTTCAATTTTTTCGATATCGTTATCCGTTACCGAGATCCAAAGGTTGAAACTTATCATAATTTAGCACAAAATCACAAAACACGATTTTTAGCCGTTTTAGCACTGTGAATAGTAAATATCTAAAGAACTAACCATAGAAAATTGTTCAAATATTTGCAATACATCCTGTAGACATTTATCCATAAACGGCACTTTTCGGTTTTCGTAAATCTTAGTCCGTTAGGAAGATACAGCCGAAAAACCGCAATATTTTGCTAGAAAAAGTGCTTATTGAACTGAAAGATGGCGTTTGGATAGCTCTGAAACTTACCATGCGATTTGAAAAAAAGGTACTCAGCGAAAAAATTTGATTTTTGTACATTTTGAAGATCTTCGGTCAATTGAGGGGTGATTTTTGTTTTCGTTTACTTTACAGTTAATATGCAGCATCCGGTTTAGTGAACTATTGCAACATATTTTAAACAGTTTGCAGAAGTAAAGACACATTGCGTCGACTTCTCGTATGATTGATTTTAGGTTACACATAGCTGTGTATGAAATGTAGATAAGGTATCGAAATTTTATTTAATTAAGGTTTAGAGCTGAATGATATCTTATGTGGTTCTTGAGATATCGGTCCGTGAATGATAGCATGTGACAGTAATAAGTTCGAAAACGCTATTTCTGATTGTGAGGTAATGCATCTTGAGAAATAGGAAATGACTAAAATGTTCTGTGTATGTTGTTTAGGTGTTTATCTGGAAAATCCGTTTCCCGTTTTTGGAAATGTGTATTCGTTATCGCGATACGCTACAAAAATCATAATTTTTGGTATCAAAAAATGCAGTTACATGCATTGGAAAATCTATACCTCTATTCATGGCAAATCGTCGAAATTTCACGATGCGTTCTAATATAAAATACTATCAAAATTTTATGCACTTTTGATTTCATGTTGTATAAGCAGTACACTCTGATGTAACAGATAAAAGTCGAAAACTAGCTTAAAAATTGTCCTGCTGAAGTACAGAAAATGTGAATATGTTCTCTGACGCAAAAGTATGGAACCAACTGCCTCAATCCTTATTCCAACTTCCTCACCAAAAATTTTGGCATGCAAACATATTCGCGCTTTTTTCGGCTGAATGTGAGTAGGACAGAGGCGGTGCAAGAGGCAGAGAGAGCCATATATGATGGAACAGAGAAAGTGTCAGTTCAGAAGCAAGGCACATGCATGAAAACAGCAGTGGGAAGCGAAACGAGATGTTGGAAGTCAGGAACAGTGGCAACAACAAACTAAGACAGATGCAGATAGCAGCAATTGGAGCAAAAGAGAAAACAGTGGGAAACTGAGACGAATGGAGACCATACATAAAGAATGAGCGTGCGGCTCTCCAATACTACAGCACAAAACAATCTGTCCAATTTTTCTCATCCCCAGTACCCGCATGCTAAAGTTTTCTGGTCTACAAGTCAAACCCCAAGCAAACCATCGCCATGGACATATGTGTAAATGAGACAATCGTGATTGAAGACAGTGAAAGCTGGCTCTAAGTGAGAAAGAAAGGATACTGGCAACAGGACAGGAAGTGAATGGAACAATGTCATTTGGGCAGAGAGACGATGAAAGTGACAGGAACAGACAGCGGTGAGGAATCGTGAGGGAAAGGGATGAAGACTTCAAAAGTTTGACACATACAGAAAGCAGCAGTGGGAGAGACAGCAAACAAACGGACAGAGACATATATAGACACTGACAGTGAGACGACATTGCTGCCTATGACGGCTTAACAGGGCGAAAGTATTTTAGAAAGATATGCACTAAAAGTGCGCGAATATGTTCGCATGCCAAAATTTTTGGTGAGGAAGTCGGAATGAGGATTGAGGCAGCTGGTTCCACTCTTTTGTATCAGAGAACTTATTCGCCTTTTCTGTACTCCGGCAGGAGCATTTTTAAGCTGGTGACAGTATTAACAATATCAGCAGCCAAATTGTTATGGATAAAGTAAACAGGCTCTATTTATGCTCTTATAAATACTGTTTGAAGTGTTTTTTAGTTGAAAATAGATGCTGATGTTTTGAAATGTTGTTTCACTTCCCAGCATTCACCAGACTTGACGAAAAACATCCAGTTTTCTTTGGCTGTCAATAACATTTAGCGTTGTTGTTTCCTCAATTCCAGTAATAAACTTTGACTTCCTATATAACAGATTGCCACTCATAACCTCACTTTCAACATTGGGTATTGGAGTAAGTGAACTGACGTGACAGTGTGAATACAACTTGATGCGACACTCCCATGATGTGACGTTTATGTGACGGACAGTGTGAATTCGCCTTTAGTCTTTGAGTGTGCTGTGTCTAACCACAGCCGAGAGTCGGCTGTGCTCTAACCATGTCCACATGATCCCCATAGAAGTGATAATTTCGAAATTGTCGTAAAATCATAAATTTTTCACTTAATACTGATTCGCAAAAGATGATAAGACAATTTCTTTGATTTCTGACGTAATTGTATGGTTATTCATGTTGCTCTTCTACACAATCTTACTTATTTATAAAAACAAATAAACTACATACTGCGATTTCTGGAATATTATATGCAGGAAATGCATGCAATCTGCTAATTATACATAGCTGAAACAGAAAATTGACAATTTGAATACTCTGACATATTGCACATCATTACGAAATGTCAGATTCTTGATCTATGGAACAAGTATTAAGCTAATCTAATATTGTAGTTGGAGTTAAGGTGATGCAAATGAGTAGGAGAAACAATCCTGTAATATTCAAGAACAGTATTATTTGTGTGCTGCTTGACAGTGTTCCGTTGATTAAATATCTAGGTGTCACACTGCATAGCAATATGTAGTGGAACAAGCATATAAGTACAGTCATGAGGAAGGTGAGATGGTCGACTTCGGTTTATTGGGGGAATTTTGGGGGAATTTGCTTCGTCTGTAAAGACCACATATAAAACGCTTGTGTGGTACTGTCTTGAGTATTGCTTAACTGTTTGGGATCTTCACCAGATCGGTATACAGGAAGATATAGCAGCAATTCAGAGGTGGGCCACTAGGCTAGCTGGATACAGATGGAAGTCACTTGGTGCGAGATCAGGACAGTATGGCGAATGGTATAGGCGCTCCCAACTAGGAGTTGCAATACGGTTTTTTGTTGCCGTGGACGAGTGAGGTCTCGCATTGTCATCCAACAGCAGAACGCCAGATCTGAGTAGTCCAGGCCGCTTTTTCCGAATCATCCCTTTCAGTGTCAACAAAGTGGCACAGTATTCCGCGGAATTTATGGCTGCATCCTCCAAAAAGTCCAGCAAAAGAACTCCTTGGGCGTCCTAGAAAACGGTAAATAGCATTTTATCTGCAGCTGGAGTACTTTTGAATTTCTTTCGCGTGATGGGTGCTTCCACTCCATACTGTAGCCGTTCAACGCTTTTTCCGTACGGAACGGCCTGAATTTTTCCCTGGACGGCATTTTGAGGCTTATAAGGGATATGACAAATGTCTCAATGTACTTGGAAATTATGTAGAAAAATAAAGATATGTCTTATTTTTAATGTCTCATTCTATTTTTTTCCTTTCATACGCAACAGTCGACAGAGGGAACATATTTTCGATGTAGATTATAACACCTACTAGCAGCTAATATCCTAACCTCAGTTGAAATCAATATTTAGGAAAGGTGCAGCATTACATGACGACGTTTTGTGCTTTGGGAAATATTAGAAAGAACAGACGCCGCAATTCTTAACTCAAATAATTAACAACGCCATTGATACTGATCATATTTTACGACATATATTGACTGGTTTTCTTTGAAGGCTCTCTGCCCTGTATACATCGTTCGATTTTTGATCGAATCAACTGTTTGTTTTGTTATGATGCGAAAAGAGGGCTGTGACATGTGCTTTGTTGTTATTTACATTTGGCAAGTGTTTAAAGCATTGTTGTGTTCTGAAGAACAGCGTGTTTCAACATGTCTAGCTTTTTGCCACCTACGTGGCAAGAAATGCTTGATCTCCTAATGATGACGGCAAAATATGACGGCTTTTTTGAAAGAGTCACCAGCTTATCGGCGAGAAATAATGCAGTAAAAACATGTAGTAGCCACTCATTTTATAGGTAGGGTGTAAAGTGTATAGCTCCGTATAAATTAGTGTTAGGCTCTTAAACATAAGCTCTGATTTTACTATTGAAGTGTGCTTCAATCTTAAAAATGAAAGCTGGCCATCAGTAGTTAAGACTTTGTGAATGAAGTGGACGTAGGATATCGTTTCTTTTAACATGTTGGTAATTTTAGTAAGTTCTTAAAACCCCCGTATATCCTCTTATGCCAAACTGAGTTTAAGGGAAATGCTGCGATGGCTCCTTTGTAAAGGACACGTCTCAGTTCCTTCTGCAATACATGCTTTGCCTTCAGGTGTAACTGCCCCGACGTTGACAGCTCGCGAAGATGTCATATTCCGTCTACAATCATAACACTATTACTGAAGTGAACTGAGTCAACTTCTTTTGTTCGCTCTGAGTAACTGAAGCAAGCATCATTTTTGTCATCACATAATAAAGATACTTACAAGTCATCAAAACTGTGGTACACATAAACCTGACTTAAGAGAAATCCGGAGTGCTTTCAAATTTCCATAACACACTTTTAAATATATATTATGAGGGCTGAACTCATAAGAAATACCCAACTTTACATCCTTCATATGAAAGAGTGAGGGTGCATAATTTTACGTAATTTTTGTCATGTTTTGCAGATCGTTCTTCGATAATTTTCTAGATATGCAGTTTATATATGTCGTGGCTTCCTTTAATATTCATTAACGATTTCTCAACAGGGACACTTGCCCACCCCCTGTGAGCTTCCCTGGAAGCGGGCTTGCACATTGTGGCTTGAGAATGTCGGATAGTTTCATTTAACACATAGGCAGCTGCTTGTAAATGTAATAATTACGAACGTATTACAAGTTACCATTACTCTTTCATGCTGAAGATGTTACTATAGGCATAAATCATTGTTTTGCCAGTTTTGTAATATAGAAACAGTGGAGCTATTATAACTAAGTTTCAACAATTTAAACAGTTATCTTCCGATCCGGATGGAACCACAATGTAACTATGCAGTGTCTAAATTTAGAAACACATTAAGGACTGCTCTGTGATATTTATATGTATACTTAAGCTATATCATAACTCCTGATAAATAGGCCTGAAAATTATCATTTATGTAAGTCACATACATTGATGGATGAAAGTCGTCTTCAGATTCCTGTACTGCACAATATTTGTCTCTTGCACCAAATTTGACCATACTTCTGGTCTGTAAAACTGTCAAAGGGAGAAGTACATAGTTTCTAATATGATTGTCTCCTTTAGTCTCAGTCGTTTCATTTGAAAAAATAAATCTGATCTTCACTGTCAACACAGACAAGGCATACACTATAGTAGGCCTACTTCCTTGCATATTAACAATTTGTACCAGAAAGACCAGTATTCAAATCCAGGACTTTTGACTTTTGCATTCAATTGCTCTATGAACTGAATGGCATATGCATACCTCAATTTTAACCTAGTTCTGCCAAGTTTGAAAGTAGGAGCCAAGGTACTGGCAGAACTAAAGTTTTGGTGATTGCACAGACCTGCCAAAGTGTCAAGCAGCAAAGCAGTGAGGACGGCTCTACTTATGCCCCACTACAACATGTGTTTAAATGTTTAAATCTCCTCAGGGGCTCAGCAGTAATTTGCTGAGTACGGGCTTGGCGAATCCGGGATCCTGAGCTGGGGACTGGTAAGCACCACCAGTGTTCTGACCCTGTAACCTCTGGGTACACTTCAGCGACCAACGTGTAGCATGTTGGTGGCATGTTGTGTGTGCCGGGGAATGGGGATCTTTGCTTGACTGCCCGGGTCATGAGGAAGGAAATACTTCTATAAAAGACCGCTCAATCCTAAAATGTGCTACGTGCTGTTGAGCTGGAACAGTCGCTAGTGAGCAACCTCTGGGAATACTGCCTAGCCTCAGTTGTTGCTTTTATGTCAATAAGGTTTTAGAAGGTCTTGCGAGTAATTTTGAAATCTGTTAAAAGACTGTGGAATGGTGCCCTGTTGGTGGAAACATCAACCTCCCAACAGGTGGCAAATCTGCAGAAAGCGAAGTGCCTGGTCGAATTGGAAATAAAAACAGAGCTGCACAGTACCCTAAATTACAGTAAGGGCATAGTTTTCTGTTGGGAAATAGTGGACATTCTTGTCAAAGAACTTAAGGAAGAATGGGCGACAGAAGGTATAGTGGATGTGCAAAATATGAATGGAAAACTTATGACATCTGAGTCCTTCATCCTCACTTTTAATAGTCCTAGACTTCCTGAGCATTTGAAGGCAGGGTTTTTGCAATTAAAGATCCGTCCCTATGTCAGTAACCCCATACACTGTTTCAGATTCCAGCTCTTTGGACACACCACCCTCGGTTGCAAGTGAGAGGCCACTTGAGGTAATTGTGGAAAGGCAGCACATGAAGGCACTAATAGTACACCATCTGAAAAATGCGTAACCTGTTCTGGGGAATATGAAGAGACAAAAATACAGGAGATTAAGATGACTAGTGACATTCCCTACGCAGAGGCCAGATAAATATTTAAGGTCATGCACCCCCCTGTATTTCCTACCTCTTTCACTGCTACTCTTAAGAAACTGTTCACCACAGTAGATGCCTCGACACAAACTGAGGCTGTCAGTGTGAGTACAAATACTTGCACATGTAAGGCAGCTGAAGCTTCACTGCGTTTTGCCTAACCAAATAAGGCCGAAAAAGCTACAGGTCCTGCATTTGCAGAACCTGTGTATCTCTTGCTGCAGAAGATATGCTAGAAACGGAACCTTAGGAAATAATTGAGAATGCACCAAAAAAAAAAAAAGCCTGTCAACCCAAAGTTTGGTATAGATTCATTGACGACATCTTCATGATCTGGACTCACAGTGAAGAAGAACTCCAGAATTTCCTCTCCAACCTCAACTCCTTTGGTCCCATCAAATTCACCTGGTCCTATTCCAAATCCCATGCCACTTTCCTCGATGTCGACCTCCATCTATCCAACGGCCAACTACACACATCCGTCCACATCAAACCTACCAATAAACAACAGTACCTGCATTATGACAGCTGCCATCCTTTCCACATCAAACGTTCCCTTCCCTACAGCTTAGGTCTTCGTGGCAAACGAGTCTGCTCCAGTCCTGAATCCCTGAACCAATACACCAATAACCTGATAACAGCCTTCACATCCCGCAGCTATCCTCCTGGTCTGGTACAGAAGCAAATTGCCAGAGCCACTTCCTCATCTCCCCAATTTAAGAATTTTCCACAAAACCCCAGAAGTGCCCCTCTTGTCACCGGATACTTTCCGGGACTGGAGCGGACTCTGAATGTGGCTCTCCAGCAAGGATACGACTTCCTAAAATCCTGCCCCGAAATGAGATCCATCCTTCATGACATCCTTCCTACTCCACCGAGAGTGTCTTTCCGCCGCCCACCTAACCTCCGTAACCTCCTAGTCCACCCCTATGAAATCCCCAAACCACCTTCCCTACCTTCTGGCTCCTACCCTTGTAACCGCCCCCGTTGTAAAACCTGCCCTATGCACCCTTCCACCACCACTTACTCCAGTCCCGTAACCCGGAAGGTGTACACGATCAAAGGCAGAGCCACTTGCGATAGTACCCACGTGATCTACCAACTGACATGCCTGCACTGTGAAGCGTTCTATGTGGGAATGACCAGCAACAAACTGTCCATTCGCATGAATGGACACAGGCAGACAGTGTTTGTTGGTAACGAGGATCACCCTGTGGCTAAACATGCCTTGGTGCATGGCCAGCACATCTTGGCACAGTGCTACACCGTCCGGGTTATCTGGATACTTCCCACTGACACCAATCCTTCAGAACTCCGGAGATGGGAACTAGCCCTTCAGCATATTCTCTCTTCCCGTTGCCCACCTGGTCTCAACCTCCGCTAAATTCGAATTCCCACCCACCATCTTAACATCTTTGCCTTGGTTCTCTGGACAGAGCCTCTGCCTCAAGTGGCATCTCTGTCTAACTTCTAACTTCTTTGCTTTCTACAGTTCTACAGTATGTCTGCCTAAGTGTACTTGTGTCTGTGTAAATGTGTGGGTGTATGTGCATTTATTTACCTTCCATTTTTTCCCCCAAGGTAAGTCTTTCCTGTCCCGGGATTGGAATGGCTCCTTACCCCCTTCCTTAAATCCCTCATCATTTCCTTTTCCCTCTCCTTCCCTTCTGCCTGATGAAGCAGCTAGGCTGCGAAAGCTAGCATTTTTGAGTGTGTGTGTGTGTCTGTGTGTTTATTTGTTGCTATTACTGCCTGTGCCCCTTCGCCTGGTAAGTGTTCTTCATCTATTTTTTACGTGTGTGTGTGTGTGTGTGTGTGTATGTATATATATATATATATATATATATATATATATATATATATATATATATATATATGGATCATCATTGGACATCATAATGGCAGCATTAACTGATGAGAAGGACATTATTATGGAGCTCGATGCATCATCACCGGAACCAAGCAGTCTGTGTGCTACCCAGCACTCCAAAAATACCTCATCATTGCGGTGCAAAGATAGAGCTGACATGGCTCTCATACTGCAGTGGAATTTGGTTGGATTCAGGACTCATTTGGAGGAACTTCAGCTTCTTGTGAAGGATAGGCCTTTCTGTGTCTCCTTTCAAGAGACACACTTCAGACTGACACACCTCTACTGAGAGGCCATCAACTCCACAGGAAAGATGACCTAACTGGTGATATGGCACAAGGTGGTGTGGCAGTATTTTTTAGGGACACTTTTCATTCCTCACCTATGCCATTAACCACTACGCTACAAGTGGTTGCTGTTCGTATATTGCCCCGTCATAATATCACAGTCTGCTCGCTTTACTTACCGCCTGGTGAGCATATTGACAGTAATCTCCTGACACTGGAGAACTCCCTTATCCCATTCTTCTTTTAGGAGATTTTAATATGCACAATGCACTATGGGGCACTAACACCAGTTGCCCCAGGGGATGGATGATTGAGGCTGTGATACACTTCTCTGATGTTGTATTGCTGAACACATGCCAGCCTACACATTTTATCACTTCTACAGGTTCGTCCACAGTCATAGATCTCTCCCTCTGCTCACCTGCTCTTGCACATGCCGCCCAGTGTAGTGTGGACAATGAGCTTTGTTGCAGCGACCACTATCCAATTTGGATAGATTTACCAGTTGAAATAGATCACAGTGGGAAGCCACCGAGGTGGCAGCTGAGCTAAGCTAACTGGATACTTTTTCAGCAGTTGGCTATTTTTGAGCTGTGTCAAGGTATCCGACACTGGGTGGATTATATCACAACAGTGATTCACAATGCTGCTGACACATCCATTCCCAAATTGAAGCCTAATCTTCAGAGACCAGCTGTCCCCTGGTGGAATGATGTTTGTTGTTCAGCGATCAGGGACAAAAGAGAGCATTGCGGCGATTCCATTGGAGCCCTACTGATGCGAATTTGGCAAATTTTCGAGTGGTGAGGGCACAGGCAAGGAGAATTATTAGAGAGTGTATACAGACGTCTTGGCAAGAGTTTCTGAACTCCATCAATAGGTCCACACCCGCAGGCAAAGTATGGGAAGCCATTAGGAGGATCTTGGGGTGGAATTCCCCACTGCCAGTAGCAGCTATACATAGGCAGGGAAGTCTTGTAATGTAACCCAGTGACATTGCCCAAGTTATGGCAGAATTCTATGCAGCTATTACATCCGGTTCTCGCCAGGATCCAGCCTAATGTCAATATCGGGTGATACTGGAGAGAGTTAGCTTTGACCACCATTCATCCAACATTGAGGAATACAACCAACCTTTCTCAATGTGGGAGCTGGAGTCCGCATTGTCAGTGGCTCGTGATTCTGCACCTGGCTATGACGAGATACTGTACAGAATGCTGAAACAGTTGGCACCCCAGTCAAAGGAGGTCCTCCTACAGCTTTTTAATGATGACAAGAAACTTTCCAAGTTTTTGGAAAGATTCCATTTTAATCCCAATTTTATAACAAGGGAAATGTTGCACCAACCCAGGTAGTTATTGGAGCATTAGCCTAACAAGCTGCATTGAAAAGACATTGGGGTGTATGGTCAACTGGCACTTGGTATGGGTCCTTGGAAGGAGATCCTTACTTAGCTGCTCTCAGTGTGGATTCAGGAGGTACCACTCAACACTGGATAACATCACCCTTCTTGAAAGTGCGATCCAACAAGCTTTCTTATGGAAGCAACACCTGATCGGTGTTTTGTTTGACCTTGAAAAGGCATATGATACTGCCTGGAGGTGTAATGTTGTACAGCAGTTTTACGGATGAGGTTTTCATGGATGTTTGCCCACTTTTATTCAATCTATCTTCTGAAAGGTATTTTATATACAACATTGGGAGTGCCTTGTCTGACCATTTTAAACAAAAAATGATGTCCCGCAAGGCAGTGTTTTAAGCATGACGGCACTCTCCATAGCCATAAGCAGCATTACGTCCACAGTGTTCCTTGTTCGAGGATGACTTCTCCATCTTCTGTACGTCCTCCTCCATTGCAACAGCAGCTCGTGAATTGCATTTGATGATCAGGCAGTTGGAGGAATGGTGTAACACCACTGGTTTCAAGTTTTCTTTGGAGAAAACTGTGTTAATTTTAATCACTCTCATTCCCTTTTTAATATACCTGTTTTAAAATTAGGGTACATGTTCTCACCTTCAAGAACAAAGTGAAATATCTCGGCCTCACGTTTGATGAATGACTAACTTGGCTGCCAACAAGAATTAAAGAATTAAAAGTAAGATGCCTCAAGGCTTTAAACCCTCTTAAATGTGTTAGTTATAGACACAGGGGAGCCGAAGGGCACAGATGCTCCAATTTTATAAGGCATTTGTGCGACCCCGCCTCGAATATGAAGGCCGGTTTATGGATCGACAAGGCCAGCCTATGCTGGACGCAATTCACCATGAAGGTGTCTAGCTGTCAATGGGTGCACACCGCATGAGTCCAGTTGTTAGCCTGTGTGCAGAAGCTTGCGAGTCTCCACTTTCTATTCGCCGCCATCTCCTCAGGGTACTTCAAGCATATCGGTTTATGGCTGTTCCTAATCCACTAGTGACCTTTTAGATTTGCGGGCCACCCAGGACGAGAGGCACGAAACATCTACAAAAAAAAAAAAAAAAAAAAAAAAAAAAAAAAAAAAAAAAAAATCGAGGTGTGCAAGCCTCATAACAAGGGGCCAAGGGTGCTAAAAAAATTTTGTTTTCGAGGTATTTGGAGGCCCACGAAGACGAGAGGCCTGGGGTGGTCAGTCCCCCCCTCCCCCCTTAGTTTGTTCTATAACTGTCTGCATATTCTGCATACAACCAGGCCAAGTGCAGTCAGAGCAGTAGAAAGCCTTGAGTTACTGCAAGTGCAAGGCATTAAGGTCCAATGTCAGGGGTGGAGTAAGAGATCTCTGTGGCTACTTCATTTTAAACCACCACCCAGATTTTATTACCATTTACCCAGATGGATCCAAGCAAGCTAACCATATTGACTGCTGTGTTGTGTTCCCTGAAGTTGCCCTTCAGATAGAACTGCCAGAAAGGTTTTCTGTTTCTTATGCAGAACTGTTCATTGTTCTGAAGGCACTGGAGCAGACTAAATGACATTGTGATACAAAATTCCTCATCTTCTCAGATTCACAAAGTGCTCTTGCTGTTGATCGAATATGCCCTTCTGATCACATGGTGCAAAACATTCAGAATGTTCTTCCGGCATTGCAAAGACAAGGGAAACAAATAGTTTCCTGCTAGGTTCCAGGGCACATAGGGTTCTGGGGAAACGAGCTGCCTGATAGGGCTGCCAAGGAGGCTTGCTCCCTTCCACCTTCTGTACACTGTTCTATCCCCCTGAAAACCCTCATGGCATATGTGACACAGAAAACCATGTTTTGGTGGGAGGATCAGTGGGTGGAAGTGGCCAATAACAAATTACACTCTGTTAAATCTACTAGCATAACTCATTCCACCCTCGACGAGCTCATGAGGTAGCCCTGACTCATCTTCGAATTGGACATTGCCCACTAACTCATGGTTTCCTCTTAAAACATTCGGAACCACCATTGTGTGACAGATGTGGAAAATAAATGTCGATTAGGCATATTTTAACAGTCTGTGTTTTATATGACAGTCTGAGGATAAATTTGGGTCTCTCATAGGACCTGCACTGTATTCAACTGATGATGAGGCATCTCTAGATCATGTTTTAAGATTTTGTACTATGACTGGACTTGCTCAGAGTGTTCACAGTGATGGAGTGTCCAGCTCCAATCTACAGATCTACTGCCTACTACCACACTGGCATCCGTACCTATTACATATGTAGCAGCACTCAAAACAAATGTTGGACTGATCTGTGAAGCTGAACTACAACAGCAGGATCTTTCACAGATGACAGTGTCAGGACAAGATGAGGAGTAGTGACTGACAACCAATATGATTTCCCCTCCCACTCTGCCAGTACAGGAATAAGTTGAAGAAAAGACCTATCATAAAATATAAGTGGATAATTGGTGTTGCCCTCCTTTTTACCTGATGAGTGATACTTCTATCACCTGTCATGGAATGCATTCTCAGGAATAGCGGTCTCCAAAGAGGCATAAGAAGTGTAAGAAGGCTTCATCCAGTGAGATCATGAGAAAGTCATAAAGTGATGAGATCTCCCACCACATTGAGCTAGTGACAAATACATCTACAATGGATTGTTACATGCCTTTTTCCACAGGGTCGAATACTGCTTTGTGCATACAGAGCATCCAACTGATGATTGATAATCAATTAAACACAACAAATGATGTCTTATGCCTTGCAGATGTAGCCCCACAGATAAAAGGGAAGGCCCAGGAGACCCTAGCACTCATCTGATAGCATGGGCAGATGGTATTGTCCGCATCTTCTGCTGAGGAAGCAGTGACAGCTGCCACATAAAAAGACAGTATATTTAGTGTGGTGATGGGGTGTTTGACATGGTCATTCTTCTGCTATAACTCATCTCTTCCTCTTGTTATAATGAGTGTTTCACTTCTTGCAGACCTGCCTGAAGCTTACAGAATTGCCTCCATTAATCTCACTATTTTCAGCACATGTATCAAACTTTAACTGCAGGGTCAATTCATCTGAATATTTTGATATTTTTTTACTATGCTATGTGATTGCCCTATAATTGAAAAGTAGTTTTTAAATTTTTTTACCTCGCACCATTACTGAATGGCAACCATTTTTATTGGTAAGGATGCGGCCATTTTTCAGTTTGGAGACATTAGTGATAATTTGAATATCTCTGCACTGGGTTAAGTTACAACAATGCAATTGAAATGATTGTGTTTTTAGAAAAGGCTCCACTACAAAATTGTTTACTAAAGAAAATACTCTAAATTAAAAAATAATAACAATAATAAAACAACCAAAATGACCTACAAAGTTTGATAGAATTTTCAAAAATACACTTTTTAGGCCCAAAACCAACAACCAAGGAGTAATATATCGGAGTCCATTTTTTTCTCTAGTTACATAACATGAACTACTAGTCTTATATAGAGCAAGAACATTTCCAAATGTTTCCTGAATTTTTTAAATTGAAAATTTTTAGTTTGTAGTTAATTATCTCAGGTGGGACTGAATTTAAAAAAGTGATTTTTGCACAGTTTGTACACCAATATGATAGCAAAGAACTGTAAAAATTTCAACACTGATATTTGACTGTGAACAATAATATGAAGTTTTGAAAATGAGGAAAATTCACATTACACTAAAACTCATCTTATGGCTGTTGCCTAATTTATGTGTAAATATATGCTGGAAGTTAAGGTACTGAGTTATAAACAAAAACTGGAAAAATTATTGAACTAAACATTTATAATAGTTTGACAGATTTAAAATACATATTTGTGATTAACATTTTCCAGATGTGATCTTCCTAATCCTGGTGGTGAATGTTAAGAACACTTATTCCTCCAGAAAGTTTTTGAGCCATAGATAAGCACATAGCAGAGACAGTTACCATAAATTTTCAGTGAAAACCTTCATCAGGAAAGGAGCGTACATACATTGACACAATGACACATGACCACCTCCTCCAGCTGCTGGAACTCAGCTGATAATGCCAAAGTCTCTGCTTCGTCATCATTTCCCAGATTTTATTATTGGAGCTTGGAATGTCTTTCCATCTTCAATCCAGTTAGTTGACATGTACACTACTCCAGAGTGTGGTTTATAATCAGTTTAAATTTTATCTATTAGATTCCTGTATGACCATGATATTCAGATTTATGCACTGTCTAATGCTAACTGCTGGTTATCTAATCTGTACAGCATAAACACACTGCAGATTTTCTTTCAAGTTTTGTTAACTTAGGCTTCATGATCACTAACCCCAGTTCTCCACTGCCACTGTTGATAAAGTCAGACCTGCTGGTAGCTACAAGGCCTAAAACATTTCTTTTATGTGTGGGTTGTCGAACTAGCTGTGCAGGACAGTTATTGAAGAATGTGTTCAGAAGTACTTTACAAGGTTGTTCATCCTTACAATCTGCGTTGAATCTGTAGACGTCCCAGTTTATATTCAGTGGCTCGTAGATGCTCTACATTTATTGTGTAATACTCAGTATTACACAGTAATATTGATTGTCTGAGAGCACTTTTTACGGTTTGAGCAATATATTAAAGGAGACTGGTGATCTTTGATCTCTGTTTGCACCCAACAAATCACCCAATTTGCGCAGTTTGAAAATTGCCCTCCCTCCTGACATACACACAGAGTGACCATTGGACTTTTTTCCATCATGGATGTTGTTCCACTGATCCTTGATGTGCCTTGGAGCTCCTAAGAATAGCAAACTCTTATCTCTGTATCTGGAAATAAGAGGGAATTTTAGGCTCTGACATAAGTTATACAGTGCAAGCTCAAAGCTACAGAGTATACACAATCATCAAATTGCCTTCCATAGAAAAGTTTTTTTTGCACACACACCCATTTGAGTATACATTAGTTTACAGAATTTAGCCATGTATAATCTAATAAATCATCAGATTTTTATGTCATTCTTTTATTATTCACAGGCACTTAATTGTTCCACCATCTCATTCCAGTCCATTATTCGTACAGGGTAGCATGCATTAGTAGAACTGAATTCATAGGTGTTTTGCATTTAATTACACTGAGTGGACCTCGGTTGCACAGTGGTAGAGTGCCAGACTACAAGTCCAAAGGTCGCGGGTTCGATTCCCACCTGGCCCTAGGATTTTTATCTGTCACTTTCCACTTCTTTCACCTCTGGCAGTATTCCTCATGTGAAAAATACCGAGTAGCACCGAGTTTCAGAACCCTATAGAAGGAAACTTTCCTGGTGGGATAAACAAATATAAAAAATAGAAAACGGATGACTTACCCAAAGGACAGGCTCGTCAACAGACACAAATAAAATCACACATAAACACACATACAAGCTTTTGCAACCGTTGGTCGTTTCTTCAGGAAAAAAGGAAGAAAGGAGAGAAGAAAGGGAAGGATATGGGTTTTAAGGAAGTGGAAAAGGAGCATAACAAATTAAGACAAAACAAAGATGATATTCTTTACAGGAATTGCTCAATATGTTCACCATCATCCCTCAACAATAGCTGTAGTCGAGGAATAATGTTGCAAAGCACGTCCGAAGTTATGGTGAGGCATTGGCGTCGGATGTTGTCTTTCAGCAGCCCTAGAGATGTCGGTCGATCATGATACACTTGCGACTTCAGGTAACCCCAAAGCCAATAATAGCACGGTTTGAGGTCTGGGGACCTGGGAGGCCAAGCATGATGAAAGTGGCGGCTGAGCACACGATCATCACCAAATGACGTGCACAAGAGATCTTTCACGTGTCTAGCAATATAGGATGGAGCGCCATCCTGCAAAAAAATCGTATGTTCCAGCAGCTGTTTATCAGCCAGGCTGGGGATGATATGATTCTGTAACATATCGACGTACCTCTCGTCCATCACGATAGCAGTTACCAAACCAGAATCATGCAGTTCCTTGAAGAAATAAGGCCCGATAACGGTAGATGTGGTAAATCCAAACCATACCATGACTTTCTCGTCATGCAATGGAGTTTCCACGACAGTTCTAGGATTTTGGGTAGCCCAAATTCTGCAGTTGTGGGCATTGACAGACCCTTGGAGCGTGAAATGAGCTTCATCAGTCCACAACATTTTACTCAACCAATCGTCATCTTCCAACATATTTTGAAACGCTCACACCACAAATGCCCTCCGCTTCACTAAATCTCCAGGTAACAGTTCATGATGCCAATGAAATTTGTAAGGATAAAATCGGAGGGTACGCCTAAGTGCCAACCAAACACTAGTGTGCGGAATGCCGGTGTGACGTGCGACTCCACGAGCGCTGACTTACCTGAGCATAGACAAATCTGCTACTGAATTAGCAGCATTATGCCTTGTGCTCGGTCAGCCATTACAGGGTTTATCGTCTAAACAACAACCTGTAGCTTCAAACTTCAAAATCATTCTCGCCCAGCTGCATTTGTCAACGGACCTTTACCCATTCGAATCCCCTTCCTATGGTGATAGGATTGTAATGCTGAACTAGCACATTCCCCATTCTGATAATTCAGCTTCACTAAAAGCGCCTTTTCAGGTAACGTCAACATGCTGTGACTGCTGGTGCATCTGATTCTCTCTCTCATTACAGTTCCTTGTATACATGATTTTCAGGCACAGTCACTGACGTTTTGCTGTCCAGCACCATCTGTCGAACATTTTTTGAACTTTTTTGTTCTAATAAAACCCCATGTCATTCCAAGCATGTGTGTCAATTTTTATCTCTCTCTCTACATTATTCCATGATTTATTAAATTTTCAAATTTATACTGACTTTTTGATCACCTGGTAAATTGATTCTAAGTGATACAATAAAAAACGCTGAAATTAGTTTTCCAAATCATAAAGAATGAAGTGTGATAAAAGAATTAAATATAAGGAGAGGCATTGGATGAATTTGTGCTGTGGCTGGAATTCAAACCCAGGACCTCCTGCTTACTAGGCAGGTTCTTTAGACTGCTCAGCTAACAAAGCCTTGCAGACAAAGTGACTACACGGACTGTCTTCTAGGACATCTCCCTCCACACCACATATAATTTAATTATGCCTCAATGTACCTTGCGAAATATGTATCAAATTGCCACAGCACAAATTTCAATTTAATGCCTCTTCTTATATTTAATAACTTTGGTTGTTGTTGTTATGGTCTTCAGTCCGGAGACTGGTTCAATGCAGCTCTCCACCCTACTCTATCCTGAGCAAGCCTTTCCATTTCCTCATAAGAACGGCAACCCACATCCACTTGAATCTGCTTACTATACGTGTCTCTTGGTCTCCGTCTGTGATTTTTACCCCACACACTTCCCTCCAATGCTAAATTTACGATTCCCCGATGTCTAAGAATGTGTCCTACCAAGCAGTCCCTTCTTTTAGCCAGGGTATGCCAAAAATTCCTTTTCTCACCAATTCTGTTCAGTACCTCTTCATTGGTTATGCAATCTACCCACCTAATCTTCAGCATTCTTCTGTAACACCACATTTCAAAAGCCTCTATCCTCTTCCTGTCTGCACTGCTTATCGTCCATGTTTCACTCCCGTACAAGGCAACACTCCACACAAATGCCTTCAGAAAAGACTTCCTTACACTTAAATTAATATTCGATGTTAGCAAATTTCTCTTTTTCAAAAATGCTTTTCTACCCATTGCCATTCTGCATCTTATATCCTCTGTACTGCGACCATCACATGTTATTGTACTACCCAAGTAACAAAACTCATCTACCACCTTCATTGTTTCGTTACCTAATCTAATTCCTTCAGCGTCGCCTGATTTTCTATGACTGCATTCCATTATTTTTGTTTTGCTCTTGTTAATGTTCATTTTATACGCTTTCCTCAACACACTGTCCATTCCGTTCAACTGCTTTTCCAGGTCCTTTGCTGTCTCTGACAGAATTATCAATGTCATCAGCAAAACACAATGTTTTTATTTCCTCCCCCTGTACTTTAATCCCTATTCCAAATTTTTCCTTGCTTTCCTTCACCGCCTGCTCGATGTACAAATTGAATAACATCGGAGAAAGGCTACAACCCTGTCTTACTCCCTTCCCAACTGATGCTTCCCTTTCCTGCCCTTCGAGTCTAATAACTGCGGTCTGGTTTTTGTACAAGTTATAAATAACTCTCCTTTCTCTATATTTTACCCCTGATGACTTCATAATTTAAAACAGTGTATTCCAGTGTATTAACATTGTCAAATGCTTTCTCCAAATCTACAAAACCTAAAAATGTAGGTTTGCCTTTCCTTAATCTATCTTCTAGGATAAGACGTAAAGTGAGTATTGCCTCCCGGGTTCCTATGTTCCTCCTGAATCCAAACTGATCTTCCCCGAGGTCAGCTTCTACCAGCTTTTCCATTCTCCTGTAGATAATTCGTGTTAAAATTTTGCAACCATGACTTATCAAACTGATGGTTCTGTAATTTTCACACCTGTCTGCGCCTGATTTCTTTGGAATCGGGATTATTACATTTTTCTTAAAGTCTGAGGGCATTTTGCCTGTCTCATACATCCTACACACCAGTTCATATAGCCTTGTCATGGCTGGCTCTCCCAGAGACTTTAGTAGCTCTGAGGGTATGTCATCTACTCCTGGGGCCTTGTTCCGACCTAGGTCTTTCAAGGCTCTGTCAAATTCATCTCTCAGTATAGTATCTCCTATTTCATCTTGATCTACTTCCTCTTCCCTTCCTACAACATCGTCTCTAAGTTCATTTCCTTTGTAGAGCTGCTCTATGTACTCTTTCCACCTTTCAGCTTTCCCATCTTTGCTGAGAACTGGTTTCCCATCTGAGTTCTTAATATTCATAGAGCTGCTTTTCCTGTCCCCAAATGTCTCTTTTATTTTCCTGTAGGCGGTATCTACTTTTCCCCTTCTTATACATTCTTCTACAGTTTTGCATTTGGCTTCTAGCCACTCCTGCTTAGCCATTTTGCACTTCCTATCAATCTCATTTCTTACTCGTCTGTACTCCATTTTGCCTGTTTCATTTACTGCATTTTTATATTTTCTCCTGTCATCAATTAAATTTAGTATTTCCTGTGATATCCAAGGATTTTTTTGTTGGTCTTGCCTTTCTACCTATTTTGTCCTCTGCTGCCTTCACAATTTCATCTCTCAATGCTACCCATTCCTCTTTTACTGTTTTATTTCCCCCTGTTTCTGTCAATTGTTGCCTAAATCTCCCTCAGAAATTCTCCTGAACTTCACGTTCCTTCAATTTATCTAGGTCCCATCTCCTTATTTTCCTACCTTTCTGTAGTTTTTTCAGTTTCAGCCTACAGTTCATGACTAACAAGTTATGGTCAGAGTCTATATCTGCCCCTGGGTATGTTTTGCAGTTTATAACCTGGTTCCGGAATCTATGTCTTTGGTATAACGAGATAATATTTGTCTCAAAGAACTGACCTATTGTTGATATTTATATCACCTCTGCCTGAGCAAAAAGGTGTGATTGTTCCTATTGGCATTCTTTGTTAGGGTGCTATTCCAATATAGGAGAGCCTTGGCAATTTGATACGTATTTCACGTGGAATATTGAGGCAGAATTGAAGTATGTGGTGTGGAAGGAGACATGCTTGAAGACAGTCGATGTTGTTGCTTTGTCCATAACACTGTGTTAGTTGAGCGGTCAAAAGTGGCTGTCTGTAAGCAGGATGTCCCTCATTCAAATCCCGACCACAACAATCTTTGGTATAATGAGACAATATTTGTCTTAAGGAACTGAATTATTGCTGATAAAAGTATGATAAAAAGCTCTTTTTGGATTATGAATAATGAAAGGAATAAAGGTTGACACTCATCCTATAATTGTAGCCGTGAGCAGTTCTAGGGTAATTTCTGTTTCTATAACTCAGGGACTCTTGTGCTGGGAAGTATAATCTTGTGACATGGGTTTGGAAGCAACCATTAAAGTCTTGTATTGTGCCCAGCAGTGTGTTCTGTACTTAGCCAAAATTAGGCAGACAGTAGTTGGACGGTAGCACTATTGGGGACAGTTGTTCCATACAAAGCTACTGTTGCTCCATGCTATGTACTGTGCTTTACCAATGTTTTGGCAGTAAGTACAGGGAAGAAGTTAGTTTGCCATTGGCTTCATAAGAGTAAACAGTGCCATTTCCCTTCTTGCTTACTAAATGTGAAAAATTGCCATTTTTTTAAAATCACACCACAATACACATTTTCATTTTTAATTGAGATGAAAGTCTCAGTTTAAAAATTTTAAGTGTCACCCTAATAAAGTAGGATTGTTATACAGCTGAAAATGATGAATTACAGAAATTAACTCATTACGTCTAATGAAATTGCCTTTGATACTAGAAACATAAAAAACACTTTGAACGAGGCCATACAAATGTTGTAATAAATCATTAAATTTTGTCATGTCAACTACATAATCTAGTTCTTTATGATTCATTGAGAGTGTAGAGACTAAAAAAGAAAATAATCACTTTTTAATGTTTCTTTTTGCAGATCAAAACTGCTGGAATGGATCGCATTTGTAAAAAGTAAAAGTTGCTTGTTGAAATCACCAGCTCATTCATCTAAACTGAGAGCTGATGGGAATGAGAAATTCAAATATAAGGACTATGCTTCTAGTATTGAATTGTTTACAGAGAGCATGGCACATGCCTCATATAACAGCAAAGAAATGGCTTTGGCTGTTGCAAACCGATCTGCTGCCTTGTTTTATTTGGGTGCTTATGAGGTACCAGAACTCTAAATGTATAGTTTACAATTTTTGTTTTATTTGTGCTACTGTATAAGTTGTAGAACCTGGAGAAAGGAAGGGGACACTTAATGCTCGAATATTATATTTTACAAGTTTTTGTTGCCGATTATCAGGATGTTCAATTTTGGAACATTGTTAATTATTGCTCCAGGACTATAGCTGGTAAAAGCTTTTGTTCTCCACTTTAAATTGATAATGAAGTAGCAAAGTTGACACCACATTTACCTGTGTACTACGCTTATGTGTGTTGGTGTGCCAATATTGGCAGCGTTGGCGAGTGGATTGTGAAGATGAGCACAGGGCGAGTCATTTGTCTGTGTATGTGCGCCAAGTGAAACAGACATTTTCCAACAGAAAAATTGAGGGAATATTAAATTTTCACTATATAGTGATTCTCATTGCAAATGGTCAGTGTTTCAAGCAATTAGTATTTTTTGAAGTAAATCATGTGCTCACTAGGTGGATGGAAGAACATAAGTGGATCAAGTTGTATTGTAAAAAGATATTGACACATTTATTAACAAAACAAATACAAAATTAGTCACTTCCATCCATTTAATAAAATGGTCTGCCATAATGATGCAAAAGTATAAAAGACACTCACAAATAACAACAAACAAATAAATAAAAATAAACAATACTATCATTTGGCATATGCCATTGGTTACATCAATATGGTACGCCAGTGGCTATGCAAAATGTGTATTGCTAACCTACATGCTGTATGGAAGCACCACCGGAGCTCCCCTTGATCATGAGCCTGACTTTAGCCTGACATAGTACAGCAATAATGCTGAACAGTTCTTTGGGATGCATTGAAATAACTATTTATTTATTCATCCCATAGATCAAAATGGTACAGTCACTTGTACATTGATACGGGATAGGTCAAGAATACAATGTAATATAAGCAAGATATAAAGCTAGAATATAAATTAGATAAGATACAGCATATTCAGCAGCAATACAAATCAGATGAAATTAAAATACAAATTCAGTGAAATATAGCATTTTATAGTATATATAGATCATTTAACTTATTCAAAGCACAGGCTTGTTGACAGATACACAAAACACAAATAAAAACACACACAAACATATATAAATACATCTTGATTGCAAGCAAGAATAGTTTTATTTCTAATTAAATGTATGTGTTATGCACTGAGAAGCAGTAAACAACCTGAATGTACAAAGTGCTTTCGGACACATCTGAAATTTTGTATGAATTAAAAAGTTTGTGTATGAGATTATGGAAAAATTACAGTTTTGTATCCAGGAATTCAGAAACAGAGTAGAAGCAGTTTTTTTAGTTCATGTCTTATTTTGCTTTGGCAATTGGATGACTTTATACTGCCTGGGAGGTGGTTATAAATTTTTATACCCACATATCTAACTCCACTTGCATGAAGTTTTTATTGTGTTTTATAATTTGCAGTTGCATTTTGTTTCTAGTGTCGTGGGTGTGATGATCTAGATTTTTGTGTAGGGATTTTAAGTGCTGCATGTTGAACTAGTTAGTTACATTATATATATGCAAGGGAGTGGCAGAATTTTAAAAGACTGGAGTAGTGATTTGCAGTGTGCAGTTTTTCTTTTTGAGGTCATTATTCTCATTGCCTGTTTTGGCAGAAAAAATTTTTCTTTGACTCAGGACTATTTCCCCAGAATATCAGACCAAATCTCATGGCTGATACGAACAGAACATAGTAGACAAGTTTTAGTGTATCCGTATTGGTAGTATCCCTAATTGCCCTAAATAAGAAGCAAATTTTGCTGAGCTTATTTGATAGTGTCTCTGTGTGTAGTAAAAAGTTTAGTGTGCTGTTGATGGACAGCCATAAAAATTTTTTGTCCTGTACATAGGACATGATGTTTCCACCAATGTGCATATCTGCCTCATTTAGAGTAGTATTCTGTCATGTGTGGAAGGTGGAAGTTCATGGCTGATGTTTTCTGCATATTTATTAGTAATTCGTTTGATTCAAACCACGATTTTATTTGTGAAGTGTTATCATCAACTATATTTTTCAGTGTGTTATCTTCACTGGTTAACAGTATGTCCGTGTCACCTGCATACAGAAAAGCATAGGCCGTAAGTAAATGTTCAGGTAGATCATATATGTATAGTGTCAAAAAGGACAGGGCCAAGAATGGAGCCCAGTGGAACACCTGATACTGTATTTAGTGTGCCTGACCTGCTGTGGAAGAACTCTATAGAATCTCTGCAGTTTGTGATTTCTACAAACTGTCTTCTTCCAATTAGATAACTGTGGAACCAATTGCATGCCGTATTTCGGATTCTATAATTTTTAAGCTTTGCAAGTAACAACTCATGGTTGACTATGTCAAATGCTTTAGATTTATTAAGAAATATGCCTACTGCAGGTTATTTATGATCTATCAGACTTATGCATCTTTCAAGAAATTCATAAAAAGCATGCATAGTGGATCTCCTTTTATGACACCCATATTGTGAGGGTCAGATAATATTATTTTTGTTTAAAAATGACTCAAAAGTCTTACAGCAATAGAATATTCAACAATCTTTGAGAAGACTGCTTAATATGGCAATAGGTCTGTAATTAGTTATGTCAGTATTGACCCCTTTTTTGTACAGTGGTATACGTTTTTCTACCTTTAGTTGGTCAGGATATGTCCCCTCTTCAAAGGAGGTATATATAATATTTGAGAGAGGTTTACTGATGTAGCTGGCATAATTTTCAAGCAAAAAACAGGGAATCGTATCGCGTCCATCAGACTTAATTTTATTTTCTTATTATGTTTTCAATTTCATTGGCTGTTGTAGGTGATTGGAAGAATAGTTCAGAGGAGCATTGCTGAGTGAAGGAGTGGGTACAGTAGTCCCACCACTATACAGGAGATTTTTTGCAATTTGTGAAAAATACTCATTAAATTCATTGGCAATTTTAGGCATGCTGTCAGTTTTTTCCCCTTCTATGTTTAGTGTAACTTCACCATTTGTGGAAAGTTTCCTACCAGTTTTATTGTTTATGATGTCCCAGACTGTTTTGCATTTATTTGAGGATCTTCTAATAAGGGAGTTGTTAAGAAGTCTCTTTGCTGCTCTGACTACTTTTCCATATATGCTTTTATATTTCCTATAGTAGGACATAAATGTTTCAGAATTGCCACTCTCTGTTTTACTAATTGTGTTTAGTGCTCTCATCTTTAATGATGATGTTTTAATTCCCTTAGATATCCAAGCATTATTTCTTTTCTGCTTAATTGTTTTGGTTTTTTTTTTTCTGGGAAGTAACACATGAATAGGTGATGAAACTATTAAATTTACTGTTGAGGAATAAAATACGCTACTCCATTCTTCTTTTTTAGCTCAAATATGAAGTTATTTAGGTTACTATCATTATAACTCCTACATTTTATAATTATCATTGATGGTGGGAGTACATTTTGTGGTAATTTTGCTCAGATGACAATAGAACTGTGATCAGAGAAACCATGGGCATCACTGACGGGGGGGGGGGGGGGGGGACAGGGGGGACATGCCCACCCCCCCACACAAAATTTTTTTTTTTGGAAAAACAGTTTTAAGTCTTTCGTCTTAGTTGATAAATAATGGCATTGTTGAACAAATATCTTCGAGCTTAACTAATGAAAGTTCATATGCACTATTACTTAATTATTTACATGATGTACTAAATGCTAGTAAAGCAACAGTGAACATTATGAGGTACAAATACGAGCATTGACACAAGACAGTGATACGGACTGTCTGATGGGTCAAGCGCTGCGTCCTGTCATGAGAGCTGCCAGCTGGCGCGGCTGTAGGCGGCCTGGGAACGCCGCGCGCCTCACCACATCCAGCAGATCATCTCACTTTAACACACCGTGTGCACGCTGCTTAGTAACGGTGCTGTAGTCAGTTCATTTGCCACGTGTTGGTGAAAAGTTACAGTCAGGAATAGCTATGAAGAGAGTAAAAGGCAGTTCATCAATATTGCCTTTCTTTAAAAAGAAAAGAAATTATGGTAAGCAAATATTTATTACAAAACTAGTTTCAGCAACCGGCGCTGTATTTTTTACATTGTTTTGTTATACATCTCCTTCTTCCCATTCTGTCTGTCGCCTTCTGTCCCGTTCTATTTCACGTGTATCTGTAGTGGATAATGGTCTCTAGTTTCGTTTTATACATTTCAATCCTTACAACGTAATGTCCAGAACAAAGTACACTGGAATAATAAGATTTTCTAGGTACCTTCATTAGAATATTAGGAAAGTGTCTCCCAAACGTATTGCGAATATACTTAGTAGTAAAGATGTAGGTAACGAATTAAAATCCTTGAGCTTAATGAGCCATTATTTAATGCATCTTATTGTTTATGATCTCATATCTCATGAACTAGGCGTCCTAATATGAAATAATTTAGAAGATAAATTTAGCGATAGGCCTATATTTGCATACTGTACGTCAAAAAATGTCGAGAATACAGTTTGTTATCAAAATAATAAACTTTAACATCGTGTCGATGCCATAATTTTACTTCAAAAACAGTGGAAATTTACTATGCAATAAGCTTTTTCCTTTCATTACTTTGCAGACGTTGTCAATGACAGGTTTCCTTAATGTTTATCATTGCGTCTAAAGTTTGTCACAATAAAGTAACCACACCCTTTCTCTCATCATCATCATCATCATCATCATTTTCCATCTCCAGTTTCCCAGGTGTGGCTAACAAGCGCTCTCCATCTCATCCAATCTTGATATAACATTTGGTCTTGGACATCATCCCAGTTAAAATCGTTCTTCTTTATGTCTGATTTAACTGCCTCTATCCATCGTCTCCTTGGCCTTCCTCTTGGTCTTCTTCCTCCCACTTCCATTCTGAAGTACTTTTTAGCTGTTCTTGTGCTATCCATTCTCATTACATTGCAGTCTTCATTTCCCCAAGATGTTTGCAATAGGGACCCTGATACCAGCTGTTTCTCTGTGTACCTCATTTCTGATCTTGTCTCTCCTGGTACTTTGATTCATAGTCCTGATAAACCTCATTTCTGTTGCTTGGATTCTGCTGTAATCCTTTTTAACAATGTACATGTTTCCATGCCATATATAAGGATTGGAGTGAAGTAAGTGTTATACAAAGTTAACTTTGCTTCCTGGGGTACTTTTTTGTCCCAGATTAGATTCCAAACTTGCATGTAGAAATTTGATGCTTTTTGTGTTCTGTTGAGGATTTCTTGCCGGATGGTGTTGTCCTTGGAGAAGATACTTCCAAGGTACTGAAAGTGGGAAACTGATTTAATTTTTGTTCCCTCCAAGTAGATGTTTGAACTTGTTCCCTCTCTGCTTATGGTCATCTCAACCATCTTGGTCTTGCTGATTTTCAGGTTAAATTCTTTAAATTTTTTGTTCCAGACAGTCAGGCTCTTCTGCACTTCTGTTTCTGTCTCTCCCCATATTACAACATCATCTGCAAATACCAGTGATCTCGACTCATTTGCAGTTTCCTTAATAGATTTTAGCATTCTGTCCATTACAATAATAAACAAGAGTGGTGATAGAGCTCTTCCCTGCTGGACTCCACTCTTCGTCTCAAACCATTCGGAGCGACCATTTCCTATTTGAACACTACTCTTGCAAGTTTGATATAGCATCTTTACTCTGTCAATCAGGTAATTGGGCACTTTTAGATCTTTCAGGCATTTCCATATTTTATTGCGAGGGACACTATCATATGCCTTCTCCAGGTCTAAGAACACCATCACTAAGTTCTTTCCATGTTCCCAGTATTTCTCTGCCAAAATCCTTACCGCAAAGATGAGGTCTATAGTACTTCGCCCTTTCCTGAAGCCATGCTGTTCTTCTTCTAATAAGGGTTCAACTATCTTCCTAAGTCTGGTTTCTATAATTTTTTCCAGCAGCTTTAGGGGATGTGAAAGTAGGGTGATACCTCTATAGTTTCCACACTTCTTTCGGTCTCCTTTTTTAAACAGTGGAATGATGATTCCTTTTGTCCAGTCATCTGGAATTTTGTTGTTTGTCCAGATGACTGACAGAACTCTGTAGATCCATTGTAGGCCAGGTGTTCTGGCTGCCTTCATCATATCTGAGCTTAGCTCATTAAACCCTGGAGACTTTCCATTTCGCATATTTCTCAGAGCAGACTCAACTTCCAGCCAAGTTAATGGTTGTAGAACCTCTGGTGTTTCTTCAGCTCCCACAAGGCCAACCCCCTCGTCCACGTCGTGGGAGACGGGCAACGGCGCGAAGTAAGGGATTGTCTGTAAGGTTGAAGTACAGTGGAGACTATGTGAGTTCCGTGACCACTACGGCAGCTGTGAAGGCCTTACAGGAACCCTGAAAAGCGGCGGCAAACGGGGCTCTGGTGAAGCCGTGTTAGGCGTAGCTGGCCAGCGGTGGATTAAAGCGTGCTTTCAACACTAAAACAAGTGTCGGATGTATAAAAGAAATTACTGGACATGACACCTCTCCAGGGACCTCATGAAAGTATGAAGGCCAAAACCCTTTCTCTAAGTGTGGATAAATACAATATTGTTAATCACACATCGTGGGCTACTCTCTTTTCTTGTCACCCACCCTTTGGAAGGTAGTTCTCACCCTCACAGATTCTATTATTTGAAAGGAAACGACAGTATAAATGTATGTATGTACGCAGTCTGCAAATAGAGTATGTCTGTGTAGATTTGTGCAACAAAAATGGCTTTGGAAGCATTGACAATCATTATTAGCAGTGTTAAATATCTTATCAGACAAGGCTTGGCTATTAGAGGACACACAATTACGGAAATTTAATGGAACTCTTGAAACTCCGTAGTGAATACAAACCAACTCTGAAATTGTGCCTCCGAAGAGAACAAAGTTACACCCATCCAGTGATACAAACTGAATTATTTGAAAACCTTGGTAAAGCATAATTCAAAAATTAGGTCAGTCAATCCTTTGATTTATTCAGTGATCTGTGATGGCCCAAGGGACATTTCCGGCGATGAACAAATTAGTTTCTGTGTAAGATGGTGTGATTACCATTTAGATCTTCATAAAAGCTTTTTGGGGTTCTATAAAACTAGTTATGCATGTGCAGCATATAGCTGCATTCACTTGTGATGTTCTGTTCAGATTGCAGCTACCTTTAAGTAACCTTCGTGGGCAGACATATGATGGAGCAGGAAATATTAGTGGAATGCATAAAGGAACTCAATCAATTGTAATTGACAAATGGCCTTTGATCCATTTCATTCACTGTGGTGCTTACTGCTGTAATGTAATTATGAAAGCAAGCTGCGAAATTTCAACAACTGTTAAAAACTCCATGGAATCAGCTTATCCATTAGGAAAACGGTTTTCAAAAACAAAAGTAAAAGACCCCTTTATAGATACTATTGAAGATGCAGCTGAAGGACCTTTCAGTAATGTTGCAAATATGAAGCCTTTATGTCCTACTATATGGCTGTACCGACAGTCACAAATCAATGAAATTTTGGAAAAAAAAAAAAAAAAAAAAAAAAAAAAAATGCTTTGGTTGTCAAGACATTGCATGAACTAACAGAAAAGGTATACGAATGAGCCATTGGCCTACTTAATGTTTCTGAGTCTAGCAAAACGTACCTTGGTTTCCTAATGGTGAAAGACATATTTGAGCTTTTAGAAATCTTGAACAGAGTTTTCAAGGAGAAAAAAGAATGGTGTCGGGACTTTATTCAGCTGTTGAAATTATAACTGAGGGCCTTAAAAATCTCAGGATAAATGAAAAGTTTTCTTCTATGTACAAAGAATGTAATATTAAGATATCCGGGCTTGGCTTAGAACAGCTGCAACTTCCAAGGACAAAAGTAATTCCCAAGCGATTGTCTGATGGCATAGATCCACATCAATTTCTGTCGCTTGAAGAACTTTACAGGCAGGAATATTTTGAAATCATTGATTCAGCTGTCCAAGGGCATAGACATAGGATACATGACCAACTCGGTATGAAGAAACAGGTTTCCTCGGAGAAAGTGTTCTTGGAGAAAAAACAATACAATGTGGTGGCTCCATACCCAGAAATACATGATCAGTCTTTGAAAATAGAACATGAACTCTTTCATCTACTATACAATGTAAAATATTATAGACGAAAAATTCCTAGCAGGAAAAATTATACACACACACACACACACACACACACACACACACACACACACACACACACACACACACACACAAATGCAAGCTTTCACAACCCAGTTGCTTCTTCAGGCAGGAGGTAAGGAGAGAGAAAAGGAAATGATGAGGGTTTTAAGGGAGGGGGTAAGGAGCCATTCCAATCCCGGGAGAGGAAAGACTTACCTTGGGGGAAGGAAAGGAAGGTAAACACACACACACACACACACACACACACACACACATTTACACAGATGCAAACACACCTAGGCAGACATACTGGTGTGTTTGTGTCTGTGTTAGTGTGTGGGTGGGTGTGTATTTGTTTACCTTCCTTTTCTTCCCACAAGGTAAGTCTTTCCTCTCCCAGGATTGGAATGGCTCCTTACCCCCATCCCTTAAAACCCTTATCATTTCCTTTTCCCTCTCCTTCCCTCCAGCCCTGAAGAAGCAACTGGGTTGCGAAAGCTTGCGTTTATGTGTGTGTGTGTGTGTGTGTGTGTGTGTGTGTGTGTGTGTGTGTGTGTGTGTGTTTTATTTGTGCTACTATCAAACCTGTGCTCCTTTGCCTGGTGAGTAATCTTCATCTATTTTTTATATACAATGTAAAATGCACTAAAGAGGCAAAAGCTGTTTTGGTTTCTATGAAAAAAGAAGTCCTTGAATTATTTTCTAATGTTGAAGCATTGCTCAGACTTTGCTTGTGTGTCCAGCGTCAACCTGTGAAGCAGGACACAGTTTTTCAGCACTACGACGACTGAATAACTATCTGCGCTCAACTGTGACACAGCAGAGGCTCAATCATGTAGAACTCTCCAATGTCACAAGTTGCTGCTTGATGAAATAGACTTTAGAAATGTTGCTAGAATACTTATATCTAATTGTGACAACAGAAAAATTGTGTTTGCATCAGTATAGGAAGAACTTTGAATGATTATTTCACCTAATACTTCTGACACTGCAGTTAATTATTGTTTCATGACTGTTTTGACACTTACTTGTTTATTCCTGTGTATCTATTTGTTCATTTTATGTTGTGGCGTAAAGTCAGCGCCACACGCCAGACGTAAGAGAACAATCGTGGAGAAGGCAGCGATCGACCGAAAGCCAATCCTAAGCAGGTGCCGCACATCCTGGAGGGAGTAACCGAAGATGCGCGCCCTCTACAAGCAGCTATATCTAGGCCGACATATGTCTGGACGCCCCGACAGTTACTAGTCAGAACTCAGTCAGCTACGAAGTCAGAAATAGGACAGTGCTAAGTCAGAACGCGGCTATGAGCTTAGCAATAACTAGGTCTCAGCGCAGTTAATATCATACAGACGATGCCGCGAGAAACGAGAAGAGAGAAGAAACAGACATATGTTCTAAATTTGAGTATTATAATTTTCAGTCAATAAAACTTGTATTATTAATCTGAATAGTTGTTACAGTTGACATCAATTCCTGCACCAGTACCTTTCCTGACAACTAAACTGGGATGAGTAGGAAACAACAAAAGGCGACGAGGTCACCTTTTATAATGTATTTTAATGAATGAAAAATAAAATGTTTGGTAATTGGTTTTTTAGTTAAATTTCCAATCAGAATCAAGCACAATCTCGTTATAAAAGCTGTTCAGTTTCCAATACTTCACAGTTGTTTTAAACAGTACGTAATAATCATACAATCAAAAAATGTAAATGTAAGTGTTATGTAAATTTTTTTGTCACAGGTAACTGCAGAATATGTTTAAATTCTGGATTTAATTGGCACGCTTTAGGAACTGTACTGAAACAGTACTGCCCCCCCCCCCCCCCAAAAAAAAAAAAAAAAAAAAAAAAAAAAAATAATAATAATAATAATCGGTGTCTGAGCCATCAGAATGTTCGAAAATACGAAAATATCCCGGTTGAGTTCCCCCCCCCCCCCCCTCCCAATAATTTAGTGTTGGTGACGCCTATGAGAGAAACTAAGATCCTTTATTTTTACAGTGCATTCCAGGCTGTTTGCTACCTGATCTAGACAGCTAGTGATCCTAGTTGGGGACCTAACTTTTATGTTTAAGTTGAATGACATCATTAAGTTAATAATTTATGATTTTTGGGTAGATTCTTCAAAAAAAGTCTATGTTAAGATTACCACACAACAGACCATTTTTGGGGTTATTTAGGTAAATTCTTTCTAGTAATTATTCCAAATTTCCAAAGAAAACAGAGATGTTGCCATAAGGAGATCTATAAATAGATATTACATATATATTTAAATCTGCAAGTATTATTATCCCTGTTAATTCTACAACTATTGAATACATTTCACATGTATGGAAGGGAAATATTCATGAATTAATCTAAAGTTTGGGATATGTTGATAAAGCAACTCTGATTCCTTGAGGCAATGTTCATTAATGCCCAAAATATGAATGTTTCTCGATAAAATGTCATCACTAGTAAGGCTTTCTAGTTCACTTACTTTATTACTAAGTCATCATCTTCTGTGGAGTACAAAATATTCATAATCTCTTCTAAGTTTCTCTTGTTTTCTGAATTGTATCAACTGGCAGAAAATGATCCATTACTATCCATTGTATGATATTTCATACGTAAAAATATAAGCCAATGCCACAACTTTGCTAATAAAGTAAGCTTTTTTAATTTGCACTTATTTATTGATTTTAAGTATTCATATTAGTAATCCATAATAATATGAGCAAAATTGTAAAAACATACATCATAACGAACTACTTAACTAACAATAAAAGTTATAAGAAATGTTTCAGTTGTTGACAATTACCTTTAGGAAACTGTTTTAGAAGTGCAAGTGTATGCAAAATCATATGGTGGGATATAATGGGTTAAGCTACAGCACATGCATGCTGCCTGAGATGTTTGTTAGCCTCTTGTAATCTTATGCCATTTTTGTTATCATTAGTAAGTTAACATTTTCCTTTAAAAATAGTTAAAAACAACTTTTGAGCACTTTATGAAAAACCAATTATATTTCTAGTTTAAACACAGCACTCTCATAGTAAGAAGGTCAAGAAAACAGATACATGTTAAAAATTCAGAGTAGTGAAGTAAATTTATATGAATGTCAGTATTACAATTTGTAAGTACACAATTAAACCATGGTCATTTGAAGGCGGGAGGATATTCCAAAACCTCATACTGTGTGCTTGCACTGTAATATATTACACCATACACCAGAAAATGTGAAAATCCAAATAGAAAACCTAATTGAGCAAGAGAGAAAAGTCAGTTTACAAATTTCTTTCACAAAGACAGAGTTTGTAATGAATGTAAAACATTGCCCAGAGAAGCTACTCATAAATCAAAACAAAGTCAAGAAAGTTAATTCATTCAAATATTTAGGTGATTGACTATCCATAAGCAACAGTGATAAAGAAAGTCTAGAAAGAAAGAGCAAAAAAGATGAACAGCATTAAAGACCACCAGAAACATATACAAGAAGAAGGCATTATCAAGGGACACAAAAATTAAACATTACAGTGCAGTGGTGAAAACAGAGGTTCTGTATGGTGCTGAAACACTAAAGCTAGTCCAAAAAGGAGGAATCAGTAAACTAATGAAAATGGAAAGGAGACTGATGAGAAGCATACTTGGCCCAAGAACAGCAGGAACAGAATATAACAGCCCACGACCCAACAAGAAATCATGTAGAGAACATAATACGTACCATGTGGAAAAGAAGATGGCAAGGATGGAAAATGACAGGGTGACAAAACAAACCTTTCTTAAAATAATGAAGCACAAATGACAACCAGTGAGGTTTACACAGACTTTAAATGACCTCAAAGAAGCAGACATTGACATAATGGACACACACAACAGAAACTTATACAGGAACAAAATTCAGAAATTGATCTTCAGCGAAGAAGAAGAAGAGATAAAAAGAAAGCAGCCTCACAATATCAAGGAACTCTGAAGGCAGAGATCGGAATGTATGAAATTAATGTGGGAAGGAAGGAAGAAGAAGCAAGAATTGATGTGTTGATTTCAGGTGCTCTTGTAAAAGTACCATTCAAAAAAAAAAAAAAAAAAAAAAAAAAAAAATTAATAACAACATTGCACCATTGAAATTTTCTGGTGGATTACAACTCCATGTAGTGTCTAGAAGTTTGGAAAGTAGGAAGGAGGTACTGTTAGAAATGAAACTGCGAGGACAGGTTGTGACTCATAGCTGAATAGCTCAGTTAGTAATAGCGTATTCTGTGGAAGTCAAGGTTCTTCGTTTGAGTCTGTAGTGTGGCAGACAGTATTAAACTGCCAGGAATTTTCATAACAGTGCCCCCACTGCTGGTGTTCATAATAGTGTATGCAGATTCCTAGTTTCTTTTTCATTATTAGAATTATTCCTGTGTTACCTTTATTTGATTTTATGTTGATTACTATGTACTCATCTAAGCAAAAATCTTAAAATAAACTGTCTGTGACTGAACTTAACTAATTTTTGTCAGATCAAACTTCATTTATATAGCCTACCTACCTGGTCAAGTAATGTAAAATTTCACACACCCACCAGCAGCACTTGAAGTGTTTTTTTTTTTTTTCCTGATTAAAATACCGTTCAGGTTACTCCTTTCTGAATGTGAGACTATTTTACTTGAGTATATTTTACCCAGTATCATGCAATAATCTGAGTTTCATGCTTTTTGGAAATAGATTCCCTTTGATTTCAGTTGTGCTGCTGTTGCAATGTTCAAGGCCATGTTGGCTAGTGTTACTAGGCAAAATCAGTCAGTTATCTACCTTGTTTTTATATCTACACCTACATATATACCTTGCAATCCAGTGTAAGGTGTGTGGCGGAGAGCATACTAACACTACTAGGCATTTCCTTTTCTATTCCACTCCCAAATAGAAAGAGGGGGGGGGGGGGGAAAGAATGCCTATATGCCTCCGTACGAACCCTAATATCTCTTATCTTCTCTTTGTGATCATTACGCGAAATGTAAGTTGGTGACAAGAAGATCGTTCTACACTCGGCTTCAGATTCCGTCCCTCTGAATTTCCTCAACACAATTTCTCGAAAAGAAAGTCGTCTTTCCTGTAGCAATCCCCATTTGAGTTACCGGAGCATTTACATGATACTTGCGCATTGGTCAAACCTGCCAGTAACAAATCTAGCTGCTCAATTCTGACTGCTTCTATGTCCACTTAAGACTCATAGTTTAGGAGGTGTGCATATGGTGTATGGCAGAGGGTACTTTACTTACGGACCACGACAAAATCTACAGTTTTATTTTGATCTTGATGAAAATTTGAACACTTAATCTTTTGAGCAAGACAAATGTCAATGTCTATATAAAAATTCATATGCTGCATGGTGGAGGGTCTTCACATAGAGACTTTGAAAAAATCCACAGTTTTTCTCTGATCTTGATGAAATTTTTCATATTTAACTTTCAAAGCAAGAGAAGGTCACTGTCTTCATAAAATTTCTTGAGGATCATGGTGGAGGGTACTTTACTTCTGGGTCATTCCAAATCAAATCACCAATTTTTTTTTAAATGTTGAAGCTCGACTATCTTCAATTTTTTTCAAATTCTAGTTGTTTTCAACAACTGTGACTTCACCTCAAGGGCTTGTACTAGGTGGTATGCCCAAACACTCAGTTGTTCGCAGTCTGCACATGCCATGTGTTGTGTTATACCCATGCATGTTTCTACATAGTTTTGAACTTTCTGCTTCCAAGTAGATTGATTTGCACGATGAGTTCCTGTTATATTGGAGGGTTTTGTTCTCCAGCTCAGACTGTAAGTACTGGGCACTGAAGGATCTTTTTATGTGTGTAACACCCCTATTTTTCTCTTCCCTTTTCAGAAGGTTAATTTTGGGCCACTGTAGACCAGGAATAACTGTAGGACTGCCAGAAACAGTTATGCCTACATGATGAGCAGCAGTAGTTGCAGATGCAGTAGCAACAATAGCAGGTGCAGACACCATTTAACCAGAATGGAGAATTTCTGAATGTCTAATCCACTCACCTGACTGGCCAGGTACATGTCATATAGTTTACTTCCCCACACTTGCTCCTGTATGCTGGTTCTAATGAGTCTACAAAAATATGGTAAAATTGCTTGTGCCAGTTTTTGATGCAAAACCAGGTGGAGACTATTGTTGCTTCAGTTAATAAAGTCACCTTGTAGTTGAGCAGTAGTGCACAATTTGAAGCCCTTCAATGAGCCTGTTAAGCCCCTCTTTGATGAACAGTGTCGATTGCTCACATAGTATTTTGGATATCAAGCCCACTTGGTGGTGATATGATTGCATTTTAACCAGCATCATAAGTGTCCTAGACAGTTTTATGTGGGCTGGATCACTCATACGCAGGGTCTGTCCTGAAAGTGTCATTTTGAGTGTTCCATATATGCTGTCTCGCATAAAGACTTGCCAATTAATGATGTGACTGTCCAGTTAGTATCTGATCCTGAGGTCTAGATTAGGCTGCAGACATTGTCCAGTCCTCTTTTAGCTAACATTGTCCAGAATCTGGAGGAGGGAAGGAGATGTACTTAATGATAATTGACAGGTGGCACAGTTATGTGTATGTATGCATGCATGTGTGTGTGTGTGTGTGTGTGTGTGTGTGTGTGTGTGTGTGTGTGTGATAACCAGCCCCAGATGTGTGGTGTGGCCCACAAGATTCTATAGGTGTTGATGTGTTGACACGATTTGACAATTATGGTGCAAAAGTGTCAAGGCACTGCCCGTATTCAATCAGATTAAGCTCAATGTGTTGGCATTGATTGGTGCATTGTAACTCCTCCCCGACAGAATTTTTGGGTGATAGGTTTCACTCTCCTCTCATTCATTGGTAAGGCCAACAGTCCTGCCCCAACTGTCATTCACTGCATGACTGACAAAGACCGCCTGCATGTGAAGGCCATGTATGGCTTCAGGTAGGTCATTTGGTAACTGATGGTGCCAGCTGACAAGACTTGAGTCAGTCAACAGATACACATATGATTTCACTGGACTCTCTCCAACTTTCTGCATGTATTATTGCAACATATCTTGCTGACACTGGCAGTAATTGCAATTATTTTGAGCAAGAAGTTGGTCTGGTATGCTAATTTTCAACAGACTTTTCCATCCTTCAAGTGGTGTTTGTGCTCTGCCCCAGATTGGCTTCCTTAATTTCAGACAAAATTTGTACTTTGGCCTGTGCCACATCACAGTTTCACATTGGTGGAGTTCTGTCCTATTGGAACCTGCATCACGCCAAATAAAGTATTGCTTACATGTATCAAAGACAATTTCTAGGCACAAAATAATTAATCACAGTTAGAAAAGTGTTGCTGACTATTATTTCTAGCATTGAAAAGTTTCACATTTTCTTATATGGGTATCATGACCGGCAATCCTTGTTGGATTCACCACTGACAGTATGAGTGATCGCAACTGTCAAGGGCATTGACATGCTTTTCTGAAAAATTGTTTCAGCTGTTCAGGTGGGTTGGTTGGCATATGTCTCTTTGGGTGTGGATCTGGCATGGCATACAAATTTTCTTATCTGTGATTGACTTATAGTTTATTGAAAGAGCGCTCGTGCTTGTCATGGACGAGCAAAGCTGACAAGTGGTCATCCCCCTGAGATTTTCATTGTTATTGTAATCCCCAGCTGCTGAATGTATCACTCTTATGAGGATATTGTAGTATTGCATAGTGTGTGGCAAACAAATACTACACCAAATTGATATGGCAATGGAATAAACAGACAGTTGACTATGTAAGTTCATATGATGCTACTAGAGACCAAACAATGCAAACTCAATCTATTACCCAGACGATACTTAAATAAAAGGCACGTATGGCCTTTAGACAGACTTTGCCTCGTGTTCATAAAGGCAGCATCATGTTCAAGCAGACTGCAACACGATAATCAATCATGTACCTCAAGTTAGCAGTGCTACAATCCAGAAAATAGATTATATGATTCAGGACAAAGTATCACACTTAACTCAGTACTGACAGAAAAATTACAGACAGCAAGGAAACTTTTAAGTTTAGCTCAAAAGCTCAGACTTTATCAGTCTGCTTGTACTTCTCCAACACCAAGTTGAGTATTCATGTAATTGTAATAAATTTATCAAGTGTTACTAAAGTTGTTAGCTCTTTCTGTTAAAGTGTACCTACACATGCCTTCCAAATAAGACCCCCACAACAGGCATCATGTCTACTGACCAGTGAATGATAGTGACACTGAACATCTAGTGCAGGCTTGTGAGCCCTGTATGTAGAACTAGATTATGTCACCAAGACAATTTTCCCCCCTGGTCTGTCTTGGAACATCATTCGAACTGGGTGCATTCAATTGTGTGGATCCACTTTTGAAGAGCATTTAGTTGTTAATGGTCAATGGTCTGTACAATTTCCCGTACAGTGCCAAGTTTGCTTTTAGAAGACCCACTGCCTGACGTGTTTACCTGTGAACAGCAGTAAGCTAGGTGGGCCTGTTGCATACACTGTGTTCAACTAACATACATGTTGTCTCAATGGCTCATGTCATGTGGCATTCTGTGTAATCAATTCTGATCTCTTGCAGTATTTGGTTACCTGGCTTGTTGTTGAGCCTTTGTCAGCCCATACAGCAGTGTGTGCCAACAGTGTTGTGCAGCAATGTTGGCAACCTTGGCCTCTGACACAACTAGAGGGGAGGAGGATGGGTACTTGTGTTCTTAAAAAATACAGATACTTGTTCTGTAAGTGTGGCCACTTCTGCATGTTCATCTACATCCATACATTGTAAAGCACCGAGGTGAATGGCAGAGAGTACTTCCTATTGTATCAGTGATAAAGGATTCTGATTATTTCATTTACATATGGAATATGGGGTAAATGACAAACACCTCTACACATGCTATAATTAATCTAATCTTGTCATTGCAATCCCTAAAAGAGTGATAGAGAGTTGTTGTATATTTGTGGCTTTGCCATTTAAAGCTGGTTCTTGTTATAACTAGTAATAACACAAATAATATATCACCATCCAACTATTTAATTAACAAAATAACTTCATTACCAAGAGCCATTGTTTTGGCAAAACACAATGAAAATAACATAATTTCTAAAGTGTATACCAAAGTCCTGGTGGTATCAATATGATACTGAAGTCTGGGAGAAAGTCACTTGTCTGTTAATGTTCTATACCATGTAAATTTTGAAGTCCAAGTTCTGTATATTGGACAGAATTCAAGTCCATGGAACACGCGTAAACAGCAGGCAGCAGTCCATAGTGTAACACTTCCTCGGTGTGGAATTGAGCATAATAACGAGCAAAGAACTGGCTTGTAGACACCATGGTGGTGTTAAATAAGGCTCTATAGTTTACAGAATCGGCAGCTGGGGTGGTTATCACTTCTAGACGTCTAATACCTGTGTTGTTGTGGACGCCCAATCGCTGATGGTGGCAGCATATGCGTGCGCGCAAGTGGCCTGCGATGCTACAGTGATCACACGTGGAGAAGTGTGGCCAGAGACACGTATTTTGGGCATGCATACTGTAGCAAGTGGTACTCAGCACAGAAGATTAAGAGTGGTGTATATCACAGTTCTTTAATTTCTGTATTTACATTTGATAATAATGGTTAACTGTCTAATTTCAAGTGTCTTCCAGTTCAATTTCTTCAGCATCTCCAGGACACTCTCTCAAAGGTCAAACAAGCCTTTGTGGCCTTTCATGCTGTCCTTTTCTATATATGTTCAGTATCCCCTTTTCATATACCAGTATTGTAGTAAGGGTTGCAGAGTGTTTGGTAAATAATTTCCTTTATAAAATGACTATATATCCTACATACTGAAATCTACCCTATGCCGTGCAGCATACGATAGCTTGTTGAAGATCAATTCTACAAAATTTCATCAAGATCAGAATAAAAATGAAGATTTTGGCATGTCAAATCACCAAGGGCTGGAAGCTAGACCATCTTCAATTTTTTTTTTTTTTATTCTACCGGAATCTTGTTAAAGGTCTTAAAGGATGTTATACAAAATTTTAGGCCAATATCTAAAGTGTTGGAGGCTCCAGGGCCACTTTTGTGGAAGGTGTCATGTGTTACGATTGTGCCTGAGGAACTTTTGACCAAGTTTGCACTTTCATTTCTCAGCAGCTAAGATACTTCACATTTTCAAATCTGGGTTTCTGGATCAGTTTTGTGTAGAGAAATGAAAAATAACATTATTATGGTTAGAGATTAAGTTATTATTTTTAATTGTTTTTCATATTCAGGAGAGAATTTCGTGACCCAAAATTTAAGGCTGACTTTGGCAATCCCTTACTAAACGACTAATCCATTGTACACCTTGATATTTCACCTTTGTGTGCAGGCTCTGCTTGGTAAGCCAGTGTAACAATGGTAAAACTGTCTCTTCTGTAGTTTTTAGATAATTATCCAGAAAGTCGCCTCCAAAAGACCAGAACGCAAAATGTGACCAAGTTTGGAGGCAAATATCTTCAAATACATCACTTCCAGTTTTAATTTAAATTGCACCATTGGAAAGAGCAGCTTTTTCTCTACTAGAATATTGATTGTTTATCTTGGATGCTCTATGGGTTGACTTGCAAAACGGTTCAGGAAAAACAGTCAGATCTCTGCAAATACACATCTGACAAATTTTCGGCTACGTTTGCACTCTCACTGCTTTGCATCTAAGGTAATTCACATTTCTAAATCTGGGTTCCTAGATCAGTTTTGTGCAGAGAATTGAAAAATAAAATTATATTGGTAAAGATTAAGTAGTTCTTGAATAATTTTTTTTTTTTCAAAGTCAGGTGAAAATTTCGTGACCAAAAATTTAAGGCTGACTTTGGCAGTCCCTTACTAAATGAAATCCGTTGTACACCTTGATATTTCGCCTTTGTGTACAGGTTCTGTCTGGTAAGCCAGGGTAACTGGTAAAAATGTGTGTTCCATAGTGTCTGAGATAATGATCCACAAGTCGCCTCCAAAAAATCAGAATGGAAAATTTGACTAAGTTTGGAGGCCAGTACATTTATATAGGTCACTTCTGATTTTAATTTAAAATGAACAATTAGGAAGTGCAGCTTTTGCTTTAATAGAATATTGAACACAATGTGAATGTGCAGTTATCGTGTGGCAGCTACCGGAGTCCACCCACTGGACAAAAAGGTTCATTGCTCTCTCAGGGTGCCCAGCGCCACCTGCAGACAAAAGGGGAGGTCTCGCCCAGGTAAAAACTTTTTCTGACCTGTCCTTGGCAGTTTGCAGTTTTCTTCCGTGGTGAACGCGCGACAAACGACACAGTTACCTCAGGGGACCCATTGCATTTTCTTCTATCCGCGTTTAACTCCATGCCGCTGCGTTTTCGGGCCACATTTGTGCCAAGGTGGTTTTACTGCGCTGAGCCGTTTTAAGGATGGCATTGAATTGTTTGTATAACCTTTGTGATCTTGAGGTAATAAAGTCAATCTTATTACCTTAACATGCATAGCAATGCATTCTTCTACATTTATTAACTTTTCCTGGTGGGATAAACAAATATAAAAAATAGAAAACGGATGACTTACCCAAAAGGACCGGCTCATCAATAGACACAAATAAAAATAAAAATCACACTCAAAACACACTTACAAGCTTTCGGCACCACTGGCAGCTTCTTCAGGAAAAAGAGGAAAAAAGGGGAGGAGAAAGGGAAGGATATGGGTTTTAAGGAAGTGGAAAAGGAGTCATTCCAATCCCAGGAGTGGAAGGACTTACCTTAGGGGACAAAAATGAAGGTAGACAAATACACACACACTAGATGAATGGGGGATATTATCGAGATTCAGTTATGAAGGCGGTATCTGCGAGAATAAAAAATCGTATTGTTAGGTTGGGTTCGGAAGTTAATACTGATTGTTGTATGTAGTATAATTAGCCTGGAGAAAAGTGAATAGTAAACTAAGAAGGGAGATAAAAATAGAGTGAAAATACTATGTACAACATAAACAGAAGAAGAAAATAAGAAGACAGAAAAGATTTTGAAACACACAACAATCAGTATTAACTTCCGAACCCAACCTAACAATACGATTTTATATTCTCGCAGATACCGCCTTCATAACTGAATCTCGATAATATCCCCCATTCATCTAATTATACTACATACAACAATCAGTATTAACTTCCGAACCCAACCTAACAATACGATTTTTTATTCTCACAGATACCGCCTTCATAACTGAATCTCGATAATATCCCCCATTCATCTAGTGTGTGTGTATTTGTCTACCTTCCTTTTTGTCCCCTAAGGTAAGTCCTTCCACTCCTGGGATTGGAATGACTCCTTTTCCACTTCCTTAAAACCCATATCCTTCCCTTTCTCCTCCCCTTTTTTCCTCTTTTTCCTGAAGAAGCTGCCAGTGGTGGTGAAAGCTTGTAAGTATGTTTTGAGTGTGATTTTTATTTTTATTTGTGTCTATCGACGAGCCGGTCCTTTGGGTAAGTCATCCGTTTTCTTTTTTATATTTGTTTATCCCACCAGGATAGTTTCCTTCTATACTTTTCGTTTCATAAATTTGAATCTAACAATCACGATCGTTTGTTATTGCTCTGTTACCTTTCGAAATCTTTTCTGTCTTCTTATTTTCTTCTTCTGTTTATGTTGTACATAGTATTTTCACTTTATTTTTATCTCCCTACTTAGTTTACTATTCACTTTTCTCCAGGCTAATTATACTACATACAACAATCAGTATTAACTTCCGAACCCAACCTAACAATACGATTTTTTATTCTCGCAGATACTGCCTTCCTAACTGAATATCGATAATATCCCCCATTCATCTAGTGTGTGTGTATTTGTCTACCTTCCTTTTTGTCCCCTAAGGTAAGTCCTTCCACTCCTGGGATTGGAATGACTCCTTTTCCACTTCCTTAAAACCCATATCCTTCCCTTTCTCTTCCCCTTTTTTCCTCTTTTTCCTGAAGAAGCTGCCAGTGGTGGCGAAAGCTTGTAAGTATGTTTTGAGTGCGATTTTTATTTTTATTTGTGTCTATCGACGAGCCGGTCCTTGTGGGTAAGTCATCCGTTTTATATTATAGAAGGAGACTTTCCAGTTGGGAAAATAGGTGTAAATAAAGATTTTTGACTTACCTAAAGTACAGGCTCGTCGACAGAAACACCAAACACACACAAAAACACACAAACATTCGAACTTTCGCCACCAGTGGTGGCTTCTTCGGGAAAAAGAGGAAGGAAGGAGAGGAGAAAGGGAAGGATACGGGTTTTAAGGAAGTGGAAAAGGAGCCATTCCAATCCCAGGAGTGGAAGGACTTACCTTAGGGGACAAAAAGGAAGGTAAACAAATACACAAACACTCACACATATCCACATCCAAACACACCCAGGTGAGTGTGTGTGTATTTGTTTACCTTCCTTTTTGTCCCCTAAGGTAAGTCCTTCCACTCCTGGGATTGGAATGGCTCCTTTTCCACTTCCTTAGAACCCGTATCCTTCCCTTTCTCCTCTCCTTCCTTCCTCTTTTTCCCGAAGAAGCCACCACTGGTGGCGAAAGCTCGAATGTTTGTGTGTGTGTTTGGTGTTTCTGTCGACGAGCCTGTACTTTAGGTAAGTCAAAAATCTGTATTTATACCTATATAATGTAAATGCTGATTTATTGTTATATTTCGTTTATAGATTGCCATTTATACTTTAATTAATGAGATCTTTTTAAAATGTCAGGTCTATTAGGCATACTTGTTAATTGGCACTGTGATGTAGTTTCCTTGCCAATAATGCAAGGAAATAAATTCATTGAAGCAACATCCATAGTTAAACTCCACCACGGAAGACAGCTGCAAACTGCCAAAAACAGGCCAGAAAAAGGTTTTATGTGGGCGGGGCCTGCGCTTTTGTCAGCGGGTGGCACTGGGCACCCCGAGAAGGCATAAACTGTTTCGCCCAGAGGGTGGATGCAGGAAGAGGCCGCGCAATAACTGCCCATTCGTATTGTGCTCAATATTCTATTAAAGCGAAAGATGCACTTCCTAATAGTGTGTGTGTATTTGTCTACCTTCCTTTTTGTCCCCTAAGGTAAGTCCTTCCACTCCTGGGATTGGAATGACTCCTTTTCCACTTCCTTAAAACCCATATCCTTCCCTTTCTCTTCCCCTTTTTTCCTCTTTTTCCTGAAGAAGCTGCCAGTGGTGGCGAAAGCTTGTAAGTATGTTTTGAGTGCGATTTTTATTTTTATTTGTGTCTATCGACGAGCCGGTCCTTGTGGGTAAGTCATCCGTTTTATATTATAGAAGGAGACTTTCCAGTTGGGAAAATAGGTGTAAATAAAGATTTTTGACTTACCTAAAGTACAGGCTCGTCGACAGAAACACCAAACACACACAAAAACACACAAACATTCGAACTTTCGCCACCAGTGGTGGCTTCTTCGGGAAAAAGAGGAAGGAAGGAGAGGAGAAAGGGAAGGATACGGGTTTTAAGGAAGTGGAAAAGGAGCCATTCCAATCCCAGGAGTGGAAGGACTTACCTTAGGGGACAAAAAGGAAGGTAAACAAATACACAAACACTCACACATATCCACATCCAAACACACCCAGGTGAGTGTGTGTGTATTTGTTTACCTTCCTTTTTGTCCCCTAAGGTAAGTCCTTCCACTCCTGGGATTGGAATGGCTCCTTTTCCACTTCCTTAGAACCCGTATCCTTCCCTTTCTCCTCTCCTTCCTTCCTCTTTTTCCCGAAGAAGCCACCACTGGTGGCGAAAGCTCGAATGTTTGTGTGTGTGTTTGGTGTTTCTGTCGACGAGCCTGTACTTTAGGTAAGTCAAAAATCTGTATTTATACCTATATAATGTAAATGCTGATTTATTGTTATATTTCGTTTATAGATTGCCATTTATACTTTAATTAATGAGATCTTTTTAAAATGTCAGGTCTATTAGGCATACTTGTTAATTGGCACTGTGATGTAGTTTCCTTGCCAATAATGCAAGGAAATAAATTCATTGAAGCAACATCCATAGTTAAACTCCACCACGGAAGACAGCTGCAAACTGCCAAAAACAGGCCAGAAAAAGGTTTTATGTGGGCGGGGCCTGCGCTTTTGTCAGCGGGTGGCACTGGGCACCCCGAGAAGGCATAAACTGTTTCGCCCAGAGGGTGGATGCAGGAAGAGGCCGCGCAATAACTGCCCATTCGTATTGTGCTCAATATTCTATTAAAGCGAAAGATGCACTTCCTAATAGTGTATTTTAAATTAAAATCAGAAGTGACCTATATAAATGTATTGGCCTCCAAACTTGGTCAAATTCTGAATTTTTGGAGGTGACTTTCTGGATAATTATCTCAAAACTATAGAAGACATTTTTACCATTGTTACACTGACTTACCAGACAGAACCTGTACACAAAGGCGAAATATCAAGGTGTATAATGGATTAGTCATTTAGTAAGGGACTGCCAAAGTTGACCTTAATTTTTGGGTCACAAAATTTTCGCCTGACTGAAAAAACATTAAAAAACTACTACTTAATCTTTACCAATATAATGTTATTTTTCAATTCTCTGCACAAAACTGATCTAGAGACCCAGCAACTGGTGAGCACAGCTTACTGCCATTTAAAGATAAACACTTTTGTGAGCAGGTCTTCCCAAACCACATGTTGCTTGTGCCTTTTATGGCAATTTTCCAATTTATATTTCTACACTACCCATTCCAGCACATTGGCCTCTGTAGAGCTGTCAGGTGATGGGGATACTGAATTGTCAATCACTATTAACAAGAATCATGTATAACCTAATGAAAATACATGGGAAGAAAATATTGGAAGAAGTGGTAGTTCAGTAGTAAATGAAAAAAGTAAATGAGCTTCAGTATATAAGTATCCCATCAAAACATAAAATGTACAAAAACGCAAGTCTTGCGATGAATTTCTTCCACCATAAAAAGTCATGAGATCTCATGAGAAACCAAGTTAGTTATTTTAGTTAGTGTTCATGGAATATCAGAGTATGTATATAATGATCGGGCAATTAAACATCGACTTATACAAATATTTTATATTCCACTATAAAACCCAATGTAATCATGTAGGAATGAAATACCTCACATTTGCATAAAGTATTATAACACAGTATTAATTTATGTTGCCATGCGATTGCCAAGTCATTATATTTCTTATAGAAATAAAGATGTAGAATTTTGATATAGTCACTACGATGTTTTTAAATAAATAATTAGATAAAAAATCATGACAAGGTGTTGAATAGGTGGTTCCATGAACACTAACTAAAATAACCAACTTGGTTTCCCATGAGATCTCACGCCTTTTTATGAAGGGAAGGAATTTGTCGCGAGACTTGCATTTTTGTACATTTTATGTTTTTGATGGGATATCATTTCGTTTTGTAGGTAGTCCTTTTCTATAAAAATTTTTGTACATCAGCCACAGATTTTCTTAAAACCCATTCCCTGTCTTTTTGGTTTGATGTAACAATATTTGGGAAGTCCAGAAAGTTGGTTATATTGTTACTGTTCAATCCTTTCATCATATACAGTAATGCCACCTGTAGTGGAACACTATACAAATATCAACAAGTTAGTGTTGTATTTCGCATCAGTTTGTGAACTTCATAATACACGGAACTTGTGGATAAGGTATATTTTCCTGTATAAGTGAAAGAAGTATTACACAAATATCAACAAATTTGTCTAGTATGCAATATAATTTACAGCAGTGGTGTCATTGTGTGCTGAAGTTGGCAGAGATTGGCGAGTGAGAAACTTCGAAAAACAAGTTACGTAGAATGAGGGGCACAGTCTTTTGTGCTGACCATGAAGTAAATTATTAATTTTGTTATTCCTCTGTAGTTGACATGTTTGCCAACATTTGCACGCTGTGCCACCGCTGTAATTAAAATTTAGCTTTTACGCCAGAACTCTAAATGTGGCGAAATTTTATCATTTTATCCCTATTTCGTATGACTTTTATTATCTGTACACAAATAATTCTCGATAGATTGTTTAAAGTGACAGGGAGACCAATAATATTATATTCGGTAGTGCCAGTCTAGTAGACCTAATGTGTGTCTGTGGTTTTGCCGAGGATTGTTTCTTTCAGCACTCAAAACACTGATATTCTCAGACGTTTTCCTTTCAGTGCTCATCGTACATTGATTTCTTTGAATTGATGTTACTATCGATGTTTTTCTAATATCTATCATCCCTAGGGCAATTGTTGGTAGCACTTAAATTTTTTAAGTTCACTTTTTATTAGAGTTGTAGAATTTAAATCGTAATCTGAGCTATAGATTTGAAAATGTCTACTTTTTTTACCACTCTTAACCATTATGTAAATTGTATTGTGCACATCTACAGCAAACCATCTTTTGAATTATATAAGTTTTATTGGCCTCCTGATTAAATTATTGTAGAAAATCAATACTTCAATTCTCAAGTTCACGTATTTGTATAATGATATTGTGTGACAATCCTAGCTTAATGTTGGTAACATGAGCAGAACCAGCACCTCCTAGACAAAACAGTACGTATTACGTACTCCAGAGTGTTTCTACTGTATGGCACAGACCATAGATAACAAAGACTGTGCATCTCCCAGATCAGTGGCGTCTCCCTATTTGTGCCGTGTTGTGGTTTAAAACCAACACCTAACGTTTTTGCCCCAGATCTAAAGTTTTTGGTCCTCATCATGTGACATAATTTTTGACACTACGAGGAACAGTTTTCTCATTTATAACTGAAATAAGCTAGAATGTAGGTGGAATTGGTAAGGTTACCATTTACAGCAATTTAAGCTATATCTTACCAGTTACCTAATCAGGTCCTCCTGTCATTTCTGATGACTCTTCATTTAGTAGAAAGGTGACGGCTAAGTTAAAATGAAAAGTAAAAATACAAAGGTTACGACACCAGGAATCAAACCCGCAACCTTCCAATCATGAAGCTATCGCTCTACCATCAGACCATTACCAACACAGACATTATAATGTAATATTCGATTAATGATGAAAATTCTCCTCAGAGCTGATAAATATTGTTAAAAACGAGATAGAATGGCTGGCCAGTACTTACCATTGTGCTGTACCACCGATAGTAACACAAATGAAGAAACAGAAAAAAAGGGGACAAAAAGGACAAGCTTTCGGAACTCAGTACCTTCGTCAGGTGGGAGAGAAGGGAAGAAGAAAGGACGGGAACAGAAGGGAAAGGTAGTTCACGACCTAGGTCATGAAGGTGGTGTTTCAGGAGTGTGGACGTCAGAGATACTGCATGTATGTACTGAGCCAAGCCACAGAGGATAAATATAACCAAAGAGGAAAGATCAAGTTGTAAAGAGAAGAGAAGATGAGTAAAATGAATGATGCTGAGGGGTGTAGGAGGGGTGGGGTGTGGGGGGGTGTCTAAAACGTTTTCCATTAACAGGGAAATATGGATGGACACACACACACACGGAGAGAGATAGAGAGAATGACAGAGAGAGCGAGAGGGCGGGAGGGAGAGGTAGAGAGAGAGAGAGAGAGAGAGAGAGGGGGGGGGGGGGTAAGGAACAGATAATGAATAGGTGAGCTGAGGGTGTAGGAAGGGGAGGGGTTAGCGTAGATTTAGGCCAGGGGGTGGCGGGAGGAGAGGATATGTTGGAGGGCAAGTTCCCACCTCCATAGCTCTGAGGGACTGGTGTTTGTTGGTACTATCCAAATGGCACGTGTGGTGTAACACGTGCCCAGGTCCCTGGAGTTATGCTGGAGGGCATGTTCTCTCCCTCCAAAAACAATGTTCCTAACCCCAGACCACCCAGAAGCACCCCCTTAGTCACCCAGTACCATCCTGGCCTGAAATGCCTCAACAAATTCCTCAAACAGGGCTATGACTTTCTCAAGTCATGCCCTGAGATGAGACCATCACTCCAAACTGTTCTTCCCACACCACCCAGAGAGTAGCCTTCCGCCGTCCTCCCAACCTCCGCAACATCCTTGTCCAACCTTACAACATCCCAAAACCACCCTCCCTACCTAATGGTTCCTACCCCTGCAACCGATCCCGCTGCAAAACCTGTCCAATGCATCCTCCCACTACCACATACTCCAGCCCCACCACAGGAAAAACCTACCCGATTCAAGGCAGGGCCACATGTGAGACAACACATGTCATATACCAGCTGACATGTATCCACTGTTCAGCTTTTATGTTGGTATGACGTACTAGCAAATTGGCTGAGTGGATGAATGGGCACAGACGGACTGTTCGTCTGGGGGACACCCAATATCCTGTGGCAGAACATGCCCTCCAGCATAACTCTAGGGACCTGGGCACGTGTTGCACCACACATGCATGCCATTTGGATAGTACCAGCAACACCAGTCCCTCAGAGCTACGGAGGTGGGAACTTGCCCTCCAACATATCCTCTCCTCCCGCCACCCCCCTGGCCTAAATCTACGCTAACCCCTCCCCTTCCTCCACCCTCAGCTCACCTATTCATTATCCGTTCCTTACCCCCCCCCCCCCTCTCTCTCTCTCTCTACCTCCCGCCCTCTCGATCTCTCTGTCATTCTCTCTATCTCTCTCCATGTGTGCGTGTGTGTGTGTGTGTGTGTGTGTGTGTGTGTGTCCATTCATATTTCCCTGTTAATGGAAAACGTTTCAGACACCCCCCACCCCCCGCCCCTCTTACACCACTCAGCATCATTCATTTCACTCATCTTCTCTTCTCTTTACTACTTGATCTTTCCTCTTTGGTTATATTTATCCTCTCTGGCTTGGCTCAGTACATACATGCAGTATCTCTGACGTCCACACTCCTGAAACACCACCTTCATGACCTAGGTTGTGAACTACCTTTCCCTTCTGTTCCCATCCTTTCTTCTTCCCTTCTCTCCCACCTGACGAAGGAACTGAGTTCCGAAAGCTTGTCCTTTTTGTCCCCTTTTTTCTGTTTCTTCATTTGTGTTACTATCGGCAGTACAGCACAATGGTAAGTACTGGCCAGCCATTCTATCTCGTTTTTAACATTATAATGTAAAGAAGATAGCAGGTACTATTCTGTCAAGAGAAAATGTGTTCGAGAATGGAATTAATATTTACAGATGTTTGAATTTTTCTTTCTTTGATCTTTATATGTCTGCTGGAAGTACCTTAGAATTTTTATGATCGGTGAGTCAGTGAGTGACAGTATTAGCTATTTTTGACTACTAATATTTCGTAAACTACAAGATGTAGGATATTATAATTTGAAAATATAGCTAGTTACAGTAGATACTCTTGGTAACCGAAAATTCAGGCTTTTAGATTGATCCACAATGGAGATACAGGGGATTCAAAAGTGCCATGAACTGCTTCGAGAAAAGGATTGTACGACCGTGTGCTTCACTTGTCGGGGGAACTGCGTGCCCACAGATACAAATACTGAGGTACTGGAAGCAGAGTCATATGTTTAGTGCATTAAAATTAGTTGCATATTTTGACAGGTAAGTGCAGACCCGAGTGGAGGGGCGGGTAGTTGCCAGTGTGCGCTGAGTGCACTAAAAGTCAGTAATGCCACGCCTGCCTTTATAGAGAGCCACCAGAGCCAGCTGCCAGGGAAACAATCTTTGATGGTAGAGACAAGACAATACTGAACAGAGAACATTTTAAGGTTGTAGAGAAACAACAAGAGTGAACACCCGACACCATGTGATACTGTTTACCTACGAGGTGACAACAAAGGGCACCTTACCAACCAAACTGGAGGAGGTGGCGTGGGAAACCTGGGCTTGTTATTGGTGTTACCTGGTCAATGGTGTCACGTCAGCCACAGCAAATCAAATGTTGAAAGTCATGGTCAATTTTAAATATACTATAGACATATTCAAAGCTTGCCAGTATTAACAATAAAATGTAATCACTGCTAGTAAAGAAAATTTTCTACCTGTCACGAATAGTGCTCTTGTATCCTCAATGTAATGTGACCAATCTGTGAATTGTATTACATAATTAGTTTAAAATTGTTAATGATTTCTAATTTCTATCTTAAACATGTTTCCTACTCACTGGCATCTCATTGTTGGTTTGATGTGTTTTGCTTTATAGGAATGCCTTAAGGACATTGAATTAGCATTACGTAACAGCTACCCAGAGTCTTTGAGATATAAACTCTATACAAGAAAAGCAGAATGTATGGATAAGCTAAAGAGATACCAAGAAGCCATTGATGCCTATAACTGTGCATTGGAGCTGTTGAAACATGCAAACCTTGGTAAGAATAATAAATCCCGTATAGATACTGTCATTCTTTGTGGCTGTTATTCCAGCTCCCTTACATTTATATGAACAAATAATACAAGTCATTTGGAAAATACTATATTGTTTTTTTTATTTATAAAAGACAAACATGTTTACCTAATTTATAACATATTTAGTGTTCTGTAATTATATATTTGTATTTTACTTTTTTCCGTATTGTTAACACTGCCAACATACTCACCAATTGGTTGTTTGACTTTTCCCTTATCTCTCCCTCTCTTTTACCCCCCTTAATCTCTCTCTCTCTCTCTCTCTCTCGCTCTCTCTCTCTCTCTCTCTCTCTCTCTCTCTCCTCTCTCTCTCTCTCGCTCTCTCTCTCTCTCTCTCTCTCTCTCTCTCTCTCTCTGCACAACTGCTTTGCTGGACCCCACAGAGTTGGAGTGCCACACCTCCTCATGATGTTGGAGCTGTGTTTTAAAGATCTTTCTTCTGCATTGTACGATGTGGTCTGTCATGGAGGTTTGTTGGTTTCCAAACCTCTTGGCCCAGACAGGTGTGTGTGGGGCAGAAGTGTTCTGTGCAGATGGGGCCACCTTTAGGGTGGCTGAAGAGGATTCAGCAATACACAAGGGTGATGGCCGTATAGCATCTCTGCCAGACTCTTGTCTCACATATGTATTGACCCACTAGAACTAAGAAATAATGTCAGTGCATTGACAGTATTATTTTCCTTTACGTACTTCCTTACCTTCTGCTTAAACATTCACACCATTCGCTCTGCCTCCCCATTAGACTGTGGGTGAAACAGAGGTCAGGACATGTCAAATGCCATAATGGAGGCAGAAGTCAGAGAATTCTTGGTTTCAGAATTAAGGGCTGTTATCTGTTAGCTGCGGTGGAGTAGCCGAGCGGTCTAAGGCACCTCGCTGCGGAGCCTGCGGTAGCTCGCCATCAGAGGTTTGAGTCCTCCCTGGGGTATTGGTGTGTGTGTTGTCCCTAGGTTAGTTTACCTTAGTTTAAGTAGTTTGTAAGCTACGGACTGATGACCCCACTGTTTGGTCTGATAGATTTACAAACATTTGATTTTGTTATCTGTTACAAGCATTTCCAGAATGCCTTCAATGGCAAAACTCTTTTCCACTATCACAAGTGTGACAGAGGTTAACATGCTGTTGCATCAGACAGTGTGCGGAAACTTTGGGTAGGCACCTACAAGCATCAAAATCATGTCATTTGCACATAAATTGTCCAGCATAATTGATATGCAGGCATTCCCAAGATCGCAAGCAATGTAACCAGGAAGTGAATGTATATCGCTGCACCACCTGTTGCTGTCAGGCAGGGCAGGAGTGCACCACATTGTCATTTGTGTTGATGGGAAAGCAGTTTGGTTCTTGTTATTCCTCAGTACCAAGATGACGGAGGGATTTGAGAATCCGTACCTGTGGCTGACCATTGTCTGTCATCAGCAGTATTACTCCATCCACTAAGAGCAGCTGGTTTTTCATCATGAAAAACTGGTGTCATGTGTGCTATGTTAAGAGTGTGGGGGCAGTCGTTCTGGCCACCTGTGGGTGATCAAGCTGTGGACTGGTTGAAGGTCCTCGTCGGTGCCCATGCAACTGCAGAACTGCAGATAGGAAAGGTATCAACAGCTGCTTGTGCAGCCACGTCAACCTGAAGGCAAAGTAACTTCTCATTGTCAAAATTCAGATCTGGGCCACAAGGGAATTGAGATAGTGTGTCGGTGTTGGCACGTCCAGAAGTTCTATGGTAATAAATTGAATAACACTATTGAGATGAAAACAATGCCCATCATTGTAGTCAATGTGCTGTTTTGTTGGAGATGTTGGAGGCTTGATTAAATAGTGCAGATAATGCACTGTGATCAGGTGGAACTTGATTCCATACAGGAAAATGTGAAACTTCTTTAGAACAAAAATGATCGCAAGTGCCTATTTTGCAATTTGCATGTATCCTAGTTGTGCCTTAGTTATAGTTTTGGATGCATAGGCGACATAACTCTTGGAACCATCTGGTTGTTTATGAATTGAGAACAGCTCCAGTGCCTACATTGGATACATCAGTTGCAAGCACAGTATGTTGGCCTGGCTCAAATCGCATTAGGCATGGGGCTTTGAGTAGGTGATATTTCAGAGACTGGAATGACGTTTGCAAGTTGGGGAAGGGTGACCAGAGAAATTGAACATCCTTTTTGCACAAGTGAAATAATGGTGCCATTGTTGTTGTGGCATCTGGTATGAAATTTCTGTCATGTGCAATTTTTCCTAAGTAGAAGCAGAGTTGTTTTGGCATTGAAGGTTGTAGAAGAAGCTGAAGTATGGCTGTAATGTGTTTGTCCAGTGGCAGTATCCTGTCCTGGGAGACACGGTGGCCTAAATATTCTATATCCTGCTGGAAAAGTGGCATTTTACTTTTCGACAGCAGAGACTCGCATCTTGTGTAGCACCTCAAAAAGGGTCAGCAGGTTTCGTAGGTGGTCCTCCGGGGTGCACCTTGTCACATTGATGTCATCTAGGTAGTTGACACAAACTTTGATACTGGTGACTAGTTGTTTGAGGAATCTTTAAAGATGCCAGATCCAAAGGTAATAGCTTGTATGCTTCTGCTAAATCAGTTTTTGAAAAATACTGTCCACCATGGAGTTTCCTTTGTAATTCTATATAAAGTAATGCATATGTGTCGATTTCTGTCTGAGCATTTATGGCCTTTTCAAAATTGCTAGATGATCTAATTTTTCTGGAAGGTTTCTTGACAATGACCATTGGTGTAACCCAGGAACTAAAACTGAGGCCAAGCATTGATTTTCAGGGACATGTGTGCTTCGAAATTCTTGGTGTTCCTAATTATTTACTGAGTTTTGATAGAAAATCATAAAGCTCTGAATGCATCCAGTCCAAACAAGTTGGCTATGGAAACACTGTGGACAATAATGAATGTCAGCATGCAGATCACTCCTCGATAAGTTATTTGCAGGTCAAATTGGCCCCAAAGTAGAATGTTCAGTTCATTATAGGCAACAAGTTGCCCAGTTGATTCACAGAGGGGCGGGGCTCTGAAATGTGTGTACTTTTTAGAATTCAATAAACTAATGGCATCCCCTCTATCCACTTGTAATTTTATAGGATGATTACCAATGTTGACTTCTACATACAATTTGTTTTCCAGTTCCTGTAATTTAATGGATGCTACTTCATGTATGTCTATTGGTTGTTCTGGAACCCAGCAGTTTTGCAGCTTGGATGCTGCTCAATAGACTGTGGCTAGATGGCCATTCAAAGAGCAGTTTGTACAATATGCCCATCTGTCAGGGCAGTCCTCTCAATTGTGCCGTTTGAGGCAGGATGACAGTTTCAGGGGTGACCACTTAGGGAAAATCTTTGGTGCTATGAAACATGTCAACAGGGGTCCTTGGCTGCTTTTAAGTTTAACATAGGGAAATCTAGGTTGTAATTTAACAATATAATGAGGATGGTTTGCAACTCACCACAGAAGTGATCATAGAGCTGGAGACAGGTGTGTAAAAAAATTGTGTGTTTGTGATTGTCTTTCTCACATGTCTGCCTGAAGCTCAGTGATTGTCTTTCCGGTCAGTCACAACTTGTCCTCATTGTATTTCTTTTAACTCTGTACCTTATGTTGGATTCTCTTCCTGTTACTACCTAGGATTTGAGGATTGTTTGATATGTATCATTTCTGAAAAAGACTAATATTTACTATTGCTCACTCCACTAATGCACAATACTGTGTGAAAGGCATTTTGCAACTTTCATTGTTTTGTTGGATTCATTGCATATACTCTTAGGAAACATTTGTTTCTTTTTTCTAACTGAGCAACTTTACTGTATTCACAAATTTATAGGTGATGGAGAAGAAAAAGAACTGCAAATAATAATGAATAGATCAACAGCACAGATGAAACTAAGGGACTCAGTATCTGAGAACAATGTTATTAATGATTGCAGTGATGTAGGAACTAGTGATAAAAGTGAAATGAAGTTTGTTGAAGCAGTTCCAGCAATTTCTCATGGTGAAAGTGAAACTTTTGCTTATGCATCATCAGCCTTATCTCTTAGGTCTGTTGCATAGCTGAACACTTGTATTTATTTTCATAAATAAAATGTTTCAATATGTCTATGTAACCAATTATTCATTACTTTCTTTTGAATTGCTTAGGTATGATACATCAAAAGGAAGACATGTCATGACTAACCAGGATGTAAGAGCTGGTGATATAATTTTTGTGGAGAAACCATATGCATTTGTACTGCTCCCCGATTACTACAGACAGTACTGCCATCATTGTTGTAAGCAATGTACGACGCCCATCCCGTAAGGACGGCACAATTTCTATAGTAATGTTAAGATATATTACTCTCAAGGTCCATTGTGTCTCTTCCATTTAATCTAAATATGGTGGTTTGTTGTGTTTTCTTGGATCTGAGCAGTAATATTATTTGTGGCTGCTGTTTGGGATCCATTTGGGCTAAAATTATTGTTGCTAGTGCTCTCATGTTTAAAATCACTTTTTAATGCCAGTACATACTGACCTTGTTTTTCTAGTAATTAGTCATTGAAATCAACAGCTTCTTAGTTTTGTAGCTTTTATTGGCATGGAAGATTGTGTGGACATCAGCTGATAACTTACTGGAATAAAATAAATATTTCTTATGACTTAGGCAAAATGTTTCTCAGGCTCTTGTTTATTCACTCACATGTAGTTATTGTTTACTGTTATATGTGCTATCATTTTCAAACTAAAATTACTTATCACCAGAAACCTTACACGGATACAGGAATTGACCTTTATCTCCAACATTATACCATCTCCTGTAGATTACATGAGAAGGTTAATCAATTAACAGGAAACTCTAATGCCAAAATGAGAAAAAAAAAATTAATGATATTGTTAAAACCTGAAGTAGTACCAATACAGAAATAAATTAACCAAAAATCTCAGTTTGCTCACTCTCTCTGAATATTGTAGCCTGTGAGCAGGATTTGCATACTTTAATTTAGTCTTACTATGCAGTTATGATATAGCCTGAATTTTGCAGAAGTTTGCTGTAAGCATATTCTGTAAAATTGATAAGCAGATATTTTGAAGAAGCTCAGCATTGGTATCTTTCCCCATTTGTGGAGGGCATCACCACCTCTTCCATGGCCAGTATGTATGTGGTTCAGTGTTCCCCACACTTTGTGTGGTTGGTCGAATTGAGGTGGTTTCTCAGTGGTAACAATCTTTTGATATTTTGGTGTGCAGTGTCTTTGCCATTGTTGTTCCCAGGGACTGTGGACATTAAAGCTGGAGTTCATAAACTCTTTAGTGGAGACTAATGCTGGTCTTCTGCGTTCCAGGTCAGCTACATTGTTGTGTATTGGGGACTGGGGGTTGTTAGGCACATGATCAGTGAGATGGAACACTTCAAATTCTAGGCTTTCAGATAGATAATAAGCTGTGTGGAAAGCCCATTTTCAGGTTCTTGTTCAAAAACCAAATGCTGTGTTGTTTCCAGTTGAAGAGGTTTTAAAGTAATTGATAGTTCAAAACAAAAACAACAAAAAGTCTGTTTCACTTATTTTCATTCACTGATATCATATGGTGTTATTTTTTGGGGTGGTTCAAAAGGATGTTTAGGATGCTGAAAAGGGTGGTTAGAGCAGTATGTGGGGTGAGCCCACGTACTTCTTGTCGACCCCTGTTGAGTAGCCAGGGAATTCTTCATTGCCCTGTCAGTGCATATTGTCTTTAATGTCATTTTTTGTTAATAATATTACTTTATTCCCAAGAGTTTTCAGCTTTCACTGAGTTAATTTAGATAGAAATTGAATCTGCAACTGATGACCTAGCTGTTTAACATCCTAAAACACCACCGAATCTGCATTTGGAACACACTTCCTTGACCCTTGTGCAGAAAGGTGCATCCATTTGTAATAAGCTGCTACAAGAATTCAAAATGGGTTGTGTAATCCATACACCTTTCAAGTCTAAACTAAAAAGTTTTCTTGTGGCTCACACTTTCTATTCTGTTGAGGAATTCTTGGATATTTTTTAAAAATTAAGCTGCTTGCTGTATTACGTTGTAGTTTATTTTTCCTTATTCTTAGGCCTGCCTTTTGTGTAGGATTACTATGTGTTACATTTTACCTATTACTACTCTTTTGTTACAATTTCATGTACTGACTCATTCCATGACCATGCATACTTGCTCCTCAATTTAGATTAGATTAGATTAATACTTGTTCCATAGATCATGAATATGACACTTCGTAATGATGTGGAACGTGTCAGTTAAATGAAATGTGTCAATACATAATATTACATGACACTCAATTTTTTAATATTTTATTATTTTTTATATTTTTTTTTACCTAAAGTACTAACTTCTACTACTAATGTGTAGAAGGAATTGCCATTCAGAAATTCTCTTAATTTATTTTTAAATGCTAGTTGGCTATCTGTCAGAATTTTGATACTACTTGGTAAGTGACCAAAAACTTTTGTGGCAGAATAATTAACCCCTTTCTGTGACAGAGCTAAATTTAACCTTGAATAGTGTAGGTCACCCTTTCTCCTAGTGTTGTAGCTATGCACACTGCTGTTACATTTGAATTCAGTTGGATTGTTAATAACAAATTTCATAAGTGAATATATATATTGTGAAGCTACTGTGAAGATTCCTAGATCCTTAAATAAATTTCTGCAGGATGATCTTGGGTGGGCTCCAGCAATTATTCTGATGACCTGCTTTTGGGCAATGAATACTTTCTTACTAAATGATGAATTACCCCAGAATATGATGCCATAAGAAAGCAGAGAATGAAAATAGGCACAGTATGCCAGTTTACTGAGTTGTACATCACCAAAGTTTGCAATCACCCTAATAGCATAAGTAGCTGAGCTCAAACGTTTCAGCAGATCTTCAATGTGTTTCTTCCAATTCAACCCCTCATCAATGCATAAACCTAAAAATTTTGAATAATACCTTAGCTATAGATTTCTGGTTGAAGTCAATATTAATTAATGGTGTGATGCCATTTATTGTGTGAAACTGAATATACTGTGTTTTTTCAAAATTTAAAGAGAGTCCATTTACAGAGAACCACCTAATAATTCTCTGAAATACTTCATTGACAATTTCATCAGTTAATTCCTGTGATTCGGGTGTGATAGCGATACTTGTATCATCAGCAAAGAGAACTAGCTTGGCATCTTTATGAATATAGAAAGGCAAATCATTAATATATATTAAGAACAGCAAAGGTCCCAGTACCGAACCCTGTGGCACCCCATGCTTGATAGTTCCCCAGTTTCAGGACTCGGCTGTTTTTTGTATATTATGTGAATTACTTATATCAACTTTCTGAACTCTTCCAGTTAGATATGATTTAAACCATTTGTGCACTTTCCCACTCATACCACAATACTTAAGCTTATCTAGAAGAATTACATAGTTAACATAATCAAAGGCCTTTGATAGATCACAAAAAATCCCAACGGGTGATTTACGGTTATCCAGAGCATTTAATATTTCATTAGTGAAGATATGTATTGCATTTTCTGTTGAAAAGCCTTTCTGGAAACTAAACTGACATTTTGTTAGAACTTTATTTTTATTAATATATGAAGCTACTCTGGAATACATTACTTTTTCAAGAATTTTTGAAAGAGTGGTCAGTAGTGAGATTGGGCGGTAGTTGTTGACATCCAACGTATCGCCTTTTTTGTGAAGTGGTTTGACAATAGCATATTTCAGTCTATCAGGGAAAATACCCTGATCCAGTGAGCTATTACAAATGTGGCCAAGAATCCTACATATTTCTTGGGAACAAGCTTTTAATACCCTGCTGGATATGCCATCAATGCCATGAGAGCTTTTACTCTTGAGAGAGTTTATTAATTTCCTAATTTCAGATTGAGAGGTGGGTGGGATTTCCATTGTATCAAACTGTCTAGGTGCGCCCTGTTCCATTAACTGCCTAGCTTCTTCTAATGAACATTTGGATCCTATATTCTCCACAACATTTAAAAAATAATTATTAAAAGTGTTTTCAACTACTGTTTGTAATTTTTTCATTCACTTTGATGGTAATGCTGTCTTCCTGTGTTCTTGGTTGCCCTGTCTCCCTTGTTATAATAATATAATAATTTTATTCTTGGATGTACTAATCTCAGACATTATGCACATGTTTTTGGATTTTTTAATAACTTTCCTTAATACAGAACAGTAGTTTCTATAATAGTTTAATATTTCTGGGTCACTACTCTTTCTTGCTGTCAGATACAGTTCCCTTTTCCGGTTACAAGATATTTTTATACCTTTGGTGAGCCATGGTTTTTTGCTTGGTTCCTTACAATTAAATTTGACTAATTTCTTGGGGAAACAGTTATCAAATACCCTTACAAAAGTATCATGAAATAAGTTGTATTTTAAATTAGCACCAGGTTCCTTGTACACTTCATCCCAATCTAACTGCTGAAGACTTTCCGTGAAATGTCTAATTGTCGAATCATTAATTGTACGAAGAACTTTGGAGGACTGATTCAAATTACTGAAAGGAGCTATATCATATAATGTAACTAGCTGTGCACCATGATCAGAAAGACCATTCTCAACAGGACATGCACTAATGTTATTAAACCTATCTTGGTCTATAAAAACAATTGTCTATCAATGTGCTGCTGTTCTTTACTACCCGAGTAGGAAAATGAATAACAGATGTCAAATTGAAAGAACCAAGTAAGACTTCCAGGTCATTCTTCTTATTGCACTCTTGCAGTGAATCAACATTGATATCCCCACATACAATAATTTGCTTCCCCCTATCTGACAGATAGCACAACAAGGCATCCAAGTATTCCAGGAATAAATGAAAGTTTCCTGAGGGGGACCTATACACTGTGACAATTATAAAAGAACCGCCCTTCAGTTTAAGCTCACAGGCACATGCTTGTATATGTTGCTCTATACAAAATTTTTTTTGTTTCTAAATTTTTTACAATGTGACAATTTTTGACATAAATGGCAACTGCTCCCCACACCTTCTTCTCTCTACTAACATGTGCTGCTAGTTTATACCCACTAATATTTACTTTATTCATATCAGTGACAATGTGATGCTCAGACAGGCATAGTATATCTATTACTTTGTCAGCTTCTATAGTTTCTAAACAAATCAGGAGCTCATCTACTATATTTTTTAAACCCCCAATATTTTGATGAAAAATACAAACATTATTTTTTAATTTACTATTGTTAGAATCTTGTGATAATTTAACAACTTTATTACCTGCCTGTCTGGGCTTCTCATTGGACACTGAACTTATCCTAAAAAAGAAGTACTCCCAAGAGTTGCAGTGTCCCCCCTTATAGATTTTCCTATCAACCCAGCCAGTTTTCCCTTCCCTTTCCTATTGAGGTGCAGGCCATGCCTAGTAAAGTCCCACCTATCAATAGCATCAACAGGGACCAAACCAATGTCCAACAGAGTGGCCGCCCTACGCAGCTGATCTAACTCCATGTTATCCTGTGGAATATGATACATACAAATAAATAAATCTGCAAAGGGTCACACTGTACCTTAGTCAATACATTTACAAATTGTATAGCCACAGCGGAGGCGCTATGCTTCAATGCGCAAGGCCATTCCTCGTCAGAGGTTCGAATCCCCCTCGGGCATGGATGTTTGTATCGTCTTTAATTTGTAAGTTTAGGGACTGATGACCCCACACTTAAGTCCCTTAAGCTTCACAAGCATTTGAACATTTTTATAAATTGTATAGGCCTGCCCATTCATTATAATCACAGTGTCTTGGTGAAATATTTATAGTCATCCTAATCTTCTGTCACCAGACTGAGGTTAACATCAGGTTCAAAAGAAATTGATAACTTGGTATCCTGTTCTTATTTCAATCTACAACAGTTGTGCTACACTTCTAGCATGTCACAACCTAACAACTCTACTGCTTTCTTTGCATTCTTACTCATTAAAGTCTTACTAAATGTTTATTGTGCCCTATCTAAACCTCTGTCACTCTGATACTCAATATGTGAATATACTGTACTATAGACCTCCTACACTAGCATCTACACTGTGTGTGATGTGGTTGTGTTTCGATCTGTGGTCAGTATACATCTACCATCAGCAGATATTAAAATTGTCCACTGTCACCGGAAGGTCCTTATGTAAGCAAGAACAACAGTACATCCAGTAAGAAAATTGTGAGACTAGATATAGTTGCTAAGATAAATATTTGTGTAAAGCACTCCTTTCTAGTGAAACTTCCAGACAGATTAAAACAGTGTGACGGGCGGGGATTTTGCCTTTCACGAGCAAGCGCTATACTAACTGAGTTACTCGAGTACAACACACTGCCCATCTTCACAGCTTTACTTCCACCAGTGACTCACCTCCTACCTTCACACCTTTCTAATGCTATAGCATACATTATTTTTTCACTATTTATTGTGAAGAACATGTACAAACAAAATTTCAGTTTTGATTATTATATGAGATTTTTTTTATGCTGTATATTATTCTTATATTAATAGGGAAATTTAGGAAGTACATTTAAATGTTACCTGATAATTTATGCATATCAAATATACTGCAATTGTTTGTATCATAAGTTTATTTGACATTTGTTGTTAATTCAATTTCACAGGTGCACAAGCTGTACTAATACTTTATACTGTGGTGAGTGCTGCCGTGATTCTTCTTGGCAAGAGTACCACAAATATGAATGCTCTGGTGGTTTAGAATTATTGCAGTCTGTTGGAATAGCCCATTTAGCATTGCGTGTTGTGCTTAAAGCTGATCCTCTGTGTTCTGAAAATAGCAAATTTAGAAATGATCCACCAGACAAATTAGACTGTGTTGCGACATTTGGAAATAAATGTAATAATTATCCTGCTGTGTACAGCCTGCTGCCTCACATTGAGGACATGGAAAATGATGACTTCTTTCAATATGCCATGGTATGTATTGGTATGACATTTAAAAATTGTCAATTATTTATTAAACCATTTCCTTTAGTTACTTCTTTGGAGAGCCATGGTTATATTTAACTATTTTTTTGGTGGAAACAATTTTCAAATACATTTACAAATGTATCATGAAATAAGCTATATTTCAAATTAGCATCGGGTTCCTTGTACTCCTCATCCCATTGTAACTGCCATAATCTTTCCCGAAACTTAAAAATTGTTAAATCAATAATTGAACGCTCTACTTTGGATGTCTGTTTTAACTTACTGTTTGGGGCTACATCATGTACTGTAACTACCTGTGCATCATTATCAGAAAGACCATTCTCAACAGGATAAGCATGTATATTTTAAAATGTATCTCGATCTATAAAAAAGTTATCTATCAGTATACTGCTGTCCTTTACTACCTGAGTAGGAGAATCAGTAATGAATGTGAAGTTGGAAAAACAAAGTAATATTTAGAGGTAATTCTTCTTATTACACACTTTCAGACAATCAACAGTGAAATCCTCACAAATAATAATTTGCTTCCCCCTGTATGAGAGAGATATCACAAGGCATCCAAGTTTTTCAGAAATAGCTCAAAATTATCTGATGGGGACCTGTGCACAGTTTCAGTTATAAAAGTGCCACCATTCAGATAAAGCTCACAGGCACATGCTTCCATATGTTTCTCTACACAAACCTTTTTTGTTTCTATTTTTTTTTACATAGTGATTACTTTTGACATAAAAGGCAACTCCTCTTCCTTTATTAGCTCGACTTACATGTACTGAGAGTTTGTATCCATTGACATTAACTTTTTCCATATGACAAAGTGATGCTCAAATAGATATAGTAAATCTGTAATACACTCAGTTTTCATTTTCTCTAAACACACCAGATGCTCATCTATTTTATTCTTTAATCCCCCAATATTTTGATGAAATATACTAACATTATTTTCCTCTGTACTTTTGTGAAAATCTTGGGATATTTTAACAGCTTTGGTACCTGCCTGCCTGAGCTTCTCACTAGACACTGATCTTATCTTAAAAATGAGGTACTCCCATGAATTACAGTGGTCCCCCTTAAGGGTTTATCCATCAACCCAGTCAGTTTACCCTTACCGTTCATATTGAGATGCAGGCCATGCCTAGTAAAATCCCACCCAGCAATAGCATCAACAGAAATCAAACCCATGCCTGAACAAGTATCCACCTTGAGCAGCTGATCTAACTCCATGTTGACCATTCTTACAGGGACTGCACAAACATGGAAGGCTGATGAGTTTGTTAGAGGTGATGCTCTATCCAGTGACAACAGTGAAGTGAAGTTAATGTCCGCATGTACTGAGAAGAGTCATTAATGACAGACTATTCAAAATTAGCCATTCTTATGACACTTGTTACAGGAAGGCATCACTTCAGGCAGTCAACCCTGTCATATTTCACAAAACAATCCAGGCATGAAGGAAACAGCGACATTGTTCTTGTTTGTATTCCCATTTATTGTGGTGGCCTGGCAACTGTGTTTGCTTTGCATTTTCTTCCTCTTTGGATGTAGTCTTTGCTGTGCTGTAGTGTTGTTCACTGTCAAAAAAGACTCCATCACCCCATGACTCCGTACAGTGGTCCACGGCATGAGAAATTAAATAATTTAACAGTATTCAGACCTTCCTCACATTATGGACCCTCATATTGAAAAGCCCCTTCCAAACATCCCATCCAAGTATGAAAATACTGTATGTCCATCCTTTTTGTGACACTTTTAAGAGAAAAAGTATGTGTCAGCTACAGATCTGATGGTTAGTTTTGAAATGGGGTCTTTATTTGTGAACGTAGCAATATCAGATATGTTAATCATATTAGAAGAGCACTTAGTACCTACCATCTGTGCTGGTTTCCCACTGTTTGACAACCACCTATTTCTGGTGAAAAAGAGAGTTCTATGAACAATGGATGATGTTACTATGAGCTTCTATCTCCCAATTCTTGCAATGGAGATTTTCATCAGGGCATTTGAAGAAACAGATCTCCTGTCAACACCATTATGCCCAGAATGCTGGCTCTGATATATTGATGACACCTATGTCATCTGGCCAAGAAGAGGTACAGAATTCTCACCAACATCTCTACATTTACATACATACTCCGCAATCCACCGTAAGATGTGTGGCGGAGGGTACACTGTACCACTACTAGGCATTTCGTTTCCTATTCCACTCCCAAATAGAATGAGGAATAAAAGAATGCCTTTATGCCTCCGTACGAGCCCTAATTTCTCTTATCTTGTCTTTGTGATCATTATGCGAAATGTAATTAGGCGGCAGCAAGATCATACTACACTCAGCTTCAAATCCCGGCCCTCTAAAGTTCCTCAACAGAAGAATGTCATCTTTCCTCCAGCGATCCCCTATTGAGTTGCCGGAGCATTTCCGTGACACTCGCACATTGGTCGAACCTACCAGTAACAAACCTAGCTGCTCGCCTCTGAACTGCTTCTATGTCTTCCTTCAAACTGATCTGCTGTAGCTCCCAAACACTTGAGCAATACTCAAGATGTGGTCGTACAAGCATTTTATACGCGGTTTCGTTTACAGATGAAGTACATCGTTCCAAAATTCTCCCAATAAACTGAAGTCGGCTGTCTGCCTTACTCACAACAGTTCTTACATGTTCGTTCCATTTCATATCGCTCTGCAATGTTACGCCTAGATATTTGAACGACGCGACAGCATCAAGAAGCTCACTACTAATGCTGTATTCGAACATTATGGGATTGTTTTCTCTACTCATGTGCATCACCTTACATTTTTCTACATTGAGAGCTAGCTGCCAATCTTCGCACCAACTAGAAATTTTGTCTAAGTCATCCTGTATGCTATTACAGTCAGTTACGGACGACACCCTCCCATACACCACAGCATCATCAGCAAACAGCCGCAAATTACAACTTACTCTGTCCATCAGATCATTTATATAGATAGAAAATAATAACGGTCCTATCACACTCCCCTGGGGCACGCCTGACGATACACTCGTCTCTGATGAACACTCACCGTCGAGAACAACATACTCCATTCTATTACTTAGGAAGTCACAAATCTGTGAACCTATTCCATAAGCTTGTATCTTTGTTAGCAGTCTGCAGTGTGGCATTGCGTAGAATGCCTTTTTGAAATTGAGAAAAACACAGTCCGCCTGTTGCCCTTCATCCATGGCTCCCAAGATGTCATGTGAAAAAATGGCAAGCTGAGTTTCACATGAATGATCTTTCCTAAACCCGTGCTGATTTATAGAAAGAAGCTTTTCTGTTTCAAGAAAATTTACTATATTTGAACTGAGAATATGCTCCAAAATTCCACATGAAACTGATGTCAACGATATTGGCCTGTAATTTTGTGGGTCAGTTCTCTTTCCTTTCTTATAAACAGGAGTAACTTGCGCTTCTTTCCAATCACTAGGAACTTTGTGTTGAATTAAAGATTCACGATAAATGCAAGCTAAGTAGGGGGCCAATGCCACAGAATACTCTTTGTAAAACTGAACTGGTATTCCATCTGGACCAGCAGACTGTTTCGTATTTAGCTCTCTCAGCTGCTTCTCTACACCGGAAATACCTATTACTATGTCCTCCATTTCGGAATTAGTATGTTGATCTAATGATGGTACATTTGTGCGGTCCTCCTGCGTGAAAGATTTCTTAAAGGTTAAATTTAATACTACAGCTTTCCATTTGCTTTCTTCTATTACTGCCCCGGAATGATCAATGCGTGACTGGACAGTGGGCTTTGGTCCGCTTATCGATTTTACATAGGACCAGAATTATTTTGGGTTTTCGGAAAGATCTTTTGGTAAGATATAGCTGTGGTAATTATTGTATGCTTCGCGCATTAATCTTTTTATAGACGCACGAATCTCTACTAACTTTTGCCTGTCATCATTTGCGTGTTCTTTTTTTAATCAAGAGTGCAGCAGTCTGCTTTCTCAGCAGCTTCCTAACATTATTATTATACCACAGTGGATATTTTCCATCCTTAATCGTCTCTACTGGCACATATTTCTCTAACCCTTTATTTACAATGCACTTAAATTTAGTCCACAATTCCTCTACATCCATAGTCCCGGAATTAAACGATGCCAATTCGTTTTCTAAGTGTGATCCTAACAGAGCTTATTGGCTCTTCCAAACAAAAAGGTGCTCCTATCCTTCTTGATTGGTTTATGAACTTTGGTCACCATCGATGCTATGACGATATCATGATCACTAATTCCTGTCTCTACACAGACTTCGTTAATAAGGTCAGGCCTGTTTGTGGCTATAAGGTCTATAATATTTCCATTGCACGTGGGTTGCTGGTTCAACTGCTCAAGACATTTTTCGGAGAATGTGTCCAAAAGTAGCTCACAAGACTGCTTGTCTGTACCACCTGAAATGTAACTAGAGAGGTCCCATGACTCGGATACCTATGCACTACCTGGTGTAAACTTTCTTTGAATGATTGTAAAACTGCTACAGCAACACTGGGAGGCCGGTGAAAAAACCCAACTATTAACTTTACTTCTTTTAGACTTGTTAAACGTGCCCAGATAACTTCACAGTTACTTTCAACCTCGATCTCAGTAGAAACAGTATCTTTGTACACAGCGATGAACACTCCTCCTCCAGTTGTATCCGATATACATTCCACGCCTCGCTAAATATTTCTGAACTTGCCACATCATGCTTTAGCCAGCTTTTGGTGCCTAAAACTATCTGAGCACAATAATTTCCATGCAGTGCGGCAAATTCCGGAACTTTCTATCTAATAATTTGTAAGTTCACGGCAAATATTTTGATATTTGAACTGAATGTGACCTGAATTCACTGTTTGAATGTTGACAGGCGAGTGCTCATCAGAGTTAGCAACTAGCCTAAAAATAAACCCGTGTGCAATCCACAAGTACTCTGCTATCCGAGTAGCTGCGTAGCCGCTTCCTTAGTGTAGTGCACCCCTGATCTATCTAGGGGCACCCTACAATTCCCCACCCTATAACGCAGATCCAGAAATCTGTAGCCATGACTATCACAGAGTTGGCGAAGCTCTGGTTCAGACCCTCCACTCAGCTCCAAACCAAAGGACCCTGATCAACCCTGGGAACAATGCTACCATTCGACAGCTCTGCTTGCATCCCGCATGCGAGGGCAGCAGCCTTTACCAATTCCGCCAGCCGCCCGTAGGACCTGAGGATGTCCTCAGAACCCAAGCGACAAGCATCATTGGTGCTGACGTGAGCCACGACTTGCAGTGGACCGCACCCTGCACCCTCGAAAGCCGTCGGCAAGGCCGCCTCCAGAACTTGGATGAGGCCCCCCGGCAGACACACCAAGCGCACATTGGACTTCTTTCCGGATCTCCATGCTATGTGCCTAAGAGGCTCCATCACGCGCCTAACATTGGACCTCCCAATAATTAATAATCCCCTCCCCCCCGTGCACCTGCTCGGACCCTGCTGAAGGACTGACCACACGTTCACTCACAGGACGAACGGGCGTGGACGGACGTCCAGCCTCCACATTGGCCTTCCGCCTTGAGCGACGCGTATGCCATACAACCCGCCACTCCCCTTGCGGAGAGGGTGGCTCGACCATGTCTGGTACATCTAAAGGTGCCTCGGTAGCAGGGACAGAGAGAGAAGCATGAGACACCTGAGGTGCCCCACTCGACGCACCAGACTTCCCACCACCACTGCACCCCGAGACCACAGCCTGAAGACAGCTGACTGTATCCAACAGCACGCTCAGCTGTTCGCGAACTGCGGCCAACTCCTCCTGCATCCGCACACAGCAGGCACGCATCCTATCCATCCTATTGATACAATTAACTGTAGAAAGTTGAAAACTAAATAATCAACTTTTAACTAGCCTAGTACTCTAATAATGGTAGGTGGCAACTGACTGAACTGTGGTCAGTGGTAAGTACACTGAAACGATACTGATTCCAGCAGTTTTCAAAATAAACAGGAATACACTGTTATCAAACATGCGGGAATATAAGCTTTCTCAAAGCAGAACACGAAATAAGTAAGTGACAATATGACACGTAGCTTGAAGCAGACGAAAACTATACACACAGTATTTATCAAAATATGCGAGTATAAACTCTTAAAGCAGAAGCACAAAGAAAATGTGTCAAATAGGTGAGAAGAAACCTCTTAAAAACAGAAACACTAACGAAAATTAAGAAATTAACTGGCAACAAAATTTCACGCAATTAAATTATGATACTTAGTGGTCTTGGTGATGGGGCAGTGACAACAGCTGGCATTGAACTGACTGCTAACTGAATGCTAATCTGCCTAGTATGCGGAAATATACCTCTAAAACAGAAGTACTAATGAAAATGAAGAACTACAACAGTCACAGACGAAGACTATACACAACGGTATTTATCAAATACGATAGAATAAACTATTAAAACATTAGTACAAATGAAATCTGCCAAGTACGTGGGAATGTCTCTTATAACAGAAGTACTTACGAAAATGAGGAACTAGACTGGCAAATTAAATTTGACCCCTAAGAAACAGCATATAATGGAAGAGGTAGAAGTAATAGGGTGCTGCTTTTCCTTGCTGTGGAGGTTTACTGAAATCTAGATGATAAATTTGGCCACAGAGTACACAGAAAAGTCATCAGTGCCGGCAGGTTCCACAATACCTCCTACCATCAGCATGTTAAATCAGTTTTTTAATGATGATAAACATATAGAAAAACTATAAAATCTCAAATCAACCTTTGCAGCTTATGGTTATTGGATGAGAATAATTGACAAAATAATGATGAGAAATGATGAAGGCAACAGGAAAGAGCAGAGGGAAGCACAATACATATTACAAGGTGTCACTGAACATGGGAGAAAAATTCTGTTAGGCAGGCATCAAGCCAGTTTTCAGGTGCAGCAACAAAATAAAAGATGTTCTTGGTTCATTGAAAAATGCAATAGACAAGCCAAATACTGCTGGTATCTACGATATCAGTTGCAAATATGAACTGTTGTTATGTTTGTGATATTGGGCGACCAATCAGTACAAGAATTTGTGAACTTGAAAGAGATATCTACCTGAGACAACATCATCACATCAGCGATGACAGAACATCAGGATGAGTGTGGCAGATGCCTATTTTTCTGTGAAGCCCATGTATTGGTGAAACAATCATTTACAATGAGAAGGAATGTTAGAGAGGCAGTTGTAATAGCCAAAAGGCCCATCAACATATATAGAAAAGATGAGTACAGACTTCTGCTGTCCTGGCTACTAGCAATAAGAGCACTGCGAGACGGATATGTATGCAGAGCAACTTATACCGGCAACAGGAGGCCACAGTGTCCATACATACACAGAGAACATGCTTGCTGCTCACACCAGCAACATTTAAACAGGTGCCACACCATAACCAGACACACAAGTATTGTGATTTGTACATATTTATTACAATTTCAAGGTAAACATTATATTATTACTGAAGCCCCTGCTAATGTTACTGAATCCGTGATTTCATTTATTTGAGTGTTTCAACAACATAATATTTTGAACTACCATTGCTTCAAAAGTAATGAAATAACCTTGCATCCTTGCGATCTTCCTATCAGTACTCACAAATAAGAATTGGGCAATACATAACTCAGGGTAGCAAAAGGTTTATGGTTTGTTGTCTCTGTTCATAAAGGTGAGTTATGTATGTCAGCTTCTTTGCCCTAAACAGCTACCCAATCTATTTAAATAAGATCAATACCGTAATTAATCTGTAGTTTAGCCAGTCTATCAATCTGCATATGATGATGCGAAGATATATTTAAACAAACATAAATTAAACTACTGAATAACCAACAAAATGGCTTCTAAGATAAAGAAGTGATTCACTCACTAAGTAATTCTTTATAGGAGTTTATTACTCTTTTTGGACATAAAAATGTGGAGGTGGACTTACTTTATACATCGGTAAATAACTGAATATTTCCGCAAGTATTGTTCATGAGAGGCACAATAAGTATCACACGCACTGGAGAGTAAAAGTTCCAAATTATCACTCGTAAATCAGTGGAAGTCCATCAAACATTGCATTTCCAAACTAATATGTGATTAATTACAGTATTTGCTTTCTACAGTATGTCTGCCTAGGTGTACTTGTGTCTGTGTGAATGTGTGGGTGTGTGTGCATTTGTTTACCCTCCATTTTTTCCCCCAAGGTAAGTCTTTCCTCTCCCGGGATTGGAATGGCTCGTTACCCCCTTCATTAAAAACCCTCATCATTTCCTTTTCCCTCTCCTTCCCTTCTGTCTGAAGAAGCAACTGAGTTGTGAAAGCTTGCGTTTGTGTGTGTGTGTGTGTGTGTGTGTGTGTGTGTGTGTGTGTGTGTGTATTCATTTATCTATTTGTGATGCTGTCACACCTGTGTTCCTTCGCCTGGTGAGTAATCTTAAAATTCCTAACAGGAAAAATATACATAAATGATAGATGAAGTCCACTTACCAGGCGAAGGAGCACAGGCAGTGATAGCAACAAATAAACACACAGGCACACACAACAAACGCAAGCTTTTGCAGCCTAGCTGCTTCGTCAGGCAGAAGGGAAGGAGAGGGAAAAGGAAATGATGAGGGTTTTAAGGGAGTGGATAAGGAGTCATTCCAATCCCGGGACAGGAAAGACTTACCTTGGGGGGAAAAAAGGAGGGTAAACAAATACACACACACCCACACATAATCCTACTCCTAATGACCCAGCTCCACAAGACATCACTCCAAATGAACCCTGCCTAGAACAGTTCCGACCTCCATCACAGCGAGACCCACCTGCTCTTCCTCAAAATCACCCTCTTCAAACCTTCCAGGAATTCCTTACTTCCCACTTTGCCTCCCAGTCATTCCTGAGTAAGCTTAATCCTACTCCCAACATTACCGCAGCTGAATCCCGAGCTATCCGTGACCTGAAGGCTGACCATTCCATCATCATTCTCCCAGCCGACAAGGGATCCACAACCGTGGTACTTGATCGGCGGGAGTATGTAGCTGAGGGACTGCGTCAGCTTTCAGGCAGTACCACATATAAAGTCTTTCATGGCAATCCCATCCCTGATGTCCAGGCAGAGCTACAAGAAATCCTCAAAACCTTAGGCCCCCTACAAAACCTTTCACCTTACTCCATTAATATCATGACCCCACCGACACCCCGCACCCCCACCTTCTACCTACTTCCCAAGATTCACAAACCCAATCATCCCGGACGCCCCATTGTGGCCGGTTACCATGCCCCTACAGAACGAATCTCTGCCTACATAGACCAACACCTTCAACCCATCATGTGCAGTCTCCCATCCTTCATCAAAGACACCAACCACTTCCTCGATCGCCTGAAATCCTTACCCAGCCTGTTACCTCCAGAAACCATCCTTGTAATCATTGATGCCACTTCCTTATACACAAATATCCCACATACCCAGGGCCTTGCTGCGATGGAGTATTTCCTTTCACGCCGACCACCCACTTCCCTACCTAAAACTTCTTTCCTTAATACCGTAGCCAGCTTCATCCTAACCCACAACTTCTTCACTTTTGAGGGTCAGACATATCAATGACTAAAGGAAACAGCCATGGGCACCAGGATGGCCCCCTCGTACGCAAACTTATACATGGGATGCTTAGAGGAAGCCTTCCTGGATACCCAAGCCTGTCAACCCAAAGTTTGGTACAGATTCATTGATGACATCTTCATGATCTGGACACACAGTGAAGAAGAACTCCAGAATTTCCACTTCAACCTCAACTCCTTTGGTCCCACCAAATTCACCTGGTCCTATTTCAAATCCCATGCCACTTTCCTCGATGTTGACCTCCATCTGTCCAACGGCCAACTCCACACATCAGTCCTCATCAAACCTACCAATAAACAACAGTACCTGCATTACGACAGCTGCCATCCATTCCACATCAAACGTTCCCTTCCTTATAGCTTAGGTCTTCGTGGCAAACGGGTCTGCTCTAGTCCAGAAGCTCTGAACCAGTACACCAATAACCTAATAACAGCTTTCACATCCCGCAGCTATCCTCCTAATCTGGTAGAGAAACAAATTGCCAGAGCCACTTCCTCATCCCCCCCAAATTCAGAACCGTCAACAGAAGAATCCCAGAAGTGCCCCTCTTGTCACCGGATACTTTCCGGGACTGGAGCGGACTCTGAATGTGGCTCTCCAGCAAGGATATGACTTCCTTAAATCCTGCCCCGAAATGAGATCCGTCCTTCATGACATCCTTCCTACTCCACCAAGAGTCTCTCCGCCGCCCACCTAACCTCCGTAACCTCCAAGTCCACCCCTATGAAATCCCCAAACCACCTTCCCTACCTTCTGGCTCCTACCCTTGTAACCGCCCCTGTTGTAAAACCTGCCCTATGCACCCTTGCACCACCACTTACTCCAGTCCCGTAACCCGGAAGGTGTACACGATCAAAGGCAGAGCCACTTGCGATAGTACCCACGTGATCTACCAACTGACATGCCTGCACTGTGAAGCGTTCTATGTGGGAATGACCAGCATCAAACTTTCCATTCACATGAATGGACACAGGCAGACAGTGTTTGTTGGTAACGAAGATCACCCTGTGGCTAAACACGCCTTGGGGCACGGCCAGCACATCTTGGCACATTGCTACACCGTCCGGGTTATCTGGATACTTCCCACTGACACCAATCCTTCAGAACTCCGGAGATGGGAACTAGCCCTTCAGCATATTCTCTCTTCCCGTTGCCCACCTGGTCTCAACCTCCGCTAAATTTGAATTCCCACACACCATCTTAACATCTTTGCCTTGTTCTCTGGACAGAGCCTCTGCCTCAAGTGGCATCTCTGTCTAACTTCTAACTTCTTTGCTTTCTACAGTTCTACAGTGTGTCTGCCTAGGTGTACTTGTGTCTGTGTGAATGTTGGGTGTGTGTGCATTTGTTTATCCTCCATTTTTTCCCCCAAGGTAAGTCTTTCCTCTCCCGGGATTGGAATGGCTCCTTACCCCCTTCCTTAAAACCCTCATCATTTCCTTTTCCCTCTCCTTCCCTTCTGCCTGAAGAAGCAACTGGATTGCGAAAGCTTGCGATTGTGTGTGTGTGTGTGTATTCATTTATTTATTTGTGATGCTGTCACACCTGTGCTCCTTCGCCTGGTGAGTAATCTTCGTCTATTTTTTATATTTAATTATGTATGAAAAATTCCTAACAGGAAAAATATACGTGTGTGTGTGTGTGTGTGTGTGTGTGTGTGTGTGTGTGTGTCTGTGTCTGTGTGTTTATTTGTTGCTATCACTGCCTGTGCTCCTTCGCCTGGTAAGTGGACTTCATCCATTTTTTACGATACCAATATTATAGACGAAAAATTCCTAGCAGGAAAAATAAATATAAAATAGACAAAGATTACTCACCAGGCGAAGGAGCACAGGTGTGACAGCAGCACAAATAAACAGAACACACTCACATACTCACTAACACTAGCTTTCGCAGCCTAGCTGCTTCATCAGGCAGAAGTTAAGGAGAGGGAAAAGGAAATGATTAGGGTTTTAAGGAATGGGGTAAGGAGCCATTCCAATCCCGGGAGAGGAAAGATTTACCTTGGGGGAAGAAAAGGAAGGTGAACAAATACACACACACTCAAATTATATAATAAGTTTTCTATTTTTTGCTGACAACCATAGCAAAATTATGAAAGGAAAAAAATTCCTCGCTTACTACTTTTCCACTGTTCATGGGCTAAAACTATGGCATTCGGTACGATGTTACTATTTATAATTTCTACACTAAAAATTGTAGCCGCAGGAAATTTTACAGACAGTATACACACATATATTTGAATGTATCTTCTAAATTGTATCACAGTATGACATGTAGTTCATGAAATATAAGGACATAAACAGTAACATTCATGGAAAACCGCCCCAACATGCTCCAAGTTTTAATCTATTACTTCTGTAGTAGTAATTGTATTCCCAAGAGATTTTACTTACATACAGCACTTATACAAATGAATATATTCCTGAAAAATTATAAATTGTACGATTGCTAAATTATCACAGTTCCACAGCCCTACTACCATACATAGTTTATCACTTTTCACCAGAGACCAAGTTCTGCAGTCACAGTTTTCTAAGTCCACACATGTCTCTCTCTTCAAATCACAAGTTCATAACGCGGCTTCAGACCACCCAGTGTCACAACCTTTAACCACCACATCAAAGTTATGAGTCTCCTCCCAGGCGTTTGAAAGCATGCTCTCCCTGCATGTATCCTTCCGTGTATCTCATCTTTAAAATACAATTTCCCTCCAAAGTATTATACATTTGAATATCACAGAATTAAATGCTTTGACCACCTCCCTACAAATATTGTTTACATTTAACAAACAACTACATATTTAACGTACACCTCGGTTGCACAGTGGCAGAGCGCCAGACTACAAATCCAAAGGTCGCAGGTTCGATCCCCGCCAGGTTCTAGGATTTTCATCTGTCACTTTCCAGTTCTTTCACCTCTGGCTGTATTGCTCATGTGAAAAATACTGAGTAGCACCATGGTTCGGAACCCACGTTAAACTGTAGGTCCCCCTATAACTGGCTGGGTAAGTCAGTTCGAAGGTAAGGCAACGGCATACCACCTCCAAACAGGACCATGCCTAGTAAAGCACTGTGGTGTTCAAACCAATCCTCGGATTGTTGACTGCTTTACCTTTTTACCTTACATATTTAACAATACTAAAATCGGGTGAGACTTTAGCTCTTTGCTCAGCTAGCTATTAAGCGTGGCGTCTCATTTGTTCAAATGTACTGCCACCGTCGAAATATAGTTACACAATTAATATTTAACTTATCTTGGCTTTTTATGCAAATATATTCAGTTTTTGTCCACAAATACATATAATTGTTGATGTATAAATTATCTGCTGCATATCTACTATTTTTAGTTGGCCATGAAATATTTAAGTGGCAGTGTATAACATAAAAACGAACGTTACTAAGAATAATATGAAATATAATAAAATTCATATACAAATGTAATGTGCTTTGCTGGGTTCATGTTTTGTGTTTCTGTAGTGGAATCTATGTTATGACACAAGAATATTACTACCTCAATGAAAAGCAGAACAAGAGAATAAAACAAAGTTTATTGAAAAAATACTGAAATAATGAGGTGCATCTTTTTAGATAGGTAGCGTGGTGCAATGCTGCCTATTTGCTTCTTAAACTGTTACTGATAAACACTGTGTGTCAATAATTGTAAATATATATCTTATATTATTATTATTATTATTATTATTATTATTATTATTATTATTATTATTATAGTACTGAAATTTGTGAGCTTTTTATCTGTAAGGGATATTGAAATTGTAATTACGACATTTGATTCTCACAAGTCTCCTGAATCCATTCATATAATTATATTTGCCGGATGATCATTCCCTGATTTTATATGGATTTTTAGAATAATTGTGTGGCTTTATTGTACTTCAGTTGCAATCTGGGTTAGCCACCCTCGCTCATCCAAGACAGTCATTTCCTGTTTACGAGCACATTAGGGAAACCCTGACTACCTGTATTCCATTCACTAGGTCCAAACTGTTAGCTGGCCGGCTGGGGAACCCAATAGCCTGACAAAACCCACCTTTCACATGGAAACAATCAGCTTCTCTCTGTATCTGTAATGTCACATCCTCTGTGTAGTACAGATATAAATGACACACAACTATATCCAGTTGATGTGATGCACAATGATATAATCTGTAGAAGAGTATACAGTGAACACTGGTGAAGGTATTTTTTATTTCTTGGACATCGAATTAAGGGGAAACAGCATTCCTTGGAAGAATTGAAAGCCTTCTCGTGTGAAAATGCTTCCACAATGTTTAACGTAACATTTGCATTTTATATTTTGTAAAACACAATTTTTATGCATGTAGATGTAATCAGATTTTTAAATTTCAAGTACCTCTTGTTGTCTTTCTTACTTGTGAATAAATGCCTACATTTTTACTATTCAAGTGCGACAACTAGGCTTTAGAGATTTTTATTGTCTATGTGAAGAAAAAAGGAAGTGAAGCACACTCCTTTTCACCCACAATTCTTTTCTTCCCGTAACTGGTACTGTCTTTCTGAACTTGGGATCTCCACGTAACTTAATGCATTTTCCTGATTCGCCTATTCCATCCAGTGAAACACAAGTAATAAAACAAACACCAACTGAAGAAGTTCATTTCCACCAGTAGCAAGAAATATTGCAGTGAGAAATAAATAACTCCCAACATTCCTCCTACACTCCCTCAAACTGCCTTTCCCAATATTATATAAGAACCAAGTTGTGTTTCATTCAGCAGTCAGAAAAAAACCCTGAGGAAGATCACTTGCAGTAGTGTCTTAAACTTTGGACAAAACATTACTGTATATGGTGACATTGCAAGCCCTAGTGTTGTCACATGAAGCAGCAGACCTATATAACGACAGCAGCTGCAATTATTCTATAATCACCACTTGACAATGGCCAAGGAGATCTTGGTCAAAAGCCCGTGGGTTTCAACCCACCTGATGTGGCTGGAAGCCTGAGATAATTTTATTAGTAAAATTAGCTGTGAAACTATCATTCATAAATTTATGCTATTTCCATAATTACATACCAAATGATAAAGACATTCAGTTATCATATCAGAAATGTCTCTACGTTTTTCGCTAAAGAAAAATAAATTAGTGCCTGGGCTATGCAATTTACTACTATTGCTAATTTTTTGTCTCCTTACAAAATAAAAAAAATATTTAAAAAGTGAAAACTTTAATAGAGATATTAGAGTAGGTACTAATACATATATGTATCTCACACATAATATTTAGTTAAAAATTGTTGTTATAAGATAAATGAATTATTTTTGTACGAAGATGTAAATATTCTACTTGCCCATTGCAGGCTGCTGTAAGACTACTTTTGTAGCTGCATTAGCACTACATGTTTTCTCATTTGATTAATACTCTTTTTTTCTCAATTATTGGTGCAGTGATTATCACACACTATTTCTAATATGGGGAAGCACAGATAAAATTCCAATCCAGCTGTGCTAATTTACATTTTTCATGGTTTTTTGTAATTCACTAAGGGCAATGCTAATATGTTTTATTCTTGGGGGGGGGGGGGGTGATAGAGAATATGACTAATTTCCTTTCCCAATCCTGTCTATCTGAGTGTGTGTGCTTCACCTCTAATAACCTCACTGTTGATGAAATATCCCTCTTAAAAATATACAAACTATAGTAGTACTTGACCATCTGTCACTACTTCTCATTTCAGACTGCTACACTGTTGCTTATTTATCTGAAAGAGAGCACAGAATACTTTAATAACAGGCAGAATATTGAACAGATTGAATCGTTGCATATCTCCAATAAATCTGAGCTAAACATTGATTTTATTGGGAGACTAATACTGAGACATATTGCTCAGCTGATTTGTAATGCTCATGCGATTACCAAAATTGAGAGTATGCCTGCTATTCATGGTGTTACAGAGGAAGCTCAAGTTCGTATTGCTACAGCAATATATCCATCTGTCAGTATGATGAATCATTCATGTAATCCAAACATTATTAGCAGGTAGGTGAAAAGTGATACTAAATTATGTATTTACTATTGGACAGTTATGTGGATATTTTATCTCTGTTATTATTATTATTACTATCATTATTATTTGCAGCTTCTGTGGTGAATATGTTGTTGTGCGTGCCAGCAGAGCAATTACAGCTGGTTTGGAAGTATTTAACTGCTATGGTAAGTCATCAGTAAAATTCTCAGTGACAAATATCAAAAGTTTTCTTTTCTTAAATGACATTCATCATCAGTTTTATAAGTGGTTTTGTGGAAGGTCTGAACATATCAAGAAAATTTCAGTCTCATGCAAGAGTTCTGAACAATCATCTAACCTGACTCAGCAAACAATGAGTAACTAATCGAATGGGATTTCAAGTGTGGTCTATTTCAATGACATTATCTAAGCTGTGACAGTGAGACACACTTCAACATTCACTGAATACATTTTTATATCCATTAAGCAAAAGAAACAACAAATTCTAAAATGGGGTATAACACAATGGATCATCATGTACAAAGTATGAAAGCTATAAATAATCCTCATTCATTATAAAAGAAAATACAGTAGAATCTCACTAATCCAAATTCCATATGACCAAGCGAGGTGACACAGTGGTTAAACAATGGACACATATTCAGGAGGATGGTACTTCAAATCCATATCTGGCTATCCAGTTTTAGGTTTTCCGTGATTTCTGTAAATCACTCAAGGTAAATGACAGGATGGTTCCTTTGAAAGGGCAAGGCCAATTTTCTATCCTATCCAACCGTAAGCTTCCTTCCTTCTGAATCCCATATATCTGAAATTTCAGGTAATTGAGGGAAAAAATAAAAAGTTTATGTTTAGTGTTAATAGAAGAACTGAACAACTCATATTGAAACCTAATTTATTAGAATGCAAAATTTATCACACTTGTAACTACAGTACTATATCATATGTTTAAGGACACTCCTGTAATTTTTTACTGACAGTAACTTACAAAATAAAAAAATATTTTACTTTAAAGAAATGGAAGCTGGTTGATGTGATGTGCCAGTGTTGCATGAACATCACATAGGTTGATGTGACACTAATGTGCTGTTCTGCATAACAATTCAGGGGCAGCTGCAGCATCACAGCTTCAGAAATACAATATGTTTAGGCATGTAAATTCTTATTCACTAATTTCTTGATGACCTTTATTATCATTGCATGATGGCCATTCTTGAAGGCATTTTTCTAGTGCTTCTTCACACCCAAGGATTTCTTGAAGAAGTTGAAGGTTATCATTATTGACTAATACCAGAATTGATGGAATTTCTTCAGAGACGAGACTTAACAACAGTTTAGTCCCAAATGTTTATACTGGATAGTTGTTTGAATTCCCTTTTTTTTCTAAGCTGTTGCAATACTAGCCTTTGTATTAGATATCACAAATCAGTTTTCCTGTGAAAAAATGGCACCACTTCCGCATGTGATTGGCTGTGTAATACTACTGTTGTATTGGATTGTGTGTGGTATTTGAAACAGTGCCACTCTTTACATCGCTATGTTGGCATTTTCTTATATCACTACACTATGTTGCCTTCTGTAATTATATACAATAGTTGTATTTGTATATGTGCAGTATATATATATTTTGGATAATCAGAAAGTTTATAAATGTGAACAGATCCACATCCCAATTAGTTCAGAGTACTAGTGGTGTTCAATCTTCGGACTGTTGAGTGCTATAATCTTTTTTTTTTTTTTTACTTTACTGGGGTTCCATTATGTTAAAAAATACAAATGTTGCTGTAGAACCACTTGACAGGGTTTAGAATTTAGGCCAGTTAAAAACAATGACTTGTGGTATAGTAAAAGAAGTAACAAAAGAATAAAATAACTATGGGAAAATTCTGGTGGATGTAAATGCTTTAGTAGTAAAAGAGATCACTCACCAAAGTCAGAAGCTGTGCAGTTGCAGATACACACAAAATGAAAGACACCTTGTTAGCTTTCAGACTAAAAATAAGACTCCTCCAACCCCACCTTCACCCCCACACAAACATGTGCACACTTGCAGGCACACACACACACACACACACACACACAGAGAGAGAGAGAGAGAGAGAGAGAGAGAGAGAGAGAGAGAGAGAGAGAGAGAGAGAGAGAGACAACAGGTTTTATCAGTTTTGACTGAAAACTTCCAATGCAAAAACCTTTTAAACACTAAGAGTTGACCAGGGGGCAATGGAGAAATGCTTGTTGGAAGTTATTAGAAGAGATGAGAAAATATATATGGGAAATACTTCTGCAAAGTATAATAATAATGTCAGTAAAAGTGAAATTTAGTTGGTCGTGATGTGTTGCCAACAGAATTGATGGCAAATTAACTAATGAAAGTGTTTACTTTATTTCATGAGGTAAGAAATGGCCATGGTGTTGATGTAAAGAAAGGTGGAGAGATGACATTAGAAAAGGGACAAGAACAGCGTGAATGTGTATGATTGAATACTGTAATTCATGCTAAAGTTTATAAGAGAATGTCAAAAGATTTATGATGATGTAATGCCTTTACAACTACAGACAATGTTGCTACCACACTGACTTTTTTCATTTTTGTTAAAAGGCAGACTACAGATTGTAATTTTGTTTCATCATATTGTGAATGTTGTAAGAGATTAAACTTCTACAATAGTGTGATGGCATGATGGTAGCTCATTCACAGATATAGGTCAGTGTACAGCTATAGATGTCCATATAAATTTAAAATGGTGTGGGGGGAGGGGGGGGACAAAATTTTAAAATTCCTATTTTTTATGTAAATGAGATGGTAGTTTCAAGTGTTATAAATGGCACAAAAAATATTTTATCCCAAAGAATTTATGCTTACTCACTCACTTCTATAAGTGCCTGAAAATCCTGCAATGAAGAAAAAGTATGTATCTAACAGTACAAACAAGTTATAGTAAACTAGAATGATTGTAAAGAATATGGAACAGAAACAACTGCAACGTGTCTAATGTTAGACAACAATATTTCTTAACTTTTTTCCAACTTAAATTGGTTTGGACACAATCCAACCATTGGCTTAAGTGCTCCATTTGGAGTGTGACAATCTGTGGCAGCAATAAATGCCTGACAATTATGGGGCATGTCGTGAATGATCATCAATCTCATGTTGAGGCAATAATAGCCATTATTTGTCTCTGTAGTGCATCCCAGTCATGCTGCATGGGATTGACAATGGGAGAATGTGCAAACCACACTACACATGCAGTATATTCTCTTTCCACGATAACATCAACCACCCATGCTGCATGAGGTCAAGCATTATTGTCCAGCAGTATGAAGTCTGCGCCCATAATGACAACCACACATGAGGATTAAGACATCTTACATGTTGTATCATGTACCCATCATGCACTAGGATTAATGCAATCAACTTTTGATTTCTGGTGTAAGGGAGATGACCAAAATCTTAGCATGACTATAAGGGAAAATAAGGGGGATTCTGTCACAGTCAATTTCAAATGCACAAGTATTAGTGTCTCCTTGGAATAGATGACAATTGCAATGTAAAAATAAAAAAAAATCAGACATACTTTGTTTACTTTTACTCATCTGTCATATTTTGGCATAGTTTTACAAGCTAGTATTACCAAAATATTTAAACGAATTTGAGTTTTTCTTCATGTCTGTTTCATTCTGCTTATGAAGTTATGTACAAGAATGTGCAAAGCTGAAGTCATACTTACATGGGACCCCAAAAGCTTGATTAGCACTGTTGGCCATGAATATTGTTCTTCCCATATCTTTAAAAAAACACATAAGTATTTTACCTACTTGCTGTGTGGAGTTTTAACATCTTCATTTTCACTGCAAGAGCGCATAATGAAAACTAGTTCACTTTGAAACGAAATGAAATTATGCAACAACATTTCACAATGTTATAGAAAAACAAAAAAGATTGCAAAATCGAAACATTGTTGTCATTTTGTATCTGATGTGCATAAGGAATCGTATGCCAATCAAATGGTCCACGGCGCTATTATTTGTCTCGCCCCCCAATCGCAAAGTTCATGAGCGAGCTCTTCTGTGCAAGAATCCTTCTCTTTCTAAGGTCCTTAATATTGCACAATCTTTCATAGTCTTGCGGGTGGCGGCCACCAAATTGAGGCTTGGTGTGAGGTGGCGGAAATTCAACCCACTTCTTCTCCCCCGTTACAATCCAGGTCACATGAGAATGATGTGGTTGCAGCAGTTTGTGCACAGCTGCGGTGACAGAGCGACGGATCATTTCGCGGCGATGTCGGAAACACAGGCCAAGCGGCGTGCAGTCAAGCAACCAGTCAACGCTTCCTTCTTGCCCCTCTGTTTTGTTGATCATGATAGACCTGATTGCCCCAAGTGGTGCGCCACTTGTCATCAGTACCGTAAGAAGGGTCACATTGCTTCTGTTTGTGCCTCCAAAACCCAAGATTCCAATGCCGACATGGACGTCAACTGCATCTCAGTGATTTCTGTGGCACTCAATAAGCTCTTTATTAACGTCATGGTTTTCCACAAAAATTTCCATATGCAAGTGGACACAGGTGCGGCCATCACTTTACTAAACTCACGTACATATTAATCTGGGATCTCTCTCTCTCTCTCTCTCTCTCTCTCTCTCTCTCTCTCTCTCTCTCTCTCTCTCTCTCTCTCTCTCTCACCAGTGTCATGGAAATTGGTCAGTTACAATAAACAAAATAACCGATTTTGGGACAGTCCTCGGCCCTTGTTACATACAAATCTGTCACTCGTAGGCTCACTTTTCTTGTTGTAAACAAAGCCCATACAGACAACTTGTTTGGCCTTGATGCTTTTCAGGTTTTTGGTTTCACTTTTTCTGACGAAGTCAACATTGACTCTGATCTAGTGCCTTATCCGCACTTGACCCTATGCGCCAAATTTTCTGCACTGTTTTTGGCAGGGTTGGGCTGTGTTAATAATTTCCAAGCCCACATCGCTATGAAGCCCTCCACCAGACCTGATTTTTCCACGCTCGGCCGTGACCAAGTCAAAGCAGAGTTGGACCACCTGGAGGCAGCTGGGTTGGTAAAACAAATTGCATCAACTGAATGGGCAACTCCCATGGTCATTGTAGAAAAAACCGTTGGGGCAGTTGTACCTTGGTGGTGATTTCAAACGGTCTGTGAATGCTCAGTCTATCATTGGCACTTATCCATTACTGCGCCCTGATGAGCTTCTTGCAAAATTGGCGGGTGGACAGTACTTCTCCAAGATAGACCTCTGACATGTGTATTTGCAAGTCTCTCTCAATGCTGCCTCTAAACATCTCTTGGTCCTTAACATGCCATTTGGGTTGTACCAATATTTGAGGTTGCCGTTCAGGGTGTCCAGGGCTCCAGCAATTTTTCAGTGCTTCCTCGAACAACTCACACTGATGGTGCCTGGGTGTGTTAATTATATTGATGATATAGTAGTGTTTGGCCCCTAAAGCCCCTCCATCAGAATGTGACTCCTGTCGTGTCTCTCCCTTGGTCGACGTCAGTCAAGGACCTTCAAGTGTTTTTAACAAAGGTCACTTATTATCATAAATTCATGTCGGGGGCTTTGTCTATTGCAAAACCCCTGCATGATCTCCTGCACAAAGGGACTTCATTCCATTGGTCATCGGCTTGTGAAAAAGCATTTTGCACATTAAAGGAATTGCTACAATCGGCACCCTGGTTCGTAACCTATCAATCTGGCCTCCCCTTGTCTTAGCGACAGATGCCTCACAACAAGGGACTGGGACAGTACTCACTCATAAATATCCAGACGGATCTGAGCGTCCAATCGCTTTTGCCTCAAAGATGCTCACTCTGGCCCAAATCAGATATTCCCAAATTGGGAAGGAGGCTCAAGCTATCATCTACGCTCTGAAAAAGTTTCATGTCTTTCTGTATGGTGTAAAATTTTATCTCATAACTGATCACAAACCACTGGTATCCTTCTTTCATCCATCGGCATCACTACCCGACAAAGCCGCTCACCATCTTCAGCATTGGGCGCTGTTTTTATCTTGCTATAACTATGTGATACACTTTCGCCCCACATCCAAACATGCAAACGTGGATACGCTCTCCTGCCTTCCAGCTGGTCCAGACCCAGAGTTTGATCAGGAAGAGTTGCTGTTGACATTGCTGCTCAACAAACAGTGGGAAGGGGAAAGAGGAAGGAGGACGCCAACACTGCCCGCACCCCAAGTACTTCATGCTCTACGCAATGTTGGCGGCCTACCACATCAGTCAGAGGCCGGCAGATGAAGATGCCATGGACATCTCTTGCATCCGATCTTCCTCAAGGGCGAAGGAATGCTGTAAGATGGAGATGCAAGTGAAGCTGAGTGATTACGTCGGGTCTCGGCTGTGAGAGTGTGCTGTGGGAATCTGTGGCAAATGTCAGCATTCACCACACGTGAGTGATTGACATAAACAGTGCCGCATGTGCGCTCTCACTTCAGTGTGTTGTTTACTAGGTAGAAGCTTACCTCGCGGGTGTTCGCACAGCCAGTGCATGCTATGTGCCTTGTTGTATTTGTGTATGTGTTAGTGAATAAAACTCAAATTCACTACCAGATGCTTAAACACGTCTACATGCATTCTCAGCATCACATCTTTGGCACCTTTAAGCGCATGTCAAGCAAGGCGAGTTTCCATCACAAAGGTAGGAAAGCGTCATCATTCCAGTTCTGAAACATGATAAGAAACTGCTAGAGGATAGTTAGCTGCTGCCCAATTACCTTCACCAACATTCTGTGTACATGGTAAACTGGCAGGTATGTTGGCTCTTTTAGTCTCAGGACCTTCTGACACCCTGCCAGGGTCATTTCTGTCAAGGCTGCTCCACCACAGATAATCTGGTATGCTTGGAGTCTATCTGTACAGCCTTTTGCCCGTTGTTAGCATCTCATTGCCATCTTTTTTTATTTACTTAAGGCTAATAACACAACATAGGAACACCACAACCTCCCTACACTGCTCAGTGAGGTCTCCAGGGCTCAATTTCAATAATCATTCATAACTTACTGTCACTCCATCAGTCTTTGTGGGTCCAAGTTGGTGCCTCCTATAGTTCCCCGATATCCAGGAGAATCAGTTTCTGCAGAGCTCTGCATTGAATGTCCCTTGGTTTTTAGTGGCCATTAATGGTTTAGCAGCAGCTGTTGGGCCCTTAGTGTTACCCTCCATATATTGTGATGCCTTTTGCATTTATTTTTGCTCCGATAGTGTTGGTGTTGCTAGATGATAACTGTGAGGAGCCATATGAAAGGCCAGTCAAGGGCTCTGACCCACAGATTTGTTTTCAGTCACCAAGACATGTTATGTACTTTTGTTGACATTGTATCAATCATCCCCATCTAGAACTTTAACTTGATGATGACCCTTTAAACATAGTGCACAAATATAACTTTTTAGGTCTGGTTTAATGCCCAGTTAACTTGGCTTCCTCATTTTCATCAGGTTAAGCAAAAGTGCTGGCAGCACCTAAACATTCTTTGTGTTAGTAACATCGGTTGGGATGCAGATCACTCTACTCTTTTGTTGCTCTATAAGGTGCTGATACAGCCCCAAATTGACTATGGAAGTCTGTCACATGGTTCTGTGTCGACATCAGAATTGTGGACCCAGTACAGCACTGCTAGGTTTGTTTTGCAATGGGAGCTTTCCCAACGAGTCCAGTGAGTAGTCAACTTGTGGAGAGTGGGGTCTTTCCCTTGCAGATATGACACCAGCAACTGCTTGCACGTTATATTCCACATATTCATTCCAAGCATCCAAATTATTATTTCCTTTTTCTCAGACACACTCATCCAACTCCCACAATGAAGACCCAGATCAGGAGAATTGATTGCAGTTGGCTTTTGTTTCTTTCTGTTTGACCTTGAATCTTAGTCTCTACAACCTCTATTCAAAGTCCATTTAGATACAACCCTGTGGTGTATACCCTGACCACAACTCCATTTGGACTTGTCACAAGCTCCAAAAGATTCAGTTAACCCTGAGGGCCTCCAATGTCAATTTCTTTCCATTTTAGATGCATCCCAAGGATCTGAAATTGTCTTGACTGATGGCTTGTTGCATATACTCACACAGAATATACTGAACATCACTCCCTACCTGTGGCTGCAGTGTATAGCTTTCAGAACCGGTAGTCATCTTTCAAGCTACTGAGTGTATCTATTCCTGCTTAGGTGAGTCCTTCTTCATCTGTTGTGACTCCATGAGCAGCTTACAAGCTATTGGTGACTGTTATGGATGTCCTCTATGCAGTCCTGTCACAGGAACTTTGTCATCCTTTGCTGGCACCCCGTCAACCATATGTAACTCCTCCATCATGAGGCCCCTCCTCAATGTTGCTGTGGTTTGCAGTTGACAGTGATCCACATTTTGTTGAATTTTCATTATCTAATCGCCTGAGGCAGAATTTTATTGTTCCTAACATGATGCATCTGATGCTAGGTGACAATGCCTCAATGGCTGATTCAGTTTTATCTGTGAAGCGGTTTCTATTCATCAATCTAAGGGTGAGTGCCATAGCCTGATTTTTCAGGCCCTCATCCTTCCTGCAATTTTATTCTCTCCTCCCCATTTTTAGTGTTTTGTCTTTATCACTAGGTTTCTTGTTATGTTTGGACTCCAGCCTAAGCCTGGGGGGTTTAGTCTATTGCAGAGAGGCTAGCCTTTTTTTCTGTCCATTTTGATCAGCCATCTGCAGTAATATTTTAAATCCTTCTCCCACTACCTTTCATTCCGTTGTCTCTCTTTTCTCCTATGTTGTCACTCATAACTCTCATTGCCTCTCTGTACCTATCTTTTGTGTGCAGTTTTGTAGAGGTCAGTGTAATTTTGAAATGAAGGATTTGGCACATGTAGTTTCGCCCCTTAACTACAAATCAACCAACCGCTCGAAGACATTCTCTTCTGTGAAGCAGTGCCAGAGTCTAACATCAGGTTATTGTTGAAATTCCTTTTACCTTGATAGCAGTCTCAATACAGTGATAAGGACCATCTTCAAGTTTTTTCAGGCCACTCATTGACAATTCAGTCCTTTGTACCAAATTTTGGGGACTTGATTGTTATGTTTCACCACCTGTTCAAATTAACCCAGATGTTTTCTATGGGATCAAGTTTGGGTGATTTAGTGGGACAGTTGAGGTGCAGCAGGGCACCTCAGTGGTGTCAAACCAGAACTGATTATTTGCGCCCCTGTCAATACAGCTGTTGTCATGCTGGAAGTTTTTAAAGCATATCATTATGAAGAAAAGGCTGTTCCTGAAATAAACATCCTGGTTTATATCCATACTAACTTGAACCACGGAACCTAAGTAATTATGCAAAACACAAGTTCAAAATATACAGAACCGTGACTGTCCGTAATTATACAACCTGTCCATCGTGGCATAGACACCTATTTTGCCATAAAGTATATTTGATGCCTTGAAAACGCAAAATTATGGCCCTTTGGAGGCATGCAACCTTAAATCTGCTATGGACAATGTTCTTTTCCTAGGCACATGACCACAAATGCTTTTGTGTGCAAGTAGATGTAGATGTTATCCTCTCAGTGTTTGTTCAGAAGGTGACTGAGATAAGCTTGTATTCAATTATTGCAACACTTTCTGTTGGCTTTGAAACTGACAGTCATTGACAGGGTGTGAGATTTAACTCTGGTCCCTGACATTTAGATTATTGTGCTCCGGTACATATTTCTTTCTGCTGTTTTTTCACATTTCCATGCTGACTCATCTTTACTGTACTGATTCCATACAATCAACTACTGTTTGCACACTCCTCTGCCAGCAGTAGAGGATGTGGTACCAACACTTTTAACATATAGTGTGCTCTTGTAAAGGGATGACAAATATGTCTCTGAACCTATATACAGAGGTGTCAGACACTGTTGTCTAATGGTATACTAAAATATGATATGGCATGGGAACTGAGAACCATTTTATTCATGTATTTTTATTGCAGAATACATTATAGACATTTGTTTATTGGTAGTTTTCCTGTACTTTTAATGCATTGGGATAGATACAAAATTATACTGATACAAAGGAACCTTAGCTGCCAGTAGAGTTTGAATTAAATCAATCAGGAAAGTTGAAAATTTGTGCCAGGTCTAGATTAGAACCCAGGTCTCTTGCTTACTAGGCAGTTGTGCTGACCACTACACGACCTAACAATGGTTACCAGGACTGCACAAGCTGGCTAAGCATGCCTACCACCAGACCCAAATATGCAATGTACCCACACACTATTGACATAGTGATCCTTCCCATTTTCTCATTACTGATGACATTTCATTGAAAGGTGGCCAGTGATCCTTTCTTCAGTCTGGATGTAAACCAGAGTGTTTTGGATTGCTTGTGAATTAGTCCTGTAGTCATGCGTATCACCTTTCAATAAAATGTCATCAGTAATGAAAAAATGGGGAGGATCACTATGTCAATAGTGTGTGGGTACATTGAATATTTGGGTCTGGTGGTAGGCATACGTAGCCAGCTCGTGCAGTCATGGTAACCACTGTGCTTAGGTGGTGTAGTGGTCAGCACAACTGCGTAGTAAGCAAGAGATCTGGGTTCTTATCTAGACCTGGCACAAATTTTCAACTTTCCTAATTGATTTAAATCAAAGTCTACTGGCAGCTAATGTTCCTTTGTATTAATATAATTTTGTATCTAAGATTTAGGCTAAGATCAGTGTTCAGTGAGAAGCTCAGGCAGTCAAGTGCTAAAAATGTTGAAAAATCAAATGTTTCTCACAAAAGTAAAGTAAAAAAAAAAAAAAAAAAAAAAAAATGTTAGCATTTTTCACCAGAATATTGGGGGACTAAAGAATAAAATAGATGAGCATTTGGTTTGTTTAGATGATCTATAAACTGATAATGTAATAAAAATAAAAAATAGAAAAGAGATGACTTACCAAAAGGAACGGCTCGTCGATAGAAACAAGTAAATAAATAAAATCACACATAAACACACATACAAGCTTTCGCCACCACTGGCAGCTTCTTCAGGAAAAAAGGGTAGGAAAAGGGGAAGGATATGGGTTTTAAGGAAGTGGAAAAGGAGTCATTCCAATCCCAGGAGTGGAAGGACTTACCCTAGGGGAAAAAAGGAAGGTAAATTTATTTACCTTCCTTTTTTTCCTCCTTTTTTTCCCCCTAGGGTAAGTCCTTCCACTCCTGGGATTGAAATGACTCCTTTTCCACTTCCTTAAAACCAATATCCTTCCCTTTTTCCTACCCTTTTTTCCTCTTTTTTCCTGAAGAAGCTGCCAGTGGTGGCGAAAGCTTGTATGTGTGTTTGTGTGTGACTTTATTTATTTATTTGTTTCTATCGACGAGCCGTTCCTTTTGGTAAGTCATCTCTTTTCTATTTTTTATTTTTGTTTATCCCACGGGGAAAGTTTCCCTCTATAATTTTCGTTTCATCAATTTGAATCTGATAATGTAATAGATATACTATGCCTGTCTGAGCATCACATTGTCACTGGTATGGAAAATGTGAATGTCACAGGATATAAATTAGCTTCTAACGTTTTCAGAATGAAACTGATCTATCCCGACATGACTCATGATGCCGCCTCACAACTTTACTTCCATCAGTACCTTTCCTCCTAATTTGCAAACTACACAGAAGCTCTCCTGCAAAACATGGAAGATTAGCACTCCTGGAAGAAAGGATATGGTGGAGACATGGCTTAGCCATAACCTAAGGGATGTTTCCAGAATGAAACTTTTGACTCTGCAGCAGAGTGTGTGCTAATATGAAACTTCCTGGCAGATTAAAATTGCGTGCCGGAACCGGCAAAGGTCCCAGGTTCGAGTCCCGGTTCCGGGACAACATAAATGCTTGTCCTATTGAGAATGTTCTTTCTGATTATGGTGCACAGTTAGGACCATATATGACATAGATCCTTACAGTAATTCGAAACAGTCCTCCAGAGTTGTGCGCTCAATTAATGACTTAACAACTAGAAATTTCAAAGAAAGTCTACAGCAGTTAGACTGGAATGAGGTTTATAAGGAACGTGGTGTTAATTTAAAATATAACTTATTTCATGATAAATTTGTAAGGGTATTTGATAACTGTTTCCCCAAGAAATTGGTTAAATATAATTGTAAGAAACCACGAAAAAAACATGGCTTACTAAAGGAATAAAAATATCTTGTAACCGAAAAAGGGAACTATATCTATCCACAAGAAAGAGTAATAACCCAGAAACAATAAAATATAAAAACTACTGTGTTCCATTAAGAAAAGTTATAAAAAAATCAAGAAGCATGTGCATCATGTCTGAGATTAGTTCCTCTGATAATAAAATTAAAACAATTTGGAATATTATTATTAAAAGGGAGACAGGGCAACCAGAGCTGAGGAAGAGGGTATTACCATCAAAACAAATGAAAACCTAATTAACAAAAAGTCAGATGTTGATAACATTTTTAATGACTACTTTTTAAATGTTGTAGAGAAAATAGGATCTAAATGTTCATTAGAAGGAGCAAAGCAGTTAATGGAAGAGGCCATACCCATACAATTTGATACAATTGAAATTCCACCCACCTCTCCTTCAGAAATTAGGAAAATAATAAACTCTCTCAAGAGTAAAAGGTGACACGGAATTGATGGCATTTTGAGCAGGGTATTAAAAGCTTGTTCCCAAGAGATAAGTGGGATTCTTAGTCATATTTGTAATAGCTTTTTAAAGCAGGGTATATTCCCAGACAGACTGAAATCTGCTATCGTTAAACCTTTGCATAAAAAAGGGGATACATCTGATGTCAACAACTAGTGCCCCATCTCATTTCTGACAGCTTTATCCAAAATTTTTGAAAAAGTTATGTATTCTCGAGTTGCTTCACATATTAGTAAAAATAAAGTTCTAACAAAATGTCAGTTTGGCATTCAAAAAAGCTTTTCAACTGAAAATGCGATGTATACCTTCACTGATGAAATATTAAATGCTTTGAATAACCGGACATCATCAGTTGGGATTCTTTGTGATCTGATTGTGTAAATCATGGGATTCTTCTAGATAAGGTTAAGTATTGTGGTATGAGAGGGACAGCGCACAAATGGTTTAAATCATACTTAACTAGAAGAGTGCAGAAAGTTGAAATAAGCAGTTCACATGATATGGATGACACAATCAATTCCTCTAACTGGGGAGTTATCAAAAATGGGGTCCCACAAGGTTCGGTCTTGGGTCCTTTGCTGTTCTAAATATATATTAATGACTTGCCATTCTACATTCACGAAGATGCTAAGCTAGTTCTTTTTGCTGATGATACAAGTATAGCTATCACACCTGACAAACAGGAATTAACTGATGAAATTGTAAATTATATCTTTCAGAGGGTTATTAAGTGGTTCTCAACAAATGGACTCTCATTAAACTTTGATAAAACCCAGTATCTACAGTTTCATACAGAAAATGGCATGACACCATTAATAAATTTAGACTTTGAACATAAATCTGTAGCTAATGTAGAATATTCAAATTTTTAGGTGTTTGCATTGACGAGGGTTTGAATTGGAAGAAACATATTGAAGATCCCTTGAAACGTTTGAGTTCAGCTACGTATGCTATCTGGGTAATTGCAAAATTTGGTGATGTACATCTCAGTAAATTAGTTTACTACACCTATTTTCATTCCCTGCTTTCATATGGAAACATATTCTGGGGCAATTCAACATTGAGTAAAAAAGTATTCATCGCACGAAAGCATGTTATCAGAATTATATATATATATATATATATATATATATATATATATATATATATATATATATATATATATATCAGGATGATCTTAGGTGGGCTCCAGCAATTATTCTGATAACATGCTTTCGTGCGATGAATACTTTTTTACTCAATGTTGAATTGCCCCAGAATATGTTTCCATATGAAAGCAGGGAATGAAAATAGGTGTAGTAAACTAATTTACTAATTTACTGATTGACAAATGTCTGTCTAGGTGTGTTTGCGTTTCGATATGTCTGAGTGTGTGTGTATTTGTTTACCTTCCTTTTTTTCCCCTAAGGTAAGTCCTTCCACTCCTGGGATTGGAATGACTCCTTTTCCACTTCCTTAAAACCCATATCCTTCCCTTTTTTCCTGAAGAAGCTGCCAGTGGTGGCGAAAGCTTGTATGTGTGTTTGTGTGTGATTTTATTTGTTTCTCTCGACGAACCGGTCCTTTTGGTAAGTCATCTCTTTTCTATTTTTATATATATATATATATATATATATATATATATATATATATATATATATATATACGTAAAAAATAGATGAAGAACACTTACCAGGCGAAGGGGCACAGGCAGTAATAGCAACAAATAAACACACAGACACACACACACACTCAAAAATGCTAGCTTTCGCAGCCTAGCTGCTTCATCAGGCAGAAGGGAAGGAGAGGGAAAAGGAAATGATGAGGGATTTAAGGAAGGGGGTAAGGAGCCATTCCAATCCCGGGACAGGAAAGACTTACCTTGGGGGAAAAAATGGAAGGTAAATAAATGCACATACACCCACACATTTACACAGACACAAGTACACTTAGGCAGACATACTGTAGAACTGTAGAAAGCAAAGAAGTTATATTTGTTGCTATTACTGCCTGTGCCCCTTCGCCTGGTAAGTGTTCTTCATCTATTTTTTACGTATATTTTTTTCCTGTTAGGAATTTTTCCTCTATAATATTAGTATATATATATATATATATATATATATATATATATATATATATATATATATATATAATAGAAAACAGATGACTTACCAAAAGAACCGGCTCGTCGATAGAAACAAATAAAATAAATAAAATCACACACAAACACAAACACACATACAAGCTTTCGCAGCCTAGCTGCTTCGTCAGGCAGAAGGGAAGGAGAGGGAAAAGGAAATGATGAGGGTTTCAAGGGAGTGGATAAGGAGTCATTCCAATCCCGGGACAGGAAAGACTTACCTTGGGGGGAAAAAAAGAGGGTAAACAAAAACACACACACCCACACATTTACACAGACGCAAGTACACTTAGGCAGACACACTGTAGAACTGTAGAAAGCAAAGAAGTTAGAAGTTAGACAGAGATGCCACATGAGGCAGAGACTCTGTCCAGAGAACCAAGGTAAAGATGTTAAGATGGTGGGTGGGAATTCGAATTTAGCGGAGGTTGAGACCAGGTGGGCAACGGGAAGAGAGAATATGCTGAAGGGCTAGTTCCCATCTCCGGAGTTCTGAAGGATTGGTGCCGGTGGGAAGTATCCAGATAACCCGGACGGTGTAACACTGTGCCAAGATGTGCTGGCCGTGCACCAAGGCGTGTTTAGCCACAGGGTGATCCTCATTACCAACAAACACTGTCTGCCTGTGACCATTCATGCGAATGGACAGTTTGTTGCTGGTCATTCACACATAGAACGCTTCACAGTGCAGGCATGTCAGTTGGTATATATATATATACGTAAAAAATAGATGAAGTACACTTACCAGGCGAAGGGGCACAGGCAGTAATAGCAACAAATAAACACACAGACACACACACACACACACACACACACAAATGCTAGCTTTCGCAGCCTAGCTGCTTCATCAGACAGAAGGGAGGAGAGGGAAAAGGAAATGATGAGGGTTTTAAGGAAGAGGGTAAGGAGCCATTTCAATCCCGGGACAGGAAAGACTTACCTTGGGGGAAAAAATGGAGGGTAAATAAATGCACACACACCCACACATTTACACAGACACAAGTACACTTAAGCAGACATACTGTAGAACTGTAGAAAGCAAAGAAGTTAGAAGTTAGACAGAGATGCCACATGAGGCAGAGACTCTGTCCAGAGAACCAAGGTAAAGATGTTAAGATGGTGGGTGGGAATTCGAATTTAGCGGAGGTTGAGACCAGGTGGGCAACGGGAAGAGAGAATATGCTGAAGGGCTAGTTCCCATCTCCGGAGTTCTGAAGGATTGGTGTCAGTGGGAAGTATCCAGATAACCCGGACGGTGTAGCACTGTGCCAAGATGTGCTGGCCATGCACCAAGGCATGTTTAGCCACAGGGTGATCCTCGTTACCAACAAACACTGTCTGCCTGTGTCCATTCATGCGAATGGACAGTTTGTTGCTGGTCATTCCCACATAGAACGCTTCACAGTGCAGGCATGTCAGTTGGTAGATCACGTGGGTACTATCGCAAGTGGCTCTGCCTTTGATCGTGTACACCCTCCGGGTTACGGTACTGGAGTAAGTGGTGGTGGAAGGGTGCATAGGCAGGTTTTACAACGGGGGCGGTTACAAGGGTAGGAGCCAGAAGGTAGGGAAGGTGGTTTGGGGATTTCATAGGGGTGGACTAGGAGGTTACGGAGATAGGTGGGCGGCGGAAAGACACTCTCAGTGGAGTAGGAAGGATGTCATGAAGGATGGATCTCATTTCGGGGCAGGATTTTAGGAAGTCGTATCCTTGCTGGAGAGCCACATTCAGAGTCCGCTCCAGTCCCGGAAAGTATCCAGTGACAAGAGGGGCACTTCTGGGGTTTTGTTGAAGGTTCTTAAATTGGGGGGATGAGGAAGTGGCTCTGGCAATTTGCTTCTGTACCAGGCCAGGACGATAGCTGCGGGATGTGAAGGCTGTTATCAGGTTATTGGTGTATTGGTTCAGGGATTCAGGACTGGAGCAGACTCGTTTGCCACGAAGACCTAAGCTGTAGGGAAGGGAACGTTTGATGTGGAAAGGATGGCAGCTGTCATAATGCAGGTACTGTTGTTTATTGGTAGGTTTGATGTGGACGGATGTGTGTAGTTGGCCGTTGGATAGATGGAGGTCGACATCGAGAAAAGTTGCATGGGATTTGGAATAGGACCAGGTGAATTTGATGGGACCAAAGGAGTTGAGGTTGGAGAGGAAATTCTGGAGTTCTTCTTCACTGTGAGTCCAGATCAGAAGATGTCGTCAATGAATCTATACCAAACTTTGGGTTGACAGGCTTGGGTGTCCAGGAAGGCTTCCTCTAAGCGTCCCATAGATAAGTTGGCGTACGAGGGGGCCATCCTGGTCCCCATGGCTGTTCCCTTTAGTTGTTGGTATGTCCGGCCCTCAAAAGTGAAGAAGTTGTGGCTAGGGTATTAAGGAAAGAGGTTTTAGGTAAGGAAGTGGGTGGTCGGCGTGAAAGGAAATATTCCATCGCAGCGAGGCCCTGGGCATGTGGGATATTAGTGTATAAGGAAGTGGCATCGATGGCCGACCACCCACTTCCTTACCTAAAACCTCTTTCCTTAATACCCTAGCCAGCTTCATCCTAACCCACAACTTCTTCACTTTTGAGGGCCGGACATACCAACAACTAAAGGGAACAGCCATGGGGACCATGATGGCCCCCTCGTACGCGAACTTATCTATGGGACGCTTAGAGGAAGCCTTCCTGGACACCCAAGCCTGTCAACCCAAAGTTTGGTATAGATTCATTGACGACATCTTCATGATCTGGACTCACAGTGAAGAAGAACTGCAGAATTTCCTCTCCAACCTCAACTCCTTTGGTCCCATCAAATTCACCTGGTCCTATTCCAAATCCCATGCAACTTTCCTCGATGTCGACCTCCATCTATCCAACGGCCAACTACACACATCCGTCCACATCAAACCTACCAATAAACAACAGTACCTGCATTATGACAGCTGCCATCCTTTCCACATCAGGAATGGGATCGCCTTGAAAAACTTTATATGTGGTATTATCTGAAAGCTGACACACTCCCTCTGCCACATACTCACGCCGATCAAGTACCACTGTCGTGGAGCCCTTGTCGGCAGGGAGAATGACGATGGAATGGTCAGCCTTCAGATCACGGATAGCTCGGGATTCAGCCGCGGTAATGTTGGGAGTAGGATTAAGGTTTCTCAGTAAAGACTGGGAGGCAAGGTTGGAAGTAAGGAATTCCTGGAAGGTTTGAAGAGGGTGATTTTGAGGAAGAGCAGGTGGGTCTCGCTGTGACGGAGGATGGAACTGTTCTAGGCAGGGTTTGATTTGAATGATGTCTTGGGGAGCTGGATCATTAGGAAGAGGATTATTTTTCTTTGTGGCAAAGTGATATATCCAGCAAAGAATGCGAGTATAGGATAGTAGGGCTTTGACAAGGGCTGTTTGGTTGAATTTTGGGAGTGGGACTAAAGGTGAGGCCTTTGGATAGGACGGAGGTTTCAGATTGGGAGAGAGGTTTAGAGGAGAGGTTGACTACTGAATTGGGATGTTGTGGTTCAGGATTGTGTGGATTAGGATTGTGAGGTTTGAGTGGGAGTGGAGCTGGAAGTGGGAGATTGAGCAGATGGGAGAGACTGGGTTTCTGTGCAATAAGAGGAGCTTGTGGTTTATTGGAGAGGTTGTTGAGGGAGAGTGTATTGCCTTCTGGAGGCGGGTGACCAGGAGTTTGGATGGTTAGAAGTTCATGAACTTCTTTGCTTTCTACAGTTCTACAGTATGTCTGCCTAAGTGTACTTGCGTCTGTGTAAAGGTGTGGGTGTGTGTGTATTTGTTTACCCTCGTTTTTTCCCCCCAAGGTAAGTCTTTCCTGTCCCGGGATTGGAATGACTCCTTATCCACTCCCTTAAAACCCTCATTATTTCCTTTTCCCTCTCCTTCCCTTCTGCCTGACGAAGCAACTAGGCTGCGAAAGCTTGTATGTGTGTTTGTGTGTAATTTTATTTTACTTGTTTCTATCGACGAGCCGGTCCTTTTGGTAAGTCATCTCTTTTCTATTTTTTTATTTTTGTTTATCCCACCGGGAAAGTTTCCCTGTATGTGTGTGTGTGTGTGTGTGTGTGTGTGTGTGTGTGTGTGTGTGTGTGTATATATATATATATATATATATATATATATATATATTAAGACGAAAAATTCCTAGCAGGAAAAATAAAATATAAAAAATAGACGAAGATTACTCACCAGGCGAAGGAGCACAGGTGTGACAGCATCACAAATAAATAAATGAATACACACACACACACACACACAATCGCAAGCTTTCGCAACCCAGTTGCGTCTTCAGGCAGTAGGGAAGGAGAGGGAAAAGGAAATGATGAGGGTTTTAAGGAAGGGGGTAAGGAGCCATTCCAATCCCGGGAGAGGAAAGACTTACCTTGGGGGAAAAATGGAGGGTAAACAAATGCACACATGCCCACACATTCACACAGACACAAGTACACCTAGGCAGACATACTGTAGAAATTCAAAAGAATTCAAAAGTAATAGCAGTGTGCATAGTTACAACACTAGGAGAAAGGGTGATATTCACTATTCAAGTTCAAATCTAACTTTGGCACAGAAAGTAGTGAATTATGCTGCCACAAAAGTCTTCAGTCACTTACCAAGTAGCATCACAACTCTGACAGATAGCCAACTAGTATCTAAAAAGAAATCAAATGAATTTCTTAATGGCAACTCCTTCTACAATGTAGATGAATTTTTAGATAAAGCTTAAAAATAAATAAAAAAGTAAATAAAAAAATCTTTAACATATTGATTGTCATGTATAGACAACATTTACTAAACTGACACATTCCACATCATTACGAAATGTCATATATATGATCTGTGGAACAAGTATTAATCTAATCTAATATAATCTATCCCAATGCATATGAGTAGAGGAAAACTGCACTAGCTGGCTAAGCATGCCTACCACCAGACCCAAATATTCAATGTACCGACACACTATTTACATAGTGATCCTTCCCTTTTTCTCATTACTGATGACATTTCATTGAAAGGTGGCCAGTGATCATTTCTTTAGTCTGGATGTACACAAGAGAGTTTTTGATCGCTTGTGAATTAGTCCTATAGGTGTGTATGTAGTACCATTGGGAATTTATAAAACTTTCATTAAATCTGCCTGCAGTATAATTAATGTAATATCCATTTCATAAATATTTGATTTTTACAGGACCACATTTTAGACGTATGCCAGTAAAGGAACGACAAGAAATCTTAAATTCACAGTACTTCTTTAGATGTACTTGTGATTGCTGCACAGATTCTGTTTTGATTGAAAAAGAAGTAAGTGTTTTGATTTTAAAATGAAATATATTGTGATTCAGAATGTTTCTGAGTTATCTTTTTTCTTGTTATTATGACATACATGGTAATATAAGGATGTGTCAACAATGTTTCTAGCTTGCTTCCATAGTGAAACAATCTCATTTTTATTGATGCCAAGAATTTTACATCGGCATGTGTAGAATAGAACTGCATACATCACCAATACACCCTGAGAACTGTTTGTTATATGTTATAATGTAAGCTACAGTAAGCACTATAGGACTTGAATTGTAAGAAGGCTTTCCTTCACCCAGCATTTTAATGTCATGACTGTCATGGTGAGAGGGAGTTGTGGAAGCTTGACTTTTACTAATTGATTCATTCTTTCAAACAGCATGTTCCACGAATCCCATATTGAAGGAGAGTTTTTAGAAATATTGTCATGTAGTGGTGTTACAAAATGTAACTGGTTGATTAATGAACACTGGTTTAAATACAGTGATGATGTATGTAGTGCTCCTCACATACATGCAATTGTTAGAATGAACTAAGGCGTGAGGATAGGAAACGAGGGGCAGGGAAAGGAAATGCAGTCCAGGGAGGATAGGAGGAGGAAAGACTGCATTAGCTCGGTGCTCCATGCTCATCACACACATACTCATGGAAGATCTGTGACCCCTCTCTCCCCCCAGGGGGTGAACTAACTCTGGCCAGAGGTGTACGCTGTATACATACACTAACAGACATTACAGGAACATTATCTCTTAATATCTATACCTCTGTATTCAAATTAAAATGTACAAACGAGGTGGATCTCAAACCCAGGACCCTTTACTTCGGAGTCATCACTTTATCCACTTCACTACACTGTCACTGCCTTTCAGTGCCTCGTTTGTGACAATATGAAAGAGGCCAAATTATATTTTCACAGCAGAAACAACCACTGCACACTACTTCTGTGAAGTATGATAATTTCTTGGTCAATTCAGATATAAGTATGCATATTGGCAGGAAAACAACTACTTTGAAGGAATCCATGTCTTCTTGTAGACAGCTCAAATTCTGCTTTTAGCCAATACTACTAAGAAAGCATTTATGAAAATCTATAGAACACTATTGTTATTTATATGTTGGCAAAGTCAGACATGTTATATATGAATGTAAGAGTAAAACTGAAGTTACACTCTTGCGTCATGATGCCATATTCTTATAAGTAGGGACAATTTTTGTTCGCCTTAATATAGTGAAATATGCAAGCATTTATGACATAAAACTGATGAAACTTGTCAATATAACTTTATTTAAAAACATTCTAGTTTATGTTTTTATATACAACGTAATATAGAATTCACTTCTGAAAACACTGTGCGTATTTTGTGGTGTTTGAAACTAACTAGCATTTATTTTTAAAATATCTGCATGTCTCTGAAAAAATAAAAAAAATACAGTAAAAACAATGATAGCTTAACAAGGAATGTTTTTAGTAATTCACGCTGTATGTTTAAAGTGAATGTGACACATTGCTTGTTGGCTATGTCTCGTGTTCTTTGGCCAATGTTAGTTTGACGATTTTGGTGCATTTATCCTGCATGTGTGGCACTCTTTGTCAAAAATTCACAGTCCATTGCTGGTGATGGACTGAATTTGAGTTTGCTGCCATGTAATATGTACCTAATGTGCCAATATCTGAGGCTTTTCTAGGGACATTACTGCTGTGGTTCTCCCCATGCTACCCACAACAGTCATTTACTGAAGAACATCTATTAGCTTTGAGGCTTTCTTTTCTCTTGATGAAACTGTTGTGTTTTTGTATCTCAATAGATTTTACAAAATACGGAGTGTGGTAGCTCTTCTCCACAACAAGATGTTCCCTTTCAGAGAATTATACTACCCGGTCGGTCCCTCACAGTGCATCTCTGCCATGGCTGATTTCTCCACTTGTCCCATCTTGCAGTGCCATTTATGTTCTGTGATTGTGGTGTTGAGTGACCATCTAGTCATTCTAACGTACACTTTGTCATGTGCACATGGTATGTGGTGCATTTCTGAAATTGCAAGTGGGTCCCTTCTGTCTTTTGTCTATTAAGATGCTCTTTAATCTCCTTTTATAGTTTTACACAGAGTCTGTGTAATATTTGACTGATTCTGTCCTTCACCATCTAATGTAAGGTAGAAAGAACATATATTCTGACGTTTCTTCTTCCGACATATCACTTCATAAAGTGTTAGATTCTTTGACACTCTTCATGTCATTGGTGGCGTACCCATTGCTGTTAAAAATGCCTTGCAGGTGTTGCATTGTATGTCTGGGGTTCTGCATCAACATATTCATCTTTCACACATTACAAGCATATTAATCATCCCTCTTTTCTAACTTTTATGGCGATTTGACAGTTTGTGTACCTATTTGTCTGAGTGTGTCCATTTTCAGTGCAAATAGTGTTCAACATTCTTTCTCATAATTAGCAGATATAGGAATGGATAGCTGTTTGTGCTTTTCTATCTCCATAGTAAACTGTGTTAGCTTCTTGGCTGTTCAGATGCTTTACAAAGTCATTGAGCTTTTCCTCACCATGGCTCCAAACAACAAAGGTATCACAACACCTTACGACGTCAAGGTTACATTTCCACTGCCTGTTTTTTGTAATGTTCAACAACGAAGCTGGCCACCTCTGGGCCCTGTGAACTTCCCATGATGATGACTTCCAGCTGTTTGTAGAAATTTATGTTCCTCGTGAAATGGCTCATAGTCATGAGAGAACTTGGTAATGAGTTGTGGGAAAGATGGAATTGATATTCCGCAGACATTCACAGAGTGAAAGAAAAAAAATCAAAGCTGACCATGATGTCATTTGGTCCAAGTTTTAATTTCTTGCTTTTGTGTTGGTGAGTGAGAACCATTTACTAATGGTCTTAATGGAATACCATTCTTGGGAATCTGTGGTAATTCATAATGTGAAGATGGTGGGGCATCTGAGTTGTCCAGGTGCCACCAAGACAGAAGACACTTTGATAAATCAATTTGTATTCCATGTGATCCGCTGTATCTGATCTGTGCTAAGTGTTCGGTATGTAACCAGACCTAACAGGTCTGGAACCCTTCTGTTCATAACCATCTGTCTTCATTGTGGCAATCACATTTCCTTTGTGTGTAGGCAGTACCAAGATACTCTTGCCAGCTTGTAACTCCTCTTTCTTCATATTGCAAGATAGTGGTTTTGATGGTTTCAGTGTGTATTTCCTCAGATCTTTGACAAGGAAGGGTTTGAATGGCTGCTTTGGTGCTGACAAGTACGATCTTCTTGGGTATTGTTCTGGGAATGATAGTGAAATTCCTCCTTTTTGTCTTGTCCTAGCAGCTGCCTATATTACACTTTCAGACGTAAGTTACGTAATTTAACTTTTCTGTAATTTTTCTTACTAGTCAATACTTAAATTTCATTTTTGTTTCCATTTTTTAAAAGCTGTAGTTGTTACATTCACAGCCAGATACAGTTTACCATGAAAGTGGAACAAAACAGTCGGCTGTCCTTCTTGGATGTTCTGGTACACAAGTGGACAGAACATTGGGACATAGTGTCTATCAGAAGAAAACTCACACACCTCTAGCTGCCATCACACATCACAAAGGGAAAGAGTTCTAAATACGCTGGTCCACAGAGCATGTGTGATTTCTGATGAAGAGAACCTAAGACCAGAACAAGATCATCTCAAAGAACTGTTCCAGAAAAACAGGTATAGCGATTGTCAAATCCGACATGCTTTCAAACGAAATAGCACGCCACAACCAACACCTGAGGAGGATCTCCCAGATAAGATTGCCTACATTTCATATACGGGCACATATAGCTGGAAAAATTGGCAGAATTTTATGACGACACAACATAAAATGGTTGAAACACCCACCAGCAAAGATTAAATCCCTAATAGAGACAGTGATGAACAATTTAGGACTCTGGAAATTGGGCGTTTGTCACATTCCATGCAAGTGTGGGAAAGCTTATGTCAGCCAAACCATTCACACAATTGAAGAAAGGTGAACAGAACATTAAACATCACACCAACCTCCAACAGCCTACAAAATCAGCAATTGCTGAACATTGCTTGGAAACACAATATGAAATATGAAGACACGAAGGTGCTACACAACACATCTCACTACTGGGACTGTGTATACAAGGAGGCCATAGAGATCTTGCTACGTGATAATCTCATAATCAAGGACAGTGGATTTCAAATGAGCCAAGTGTGGCAACTGGCACTAAAATTTCTTCAATCACAGCATAAGAAAAACACCGAAAATAACAAAGGCAGACAGGCCACTTGGGTGCAGAGCAAAAGCTACCCCCACCAGTGCAGCATCCCACTGTCCACACACACACAGTCAGTGGAGGGGGTGGGGGAGTAACCTGATGATGATAGGACGTTACAGCATTGAAAATTCATTCTAAAATGATCAATCTATTTGGCCGCAGTCAGCATATTCACCAGGAAAACATATGAACACACAATAGCCAAGCCCTCATTTGAATCAGAATAATTTTGTTGTGCATCTAAGCAGTGGGCTGCTTGTAACCATCATCTAGTCTTTAGGCCAAGACCTCTCAATCCTGTGCTGAGAGGCATCTGTTGCCAAGTCTGGCTGCTGGCCAGGTGTAAATGTGTTGAGGCAAGGTGAGGATTTTAACAGTGATTTGATAAGGGTGAACACTGCCTTACATGCAGCAGACCAAATAAACAGAACACCTTTCTCCTATAGTGCATTCAATGGATGGGCAACATTAGGAAGAAATTTTGAGTAGTAGCTGACCTTGCCTGTAAATGACTGGAGTTCCTGCAAATTAGTTGGACAAGGAAGATGATCAGCCGTCATAACAAGGTCGGACAGAGAGGAAACACCCTCCTTTTGACACCAGGTGTCCCAAATACTGGACTTAATCCTGGGTCTAAAAAAATGTCTTAATTACATCCATAATGGATGTGAGGTCGTGGTTGAATTACTTAATTATTTTGTCAAACAAGTAGGCTCAACCAATATCTGTGGTTGAGCCTACTTGTTTGACAAAATAATTTAAAAAATGTGATTTCTGAAGACTGCATTTGAGACCAGTGCTTGCAATTTAGTGAACAAGAGCCTAAGTTTGTTAGGAGTAACTGGAGACAATGTTATCATTTAGTTTGCATAGCATGGAATGTCTTCCAACAACTGTTGCAAGAAATGTTGGGAAATGGTGAGTGCACTCAAGACACCAAACAGCATATGTTTGTATCGGTACAGCCCACAGGGTGTGGTGAACACAATGAATTACTGAGAGGCAGAATCTAAAGGAAGTTGGAGAAATGCTTCAGCTAAGTCAATTTTGGAAAAAAACTTACCACCCATGAATTTTGCATAAATGTCATCTGGGCAGGAAATGAGAAAACAATATATGTCTGACTGCAAGTTGACTGTGGACTTGAAGTCACTGCACAAATGAAGGGCTCCCGTGGGTTTCTTTATGATCACAAGAGGGGTAACCCACTGGCTAGAAGAAACGTGTTCAATCATACCCAGGCCTTGCAAATTATCCAACTCGTCCTTCACTTACTTACTGGCAATCTACTTCTCCTTTTTTTCCCCCTGCAAATCATATGTGACTCCCCCTAGGGGCTCAATGTTAACTAGCTGAGTGTGGGCTTAGTGAACCCGCAGTCCCTAAGCTGAGGACTACATTGCACCAAAAGTCCTCCATACCAGAAGCTCTGTGCATGCCTCAGCAACCACCATATGGCGCGACAGTGGAATGTTGCATGTTACAGTGCCTGGGAATCTTGGCTTAGTTGCCTGGGTCGTGAGGAAGGTATAAACCACTATTTAAAAAAAAAAAAAAAACCCTCAAAGTGTGCTATGTGCAGACGAGATGCACGGCTGTTGAGGTCGAGCAGTTGCTAGTGGGCAATCTCTGGGGAACCTGTTGCATCTCAATTGTATCTGGCTTACCCAGACAATCAGAGCTGTGCCCAGGCGGATGAATATTTCCCTAGCTGCACAGGGAGACAAAATGAAATGAGCAAAAACTAGTGTTGGTGGACACCAAACCCCCTTCTTTAAGTGTGGAAGATCTGACTACAATGCAGCAACACATGACCCTCAATTGTTCCCTTCCCTGGCTACACCGTGAGAGGAACAACAGGCTAAAGATAGAGATAGGGAAGAGCCTTACTCACCAAAATTTCTTGTGTGCACTAGAATGGATGGGGAATCATTCATGGCAACAAAGTAACTATTCTTTGTGGAGAATCTCAAGGATAGGTAAGGGGAAGTCACACATATGGAGTGGCTTAATTCCAATAGAAGCAGCATCCCCTGCCCTGTCGAAAGTGTTACTCACGTGCAACAACCTGGGAGATGTTCCTGCCTCCATCACCTCATATAAGAGCTTATACATGACCCAGAGGATTATTTTCCATCGCGACTGAAAAGGTTAAGGTTATGATTTACTGGTGTGATGTAAAGCCTTATATCCCTTCCCATACTTGGTGCTTCAAATGTTTGAAATTCAGGTGTATGACTGATGCACCTTTAGCCTCACATGCAGGGAATTCAGACATCCATCACATCCAGGCACTCTGTGTACTCTCCCACCCATCTGTATCAACTGTGGGCAGCACCATCCACCCTGTTCGTCAGACTGTATGTTCTCTGCAAAGAGTGAAAAATCATGGGAATAAAGATTCACAGAGGCCAGGAAGAAATATGAAAGTCCTCACCTAGCCTCAATGATTACTTCATTTGCTGCAGTTACATCATCACTGCCCACTCTGGTAATGACAGTCCCAAAGGTGCAAACATCTTCTGCAGGTTCTAAAGGCCATCACACTTCATCTGCCCCCTTGAAGGTTGGGTCCCACCTTATGTCATTCTCCCCAATATCTAATGTGGGAGCACTCCCCCCCCCCCCCCCAATCATCGAGGACATTGGTCCCCATCCCCCAAATCAGAGAAGCAACAGGCTTCTCTGGCACCTCTCGTGAAAAAGGGATCCCTCGGGAGGCTCCCGTCAGAGACTTCTCTGAGTGCCATGGAGGACCTCAGCCAATGGTTGACAGATCCCAATGCTGCTCGTCGCAGGGCTTCTAGGTCTCTCTCAGGTCTAGGAGCCACCCCAGAGACGCACTCCCAGGCCTTGAAACCAGAGAATCAGGGAAAGGGTAAGAAAAGTAAGAAACAGAAGAAAAATATTGTTCAGTGGCTCTTAAACCACAACCTCCTACATATGCTCCCTCTGAAGATGAGGTGGAGATCCTTGCATCCCCTGAGGATTTCACCCTCACCGAATTACCAGAACCAATGGTCCTGGATTCTGTAGGCTCTCAGTCAGTGGCAGCAGGTGACCATACGGAATAATCTGCTTTATCTTTCCTATTGTGGCCTTTCAGCTCAGTGACAATCAAATGCTCCAGTGAAATTGGGGTGGTCGCCCCCCTTCCCCTTGTTTAGTTGAGTTATGACAACTTCTTAATACCCACCTGCACTATGCATTGTCACACAGGAAACTTGGCTTTCCACGATGTGATCCCCTGCCTTACGTGGCTATCGAGGTTATTATAGGAACCACACCAAGTATGACAGGGTGTTAGGTGGGGCATGTATCTACGTCCTTACCTCTGTCTACAGTGAAACTGATACCCCCAAAACGTCCATAGAAGATGTGGCAGTCAAGGTAAAGACTACAGTGGATATTACTGCCTGTAGTATCTATCTGCCCCCAGATGGTCAAGTATGCCAACATGTCCTGCCTGCACTGATCTCTCAACTCCCTCTACCTTTCTTACTATTGGGTGATTTCAGTGCCCACACCCCTTGTGGGATAGTGCTATGATCACTGGCCGTGGTAGAGATGTCGATCTCTGCCTTTTAAATACTGGTGCCCCCACACATTTCAGTATGGCTCGTGGCACCTGCCTGCTATTGATCTATCAGTGTGTAGTCGTGGCCTTCTACTATCTATCCAGTGGAGAGTGCATGACGACTTGTGTGGTAGTGACCACTTCCCAATATTCCTTTCCCTAACCCAGCATCAGTCAGAAAAGCCAAAAGACTCGATGCACACTGAGGCCATCTGCTGTCAGTTTCTGTCCATTCTTGTCTCTCTCCAGGGCTCTGAAATAGTTTATACTGATGACTCAAAAGTTGATGGTCATGTCGGCTTCACATATGCTCACAGATACCATACTGAACTGCGCTCCTTACCCATTGACTGCAGTGTTTACACTGCAGAGCTGGTAACTATCTACTGCGCTTTTGAGAATATCCGATCCTGCTCTGGAAAATCCTTCTTCATCTGTATTGACTCCCTGAGCAACTTACAAGCCATTGACAAGTGTTACTCTCATCCACTCTCATCCTACTTTGGTTATGGCTATCTAGGAGTCTACCTACTCCCTTCATTAATGTGGGTTTTTGGTGGTGTTTGTCTGGATACCAGGACATGACAGAATTCTGGTCGAGAGGCTTGTGAAGCAGGCTACTAGTAAACTGATTCTGGAGATTAGCATCCCAATAGCTGATCTTTGATCAGTATTACACCAAAAAGTGTCTGGGATCTGGAATTCTGTGTGAAAACACTAGACTGTGCCAAACAAATTACAGTTTGTTTAAGTTTAGTGTTTGTCCTGCTCCTATCTACTTTTTTCTCACCCATGCCTTTTAGGCTGAGTGGCTGGATCATCCATTTAGTGCTGTAATGACCCATCTAAGATTCTCTGATAATTTGATTTTAATCTCCCCCTACTTTCATTTTAGTTATTGCTTTACTTTTTTGTGTCTTTAAAAACTTACAGTTCCAGTATCAATGTGGTTTTACACATTGTTTTAGTATTTTAAAGAGTTATTGACTTTCAATTCACGCTATCTGAATGGAAACAGGAACCAATGACCAGTGTAGTTTGTTCCCTTGAACTCCAAACCAATCAATCAGTCAATCATGTGTGACAGGATTAGGAGGAGTAAATGACAGTGATACACAAAGTACCCTTCGCCACACACTGTGTGGTAGCTTACAAGGTATGGATGTAGACAAACTTTTCTTCTTTGGTCAAAGGTCACTCACTGAGGTTGGTCACTGTATGTGGGAATCAATCTGCTTTTAGCATCTCACAACCTTGTTCTTCAGTCACTTTGTGAAGTACTCGGAATTCATTCTGTATGCTTCTGCAAATGATGCTGTAGATAGTGACCGAGTCATTTCAATGCATGCTGCCACTTATAATAATGGAAAGTCCAGGTTGGAATAAATAATATAGTGAGGACAGTTTACTACTCACCGCAAAGACGTGGCGACGAGCTGCGACAGGCACATACAAAAGACACACACATACAACACATTCAGCTATCGGCCATGGCCTTCTTCAGAAATAGAGCACTCACGCAATCACACAGGCACACAACACAGTCACAGTCACAGTCGAAGTGTGGCAGTCGGAGGTGATGGTTGTATGACTGTGTTGTGTGCCTGTGTGATTGCGTGAGTGCTCTATTTCTGAAGAAGGCCATGGCCGATAGCTGAATGTGTTGTATGTGTGTGTCTTTTGTATGTGCCTGTCGCAGCTCGTCGCCACGTCTTTGCGGTGAGTAGTAAACTGTCCTCACTATATTATTTATTCCATGCTGCCACTTAGTTTGTAGAAAATGTCCAAACGTTCGTCATCTATTGTTGCTAAGTCTCTTTTTGTTGCATGGATTCTTTCAAGAAGGAAAGCTTGTTATATTCTGATGTACACACAAATGGATGGTATCTTCATCCTGACACTGAAACAGAAAGGCCAGAGAGGGCAACAAATGGGCTTTCCTCTTCAGTCATTGGTCCAGGTATCAACACAGATAGGATGTGATAGGTGAGATGCGAGGTGCCACACCCAGTAAGCATGCTGAAGAGCAACAGTTACTCTATCAATGTTACAAGGAGTGTCTCTGAAACTAACACTCAACTAAGTGATGCTAAGAAGAAGAAACATCGGGTACAGCTTTTCTGCCAAATATTCCCAGGGCTACGGACAGACTGGATGTATATATAACACGCCCACACACACACACACACACACACACACACACACACACACACACACACAGTATAAGGGCATTTTAAAAACTGACAAAAAAGATTAAAGTGTGTCTAGCAATGTCTGGTATATACCTCATACCAGAGGGCCCAGTAACTACTGTTCAGAAGTAAATGCATTTCTGTTGTACTGCACATGACATCACTAAGCAACACTTCCAACATGCCCATATCTGTCTATTCAAGGCTTTCTGGTTTTGTGTTTCATGAATGCTGCTATTTTCACTGAGTTACTGTTGCTTAGTCAGTGATTTGCTGGAAAAATCATTCTAGTGTGTGGCAGCTATGCCAGGTTGTGCTGTCCTTGGGTGTAATTCTCACAGTCACAAAAAAAGGTCAGATGTTTGTAAAGACAAGGGACCAAACTGCTGAGATCATTGGTCACTAGACTTACAAACTACTTTAATTTACACTAAGGGCAACACACACACACACACACACACACACACACACACACACACACACACACACAAGGGAACTTATGGTAAGGGGCTTCACACACACAGCCATGCCCAAGGGAGGACTTGAACCCCTGATGGGAGCGGGCATAAAATCTGTGACATGGATATTTAGACAGCACGATTATTGAAATAAGTGTTTCACTATTTTCCACATCATACAAGTCTGCAAAAGATTTGTGTCTCGTATTGCTATAGGTATGACTGTGTAAATGTTGAACATGCTAGAATATGCTCTTGCCTTTTACAAGATACAGATCATCACAGGAATTTTCGTGTGGTACTGCTAAATTTACTGCCAAAGCAGATGCTTTAGAGTGATGCATATCCATCCTTTAATTTAGCTTTACCTTGTGAGAGTACCACCAGTGATAGCACATCAGGTGCAATAGAAGGTAGGAAAGAATGTTTCAACAAATGGGAAATCTGAAAAAGAGGCACAGAAACTTTAAAGAAGCTTTTACCTGGGAAGAATACTGTTGACAAATGTACTTTTATGGATAAATTTGTAATGATTCAGATAAAGCTGCTTTACAGAATTCAGTAGAAATTTACAGAGGAGACATTCTCATCTTAAAAACATGTACATTAAACTGTGAATATGTGATAAAGATCTTTGAACTCAGTTCTCATCAATGAAATGACATCTGCATGAAGAAGTAAGAAACAAAAATCCATTTGTGATTCATGAAATCAAACAAATACTAGGCAAAATATTTTCATCCAATCAAATCAAAAGTCTTTTACACAGTTCAAAATGGTCTTAGTTGGGGAAAAGAGGACATTTGCAAGTTGATCACTGTACATACTGTTTCATGGAAGGAAAAACTTGGATATCCTGTATCTGCAGTGTCAATCTTGCGTTCTTTGATAAACTGCTGTTGTACCATCAGAAACGGGGCTTGAAACAGCTAGTAAATTTAAATTTTTTCCAAATCCATGGATATGACAATTTGGCAAGGGAAACTGGTGTTATTAAGAACCTGTGTGCCATATTTATACAGAGATTCCCAACTGTTCACCCAGAAGTGATCAAAATCTATGCCAGAATAAGGACATTTATCCGATTTCATTGGCTGTAAGCAAAAGACAAGTTAAAAAAAAAAAAATAAAAATAAAAAAACAGAGATAGCACAAAGCAAAGAAGTGCCATTTGTCAACTATTTATGGTGTAAATGAACTATATTTCAAATTACATTATAGTTATATAACCTGCATTAGTAACAACAATGGAAGGTCCAGTAAGGAATGTTAATAATAATATGTAGATAGGGAAGAACTCACCGTAAAGATGAATGTTGAGCCACCAACAAACACAAATAAAAGACACACAATTCTTAAATTTTTGCCTGCAGCCTTCCTCAGAAAGAGATCACCCATCCACACAATCACTTAGGCACACTCATCCACACACACAGTCTCTGTTGGGCGGCCAGAAATGGCTGACGTGTGTGGATGAGTGTGCCTGAGTGATTATGTAGATGAGTGTTCTCTTTCTGAGGAAATTTAAGAAATGTGTTTGCGTGTCTTTTTATTTGTGTCTGTCAGCGGCTCAACATTCGTCTTTACGGTGAGTTGTTCCCTAGCTACATATTATTATTGATCTACATTAGAGACAGAAGTGAAGGCTCTTGGACAGTGTTTGTTTTCCATCCGTCTTAACAAGACTCTAATACTTATGGTGCCAAAGAATAATTTATTACTTCCCATACTACATTACAGCTTTAGTGAACAGCTTACAGAATGAGTGAAATTGCTTATGTTTTCTGTAAATTTATTTTGCTGCACTATTCTTGACACATCTCATTTGATAACAGTGAATTCGAACAGCTAAATTTATAAATGTATATATTGGTGTGTGTGTGTGTGTGTGTAAAAGTGTTATCTTGGAACCAAGTCAGAAAACTGAATGCTATTTTCCATTATTTAATTTGGCAGATAACTCTTTTGATTCGGCAGATGCTTGACTTTTCTATCTCAGCAGTGTCTGTCTGACTAGTTTACAATCTCAACTCCAAACCACCACCAGCGCCGCAGTGGAGTAGCTGAGCAGTCTAAAGCACCTCGCTGCAGAGCCTGCGGTTGCTCGCCGTGGAGGTTTGAGTCCTCCCTGGGGCATGGATGTGTGTGTTTGTCCGTAGGTTAGTTTACCTAGGTTTAAGTAGTTTGTAAGCTACGGACTGATGACCATGCAGTTTGGCCCGATAGATTTACAGATTTACAGACCACCAGCAATGAAGTGTAAATCTTTGACAATGCCAGCCACTCATGTTGGTAAAATGTCAGATAAAACATCAAACATGTTTTCTGAAGAGGCGGAAAGAATAGCCAATGGACAATGTGACAACAAATGGCCATAAAAGCTTTATTTCTAAGGTAAAAGTGCCAGAACAGCTGAAGTGTTGGCAGTTAAGTAGCATAAAATCTTGTATAAACTGAGCAAATTTAGATGTCTATAAAGTGTATTTCTTGCTTGGTATGTTACTGAAATATTTATAGCTATAATTTTTGTGATATATTCTTTTTGCAGAAGCATTTTTCAGCATGGTTGTGCCCACATTGTACTGGACCTCTTATATCAAACAGTGAATTGGAAAAGGAGAGCAAAAGCCATATGTTAACTTGTAGTTCTTGTAAACATAAAGAGAGAGCTGATAAATTTGAACAACACTTAAATGAAGCGAACAATTTTTATGAAAAAGGTTAGATATTATTCAAAGGCTGATTCCACTTAGTGTAAGCAGTGTGTTCAGTTTTGTGGTAATGTATTCAGTAAGAAAGTTAATCAGCAATTTCTTGATATAAAATGTCAATTTCATTCAATTTCCACATTATTGTAACACACAATTACTGTATTATTTAAAATAAATTAAAGAATGAAAGAAATGTAGACAACACTGCAATGTCCATTTGCACATTTTACACAGGAGGAATAATAAACTTTATTTTCTAACTTATGCAACTTTTTTCCAAACAGGAGTTGCTGCAGCTGATGAAGATGATATAGAAAAGGCTTTGCTAATGCTTAAACAGTGTTTGTCCCTCAGAGAGAAATTTCTGTACAAGAAAAATGCTGACATTTCTAAGTGCTTAAACCAGCTGGCACGATGTTGTGCATCAAAAGGTTAGTAAATATGGAGTGGGGGAAAAACAACTATGGCAGAATATTAATGATTTAGGGTCTGAAAGGAACAACTGACAGAATAGTAGAAGTGTAGATGAGCAAAGGCATATAAGGAAGAACAATGAACTTTGTTAGCTTTCTGATAAATCTTTTTTTTTCCTATAGGGTGAACACACACACTCAAACTAGTTCTAGAGATTGACTAGTGTGATGGATAGTATCAGGTAGAGTGGACAATGGGAGGTGGGAAGAGGGATTACAGAAGGGTAACTGTCAGATTAGAGTTGGTATACAGAATGGGAATGTGGGAGATAGAGCCAGCAGGTATGGAGATAGGATTGGAAAACATGGCCAGCACATTACTGAATTTACACTGTGGGTGAGCACAATGACATGGAGCACTGAATAGGGAGAGAGTGACAGAAAGGTGAAGAGGAATTGCAGAGGGGGGGGGGGGGGAGTAGTGAACTTCAGGTCCTGTGTCATGGTAGAGATAGGTATGGGGCTGGGGGTTATGAGAGATTAAGGCCATAGTGTACATTGTGAGATTTTAGATACTATTTACATAAGTATTTAGATGACACTATTGAAAATTTGAAATCAAAAGTGTATAACAAAGGATGCCTGTTAAATTTTTAATTTATCAGCTGCAAATTCCTTTTTCACCCACTATTAAAGTATGTTTCATTGGTAATGTTAGATTTGAATAATAAAAAAAATTCATTTATATTTCATCTATAATATGAGAAAGTAGTTAGCATTTGACAAAAACCAAGTCACAGAAAAATAAAAATTGAAGGACAGCATTAAAAGTTTCCAAATCATATCATTTACTGCTGATTCATTTTTCATGTACACTGGGGGACAAAAAGATTACCCGGCCCAAATAAGTCCAAGAACAGAGCATTGCACAAGCACAAGTTCATGAGTGTGAGTGTTTCCAACTCCAGTGGTCTTTTCAGCTTCAGTTTGCTGTTTACATTGTCAAATAGAAGTTATACAATAGTTAAGATACAGTATATGTCGAGATTCATGGCACTTTAACTCACGTATCTTTTATTGTGGAAAACGGTTGAGGTATAAGAATTCCATGTGGATACATTTACTGGAATGAACCAACCGCTTCCCACATATGTTTCATGGGGTGAGTGGATTTTATGGATGCAATGGGCGCACATTAGAATACAAATGGAAACAATTATTAAGATTATTATTATTATTTTATTTTATTATTTTTAACCTCTTGTAGGTACTGTTTTAAATATTAATTCTCTAAAAATTGTACAGCTATAGGCTTTTATAGATTTTTAGAAGATTCAATTTTATAATAATCCAATTTTTAATCAGACAGACATTTGTTCATCGGAATAATATTAAAAATAGATGTATTTCATTTTCAATTACTTTGACCACCATGTGGTGTCTCTGTAGTTTTCAGCTAAGAGAAATGTATCAGCTGATTAGCATACATCATAGGTCTACTTGAAAATGGCTGATGTGAATGTTCGCGAATGCATAATTGCTCTCTTTGAAAGAAGTGTTAGTGCATTTGAGGTAGAACGTTATTATAGTGTTGATGCCTCCTCAGCAAGGAGATGGATCAAATGATTCAGAGACAATGGTGAGATAAGCAGACATTCAATACCTGGAAGAATGTGTGTCTACTCAAAGAGAAGATGATGAATTTGTCAGAGCAGCGCAGACTGACCCTTTCTCAAACATCCGGGAATTAGGGAGAGCTTCACATTTCCCGGGCTCGCCGAAAAATGTTCTCAGACAATTACTTGACTATGGAATCAGGTCCTGTCATGCTCTCATTAAAGATCCATTTTCTGACGATCAGGCCATGGATAGACTGGAAATTGTGAGTTCCTTGGAAAATCTTGATTGGAGGCAAGTCAATTTCGCCAGTGAGTGCACAATTGAGTACACAAGTAGAGGTCCTGTTCCTGTTTACCACACAAATAGGTAACGATATGGAACCTGCTTCAAGTCCACATGAGCCATAAGTGTGAAAAGTTGGGGCTGGATGTCTTATATGGTACAGGAAGCTGAGAACAAAGCCAATACAAATGCAATTCAGCATGCTATGAACATTGCCTTGAAAATGTAGTCATTCCTGGAGCTCGAATTTGGTACCCCAAAAGATGATTCATTCACCAACATGATAATCATCCATCACACACCGGCATTAGGATTCAGAGCTGGTTCAAAAGGTGAAAATCTTATTCATTGTCTACCATGGCCCCTAAAATCACCTGATCTTAATCGAATAGAAAACATATAGGCTAAACTCAAGAAGATTGTGCGGGATAATTGACTAGACCCTCCTCCAAGAACTGTGGGTGCCTTGTGAGATTTGGTTTATTCTTCATGGAAGAGAATTGTCATTGAATGAGGCCTTTTTCTACAGACATGTAGATTCCATATCTCGAAGGATCTGGATTGTTCTTGATGCCAATGGCATGTGGACAAAATAGTGAAGATATACATAGCCTACATTACATTATTTTTATATTAATAGGAGGTCATATCAATATCAACCTCCAAAGAAGATTATTTTTATGAGAGATCAGATGATTAACATCCTCCAAGCATGTTTATTTATTTATTTTTGTTATGGGAGGTCAAATTAATATTACTTTCCAAGGAAGATTATTTTTATGGGAGGTCAGATGAAAAATACCCTCCAAGGATGTTTATTTTTTTGTTATGGGTGGTCAAATAAATATTACCTTCCAAAGAAGAATTTTTTTAGATATCAAATTGTCAAACTGTTTTTGGTTATTTACTGAAGAGAATACTAAAAACATAAAACTAATATAATTTAATAACAAAAAGTAACTAAAGCAAGAAACGTTTGCACTGCGATAAAAAAAATAATAAAAAAAGTAAAGACTTTGGTGGCATCTGATCCGATGCATGACTTAACCAGGAAGGAAGCTATCTGTCCTTTCTTGTTTGTGTAATGGTCGAATAGTTCTACCGGAGTTGGAGATTAAATATTTAAATGGTAACAACAGATAATGGAAGGCACAGCCACTTACTCATGTAAATCACGCATGAGGACTTAGAAAATTATGCCTATCTGCTGATACATTTATCTTAGCTTAATTCAATAGATTCACCATGTGGCAGTTGAAGTAGTTACAAATATATGTCTCCATTTTCAACATTTTTACTATGATTATCATTTGTCTTTTTGTTTAAAGATTAGGCTATTACAAAATGGAAATTAACTACAAAAAGCCGGCCATACAGTCACAGTAAGTAAATTAACAAATTTCATGTAAATTTCCAATTACAAAACATGATCTAATCAATGTGCAAGTCAAGCTATTAAAGTACATTTCTGTCTTCCCACCACAGAGCCAGCACCCAACATCACACTTAAAATGATCGTGTAACATGCTCCATCTTAAGATGAAACTGCCGCGGTGGAGTAGCCGAGCAGTCTAAGGCGCCTCGCTGCAGAGTGTGCGGTTGCTCATCGTCGGAGGTTCGAGTCCTCCCTAGGGCATGGGTGTGTGTGTGTTGTTGTCCTTAGGTTAGTTTACCTTAGTTTAAGTAGTTTGTAAGCTACGGACTGATGACCAAGCAGTTTGGTCCAATAGATTTTAGAACATTTGAACATTTTAAGATGAAACTGAATAGGTTCGAAAACTGGTTAATGGAATAAACAGCATCATTTCAAGTGAAAGTGACTGGTTGCATTTTTCTTTAATCATATTGAAACTAACAGTCACGGATTTTGAATTATTAAAAAAAAAAAAAAAAAAAAAAAAAAAAAAAAAAAAAAAAAAAAAAAAAAAAAAAAAAAAAGAGTACTCTAGAAAAGTCTATAATTGCACTATTCATAGCAAATTAATGTTTAAAAATATTACTTGCACAAGTAAACAAAAAAACGGAAGCTACTGTCAGTTCTTCAAGATTATGGTGTAGGAGGCAAACTTCTGCAGGCAATTAAAGGGCTTTATGTAGACTGTCAGGCAGCAGTTAGAGTAGATGGCAAATTAAGCTCATGGTTTGTAATGGCCGATTCAATTGAAAGGTTGCAAACTAATATTTCAGAGCTCGATCAGAGGTGCAAGGATTATGATATGAAGATCAGCATCTCCAAAACGAAAGTAATGTTTGTGGGAAAGAGATTCAAACAGATTGAGTGCCAAATAGGAGGTTCAAAGTTAGAACAGGTAGACAGTTTCAAGTAACTGAGATGTATTTTCTCGCAGGATGGCAACTTAGCGAAAGAACTGGAATCGAGGTGCAGCAAAGCTAATGCAGTGAGTGTTCAGCTAAGGTCTACTCTCTTCTGCAAGAAGGAAGTAAGTACCAAGACTAAGTTAGCAGTGCACCGCTCTATCTTTCAACCAACTTTGTTGTATGGGAGTGAAAGTTGGATGGATACATATTACCTTATTCATAAGGTAGAGGTTACAGATATGAAAGTAGCAAGAATGATTGCAGTTACCAATAGATGGGAACAATGGCAGGAGGGTGTTCATAATGAGGAAATCAAAGAAAAGCTGGGAATGAACACCATAGATGAAGCAGTTAGAGCGAACAGACTGAGATGGTGAGGTCATGTTACACACATGGGAGGAGAAGCAAGGTTACCTAAGAGACTCATGAGCTCTTCAGTGGAGGGTAAGAGGAGTCGAGGTAGACCAAGAAGAAAGTACTTAGATTCGATGCAGAATGATTTTGAAGTGAAAGGCGGAACATCAGACGAGGCATCAATGTTAGCATTGTATAGGGGATCATGGAGGAATTTTATCAGATATACTATGCTCCAGACTGAACGCTGAAAGGCATAATCAGCCTCTAATGATGATGATGATGATAATTACTCCAGTGGTACTCAAACTCGTGCCCATTTGTGTTCATAACATATTTTTTATCCTGCACGGCAGCGATACTATTAAGGTTCATACACAATGTAACCACTCATGATTGTGTGGTTCACAATAGTCTGTGTATACGCACTTAGAAAGTACTATCAGTACCGAGTGCCGCACGTTGTCTCTGGGCCTAGACACACGTGGTGACCACGGGATGGCGCCACCTAACACTCTGCCTCCGGCAGTAGTGCCGTGCAGTACGGCGGACGGTGGCAGCTGCTTGTAGCCTCTGCACCTCTGACATCACTACATCAGTAGAAGATGGGAAATCTGAATCACTATCAGATACTACAACATATGTAAGAAGCGGTCCGTTACTGTAAATCTACCCACGTGGAGTTCTTATACCTCATCCTCTTCTTCATGCTCGAATAACATTTTCCAAAATAAATTATATGTGAGTTAAGCTGCTATGAATCTTGACATATATTGTATCCTAACTATTATATTGCTTCTATTTGATGATGTGAACTCCAAGCTGGAGCTTCGAAGACTGCTAGATTTGGCAGCATACACACTTCAGAACTAGGGCATATGCAATACTCTGTTCTTGGACTTAAAATTATTTGGGCCGGGTAATCTTTTTGTCCCCCATTGTACATATTTTATAGCACAGAAAAACAAATATGATCTTTTATTGCAATTTATGTACAATAGCAAATTTCTTCTAGCACCACAATATTAGCTGTACCTATTGATGAAATTTTAATAGAACCAAATGATTTATGTATTATACTATTAGTTTTATTATGTACCACCGATAGTAACACAAATGAAGAAAAAGAAAAAAAGGGACGAAAAAGGACAAGCTTTCAGAACACAGTTCCTTCTTCAGTTGGGAGAGAAGGGAAGAAAAAAGGATGGGAACGGGAGAGAAAGGTAATTCACGACCTAGGTCACCACCCTCATATGATGATAGAAGATGCACTAAAGGGTCTGAAGCTCAGCCAACTGGCGGTTAAAATCACAAAAACAGGAGCAAAAACCATGAATCACAAAAATGGGCAAAACCCATGACAGGTGGAAGAATAGGAATATTTTCAAAATGACTGGAACCCCAAGGAACAATGACAGGAGGCAAGATGACAGGAATGGATCATGGAGGCAAAATAATCCTGCCAGTAGAGCTTAAAAGTATATCAAGCAGTGAAATTGTGACCAGAAAGATGTTGGGAAGAAAGTCCTTCATGCAGTGATTCAGTTGGAGAATTACAGTGAGGGAGATGAGATTAGGAGAAAATTTGAAACCTTGTGTGCAGAAATTAATCAATGTGTTAATGTGTCAAACTGTAGTCAGAACCATGAACATTATAATCAACATGTGCATGGTGAATAGGGCAATGTAAACCAACTTGGTGTGAATCTCCATAATTTAATACCTGACCCAGAAAATGCAAGGAATATGATATTTGATAGAGTTATAGAAGATTTAGTACTTGAAGGAGTCTGAACATCTAGGAACCCATCGATGAAGTTGAACAACAGAGGCATTGCCCTCGTGGATACAGGAAGTCCAATCAGTGGAATTTAAGCCAAATTTAGAGATAAAATTAGGCAGAGCTCTGATTTTGTTGAGATGCCTGTAGTTGGTGTAAAACTTAAAGGAGCTAATGGAAGATATACAAAGTAAGTTCATAGGCAAGTTTTGTTGACATTTTACATAGGAGAGGTAGAATTTACTCGGGGATGCATTGTTATACTGGATTTGAATGAATCAGTACTTTTAGGAGTTGACCGGATAGCAAAGACGACTATTTGTGACCTTCCTATCAGTTCTCACCAATAAGACTTGGGCAATATATAACTCAGGGTAGTAAAAGTTTATGGCTCGTTGTCTCTGTTCATAGGGGTGAGTTATGTATGCCCTAAACAGGTACCCAATCTAAAACTTCCTGGCAGATTAAAATTGTGTGGCGGAACCGGGACTCGAACCTGGGACCTTTGCCTTTCGCGGGCAAACACACTACCAACTGTGCTATCCCGACACGACTCACGATGCCGCCCCACAACTTTACTTCCGCCAGTACCTCGCCTCCTACTTTCCAAACTTCACAGAAGCTCTCCTGCGAACCATGCAAGACTAGCACTCCTGGAAGAAAGGATATTGCGGAAGTAAAGTTGTGGGGCGGCATTGTGAGTCGTGTCGGGATAGCACAGTCGGTAGTGCGCTTGCCTGCGAAAGGCAAAGGTCCAAGTTTTGAGTTCCGGTTCCGGCAAACAATTTTCATCTGCCAGGAAGTATCATATCAACGCACACTCCGCTGCAGAGTGAAAGTTTCATTCAGCTACCCAATCTGTTTAAACAAGATCAATAATTAATCTGTAGTTCAGCCAGTCTATCATACAGCATATGATGACATGAAAATATATTTAACAAACATAAATTAAACATCTGAATGGCCAACAAAATGGATTGGCAGAACAGATGTCTGACTCTCATTGTAAAGGCAGATACAGTACACTACATACTACTTAATACTACAATAATGTGAGTAATCAAATGCAAGAAGTTAATTTTCTAGACCAGGAATGTTGTTTGGAAAATTTTTATGAGGAGCAGGGAGGTTTAGAAGATGCAGACTACAACATTGCAGTAGAAACTAAAATAAGTGTAGCAAAGAAATTGAACCCTGAACAAAAGGCACAACTCAAAGAAGTTTTATGGGACTTCTATGACGTGTTTGCTCAGAGACCTGGAAGAGTGAAAAATTATGAAGTGAAAAATTATGAATGCAAACTAAAGGTAAAAACTGATGAACCTTTTTACATCACACCATATGGAAACCAAGAGGAAAGCCGTGGAGAAGGAGCTGGAGAAAATGGAGAGTTGGGAAATCATTGAGAGGTGAAACAGTGAATACAAGAACCCAGTCATCGTCGTCTCCAATAATAATGGTGATCTAGAGTTGGTTTTGGACTCTAGATACCTGAAAAAATTTTTGGAAAGAGAAACAGATTATCCGGAAAACATGGACAAGTTGCTACATAAGTATGAGCAAGTAATGTTTATGACTATTTTGGATTTTACTTCAAGATTTCATCAAGTCTCATTACCAGTCTAATCAATGAAATATATGGCATTTTTGTATGGAGGAAAGTGTTTTCAATATTGTGTCATCCCTTTTGGTTTAAATGTGTCTATTTCTGAGTTTATTAGGGCCTTCAATATTGTGCTGGAAAAAGAATTGGTCAATACACTGACTGTGTATGTTGATAACATCTTAATTACCAATAATTAATAAGAACCAAGGAAGAACATCTGCACATACTTAAGGAAGTTTTTTGGACACTAATACTTGAAGGAAACTGAATTTGCTGTAAATATACTAAATTTCCTATCATACATCATTACCAAAAAAGGCATTCTACCTGACAACAAAAAACTTGAAGCTCTTAGGAATTTCCCAGTACTAAAAACCAAGAAGCAACTAAAACTGTTCTATGACTTCTGCGGTTACTTTAGAAAATATATCAGCACTCAGACCTTAAATGCAGCTTGTCTGAACAATCCACTTAAGAATATAGTGTTGTTTTTGGCCAGATTGTGTTAAAGCATTTGAGCACATCAAGTCTCAATTTGAATTATATCATTAAATGGTTGATCTAAGAGGACTTGTTTCTTCTACTGTGACTGACAGCTTTCATACTTCCCTTCCGTGCTCTATACCTGGTTCTATTCAGAAATTCACTCTTAACTCTGCCTTGGATAGATTTTGACCAAACTTTACACAGAAAACATCTCTCAAACTCATTGTAGGTCGTATCATTAATAGACATTTGATTGCTCTGTGATAAAGCCTCTCCCTCTAGGTACATTTTAACAAATTTGATTGTAAGTGACATTTTATGGGTAAATTAGTCACTGCAATAGTAGAGCAAGTCTTTTGGTGTAATTTGTCATCCTCAGAGTACGTTTTAATAACAGCATTTCCAGACATACCCCTCAACTGTTACAATGTTAAATGTGTTCTTGCATTAGCATTATCTGTTTACACTAAACTTGCACATGCTGATTAAATTTGTCTACATTACTCTTTACAGCTGAAATGTGCTGGTCAGTATCAGTTTTATATCCTCCTACCTTGTTTTCTAAATCTTCTGTAGTCTCCTTGATCTTGCTTCTTAAAAGAGCAAACACAACAAGGTGTTGTGTTTGCGTGTGTATGTGTGTGGGTGTGTGTGTATTTGTTTACCTTCCTTTCCTCCTCCCCCCGCCCTCCCTAAGGTAAATCCTTCCACTCCTGGGATTGGAATGACCCCTCATCCACTCCCTTAATACCCGCATCCTCTTTTCCTGACAAAGCAACCAACGGTTACAAAAGCTTGTATGTGTGTGTTTTTATTTGTATCTGTCGACGAGCCTGTGCTTTGGGTAAGTTATCCGATATCTATTGTTTATACAAAATTATAAGAAGAAACTGTTAAGGAACAATGTTTATGAAAGTCTGATGTTTTGTGTAGTATAGTAACCTTAATATTTATTTTTAGGGGACTTTGAACAAAGTGTGCAGTTTCTCAAGAGAAGTATAACGATGGTTGAAGAGCAGTTTGGTGAAACAAGCATCGAACTGGCAAATGAACTGCAGAAACTATCTGATGTAATGTTGTGTTGTTTGAAAGGAAGTAATTTACAGAAATCAGAATTTTTGTAAGTATTTACTTCACATAAAATTATTTTATCTTTTTCTTTCAAATATATCCAGGCTTGTTTTATACACATTATTATTATTCTAAAACAGTACTATTTTCATTAATTTCAGTGAAAATATAGCATTCATAGAATCTGTTTACTTGCAATAGTAGAACTGAATAATCAAGAACTAAACTATGGGTGGTCTACAAAGGTTTGGCCACAGTTTTGTGGTGGTCATTCATCCTAATGGACAGGAGGGTAGTGGTCATGCCAATATAGCAAGCTCTGAAAAGATTATAGCACAACTGTTAAATTGCATGGCTGCTATCATGGGTGGCTCGGTGTCTGGGTAGGATACGCGGAGCGGAGGGAGGGAGGATTTGGGGTGTGTGGTGTAATTTCTGTCTGTGTGGGCCATTTTGAGATCTTCAGTATATTGAGAAAGGAAGTTCTTGTCACTGCAGATATGACAACCATGGGTGGCTAGGTCATAAGAAGGAATATTTTGATGCAAAAGCCATGGTAATTGTCAACATGTAGCTGAGCATATTTCAACACTGTGTGTGTGTGTGTGTGTGTGGGTTTTTTTTTTTTTTTTTTTTTTTTTTTTTTTTTTTTTTTTTTTTTTTTTTTTTTTTACTTCCCTCTCCTCCTCCACTTCCCCACTCGATTCCTCAGCTGCATCTCATTCCACCCATTTAGTACGTACATACTCAGTAAGGCTGTTCTGTATCCATCACTACAACCACCATTCATCTTTCCTGCCATCCCAGTCCATTCATCTTTTCTGTCAGCCCTCTCCATTCCCCTATCCTAACCCCTCACCATAGAGCATGATTCAGAGTGCGGCAGCCGGAGATGAGGTTGTGTGTCTCATGAAGCGTGCCTGTGTGATTGAGTGTATACTCTCTTCTCTGATGAAGGTTAGTGGTCAGCCGATATCTTAAGTGTTGTATGTGTGTTTTTATGTGCCTGTCACAGCTCATCATATGTCTTTGCGATGAGTTGTAAACTGTCCTCATTATTGAATTACAAACTGGACATTCCATTATTAGACTTGTACATAACACAAAAGGATGGAAAAGCTGTTGGAATCTGACCTCAGGGAAAATCAATTTGGATTCAGGAGAAATGTAGGAACACGGGAGGCAAAACTCACTTTATGGCTTATCTTACAGTATAGATTAAGGAAAGGCAAACCTACAATTCCAGCTTTAGTAGATTTAGAGAACACTTTTGACAATGTTGATTGGAATACACTCTTTCAAATTCTGCAGCAAGCAGGAGTAAAATATAGGGAATGGAAGGATATTTACAACTTGTACAAAAACCAGACGGCGGTTGTTAGAGTTGAAGGGCATGAAAGGCATGCAGCGGTTGAGAAGGGAGTAAGACAGAGTTGTAGCCTTTCTCCAATTTTATTCAATTTGTACATTGAGCAAGTTATAAAGGAAAGCAAGAAGAAATTTGGAGATGAAATTAAAGTTCAGGGTGATGAAATAAAAATATTGTGTTTTGCCAATGACATTGTAATTCTGTCAGAGATAGCAAAGGACCTGGAATGGAATGGACAGTGTGTTGAAGGTGTGTCTAAGATGAACATCAACAAGAGCAAAACAAGGGCAATGGAGTGCAGTCTGAGAATGAAAGGAATTAGATTAGGTAACGAAACAGTAAAAGTGGTAGATGAATTTTGTTACTTGGATAGTAAAATAACATATGACGGCCACAGTACAGAGGGTATAAAATGCAGAATGGCAATGGGAAGAAAAGCGTTTTTGGAAAACAGAAATTTCTTAACATCAAGTATTAATTTACGCATAAGGAAGTCCTTTCTTAAGGCATTTGTGTGGAGTGTTACCTTGTATGGGAGTGAAATTTGGACAATAAATAGTATGGACAGGAAGACGATAGATGCTTTTGAAATGTGGTGCTACAGAAGAATGCTGAAGATTAGGTGGGTTGATCACGTAACTAATGAGGAGACACTGAACAGATTTGGTGACAAAAAGAATTTCTGACATACCTTGACTAAAAGAAGGGATCGATTGGTGGGACACATTCTTAGACATCAAGGAATTGTGAATTTAGCATTGGAGGGAAGAGTTTGGGGTAAAAACCGCAGAGTGAGACCAAGAGATGAATATAGTATGTAGAGTGCCATGCTAATGAGGAGATGAATAGGCTTGCTCAGGATAGAGTAGGGTGAAGATCTGCATCAAACCAGTCTCCAGAAGGAAGACCACAACAACAACATAACACATTCACAGACAATAAAATTTAGAAAATGGCAATGTACAACATTACCAATGAAGTAACTCTTCATGCTTTCTCGGCAATCTAATGACTTCTTAGGTTATCGGGCGTTCTGCCAGATATCAGTGTCATACTTGCATGATATTTCGAATACATGGCTTATATAACCTGCATCAGGCCTTGAGTGTACCTGGTTCAGTGCTTATGTGAGTGGCCTTCCCTTTCCACTGATGGTCCTCTGTGGTGCGCGCACACCAGACCTGCTCCTGGGTGTTCCATCTTTAGTCTGGCACCTGCAGTCTGAGCTCAATCTCCGTGATCTGCTGGGGCATTGCCATTCAATTCTTTGCCTGTTGTGGTTACGGGTGTTCCTTTTGTGGTCCATACCCACCTGTCCCACTCTTAGGTGTTCCATCCTAGGTCTGGCCTTCCCTCTGCTGTCTGTGCTCACTCACTGTGATCCACTAGAGCATTGCCATTATGTTCTTTGTCCGCTGCAGTTCTGGGTGTTCCCTTTGTGATCTGTGCCCACTAGACACAGTTCTAGATGTTCCATCTTCAGTCTGGTGCTCACTTTGTGGTCCATGCCCGTCGGACTCGCTCCTGGATCTTCCATCTTTAGTCCAGTGTGCTTGGCACTCTTCTCTGAAAATCGTTTTCCACATGTTATGATTTCAGTTCTTGTATTTGAGTGAGGGGTGAGACTGTGAGGCATGACGACTCGAGCACACTGAGAATTTCTCGAGCTGCTCAGGCATTCCCAAGTAGCTTATGAGAAATGGCACTGCGGTGCATGTTGCTATGCGCCAGTTGACTGGGGCATCACACGCTATGGTTATTTGAGCTGATAGCTGATGCCGACAGCCCACACTTGCTGTGATTTTGATTCAAATATGGATACACAAAAACAAAAGTCGTGAAGGTGGCAGCACTTTATGACTGTTGCAACACGTCTTAAAAATCTCAGTAATGCAACAAAAAATAGAACACCAATGTAAGGTCCAGTAGGGGATGTTAATAATAATATGTAGATAGGCAACAACTCACCGTAAAGACAAACGTTAAGCTGCCAACAGTCACAAATAAAAGACACAAATGTGTGTGTGTTTGTGTGTCTTTTATTTGTGTCTGTCAGCAGCTCACCGTACGTCTGTGCGGTGAGTTGTTCCTCATCTACATATTACTATTAAAAATAGAACCCGCATGATAGGACATTTAAAGTTACACAATACATCTAGCAATTAAACACAGACATCCAAAGATACAGAAACACATTCTTCTATTAATCCAAGACAAAGTATGTTATCCATTCAGACTACATTAAATGGAAATTTTATAGAAAGGTCAGATAGTGTCAGAAACAGTGCACCAATATTATAGAGCATGCATGAAAATTAACACTATCCAAACTTTTGAACAGCATGAGGACAGAAGAAACAACTGTCAGTATTGTAGTTTTACAATGTGGTAGCTGTATTCAGAAAGTTCTAGAGCTTTAAGCTGAAATCATCAGCAGGAAACCTGGAATCTATGATGGTAGAGTGGCAAATCCTTTGGGGTCTCAAATGCTTTACATAAGAGTGCACCGTAGATAGGAAACCAATCCACTGTGTTGATTTTGATTTGGATACATATGGGGCTTTTCATATTGTTTGCAAACGACATGGCATCTCTTCTGGTATTAACTTTCAACAAAAGACAACCTGGGATTATGGAAAGTAGCATTTTATAAGATAGTCCTACCTTGGCCAGACGACAAGAACAGTGGATATCAGGAGCAAGGAGCATCTGAGACACCCCGATTAAGACAGGTGACAAAATTAGTCTTTGCTGAACATTATCCAGATCATGCAACAAATTATTATGATACCAAGATTCTAACACAGACACCTAGATTTGGGACAGTGTTATAAAGAAATTGATAGAGTGACTGACAGTCTCATGTACTGCAACATGGGGTACCAGCTAACCAGATCATGGGATGCTACTCTACAATACCCTTGATCTCCTAGCAACAAGTAATCCTGAGCTAGTACAGAGCATCAAAACTGATACAGGGATTAGTGAACATCGAGTTGTAGTAGCGAGACTGAATGTTGAAATTCCCATATGCACGAAAAATATATCTATTCAATAAAGCAGATAAAAATTCGCTTCACGCTTTCCTGAGTGATAGTCTCCAGTCTTTCAAAATTAAAAATGCTAGTCTAGATCAGTTGTGGCTTACTTTCAGAGATATAATATCAGAAGCAATCAAGAGATTTATAACAAATAAATTAATAAAAGAGGAGGCTGACCCCCCCCCCCCGTGATACATAAAATAGGTTAGATCACTGTTGCAGAAGCAAAGAAAAACACATGCAAGATTTAAAAAGACACAGAATCCACAAGACTGGCTATCTTTTACTGAAACTCACAACCTGGCGCTGACTTCAATGCGAGAAGCCTATAGTAGTTACCACAACGAAATCCTGTCTCGTAATCTTGCAGAAAATCCAAAGAAATTCTGGTCATATGTGAAATACACTAGCGGCAAAACACAAACAATACCTTCACTACGTGATAGCAATAGTAATACTACTGATGACAGTGCTGCTAAGGCAGAAGTACTAAATGCAGCTTTCCAAAATTCGTTCACCAAAGAAGATGAAGTGAACATTCCAGAATTCAATGCAAGAACAGCTTCCAGCATGCAAAACTTATAAGTAGATGTTCCTGGAGTAGTAAAACAACTTAAGTCACTAAACAAAAACAAATCTTCCGGGCCAGATTGTATACCAACTAGATTCCTCTCACAGTATGCTGATGCAATAGCTCCATACTTAGCTATTATTAACATCCGATCACTCAGCAAAATATCTGCACCCAAAGACTGGAAAGTTGCCCAAGTTACTCCAATATTCAAGAAAGGCGATAGGAGTGATCCGCAAAATTACGGGCCAATCTCATTGACGTCAATTTGCAGTAGGATTTTGGAACATATACTTTGTTCGAACATTGTGAACTACCACGAAGAGAACGCCTATTAACCAATAGTCAACACTTGATTCAGAAAGTATCGCTCTTGCAAAACACAGCTTGCCCTTTATTCACATGAAGTGGTAAGTGCCATCGACAGGGGATCTCACATCGATTCCATATTTATGGATTTCCGGAAGGCTTTTGACACTGTACCCCACAAGTGCCTTTGAATGAAATTGTGTGCTTATGTAATATCTCCCCAATTGTGCAATTGGATTCACAATTTCCTATCAGAAAGGACACAGTTCACTGTAATTGACGGTAAGTCATCGAGTAAAACAGAAGTGATATCTAGCGTTCCCCAGGGAAGCATTATAGGTCCCCTACTCTTCCTTGTGTTTATATATGATTTAGGATAAAATCTGAATAGTTCCCTTAGACTTTTCGCGGATGATGCTGTAATTTATCAGTTAGTAAAGTCAACAGAGGATCAAACGCAACTGCAAAGCAATTTAGACAAAATTTCTACATGGTGCAAAAGTTGGCAATTGACACTAAATAAAGAAAAGTGTGAAGTAATACACACAACCACTAAAAGAAATCCGCTGAACTTCAATTACGCAATAAATCAATCAAGCCTTAATGTTGTAAATTCTACCAAATACCTAGGAGCTACAATTACGAAGAACACATAGAAAATATTGTGGGGAAGGCGAACCAAAGATTATGTTTCATTGACAGAATGCTTCAAAGATGCACCAGCTCCACCAAAGAGACTGCCAACATCACACTTGTGAGTCCTCTCCTGGAGTACTCTTGCCCACTGTGAGACCCTCACCAGGTGGGACTGACAGAAGATATTGAGAAGGTTCAGAGAAGGGTAGTTCGTTTTGTTTTATGACGTTACCGGAGGGTGGGGGGGTGGGAAGCGTCACGGAAATGTTGCATGAATTGGGGTCGAAATCATTAAAAGAAAGACGTTATTCATTGCTGCGTGATCTGTTTGCCAAGTTTCAATCACCGACTTTTAGTTCTGAATGTGAAAATATTTTGCTAGCACCCACCTACTTAGGGAGACATGACCATCCCAATAAAATAAGAGAAATCAGATCGAAAACGGAGTGATTTAGGTGTCCTTGCTTCCCACGCGCTATTAGAGAATGGAATGGTAGAGAAAAGTTATGAAAGTGGTTAATGAACCCTCTGCCAGGCTCAAAAATGTGATTAGCAGAGTATCTATGTGTATGTAGATGTAGAATTGTTGGAGAACCAATGGGGAGGGCTACAGCGTACCTCAAATTAGAGATGGGCTATGAGGGCGCTAGAGAAATGTGCAACGCTAAGGCAAATTCTTGCATTATATCGAGAAATTGTCAACAGTGCTGCTAATGCTGGCTAAAACAGAAGGTACTGTGCACTGTCAAAATCTTCTTCCACAATAAACATATGTATGGAGTTTCGGGGCAAAATATGTTGTATTATTTCTCTCTCATTCAAGAATAAATTCATGTGGAATGCTTATTTGTTTTTGGTAAGAATGAAGTTTTTGTTTCATTTCAGATATGTGTTTTAATAATGATTTTTGTCTTCCGATAAACATTCTACTACTTACTATTAAATCAGTACAAATAAAGGAAAGCAATATACTTGACACAAATGTGTGTCCTATTTTTTTTTCCTTATCCTTATCATTTCAAATTCCCCCACTCTCTTCCTCCACTCCTCTACACCTCCCTTTTATCCTTTCCTGCCTGTTCCCTTCACTGTTTTCATTGCCGCCAAATTTCCGCCTATCAGAGCCTTTAAAATCCATCATACAATGTGGAACTTTTCATACCCACCTTTACCCGGCGTCCTTCCCTCTCCACTCCCCTTGTGTTGCTGGAGTGTCCAGACATGATGGTTGTGTGTGTATAGTTGTCTGAGTAATTGCGTGAATGTATGTGTTTCTTTTTCCTATGAAGGCCATGGCTGAAAATTTAAGTTGCATGAATGTGATTATGTAGTTCCGTGTCTGTCAGCAGCTCAGTTTACGGTGAGTTGTTATCTATCCTCCATTATTGACATTCCTATCACATTTTCCATCGTTAAAAGTAAGACATTTAAAAGAAGATAATATTGACATTGTAATTAGTGCAGAGACCCAATCTCATATGAAGAATTTATCATTTAATAAAGAAGACATGCAGCTGGCCATGTTGAAGTGTCCATTAGAAGACTCATTCATATTGCATGCTGAGATAGCTGGCATATTCAAGTGGAAGATGAAGAATTTCACATCTGTGGAATACTTACTGCCTCAGTTTCCAAGTGTCTTATCTTCTAGTGAGATTGGAGGACTACAAGAAGAGCTCAGTAATTTGAAGTTTTATCCTTTGAAAAATGTACTTGATAACGAGCAGATATCACATGGTATAACATTTCCCAGATGTAGGATTGCTCGGACAAAACGCATTTTGCAGGTTTGTCTAAAATGATTATGACAACTCTGTTGGTGTCCCATAGTAATGCAACCACTGAATGAGTTTTTAGCATTGTGTTTAAAAATAAAACAGGATTCCAACCAACTCTTAGTACTTGAACATCGAGTTCATTACCATTAGAAAAGATTAAAATGATTTCTTAAAAAAAAAAGTATGCCATCAGTTAACATTTACCAAAAAGCAGTTGAATGATGCCAAGAAATAGACTAGATTGTACAATATAAGTTTTAAGAGCTCTGCTGTGACTTCAGGGTCTCCAGTGCTCGAACTTTCAGCGACACATCCACAGTGACAAGCAGTCCAACTCCAAATATGCCACACGCTTCAGTGGACCTTCACTGACAGCAATTACCCTCCAAACCTTGTCCAGAAACAGATCTCACAGGCCCTGTCTGTCTAGTCATCCACCAGCTCCCCCACACCCACCGGCTGGCCACAAAGGAGCACCCCTCTTGTGACCCAGCCAGGACTGGAGCAGTTAAACCATGTTTTCTGCCAGGTTTTCGACTACCTTTTATCCTACCCTGAAACGATAAATACCCTCCCCAGTATCCCCCCCCCTTTTACAGTGTAATTATAACACCCACCAAACCTACGTCATATCCTTGTCCATCCCTACTCCATCCCTGCTCCCAACTCCTTGCCCCATGACTCATATACTTGCAAAGACCTAGATGCAGAACCTTTCCTATCCACCATCACATCACCATCTACTCCAGACCTGTCACAGACATTTCCTATAACATAAAAGTCAGGGCAACCTGTGAAAGCAGTCATGTTATCTCCAAACCAAGCTGCAACTGTTGTGCAGCTTTCTACAGGGGCATGATCAGCACCAAACTGTCTATCCAGAGGAATGGCCATCATCAAACTGTGGCCAGGAGACACCTAGACCATCGAGTTGCAGAGCATGCAGTGCTGCATAATGTGGCTCACTTCAATGACTGCTACACAGCCTGTGCCATATGGATCCTTCCCACAAACACCAGCTTTTCTGAACTGCACAGGTGGTAACTCTCCATACAATATACCCTACACTCATGCAACCTCCCAAGCCTAAATCTTTGTAAGTTCCTGTCTCCACCACCCTTCCTTTTTGATTCCCTGCCCACACTATCCTTACATAGGTCTCCCATCCCGCCATACATTTCAGTCCCTTCCCTTCCTTCTGTCCTGTCTGCAAGACAGCCCTGGTGTACTCCCCCACCTGTGCTGTGCACCTTTCCCTTCCCCTCCTACTTCCCTCTCCTTGCCACTTCCTCACCTCCACCACTGGCTGCTCTCGCCTCAGCTGTGCTGACTCACGCAGACCGGCCGCAGTGGCTGGAGACAAAGGTTGTGTCTGTGTTTATGTGTGTGCTTTTCATCAGATGTCTCTGTGATAAGTAAGCAACCTATCCTTAATAATTAGTTTTGTTCCCGCCCCTTCTTCCACTCACCCACATGCATTCCTACCATACACATCAGAATGAAATGGTAATATCCTGCCTTGATCTCATCTGCAAACTTACAGAACCTGTTTTAACAATTTTGATGATTCCTTATTCACTTATTCCACTTGGAGCCCTTCCTACCTCCTCCTACCCACTCTTACATATTACTTCGCATTACTATTTGCCATATTCAAAAGTTGGAAATTCTGCATGTGTTGTGTATAGTTCCTACCCCTACAGCAATTGTTACATCATGGTAAGGAATATATGCACCGAATTTGGTTGAAATCTGTCCAGTAGTTAAGGAGAAAATATGCAACATTGTGATGCAGCAGTTTCTCACGGATTTCATTCTTTATGACATATCTTCTGAACTGTATGTTGTATCTGATCCTTACACCGACGGTGATCGTCCTCTTGGTTTGGTCAGTTGTGAAAAATTTCATCAAGTTTGGAACAAAGCTGTAGATGTGTATGCAATACAAACACATTAACACACTGCTTTATACATAAAGATTAAAATAATAAACCATTTTATTTGGGAAGGCCACACACAGATAGTATTGTGGGTGTGTGAACTGAACACTGCACTTTCATTTAGAAGTTGGAACCAATCCACGGAAAAGACTGCCTACACTACAGTTGTGTGTCCTCTGCTGGAATATTGCTGTGTAGTAAGGAATCCTTACCAGACAGCAGACACTGTGAAAGTACAAAGAAGGACAGCTTCTTGTATATTATCATGCAATTTGGGAGTGTGAGTCACAAATCCGATATGCAAATTAGGGTGACAAGTCATTAAAAATGGAGGTGTTTTTTGTTGTGGTGAGATCTCTTTGAAAAATTTTACTCATCCACTTTCTTTCACTTACACAGGGAGATAAAAAAAGAGTAATCCAAGCTCAAACAGAAGGAATTTAGTGTTTGTTGTTCCCCCCTCCCTTCCTGTGTGCTATACAAAAGTCGCATGGTAGCCCCTTTTACAGGCATTTAGGTGTGAATTTCAGATTAGTTGTATCAACAATCTATACAACAATTGGTATTAACTTGTGAACCTAACCAAACAAAAGATTAGTTGTATAGCTATATATGTCTGTAGCAGCATGTTATAGCCTCTGTTAACATGCTTAATGTTTCTTATTTCAGGAAAAAGTGGAAGGAAGCAGAAAGCTGTGTCAAGAGAGCAAAGGCCATACTGGAAATTACATATGGCAGTTGGACTAATGTAATGCAAGATATATTGGATAAAGAACAATATTTAAGTAGCTTGAAACCAACATTGGCACAATGATGAATGTTCTGTACATTATTTGATACAAATATTTAAAGAAACAAGTGTTAAAACTAGTAGTTTTTATTTTTTGACAAACCTATGCCCTTTTTTACCTCCACACAGTGAATACCTTCAGCTGTCCTTTTTAACATTTTCTTCCTTAAGGTACAACATTTTGGTATTAATAATTTTAGTAATTTCACAACTCCTCCTGGAGGAAACAAAATTGTTTTTGTCAAAACCTATGTAAAAGGTTGATTATTTTCAACTGCTTGGCTGTTATTTCACCCACAATCTGGTAACTAACACCATTTCTGTGATGCAGCCATGTTAAAATTTTTACATTTTCTAAACCAATTGTCATGTAAGGCTTTTCGTTTAGGATAAATTGGAACTCAGTGATTAACTGTGTCTAAGATGTATATTTATCGGAACAATAAATTCTATATAATAATGAAAATTCCTTCATAAATCATTCACCATAGGTTACTTTGAGGGTGGTATTTCAAGGTAACTACATGCTTAACTACTTCACAATCAATTTTTTTTAAACACTCCATTGAAAAACTGTGGACCATTATCTGTTATTAGTCTGCATGTCCACTCCCCATGAACCACAAACATTGCTTAGGTGGGATGGCTTGCGTGCCTCAACAATACAAATAGCCGGACCTTAGGTGCAACCACACTGGAGGGATATCTGTGGAGAGGCCAGACAAATGTGGTTCCTGTAGAGGGGCAGCAGCCTTTTCAGTAGTTGTAGGGCTAGCAATCTGTATGATTGACTGATCTGGCTTTGTAATGTCAGTTAATGTGGCTTTGCCATACAGTTACTGCAAATGGTTGAAAGCAGGGGTTACATTTCTAGAGGACATGCAGCTCTACTGTATGATTATATGATGATGGCATTCTCTTGGATAACATATTCTGGAGGTAAAATAGTCTCCCATTCGGACCTCCGGGCAGGGACTATTTGGGAGGATGTCGTCATCAGGAAATACAACACTGGCATTCTACAGATCAGAGTGTGGAATGGTAGATCCCTTAATTGGGTAGGGAGGTTAGAAAATTTAAAAAGGGAAATGGATAGATTGGAGTTAGATATAGTAGGGTTTAGTGAAGTTTGGTGGAAAGAGGAGTAGGCTTTCTGGTCAGGTGTGTACAGGATTATATACACATAATCAGTTGGAGTATTACAGGAGTAGGTCTAATAATGAATAAGAAAATAGGAACATGGGTAAACTACTGAACACCACAGTGATTGCATTATTGTAGTCAAGATAGATACAAAGCCAACACCAATGACAGCAGTACAAGTTTATATGCCCACTAGCTCTGCTGATGAGGAGATCAAAGAAATGTATGAGGAGGTGAAGGAAATTATTCAGACAGTTAAGGTAGAAGAGAACTTAATTGTGATGGGGGACTTGAATTTGGTAGTAGGAAAAGGAAGGGAAGTCCATATTCACTCTCTTGGTGAATATGGACTGGGAAAAAGGAGTGAAAGAAGAAGCTGCCTGGTATAATTTTGTACGTAACATAATTTAATCATAACAAACACTTGGTTCAAGAATCATGAAATAAGGTTGTATGCATAGAATAGACCAGGAGGCACTGGAAGATACCAGATAGATTTTATAATGACAAGGTCTCGATTTCAGAACCAGGTTGCAAACTGTAAAACATATTCAGGGGCAGATATCTGACCACATCTTTTTGGTTAATAATTGTAGGAGTATAAGGAGATGGGACCGGGATGAACTGAAGAAACCTGAAGTTCTAGGGAATCTTAGAGCGAGACTTAGGCAACAACTAACATAAACGGGAGGAAATAAAAAAGTAGAAGAGGAATGGGAAGATTTGAGGGATGAAATAATCAAGGCAGCAGAGGACCAAAGAGGTAGAAAGGCAAGACCTACAAAAAAATTCTTGGATATCACAGGAAATACTAAATTTAATTGAATGTAGAAGATATAAAAAATGCAGACAATAAAGCACGCATGGAGTACAGACAACTAAGAAAATGAGATTGACAGGAATTGAGAATGGCTAAGCAGGAGTGGGTAGAAGCCAGATGCAAGTCTGAAGAAGAATGTATAACTAAGGAAGAAATAGATACCACCTACAGGAAAATAAGTGAGACATTTGGATACTAGAAAAATGACTGTATGAATATCAAGAACACAGGTGGAAAAACAGTTCTGAGTAGCTGAAAGGTGAAAAGAGTATGTACAGGGGCTCTACAAAGGAAATAAACTTATAGACAATATTGTAGGAAGGAAAGAGGAAGTAGATGTAGATGAATTAGGAGATACTATACTGAGAGATGAATTTGACAGTGTACTGAAATACCAAAGCCGAAACAAGGCCCTTGGAGTAGATGAAATTCCCTTGTAGCTACTGAAGTCTGTGGGAGAACCAGCCATGACATAACTATTTCACCTGGTGCATAAGATGTATGAGACTGGCAAAATACCTTTTACTTAAAGAAAAATGTAATAAACCCATTCCAAAGAAAGCAGGTGCAGACAGATGTTAAAATTACAGAACTATGAGTTTAATTAAAGTCATGGTTGCAACATTTTAACACGAATTATTTACAAAAGTTTTTTGTTCCATAGGGCCTGCAGCATGATAAAGGTCAGCAAGTGACCGTCGTGTTGAAATAAATATTAGTGTATAGCAGTGTTTTGGTTTATTTTATTATTATTACTAGCTGTAAACCCGGGGTTGCCCTGGTGTTTATTTATCCTACATTCTCTTAGTCCACGTCCCCTCCCCCGTGTCTCTGCATCCATCTCTCTCTCTCCCATCTCTTTGTTCGTTTTCACCTTTCCCACTATCGCCAAAGTTTTCTGCAAGGTACCCTCTGTCATGTACCATACAAACATTTATGTACCCAGTGACCTTCCTCTTGGTTTAAAGGTCATGTGTGCAAAAATTCATAAAGATTGGAGCAAAACTATGCATTTCCTAAAATTCCGTAAGTTAAGTACGCTCCACCATGCACCAAACAAAATTTTATACAGATAGTGGCATTAATCTTGTACTTAACCTAGAGTGTGCAAAATTTCATCAATATCAGAACAAAACTATAGATTTCTATACAATAGAAATGCAGGGTCACATTGAGAAACACACTTTGTTGTTCTCAAATATTCAAGTTTTATTTCATACAACCCTTGTTCTGAGAATAATAAAAACAACAAAAAAAGGATCTGTGAAATCGGTTGAGCCATCCTCAAGTTATGGCGAGACTAAGGTATTTAGGGATCCATTTTTATGTTGCAAAGATCCCTCCCACAAGCACTGTATGAAACTTTAGGTAGACAGTGACCTTCCTGTTGTTTTGAGCGTCAAGCGTGCGAAATTTCATGAAGATCGTAATGAAACTGTAGATTTCGTAAGTCTTTAGTAGAAGTATGCTCCGCCATGCACCTATCACAAAATACTTGCTTAGCTGACTTTTCTACCTATAAACTACATTCCTGCCAAATTTCATCTTCATAGATGAAGTAGTTTTCGAGATTTTGTGATTAGTCATTGAGTGTCCTTTCGCTTTTATTAAGAAAGATTAAGATTAAGAAAACAGATAGCTTAAGTTTGGATTCAAAAAATTAAGGGAGCCTTCCAGACAAAAATACATAGTAACATGCAAATCTGTAATGCAAACTTTATTAGATACAAGGTCATGCCTGATAAGACAATTTTATGGTATCTACAGCGAAACTGTTGTGAGCGGTAGACTTTTTTTCATTTCATCATTTTGTGTGTTTATGGGGGGGGGGGGGGAGGTTGCTAAACGCTTCATTTACCAGTAATTGACACATAAATCTGGGTATTCTTACGCGGTGGCATCTCATTATTTATGACGTCATATCTCCTGAGCTATGTGTCGTGCTCTTTTGTTTTTGGATCAGAAGCTTTTGTGGGGATACGGTGAACAGTTCACCAGTTTCATTGCAATCGAATAAATGGTTTATGAACACACAGAGGACGTACAGACAAACATTCATTTTTATATATATAGAATTTTTATGTAAAACAATTGTTTCAATGAACGTAAATGTTTATGATTTTCTTTTTTCCTACGTTTGGAAGTTAAGGTGCCACTGAAATATACACATAAACAAACTTTGAACTTTTAACACACCTCTCCAGTTAGTAAGGAAAAAAGTTGTGGCATCCATGCATTACATCTAATAGGAAGAGGCCACTATGATTTGCAGGTATTTGCCACATATCATATCACTCTGAGAGACAATCCATAGTAGTTGAGGGTTAATTACAAGCAGAGTTACCACATTGTACATGACACTGAATTATGAATACGTTACTTACCTCTCTTGGAGTTCAGATCTGAAAACCCAGTGACATTTTTGTTCTGAGAATAATGAGAACAACAAAATAAGGTTCTGTGAAATTGATCTAGCCATCCTCAAGTTATGGTATTTAGGGATTCATTTTTATGTTGCAAAGTACCCTCCCCCACGATATGAAATTTAATATAGACAATGACCTTCCTCTTGTTTTGAAGGTCAAACGTGAGAAATTTCATGAAGATCGCAGTGAAACTGTAGAATTTGCGAGTCTGTAGGAGAAGTATGCTCTGCCATGCACCTATCACAAAATACCTTCTTAGCTGATGTTTTATACCTACAAACTACATTCCTGCCAAATTTCAGCTTCGCAGGTGAAGTAGTTTTCAAGATTTCGTGTTTAGTCAGTGAGTGAGGTGAGTGTCCTTTCGCTTTTATATAGATAGAGAGTAAGAACACAGTTTGCTTAATTTTGGATGCAAGAAAATTAAGGGTGACTTGCAGACAAAAATAAATAGTAACATGCAAATCTGTAATGCTAACTTTATTTGATGCAAGGTCATTCCTGATGCAACAGTTTTACGGCATCTACAGCGAAACTGCTGTCAGCGGTAGACTTCTTTTCGTTTCATCATGTTGTGTCTGTGTGTGTGTGTGGGGGAGGGGGGGGTCAGGAACCTTCGTCGGGATACGGTGAACAGTTCACCAAAGTTCCATTGCAATCAAATGAATGGTTTATGAACACCTAGAGGACATACAGACAAACATTCATTTATATAGGGTATATATAGATTTACAGAAGGATGGAAAGGCTGATATGTGCTGACGTCAGGGACGAGCAGTTCAGAGTCAGGAAAAGTGTATGAACACAGAAAGGTAATACTCATCTTACAACCTATCTTAGAAGACAGATTAAGGGAAAGCAAACCTGCATTTCTAGAGTTTGTAGATTTGAAAATCTGATTGGAATATACTCATTCAAATTCTGAAGTTGGCAGGGGTAAAATATAGAGAATGGAGAGTTATTTACAACTTGTACATAAACCAAACACAAGTTATTAGAGTTGAAGGGCATGAAAGGGAAGCAGTGGTGGGGAAGGCACGAAGACAGGGTTGTAGCCTTTCGCCAATGTTATTCAATTTGTACATTGAGCAAGCTGCAAAGGAAAGCAAAGATAAATTTGGAGAAGGAATTAGAGGTGAAGAAATAAAAACATTGTATTTTGCAGATGACATTTCAGATTCAGATTCTTTATTCACCGTTGATCACATGTAGTGGAATGGGCAGTTATTAATTTACAATTACATTCAATTAATGTTGACATTATGTTTACAGTGGAATAATTAATATTACAAATTTATATAATTTTAAAACAAGACATTAAAAATCAATTTCATACTGTGGAATGGGTTCTCAGCTAACCAGTTATAAATCTTATTTTTAAAATTATTGAAGGATGTGGTAAAAGCAGAATGTGGCAACTTATTAAAGAATTTAACATAGTTAATCTTATGGGAGTTTCCTGATTTTTTTTTTTTTTTTTTTTTTTTTTTTTTTTTTTTTTTTTTTTTTTTTTTCCTTCCCAAGTCTGTGCCGAGGAATATCAATTTTAGTTTTGCTTCTGGTGTCATTTTGGTGTATACAGTCTCTAGTATAAAACACTCTTATGTTGCTCTTAACATGTATTAGCGAAATATAAAGCTTTATCACTGTCAATATTTTTAATTTTTTGAACAGAGGACGGCAGTGTTCCTTAGGTCCAACCTTACACATTATTCGTACTACTTTTTTTTGTATTATTAATATATCACTTACATGAGAAGCATGTCCCCATAGCAACAGACCATAAGATATGTGAGACTGGAAAAGACCAAAGTATGCTGTTCTCAAATAATTCTTACTTATTAAATCAGTTAATTTCCATATGAGGAATGTCACTCGAGATATCTTTTTACAGACATGGTTGATGTGGGGTTCGCAGTTCATTTTTGAGTCAATGTATATGACTAGCAATTTAACAGTTTTTGTTTCTATTTCTTTATTTAGTCCTAGCTGTAGGTGTTGGGTTTTCTCTGGATTGCATACTAATTTGTTAGATGCAAACCAATTGAGTGCTCCTCCCTTGAATTCTGGTGTAAGCTTGCCATTTCTAGGTCAATAGTTATTAAAGTTGTGTCATCTGCATAACAAATAGCTGACTGAGGCCCAACAAAATGTGGAAGATCATTTATTGTGACAATGAAAAGAAATGGTCCAAGGACTGAGCCCTGAGGCACACCAGATGTGACCTCCTGTAGTGAGGATCGTCTGTCTTTAACTGACACAAATTGTCTCCTGTTGTGTAAGTAGGAACTTATTACTGCTAATGATGAGCCATTTACTCCATAAAACTGCAGTTTGGCAAGTAAAATGTCAAATGGTATGCAGTCGAATGCCTTACTCAAGTCACATAGCACAAGAGATACCATATTCTTGTTTTCAAATGCTGTTAATGCCTGCTTTACAAGTTCAAGAACAGCAGATGTAGTATTCTTCCCTTGTCGAAAACCGTGTTGTCTACTACAGAGGAGATCATGTTTTTCAAAATGGGTACTAATTTGTGCATACATTAATGCCCCAAATATTTTTGAAAATATTGGGACAACAGAGACTGGTCTGTAGTTCTGGGGGAGGTGTTTTTCACCCTTTTTGTATATCGGCACTACTTTTGAAATTTTAAGTTGATCTGGGAAGATTCCGAATTCCAAACATTTATTAATAATGAAAGCAAGTGGTTTGCAAATAACATGTATAGTTCTTTTTATTATGTAGTTCGATAGCCAATAGCAGTCCATACTTCTGGAATTTGAAAATTTTGATACGGTGTCTACAATGTCCGCCGGTGTAACAATATCCCAATAGAACTCTTGTGTCAGATCAGCAAGTATACCAGTGGCAGATGTGTTTGTGGGAGCGATTTTTATTCATTCACTGAGGTAGTAAAGTAAGTATTTAGTTCCTCTGGTTCCAGCACAATATCTTGTGTTTGGGTGACAGTGTGCTCCTGTGTTATAATGTGCCAAGCTGCCTTGCATTTATTAGTTGCTCCTTCTAAATATTTCTCACAGGCTAATTGTTTGGCAAGTCTAAGTTTAGCTTTATAGTGTTTTTCACTTTCAAGGTCAGCTTTATACGAAGCATCAACCTCCTCTGTACTACATTTATAATTATTTTTATATACTTTATACACCACCAGCATATTTTGTCTGATGTCGGCAAGTTCATCAGTGAACCATTTAAGCTTTTTAGATTTTGACCTGTTGCTATTTCTTTTTAGATGTGTGCAAGAGTGTCATAAATCAGTATATGTTTTAAAGAATTTATCAAAAATAGTTCTAACAGTTGTTTCATCTACATCAAACTTGTATACAAAGTCCCAGTTTACATTTCTTAGTCTGTCAGTAAATAGCTGAACATACTCCTCTTTCTGACCCCTCACCCATGTCGGGCATGGCTTATTGATGTCAGGCAAATTATTGTTACTTGACTGTTTAAAATGGTATTTGAGAAGTATAGAATTATGGTCTGCAAAGAGTTCATTTGTAATGCTAACACTATAAAAATCACTTGAAAAATTAACTATAATATTATCTAAACAAGCTTTGCCTCGTGTTGGTTTGTTATTAGTACAGAACAAATTTAAAGACCTGAGTGTAATTGTGTCAGAGACAGCAAAGAACGTGGAAGAGCAGTAGAATGGAATGGACAGGGTGTTGAAAGGAGCGTATAAGATGAACATTAACAAGGAGCAAAACAAAGGTAATGGAATGCAGTCTTAGAAAATCAGGCGAAGCTGAAGGAATTTGATTAGGTAACGAAACAATAAAGGTGGTAGATGAGTTTTGTTATATGGGCAGTAAAATAACATGGTCGCAGTACAGAGAATAAAAAATGCAGAATGGCGATGGGAAGAAATGCATTTTTGAAAAAGAGAAATTTGCTTTTCTGAACACATTTGTGTGAAGTGAAACATTGACAATAAATAACACAGGTTGACATGGATTCTGGGGATTTGAAAGTAAGTGGTGTTCTTTACTAAATTTGCACCCCTGAATATGAAAATCATATCAGTTTTTTTCCATCACCCTCAGTTTTTTCTGCACAGCTAACCCCCCTCCAACCCTACAATTGGCTGTGAAATCTATGTTATGCAGTGTCCACAACTACAGAAATGTGGCAACGTTGCATTTTTTGTGTGAAGGTGAGGCAGAGGGGGCTAATAAGCTTGGAGCTGAAGTTCCATTATCGCCACAGAAATCAGTAAGTGAGTGCTACAGCTACAAGAAGATGCTTTCACGCTTTCTTGTGAGTGGTGGTATTTCACTTGAGGTGTGTTAAAAATGTCAGGAAGGTAGTGTGTGAATAGCCCAGATACATTTTGTTATATCTGTGGAAATTATGTGATACGTGCAAGACGTCGACAAATAACAAAATTTGTGCAGAAGTCATATTTTGCATATTTCGGCATGAAGCTCGGTGATCAGGACAAGTCATCTGCTCCACACATTGTGTGCCATACATGTGTGGAGCAGTTAAGGAAATGGAGTGAAGGTAAAATCAAGTGCTTGAACTTCGCAATTCCTATGGTATGGGGTGAACAGAAGAATCATGTTGATGACTGTACTTCTGTATGACGAATGTAACGGAATACAACAGAAGAGACATGAAAAACATATCGTATCCAAACTTAGATTCGGCAATTAGACCTGTTCCTCATGGTCCAGGACTACCAATCCCATCCCCACCAACATCAGTGGATTCTCTTGAATTCTCTGAACCAGATGTAAGTCAAGAAACCAGTGAATCTGACTATTCTGAGTGTGGTACCGATAGTACCCCAAAAACTCTTACTCAAACAGAGCTTGGCAATTTGGTGAAAGACTTAGGACTCTTAAAAGATGCAGTACAACTACTGGGATCACATCTCAGTGAAAATAACTTACTTGCACACGGTACATCATATTCATTGTACAGAAATCGTGATAAAGATTTCAGGGAATTTTTTGTTGAAGATGGTTTAACAGTGTTCTGCAAAGACATCGCCGGATTAGTGATGAAAATGGGAGCTCAGAAGTATGAGAGCAAGGAATGGAGATTGTTTATAGATTCTTCAAAGCAAAGTTTGAAAGCAGTGTTGCTACATATTGGAAATGACCTAGGATCAATTCCAATTGTGTATTCAGTACATTTAAAAGAGACATACAATACCATGAAAATACTTCTACAAAATGTGAAGTACAAAGAACACCAGTGGCTTGTGTGTGGTGACTTTAAAGTGATTGGCATTCTTCTTGGTCAGCAAGCAGGGTACACTAAGATGCCTTGATATATGTGTGAATGGGACAGTAGAGCTTATCATGAGCGTTGGAGCAGGAGAGAGTGGCCTAAGAGGCAAAATCTGACAGTGGGATCAAAGAACATAGTGAATGAACATTTGCTTAATCCAGGTCATATTTTATTGTCTCCACTGCACATCAAATTAGGACTCATGAAGCAGTATGTTAAAGCACTGGACAAAATTGGAAAACTGTTTCCAATACCTGTGTAGGCAATTCCCAAATCTATCGGCTGCAAAGTTGAAAGAAGGGATATTTGTTGGACCAGATATAAGGAAGTTGATGTCTGATGAGCACTTTGGCAGTTCTATGACGGAAATAGAACTTCAAGCTTGGAGAAGTTTAAAAAATGTTGTGCTTCGTTTCCTTGGCCAGAATAAGCAGCCTGATTACAAGGAAATATTGGAAGACATGCTACAGTCCTTTAAACAGTTACGATGCAAGGTCTCTCTAAAACTACATTTTCTAATGTCACATTTGGCTGACACATCAGAGGAACTTAAAACTATGGAACATCGTTATCAAGGTCGTTGGGGAATAAACATGATGGCTGAATACTGTAGGTGAATCACACGTGAAGGAGAAGTGACACACAAGAGGAAGGATATCAAGTGTTCATTCACGGGCAAACGAAAATGGAAGTAATACCTCTACCTGGTAAGTGCCCACCATAAGATTTGCTTCTTATAATTCATATGCCTTTCTTCCAGTTTGTTTTTAACCACTTTACTGTTCCATTTCGTTTCCTTTGTCCCGTAATTGCTTTCCAATTTCCAATTTCATTGGGCGCAGAGTTAGACAATGGTGAATATGATGATGATAGTGGTGGTGCAAAAACCTGACCTGGTACAGAGAAACAGGCTGCAGATTTGTGATCAGCAGGGTCAGTTTAGTCAGAAATTCATATTTTCATGCAAACCCCAGACAAAAAGTCAAAATTTGTCGACCTGTGTAATTCAGACAGGAAGAGGATAGAAGCTTGAAATGTGTGCTACAGAAGAATGCTGAAGATTAGATGACTAGATCACGTAACTAATGAATAGATACTGAACAGAATTGGGGGGAAAAGGAGTTTTTGGCATACCTTGACTAAGAGAAGGGTTCAAATGATAGGACACATTCGTAGACATTAAGGAATCATAAATTTAGCATTGGAGGGAAGTGTGAGGGGAGAAGATGGCAGAGGGAGGCCAAGAGATAAATATAGTAAGCACATTGCTGTTCTTAAGAGGAAACAAAGAGGCTTGCTTAGGGTGGAGAGCTGCATCAAACCAGTCTCCAGACTGAAGGCAACGACAACGACAACTCTGCATGTTTTTCTGACATTCTCAAAATATTCTCCCAAACACTGACCTTTTCTGTAATTGCAGGTTTTATAGGCCATAACTTTACATATTTTGACCAGCATTCAGCTAATATTAAAGTAAGTATTACTAGTAGGTTACCGTCCTATGCTCCTTGGGAGTTGACTAAAACAATCTGCTGCCTTAAGGTCATGTAATCTTTTTGTATCTATGGGATACAATGGTTGTCATCTTTCTAACACATGCTTGATACAATTATATACTCCAAAGTATCCATATTCCTTATTGTAAATTGAATAAGCTGTATCTACTGTCATTGGATGCAAACTGTCCATAAAACACTAGTATTTCTCAGTCTCCATAAAAGAGCACCAGCATGCATGTTACATTCAGCTTTATAATCATTGATAACATTTTATTATTTTGCCATCAACTTCAAACAATAGATACTTGTGTACATGATTTATTTACATTTAACGTGTTCTGCAGGACTGATTTGAGGAGCAAGTCTCCATGGTCATGGAACAAGTCAGTACATCAGATTGTAACAAAAGAGTAGTAATGGAGAAAGTAAAATGTAATCCTATGAACACTACAGGTCTAAGCATAAGTAAAAGGAACCAAAATGTAACACAGATATTAGCTTTTTTTAATTTTATTTATTCCAGCAATTCCTCAACAGATTATGCAGAGAGAGCCACAAGGAAGCTTTTCAATTTAGCCTTGAAAGTGGGTGGATTACTACTAAGCTTTTTGAATTCTAATACTTTATGCATGGTTGTTAATCAGTGACTGTACAATATTAGACTTTTATAAACAACTACACCCCTCAGTTGCAAGTTACAATTGAATGTAACCCATGTTTCAGTGTCACAAAGGACACCTTCTTCAGACAATAGGAGGTAAAAAGGTTAACAATTACATGTCAAAGAAATTAAAAGTACAATAACATATCTGCCGTAGACAGATAGTCATACTGTAAAATAAGAACAGCAGCAAACAGTTGCTGTGGGCTGCATCCAGTCACTGTGATGGTTGATAAGCAACTGGATGTGCTAGTGTAGTGAGTGACTATGCACACTTGTTACCATCTAGTGGCCAAATTAATAATCAATAGAACAGCTAACTTACAGACCATAAAGGTAGGCATCTGAAAACTCCATATACGAGTAATTTGTTACATAAAACTGGACATATAGTGAAGGCACGCTATATACAGTAAAATTGATAAAATACAAAATAAACTTTTTTGAGCAGGGCCATGAAACCACATTAGTACATACGTCAGACAAACCAGACGTGATATCAGAGAAGAAAATGCATCTCAGAATCTGCAAGGATTAATCCATCTCAGATGCTTTAAAGTTATTAAAGCAATGGCTTAATTCCTAAAGCTAATACCATGCAGCTGCAACTGTTCATTAAGAAGAAGTCCGTCATTTAAGAACAAATGTTTGAAAATTTCTAATTCTTCCCAAATATTGAGATTCCGTTCCTTCTTCATTATGTGCAAAATTTCTAGATTTTCAATACTATTGGGAAAATGCCCTGAGATTAATAAATGGTCTGCCAAAGAGGAATTATGGGGACAGGAACCATTCTTCCTCAGGAAGTGTTCCTTACAATGAACTGGAAAAATCATCCTGTTTGTCCAATGCAATAGGCACGACTTGTAGTGCAGGAAAGCTTATAAACACCAGAATTTAGCAAAGGGTCAGTAATTGGCTTCAAATTATGGATTACATTTTTTTTTTTTTTTTTTTTTTTTTCCCCAAATTATTATTTATGGAAAGTGCGGCTCAGTAGCACAGTGGTAGAGTGCCAGACAACAAATCCAAAGGTCACAGGTTTGATTCTGGCCAGGTTGCCAGGTTCTAGGATGTTTATCTGTCACTTTCCACTTCTTTCACCTCTGGCAGTAGCACCGTGGTTCGGATCCCACGTTATACTGTAGGTCCCAGTATAACTGGCTGGGTAGGACAGTTCGAAGGCCAGAGGAAGGCAATGGCATACCACCTCCAAACAGGACCATGCCTAGTAAAGCGCTGTGGTGTTCAAACCAATCTTCGGATTGTTGACTGCTTTACCTATTTGTGGAAAAGGCGATCGGGTTTAGGCTGATCGCCTTTTCCACAAATAGGTAAAGCAGTCAACAATCCGAAGATTGGTTTGAACACCACAGTGCTTACATTTGTATTTGTTCCAAACCAATTTTTGAATCCCATATGACACAGGACCTAGAAATGGAATCGAAAAGAACAACATTTTAGCTACTTCTGGTGTACTCGTGAAAGAGACCAGAGTAGTGCCCAGCTATAGTTTTGATGAGAGTAACTTCTCTGTTGAAGTTTTCTTTAGAAAGAGGAATAGATAGTGCTCTGTAGATCGCTGAGAAAAAGAATGCATTTTTGTGAGAAGTTGGATGCGTGGAGAACACGGGAACAATTAGATCTGTTTGAGTCACTTTACGAAAAATATTGAAAAAATTCTATCATTGATAATAGTGTAAGATCCAAAAAATTTAATTGATGATCATCGTTTTCTTGTTCACAGGTGAAAGTGACATTTTCATGGAGATCGTTAAACAGATTGTATAGATGACTATTATATCGTCAACATATCTGCAATAAGACAAAATACCTAAATCAGTGGCTGAAAATGACTGAAACATTATTACTTCTAGTGAATTAATGAAGGTCAGCCAGGATTCTGGCTAACAGATAACACATGACCAGTTTTATGTAACAAGTTATATGGAGGCTTCAGATGCCTATCTTTATGGTATGTAAGTTAGCTGCTATATTGATTATTAATTTGGCCACTAGATGGTGACAAGCATGCATAGCTGCTTACTACACTAGCACATCCAGTTGCTTCTCCACCATCACAGAGTGACTGGATGCAGCCCATAGCATTTGTTTGCTGCTGTTCTTATTTTATGGTATGACCATCTACCTACTGCAGATATATTATTGTACTTTTAATTTCTTTGACATGTAATTTTAAACCTTTTTACCTCCAATTGTCTGAAGAAGGTGTCCTGAAACCTGGGTTACATTCAATTGTAACTTGCAACTGAGGGCTGTAGTTGTTTATAAAAGTTTTTGAATTCTTGTGACAGCTTATTAAAAATGGATGCCACAGAATATTGCACACCTTTCTGCACAGATTTGATTTCTGTCTATTATTGTTGTTGTTATGGTCTTCAGTCCGGAGACTGGTTTGATGCAGCTCTCCACCCTACTCTATCCTGAGCAAGCCTTTTCATCTCCTCATAACAACGACAACCCACATCTCTTTGAATCTGCTTACTATACGCGTCTCTTGGCCTCCCTCTGCGATTTTTACCCCACACACTTCCCTCCAATGCTAAATTTACGATTCCTCAATGTCTGAGAATGTGTCCTACCAAGCGATCCCTTCTTTTAGTTAGGGTATGCCAAAAACTCCTTTTCTCGCCAATTCTGTTCAGTACCTCTTCATTAGTTATGTGATCTACCCACCTAATCTTCAGCATTCTTCTGTAGCACCACATTTCAAAAGCCTCTATCCACTTCCTGCCCGCACTGCTTATCGTCCATGTTTCACTCCCGTACAAGGCAAGACTCCACACAAATGCCTTCAGAAAAGACTTCCTTACACTTAAATTAATATTCGATGTTAGCAAATTTCTCTTTTTCAAAAATGCTTTTCTTCCCATTGCCATTCTGCATTTTATATCCTCTGTACTGCGACCATCACATGTTATTTTACTACCCAAGTAACAAAACTCATCTACCACCTTCACTGTTTCGTTACCTAATCTAATTCCTTCAGCATCGCCTGATTTTCTAAGACCGCATTCCATTATTTTTGTTTTGCTCTTGTTAATGTTCATTTTGTATGCTCTCTTCAACACACTGTCCATTCCATTCAACTGCTCTTCCAGGTCGTTCGCTGTCTCTGACAGAATTACAATGTCATCAGCAAAACGCAATGTTTTTATTTCTTCCCCCTGAACTTTAATTCCTATTCCAAAATTTTCCTTGCTTTCCTTCATTGCCTGCTCAATGTACAAATTGAATAACATCGGAGAAAGGCTACAACCCTGTCTTACTCCCTTCCCAACTGATGCTTCCCTTTCATGCCCTTCGAGTCTAATAACTGCGGTCTGGCTTTTGTACAAGTTGTAGATAACTCTCCTTTCCCTGTATTTTACCCCTGCTGACTTCAGAATTTGAAAGAGTGTAGTCCAGTCAACATTGTCAAACGCTTTCTCCAAATCTACAAAGGCTAAAAATGTAGATTTGCCTTTCCTTAATCTATCGTCTAAGATAAGACGTAAGGTAAGTATTGCCTCCCGGGTTCCTACGTTCCTCCTGAATCCAAACTGATCTTCCCCTAGGTCAGCTTCTATTAGCTTTTCCATTCTCCTGTAGATAATTCGTGTTAAAATTTTGCAACCATGACTTATCAAACTGATGGTTCTGTAATTTTCACACCTGTCTGCACCTGATTTTTGGAATGGGGATTATTACATTTTTCTTAAAGCCTGAGGGTATTTCGCCTGTCTCATATATCCTACACACCAGTTCAAATAGTTTTGTCATGGCTGGCTCTCCCAGAGACTTTAGTAGCTCTGAGGGTATGTCATCTACTCCTGGGGCCTTGTTCCGACCTAGGTCTTTCAGGGCTCTGTGAAATTCATCTCTCAGTATAATATCTCCTATTTCATCTTGATCTACTTCCTCTTCCCTTCCTACAACATCGTCTCTCAGTTCATTTCCTTTGTAGAGCTGCTCTATGTACTCTTTCCACCTTTCAGCCTTCCCTTCTTTGCTGAGAACTGGTTTCCCATCTGAGTTCTTGATATTTGTAGAATTGCTTTTCTTGTCCCCAAATGTCTCTCTGATTTTCCTGTAGGCAGTATCTACTTTTCCCCTTCTTATACATTCTTCTACAGATTTGCATTTGGCTTCTAGCCACTCCTGCTTAGCCATTTTGCACTTCCTGTCAATCTCATTTTTTAGTCATCTGTACTTCATTTTGTCTGTTTCATTTACTGCATTTTCATATTTTCTCCTTTCGTCAATTAAATTTAGTATTTCCTGTGACATCCAAGGATTTTTTGTAGGTCTTGCCTTTCTACCTATTTTGTCCTCTGCTGCCTTCACTATTTCATCTCTCAATGCTACCCATTCCTCTTCTACTGTTTTATTTCCCCCTGTTTCTGCCAATTGTTGCCTAAATCTCCCTCTGAAATTCACCAGAACTTCACTTTCCTTCAATTTATCTAAGTCCCATCTCCTTATTTTCCTACCTTTCTGCAGTTTTTTCAGTTTCAGCCTACAGTTCATGACTAACAAGTTATGGTCAGAGTCTATATCTGCCCCTGGGTATGTCTTGCAGTTTATAACCTGATTCCGGAATCTATGTTTTACCATTATAAAATCTATCTGATACCTTCCAGTGTCTCCTGGTCTCTTCCAAGTATACAACCTTCTTTTGTGATTCTTAAACCACGTGTTTGTTATGATTAAATTATGTTCCGTGCAAAATTCTACCAGGCGACTTCCTCTTTCATTCCTTCTGCCCAGTCCATATTCACCTACTATTTTTCCTTCTCTTCCTTTTCCTACTACCGAATTCCAGTCACCCATCACAATTAAGTTTTCCTCTCCCTTAACTGTCTGAATAATTTCCTTTAGCTCCTCATATATTTCTTCTATATCCTCATCATCGGCAGAGCTAGTTGGCATATAAACCTGTACTACTGTTGTCGGTGTTGGCTTCGTATCTATCTTGACAATGATAATGCGATCACTGGGCTGCTCATAGTAGTTTACCCGCATTCCTATTTTCTTATTCATTATCAGTCCTACTCCTGTGATACCCCCAACTGATTTTGTATTTATAATCCTGTACTCACCTGACCAGAAATCCTGTTCATCCTGCCACCGAACTTCACTAATCCCCACTATATCTAACTTCAACCTATCCATTTCCCTTTTTAAATTTTCTAATTTTCCTACTCGATTAAGGGATCTAACATTCCACGCTCCGACCCGTAGAATGCCAGTATTGTCTTTCCTGATGATAACATCCTCCTGAGTAGTCCCCGCCCGGAGATCCAAATGGGGGACTATTTTACCTCCGGAATATTTTACCCGAGAGGATGCCATCATCATATTTTCATACAGTAGAGCTGCATGTCCTCGGGAAAAGTAACGGCTGTAGTTTCCCCTTGCTTTCAGCCGTTCGCAGTAACCGTATGGCAAAGCCACATTAGCTGATGTTACAAGGCCAGCTCAGTCAATCATCCAGTCTGTTGCCCCTGTAACTACTGAAAAGGCTGCTGCCCCTCTTCAGGAACCACACGTTTGTCTGGCCTCTCCACAGATACCCCTCCGTTGTGGTTGCACCTACGGTACAGCTATCTGCATCGTTGAGGCACGCAAGCCACCCCACCTCGGCAATGTCTGTGGTTCATGGGGGTGGGTCTATTATTAACTGAATGAAAACTGCTAACTCTTGGAAACAATCAAATTATTATTAGCAACATATAACATTAATTCTGCTATAAATACCCTTTTTGAATCAGAGGAGTTCCCCAAAAAAGTAACACCATACACATAGACAAATGAAAATAAGCAAAATAGACTGCTTTTTATGTTGAACTACCACTTATTTCAGAAATGTTCGGATGGTAAACAATGCAGCATTTAGTTTTTCGTCAAGGTGCTGAACATGGGCTTTCCATGACAGGATACTATCTATCTATTTGAATGCCTAGAAATTTGAACTATTCAGTCTCAATTATCATGTGCCCATGCTCTGTAATTGAAATGTCAGTTTTTGTTGAACTGTGTATTAGAAACAGTCTTATTGTGACTTAGCGTCAGTTTATTTTCTACAAACCATGCACTTATTATTTGATACTGCATCAGTATTCCTAACAATATCTTTCACTGTGTCATTGGCAAACAGAAATATCTTATTATTATTATTTTAATGACAAACAGCAAACAGCAACAGCAACAGCAAATATTTATTTATAATTGAATATCTAGATTTTTGTCTCTGTGCAGCCATTCTAAGTGCTTCAAACGCATGGTTTAAAACATATAAAACTTTTCAATGTTCATGTTGAAGATGAAGTACACAGACTGAGCCAGCTGTTACTGAACCAGATGGCTCAGTGTGAGCTTCATCTCCAACATGAAGATTGGAATGTTCTGTGTGTCTTAAACCACTTTTTCACAACAATGAGAATGGTTGCACAGTTACCAAAATCTAGGTATGCAATAACACACAAATATTTGCAACTGATTACTGTTCATCGACAGTCGTCGAGCACAATATGGAATCAAATGTGACAATATTAGAATTACCTTTTATATTAGAAGACATATCATTCATATAAATGAGAGACAACAGTACTTACTGCTGTCTGTTTCTAAAGAAAGTGAGCCAATTGTGAGCTACTCTCCTTAGTCCATAATGATCCAACTTCTGCAACAATACCTTGTGATCAACACACTCAAACACTTTCGTTAAATCAAAGAATATGCCTAGCATTCGCAGCTTTTTTTTATTTAATCAATCAAGTGTCTTAAAGAGAAAAGAAGAGAATATATTGTTTTCAGTTGTTAAACCACATCTGAAAAAAAAAAATGTACATTTGACTGCAATTTATGGGAACTTAAATGGTTGGTTCACCTTGAATATCCTCTCCGGGAGACACCACCTTGACAAAGCACTATCTGTGTGGGTGGAGAGGCTTGCGTATCCGTGTGAAGCTGAGGGCTATACCGAAGGCCTCAGCTAATGGATCAGACCAAGCGTGTCCCACAACGTCCTGTCTTCCTTATCCTCTCCCAGTCCTTTTCCAATTCCTTTCCCAACCCAAGGTGTGATGCGATCCGTGCTGAGGGGTGCGTGACACATGGGTGGATGTGTCTCAAACGGAGCCTAATGGATACCGGGCGACCCCCCTGAGTAAGTAGCCTTGCACCACGTGGGGTTATCGTGGTGTGGACCATATAAATCCCCAAATCTCGTGGGAGTAAGATGATCACAGAGAAAGAAAGTATTTTAAAAGAATCTGAGGGGCAATCTGAGACCTCAGATACTCAGGCATCGGGATCAGGACCAATGGAGTGCACTCCTACTTCTGAATCAGGGTCTAGACCTGAGCAAGAAGTGGAAACTGTAATAGATAAGTTGGACCACATTAGGATTAAGGCCTTGTCTGGAGCTCAGAGGAGGAAACTTCTCAAGGAACAGAAGCAAAAGGAAGGAAAAGAATGGCTTCCTAAGCATAAGTGGAGGGAATCAAAAGGGCTTGAGCCCAAGACCCCCAAAAAGAAACTGTCTCAGGTCTAAGGGGATACACAGACCTTAAAGGCAATAATGGCAGCAAGATGGGGACTGGAAGTTCTGCAGATAAATCTGCAGCACAGTAAAGGGGCCACTGCTGCCCTGAGCCGTCACCTGGGGAGACAGGAGGTGGACGTGGCCCTGATACAAGAACCCTATTTATACAAAGAGGGTGTTTTGGCCCTCGGTGGTACTGGAGGTAAACTGATTTATGCTAGAAATCTAAAAAACTCCAGAACATGCATTTACATTAGAAATGGAATACCTTTCATACCAATGATGGATTTTTGTTCCAGGGACCTGGTGACCATCAGGATGCAGCAACGTGAGGAAGGTATCACGAGGGAAATTGTTTTGGCCTCAGCATACCTTCCTTACGAAGACAGCTCTCCTCCTTCTTTGGAAGTGAGGAGACTGACAGAAGCCTGCCATCGGCAAGGTGACGAACTGTTGGTGGGATGTGATGCCAATGCTCACAATCTATCATGGGGCAGCAAGGACACCAACAGTAGAGGTGAGCACCTTCTTGAATTTCTCCTATCTAACAACTTTGAGATCCTGAATAGGGGTGATGAACCTACATTCAGGAATAATAAAAGGGAAGAAGTAATTGACATAACTTTTGGTTCCATGATGATGGGAAGTTACGTCAAATAGTGGCATGTGGTCCTGGAGCCATCTTCATCAGATCACATGTATATTAAATTCAAGGTTGAAATGAGAACCAGGCAGACCATGGCCTATAGAAATCACAGGAAAACGGACTGGGAGACATATAGGAGAGACCTTGACTTCAGCCTATCGGAAATTAAAACTTCGATAAGGAATCCAGCAGAGTTTGAGGAAGTAGCAGAGGCCGTAACCTCTGCTATAGTGACCTCATACCAGGATAACTGCTCAATCACCAAGAAGTGCACAAATAGGAGTGTGCCTTGGTGGAATAATAACCTGGAAATGCAAAGGAAACAGGTACGAAGACTGTTTAACCTTGCGAGGCGCAAAGGACAATGGGCAAAGTATTGTGAGGCCCTTGCCAATTACAACCTTGCCATCAGACGGGCAAAGGAGGCATCCTGGAAGGTATTCTGCGAGGAAGTGGAGGGCACAGCTGCTCAAGCGAGACTTCATAAAATCCTCACTAGGGTACCAACTAATCCAGGAGGAACATTGAGGAAGGAGGATGGGGAGTATACAAAGACAGCACATGAAACGCTGGAACTGCTCCTCAAGACTCACTTTCCTCAATATACTCTGGGGGATAACTCAGACCAGAATGCGATTCCTGAGAGACAACGGTTCTCAGGTATTCGCAAAGAGGACTGGGATTTGGCCAAGGAGTGTGTCGATTTCAGTAAGGTCCGATGGGCGGTGGGAACATTTCAACCATTCAAGTCACCTGGCCCCGATGGAATCTTTCCAGCTCTCCTGCAACAAGTGGGAGAAAATCAGTGAAGGTTGTCTTCATTCCAAAACCAGGGAGAATTGATCATACCAAGGCCAAGGATATGAGACCAATCAGCCTGTCCTCCTTCATTCTTAAGACATTGGAAAAGCTGGTTAATGTGCATGTTGGAGAAAGGAGGTAAAGTAGGGCTCCTCTACATTCAAACCAACATGCATATCAACCAGGTAAATCATGTGAGACAGCTCTCCACCAACTCGTTGGGAAGGTGGAGAATTTCTACACTTTCAGGAAATAGCCCTCTGTATCTTCCTGGTCATTGAGGGGTCTTTTAGCAACACAACTTTCGATTCCATGGTTAGGGCAGCAGAGGTGCATGACCTAGGGACCTCTATATGTAGGTGGACTAGGGCCATGCTCAGTGGAAGAAAGGTAGAGGCTACTATGATGAATGAAAAAATGGTAATCAGCACCACTAGGGGTTGCCCGCAAGGAGGAGTTCTTTCCCCTTTATTGTGGAATCTAGTGGTGAATGATCTCATTGGAGAATTAAAATCTAGGCAGTACTTTTGCCAATGATACGCAGATGATCTTGTCATAATAATACTTGGCAAATTTGCTGACACAGTGAAGAATATGGCACAAGGTGCATTGAACATTGTGCAAGACTGGTGCAGAAAACAGGAACTGGGGGTTAGTCCTAAGAAGACTGTTGTACCATTCACAAAGAAGCACATCCAACACTCAAGTTGGAATCTAAAGATTTTCAATGAAGCGCTACCTATGAAGGGGACAGTGAAATATCTAGGGGTTACCCTAGATGAGAAACTGACATGGACCCCTCACATTAGGAATATTTGCTCCAAGGCAAAAGGTACTCTTGTGAGTACCAGGAGAGCTTGTGGCAAAAATTGGGGCCTGAGCCCCAAGGGTATGCACTGGATATACACCACAGTGATTAGACCCAGGATCACCTATGGGGCGGTCGTGTGGTGGAAGAAGGTAGTACAGCAGGTTGCTGCTAAGGAGCTTGGTAAGGTGCAGAGATTAGCCTGCTTAGCCATAACAGGCGGAATTAGCAGCACACCAACTGCTGGGATGGAAACCATGCTGGATGTGCCCCCATTACACCTTTTGGTCAAGATGGAAGCAGCAGCTGGTGCATACAGATTCAAAACTGGCAACAACTGGAACTCTTTGGGATATCCACAATCACACACTAAAATAGTGAGTGTGGTAAATATAGGAAAGGTTGGGGAAATGCCAGCTGACTACATTATAACCCCATACTGCTTCAACAAACCTTTCAATATAACAATTGGAAGTAGGGAGCACCGTACAGTGGATATTGTCTGGTTCAGTGTTGGGTCAAAATCAGACCAAGGCGCTGGGGCCGGGGTGCAGCCAAGTCTGGAGGGCGTCATCTCTTTAGAGAAACTGGCCTCAGTATTCCAGGCCAAAATCACTGCCATCAGGGTATGTGTGGAGGAGAATTAGTGTAGGTGCTACAAAGATCGTAGCATCTATATCTATTCAGACAGCCAGGCAGCCCTGAGATCACTGGCAGCTCCTGCAACAAGGTCTAAAATTGTTGCAGAATGTCACAGGGTTCTGGTGGAGCTAGGGGAAAGCAATAGGGTAAACCTATTGTGGGTCCCTGGCCACTCGGGGATCAGTGGCAATGAACATGCCGACAGATTAGCCAGGATGGGGGCAAAGACTCCATTTATTGGACCGGAACCTGTCCTGACAATCACCAAGGCAATGATCAAATTGGAGCTATGTAACTGGCTCAGGTGACAGTACGTAGAATATTGGACCAAAGTCTATCAACAAAAACATGGCAAGGTAATGATGCCAAAGCCATGTTTTAAAAGAAGCTCTACAATCCTGGGTCAGAACAGGAGAGAGATTAGACTCATGGTTGGATTGCTGACTGGCCATGGGAATTTCAAAAAACACCTACATACAATGGGAATAACAGAAGAGGACCCTAAATGTAGGATCTGTGATGACGGTGATGATACTGCATCACATCTCATCTTCAAATGCATTGTATTGGAGAGTAAAAGGCACAGAACATTTGGGACAACCAGACCCAAAGAAATTGTGTCTAATAAAGAACTGGTAAAGGGACTCCTTGCACTTTTCAAGGGCATTGGTTGGCTTTACTAGACATACAGGGAGCGATACCGCACAATAAACTTAGTTTCGGTGCGGGCAGTGGCGGGTTGGACCAAGACTGTTTTGGCTTCCCTGAAAAAATCAAATCAAGTCAAATCAAACCTTGAATATAGAGCGTATTCAATAACTTTAACAAACACTGATGGCATAGAAATAGGTCTGAATTTGTCTACATGATCTCTTTATCCCTTTTTATAGAGTGTTTTCACTACCAAGTACTTCATTCTGAAAGGAAAAATTAGGGCTAAGTACTGGGCTAACAAATGTTGAACAATACCTAAGTATTCTGCTAGATACCACATCATATCCATAAAAGTCCTTAGTCTTTAGTGATTTAATTAGTTACTCAATCTCCCCCTTGTCAGTATCATAGAGGAATATTTCAGGTAACAGTCTCAGAATTCTATTTTCTAACAAAGGAATGGTCAGACTTGTCATATCGAAACCTGTGTTATTTTTACCAATGTGAGTTAACATTGAAGGAAGTCTGTATGCAGACTGTTAGCTGCTAACATGACCTGGAAGTCTGTAAAAACTTTTATAAAGTATGACATTATTGTCACATGGTTTCCGTGCTTATAACTGCCTGTTGTACAACCCTGACCTCTCTCGCTACCGTTATACCAATGTCATTTAGGGACAAGGTGGTGTTAGCTATGCGCCACTCTCCTGCCACAGCAGTGAGAGAGCTGATTCGCCCAGTGAAAGTGATCGTACAATAATTAATAAATACAATAATAATAAATCCGTTGACAAATGTAGCTGATACGTTATCTACAACATTCTTTCCAAGTAACTATAAAATAGACACAAATACATATACTGTTTAGAACACGCCAAACTTTTATTTCTTGTAATTACCGCAAAAAAGTGAAATATTGATACAATTTCAAAACATAGTTTTTTTTGTGCACCAAGAACATACAAGCAAAGACAACATATGACAGCCCTGCGAATCACAGACATTGTTAGAGGTCCGTAGAAAAAACTCAGCCAGAGTTAAGAAGGAATCAGGTCTAATATCAGTATATTTTGAGGTGTGCCACACATATTTAATCACATTTTGAAACAGTGGGGAGGTAAATTGATAATGTATGACTGATTGCAACTTGAGAATATTGTCACGGTGATAGATAGGAAATTGCAGTGATTTGCACACAATAATTTTCTCTGTTAGTTTTCCATAAAATGTCTTCCACTGGAGGAAAAATTCTCTAACGGTTGAATTACATTCATCGTGACGGGTGGAATCTGAAGTATCTCTACTTATTTGTCAGGGTGAGCTCGAAATACAGTTTTTAATGAATCAGAACTTTTATGACCTGACCACAAATCTAGAAGGAGAAGAGATTTGTTCCCGCAGAATGGAAGAAAAGCATGACGCATGAAAAGTGTAACATTATCATTTCCCATTTTTCCAGACTTCGATGCGTCTACCATAAGATTGTCTGCGTAGAACATTGTTTGTTCGACATGTGTTTCAAAATGTCCAATTGGTTCTTGAAGACACACATATAGTTTAGGCAGCAATGAACCATCCAGACTAATTATGGGCATTATAGTGTATGAATGGGTGACTGCAGCTGTGGAATGTGCAATTGCCTCAATATATTTTTCCCCTTTGAATGACCATGTTCTTTTTACATGCATTTCTTTTTGAAAACCTGACTGATTTGCATTGTAAACATAAGATTCACTAAAACTGACGATCTTATTTTTTGCAGTCGTAAGAAAAGTTTCTATCATTTCCATTTGAGTCACTTCATTTTCCGACTTGTTTCTCGACACGAATTTTGTTATTTTTCATGCCACAATTTTATGTGATCTTTTGAAGCGACTAATCCAACTTTGAGAAGCTGTAAATTCTTTAGCGCCTATCACGTTGACAATCTCTAACACCCAATCACACAAAGTTGTGTCGCAGACACTCAATGACTGGTGTCTGTCATCAGTAAATTGCTCAAAAAGTCACGCTTTTATCTCTGTCGCAATTTCCAGTCGACTCTTACATCATCCAGAGACTTCCTTTTTCCATCTATATTATTCATGTTCAGAACAGACAAAGTGATACCTATTTTGAACAGTACTGACGGTTAGGCATTTCTTACCACCTTCGTTCAACTAATACTTCACCGCTTTTTCTTTGTCTGATAACGTAATTGTAGTTGCCGGTGTTGCTTTTGGAGATAATTGATGATGGTACTATCACTCGAAGAGTCTTCATGAGTGCAACTTTCTTTCGTTTCTTCACCATCTGTAGATTCACAGTCTGCAATATCATGTGTTTCAGTCATTTCTGGCCACATGTCTGCACTATTTACATGCTCGTCTAGAAGTTTTACTACTATGTCGCACATCACATAGTCTTCACGTGTGTTTTCTACTGAGTGCTTCATTTGGCGTCTGAGTTATATCTCCATGGCAAGCAGCAAAACATCTACAGTGTTTGCCATCACCTGTGAGGGGAGATTGAATGTTCACCGTAAAGTGGCTTGTGGAGTATAGATGTGGATGTACAGAATATCTTTCACATCTCTAACTAGTTTCAGGATGGTATGTTTTGAAATATGTGCCAGAATTGAAAAGGAAGTGCATGCCACAGAAACGAATATTCGTTTCTCCTTTCCACCAAAACCGTGCAGCGATATTCCTCTTTAGTGAACACCGCGATAAGACGACCGCACCTCGCCATTTCCAGGTGTGGCTAGCCGTAACCGCAGCGCCAAGCAAGAAAAACAGCCATTTTCGTGATTGTTTTTAGGTGACTTCCAGGTCATGTCAGCAGCTAACATTCTGCATACAGACTTCTTTCAATGTTAACTAACAGTGCTAAAAAAATCAATACATGTTTCGGCATGACAAGTCTGACCATTCCCCTGTAAGAGAGATATATGATTACCTGTAGAAGCCAAGGTAGGAGGTGCGTCGGAGGTGCCTCGACGTCCATCAGGACGATATTGTAGTCCGGGGACGCTGGACCCGGCAGCGAGCGATGTGGCTGTGCTCCCTGGCGACGAACTGGGTCTGGAATCAAGAAACTCGAGACAGGATCACGCGGCCTGTGCAGGTGCAATTGATTTGTGTGGCGCCGCAGCTCCGACCCTGTGGAAGAATGTACAACATACATATTGCGACCGAGGATGCACTGCATGGTGCCCGGCATCCAATGGTTCTTCCCAGCAAACACCTTGTACGGCACCGGCATAGAAATCTGAAAACGTGTAGCGCCATACGAACCGACTCGGTGCGTGGGAAGGTGCAGCAGGTGAAGGAGAGTCTGGTGACGGCGGCCGTGAGCAGCTCGGCAGGAGAAGGGCCGTCATGTGGCATGCACCAGTACGTAGACAGGAAAATGTGAAGAGCTTGCTGCCTGGAGTGCTGACCTTTTATCTTTTCCATGTGAGACTTGAATGTTCGAACGAAACGTTCTGTTTCACCATTGGACTGAGTGTGAAAAGGTGTGGTGGTTATATGCTGGATGCCATTCACACGACAAAACGGTTGAAATTCCGCACTAATAAACTGTGGTCCATTGTCACTGACGATAGTTTCATGCAAACACTCGATGCAAAACACTGATGTTAAGGCACTGATTGTACTAGATGCTGTCATTGAGTTCATGGCAATCACGAAAGGAAATTTGCTGAAAGCATCTACAACAATTAACCAGCGCGTATTCCAGAAAGGTCCGGCAAAGTCAATGTGCAAACATTACCATGGTCCCTTGGGGCGTGGCCAGTCTGAGAAATGTTGTGGAGGAGCTGCCTGATGCTCCACACAAACAGTACATTGTGACGTCATGCTCTCTATCTGAGCGTCCATACCAACCCAGGTACAATGATGTCTGGCCAATTGCTTTGTCCTAAGAATATCCCAATGTCCTTGATGCAGAAGGCATAACACTTCTCGTTGCAGGGAACGAGGAACAATCACTCTTGCTTGGTCGTTGTCAGTATGCAACAACAGAACACCCTGACTTAAAGATAATGTATGACGTTGTGCAAAATAACGTCGAACCAGAGGCCGATCAATGTCTTTGGCTCTGGCAGGCCACCCTGAGCGAACAAAATGTGCTACTACACTTAGGTCTGCATCCCAGCTGGTTCCTGTGCAACCCGACGAGAGTTCAAAGGGAAATCTCCGACAGTGGAAGCATCTCTGGTGTCTATCTGACAACATGCCATTTCTGAAGAATCAAACGACACATCCTGGCCAACCAGAAGTCAGGAAAGTGTGTCCGCGTTGGCATGTTGAGTGGTTGGTCGGTACAAAATCTCATACTGATAATTTGACAATATCAAGGACCATCTCTGAAGCTTTTGTGCGGTTCGTGACGGAATTGGCTTTGTGGGTGAGAACAACAACGTGAGAGGCTTGTGGTCTGTCAACAAATAGAATTTTCTGCCATAGAGATAATGATGAACTTTTGTGATGCCGTAAATGATTGCTAAGGCTTCCTTTTCTATCTGACTGTAATTCTGTTGCGTTGGCGTCAGTAGCTTGGATGCAAAGGCAATGGGATGATCGTGAGAACCAATATGATGCGACAGTATTGCACCCAGACCGTACAATGAGGCATCCACTGCTAGTACTACAGGCTTCTGTTGTCAAAGGGAATCAAACATGCATCACTGAGTAATGCAGACTTTAATTTGTCAAAGGCAACCTGACAATCTTTAGACCATACAAAAGGAACATTCTTCCTACGTAAGTGATGCAGTGGAGCTGCAATCTGAGAGGCATTGGGACTAAATCTGAAATAATAGTTAAACTTTCCCATTACTGCTTGCAATTCGTGCACATTCTTAGGAGGAGGCAAGTCTTTGACTGCTCTAAGATGTGACTGTAAGGGATGAATTCCTTGGGCATTAATCACATAGCCTAGGTACTCTATTTCAGTCTGGAAAAATGAACACTTTGCTTTATTACAACATAGACCTGCTGCAGTCAACACATTGAAAAGGCACTCCAGGTTTGATAAATGTTCTTCAACTGTGCGCCCTGAGACCACAATATCATCTAAATAGTTCTAACAGCAGGGTACAGAAACTGTCAGCTGTTCCAAAAAGTGCTGAAAAATAGCGGGGGCGGAAGAACTGCCAAAGGGTAGGCTTTGAAATAGAAAAAAGGCCCATGTGAGTATTAATGATGAAAAACTTTTTTGAATTGTCATCAAGTGGAATCCGTAAGTATGCCTCTGCTAAATCAATCTTGGAAAAGAAGCAAGACTGTCCTAATTTGTCCATTAGTTCGTCAGGTCTGGACAGGGGATAAGTGTCTACAATTGTTTGACTGTTCACTGTTGATTTAAAGTCCGCACAGAGACAAAGTTTTCCTGTCGGCTTTGTTATAATTACTAAAGGCGAGGCCCACTGACTCGCAAAACAGGAGAAATCACCCCACTATCCTGCCAACGTTTAAGTTCTTCGGCAACCTTATCACGAATTGCGATAGGCACTGGTCTAGCTGTACGAAATTTTGGTACTGCAGATTCTTTTAAAGTTACATGTGCCACGAAGTCTTTTGCACAACCTAATTCGGCGAAAACAAGTCACTATATTTTTCACACAGTGCATTAATTTTGTCCTAAGGCACCACTGACGAAATTTGCAGTACATCTCTTTGAGTTGATAAACCAAACAAATCAAATGCATCTAGTCCAAAAATGTTCTGTGTAGATTTGGCCTGAAGAACAACAAAAGCAACTGTCTTTGTTACACCTTGAAAAGAGGTGGGCAGGCTACACATTCCTAGCACGGGAATATTTTAACCTGTATATGCTGTTAGCACTTGTTGAGATGGCAACAATTTTGGCGAACCCAAAAGTTCATAAGTATCTTTATTTATTAATGTGACAGCGGAACCGGTATCAAGCTGAAATTCCACAGTCTTATTTTCTATGCACTAGAGTCACAAAAAGTTTTTGCTTGTGGCACTCGACAGGTGCGCGAATGTGGGCAACGTCTGATACAGCTTGTTTGCTGGGCTTGCGCATGTGCGGGCTGCGTGCTGTAGGAAGCAGTGCAGAATCGGCACACAGTGGATTAACAACACTGTCACTAGATGGCACTACCGCCGGATCAGTGTCCGCGCAATGCGAGGCTGCTACTGCACTAAAATTACTTTGATTAGCTACACCAAGTCTACTGTCACTAGCTACACAGTACTGGGCACTTTTACAAGGAGAAGTTGTAGAAGGCACTAGGTTCACTACAGGATTACACTGTACATAGTCATTTTGCTTGTCCCGAACCCTTTTCCGTTGCACTGTTTTACACGTTCGTCGGTGCTTGCGACGTGGCTCACTACATAGTTTTGCCGTAGGCGCAGAACTACCTTGCATTTGAGAATCAAGAGAAGCACTGTCCAAATCCACAGCATGTATGATATTTACCGAATGAACTGTTCTCGCACTCTGCGAAGCACTGTTCCTAACGGCACCGTTCTTTGAATTTACATTCTGCATACACACTGACTGAACATGTCCCGATTTGCCACATCGATAACAGGTTGCGTTGCGACTAGGGCAATGCGCACGCTTGTGGCGAGATACACACTGGGGGCAAGACTTACGAACATTTTTCTAATAAGAGCGTTGACGCCCATTATACACATTACTTTTTCTAATACGATGGAGTGACCTTTGTGTCGCACTTTTACACTGACTACTGTTCACTGTCTGTTCAGCATGGCCGGTAGAAAAATAGGAATCACTAGTGCTATACTGAGAACTACAGCTCATTGAATTTACACTGTGGCTTTGCATTTCTACATCTGCTAAGTCAAAATCATCCTGCGCTTCTATAAGCTGCAGTACACTGTCTAATGCAGGGTCAGACTGTTTCAAAATTGCTGCTCTAATTCTGGGATCCTGAATGTTCTGCGTGATAGCGTCTCTCAACATCATGTCACACTAAGAAAGTCCACAAGAGCAAGTAAATTTACATTTGCAGGTTAAGCATTTCAGTTCCGTAATCCACTGCTGGTGTGACTGCTCTGGTAATTTTTTTAGTCTGAAAAATCGGTACCGTGCCACAGCTACGAGAACTTTTCTCTCATAATGAGCATACAGTGCTTCTACAATTTGATCGAATTCTAGAACACGAGGAGATGCGTGGGGGAAAAGTTTCTGCAGTAACATGAAGGTTTTTGTGCCAACTACGGCGAGAAAGAAGTGTTTGATTGTCAGACCTGTTAGTTGATGAGCTGCGACGAGTTCTTGAAATTGAGCGAAGTTGTCGCTCCATCCTTCCTCACGTTCGTTGTACTGGCAGAACGTAGGGAGCGGCGCAGTGGCAGGTGTGGGCTGCTGAAGCGATGGCTGGTTTTGTTGTGGTGGTGAGCTGCCTGTGCCATTAACTGCGACACTGCTTGAAGTAGTTGCGTGATTTGCGCCGTCTGTAACTGAATAATTTCCATTAAGTTTGGGTTCGGGGTAGTGGCCATGCTGACCGATTAGGCACCGCGCATACAAGAAAAGTAGTACAAAACACAAATGCAAGATAAATGAGGATGCACTGCAACAAAAAAAGTCCACAAAACATGTAACAAAATATCTTTCCCCAAAATTCTTATAATAAGGTTGGGTGGGCGGGAGCAATTTCTCCGACTGCTGCTGTCTGGCTACTGCAAGCGGGCTGGTCCAAGGTTCTTCTATCACTCCTTGTCGCCACTTTTGTGTCCCAGCCTCGTCGCCGCTTTTGTGTCTCGTTTCTGTCGTAGGTGTTGATGGCTGAGTAGAAACACTGACACAGGAATAAAGGATGCACGCTTGTGCAGGTAGGAGGTGACCAGCCAGTGGGACAGCAGAAACTAGAAACACTATTGTAAATTAGAATGAGATATATATTTCTTAGAGACTTAGTAATACTTCACTTTTACATAGTTCTTCACTGCAGAATGCTGATACATAGATTATATAGAGGCCTGCCTACTAATGATTTCTAGTGCCTATCCGAAAGCCAAGTCCTAACTGGTGCCTATCTGATTCCCAAGTGTTAACTTGGTTCCTATCTCAGTCCCAAGTGAACGATGTCGTCCAGTGGTGGCCATGAGTGGGATCGCAGCAGAGGGCGATCATGGCTGACATCGTAAGAACGCTGCGCCGTGCGTGCATGGCGGCGTGTGGCGAAAGTAGGTGGCGCACACTTTAGACGCCATACTTACATTCTTATTCCTCCTGTCACACGCCCAGACTGCCTTTTAGTGGTGATACATTGTTTTGAGCTTTCTAATGAAAAGAAGCTTTCAAAGAGCATGGGAAATGTCTCAAGGAAGGCATTATATTGTCACATTGAAAACTGCAGGTTGTCTGGAATTTGAAGGGTATAAGAGCATAACACTTTACACATAGAAAACGTTTATTGCTAACACAAGTATACACTCAATACAGACCTCCTACTTGGAGTGCTCCACTATTTACACATAGTAAGAATGGAACTTACAAGTACATCAAACATAAGAAACATGTAGAACATTATAGAAATACAAAGAAATAAATTTTTTTCTGCACAACGCTGGATTTGAACTAGGGACTGCAAGCACAGTGATCTGCGATGTGAACCACTGCACCAAGCTTTCGTTGGAAGACTCACGGCAATATTTATCATCTATTATTTGTTCAGCACTATAAACACTCTGTGAGTCTTATTCATTATGTTTGAAAAGGCTTTTATTGCAACTTTATTACTTTTTCTAAATAGTTTACAATTATATTAACAGCTATTTGAGCACCAAATTTGTGCATTGTGGTCTTAAAGGCTACTCACTATTCTGCTAACAGAATGCTTTTCTAATAATAAATAATGTGCAAAAATGTTGGTTTAGGTTGTGCTGCTGTTTCCCTGCACTCCCATTGGAAATACTACTGTTTGCAGAATTAGAGATATCTAAAAGCATCCTTTTTCTTGCTCAATCATTTACACAATTAATATTGAAATCACCACAACTAAGGTTTTGTGCTTCCTATAAAGTGAACATAGAACTCTCCCTACCTTGAGCAGAAATATTTTAAAATCAGAGTCAGTGGACCTATAAATAACAAAAATTAGAAGTTTCAGTCACACTTTTACAACATTCAAATATATTTTCAGTGCAGTGTTTAGGAACATCCATGGACACAACTGTAATAACGTTTTTCACATGCATAGCCACTCCCCCACACTGCAAAGAATTGCTAGATAAACAGACAGCTAATTTGTTCCCTGCTGAAGGAAGCCTCTCAATTTGACATTATTTAAGAAGCTCTGAAATACCAGGAGTCAACATCTCTAATACCTTGTATATTTTGGTGAAATATACTAATTCCTCTGTTATTTGGATACATGACATTTACTGAATCTGGTCTCTTTGAGGGACTTCCTTTATGCAAAATACCTATCAGCTGTCTTCAGTCTAAAAAAGGTGCAGCTCTAACACCCACTATGACAAGAATTTTCCCATGAGTGAATACCCCCTCCACTACACTGTTACCTATAGGCTTTGCCAACCATCCCTCTTGAGGTACACGCTGTGCGTAGTGAAACCCAACCTGCAGATAGACTCCACAGGTACCACTGAAATTTAAGGCATGCCTTCTCCCATTAGCACCTCAACAAGCCTCATTTTAATATGCCTGTCAGCTGAATTAAGATGAGGTTGATCATGACACTGAAACAGTTGCAAAAAATGCATATTTATGCAGCCAGTTTCAGCAGCAATCTGTTTCAGATCACCACCTACATCATACTCCCATCCCTATCAAGACTATTTCAGCTGTGCTCCTGATCCTCTTCCGAAAAGTACTTTCACCACCCCTATGTTACCAGCCACCTGATCGAACACTGCACTAGGATTCACAATGTTGGTTATCTGGTTCTCACTCTCCAATACTTCTGCGATGCCAGCTACCTAACGACAGAACCTCCTCCTTTCTATTAACCTTTTGTACTGCATTATTTTCCTAACAGCTGAAGTGTACTGCATATTACCTACACCTAAAGCTACAGAAGGCTCCTCTCCACTTAGTTCTTACAGTTGGTCAAATCTATCTTTCACACCAATGTGAAACTATCTGCAAACCACCTCTTTCTAATTGCCTTTTTGCCATCTGCTAGTTCCCATTCCCCAATCCCCCTCTCTCTCCTAAACCTATTCCTCCTTTGCATTCTGCAAATACACCTGAAGGGCACAGATCTCATGCTCTTTTTCCCTCTATTAACTTACTCTTGCTACATAACCTGCAATTCCAAAAAAGAATCTACATCTATGTATATACCCAACAAGCCACTTTAAGGTGTGTGGCGGATGGTACACTGCACCACGACTAGGCATTTCCTTTCCTATTCCACTCGAAAATAGAACGAGAAACAGAATGTCTATATGCCTCTATACAAGCCCTAATTTCTCTTATCTTGTCTTTGTGATCTATATGCAAAATGTAAATAGGCAGCAGCAAGATCATTTGCAGCCAGCTTCAGATTCCAGCCCTCTAATTTTCCTCAACAGAATTTCCTCCAGCGATCCCCATTTGAGTTCCCAGAGGATTTCTGTGACACTCGTGCATTGGTCGAACCTAGCAGTAACGAACTTAGCTGCTTGCCTCTGAACTGCTTCTATGTCTTCCTCTAAACTGATCCCCTGCGGGTCCCAAAAACTTGAGCAATACTCAAGATGTAGTCGCACAAGCATTTTATACATGGTTTCCTTTACAGATGAAGTACATCTTCCCAAAATTTTCCCAATGAACCAAAAGCGGCAGTCCGCCTTACTCACAACTGTCCTTACATGTTCGTTCCATTTCATATCACTCTGCAATGTTACGCCTAGATATTTGAATGATGTGACTGCATCAAGAAGCTCACTAAAAATGCTGTATTCGAACATTTTGGTATTGTTTTTCTGACTCATGCGCATCACCTTACATTTTTTTCTACATTTAGAGCTAGCTGCCATTCTTCACACCAACTAGAAATTTTGTCTGTGTCATCCTGTATGTTATTACAGTCAATCAATGATGACACCTTCCCATACACCACAGCCTCATCAGCAAACAGCCACAAATTACAAGTTACTCTGTCCATCAGATCATTTATATAGATAGAAAGTAATAGTGGTCCTACCACACCCCTGGGGCATGCCTGACTATACACTTGTCTCTGGTGAACACTCATCTTCAAGAACAACGTACTGCGTTCTACTACTTAGGAAGTCTTCCAGTCAGTCACAAATCTGTGAACTTATTCCATATGCTCGTATCTTCATTAGAGTTTGGTGCCACGTCAAATGCCTTTTTGAAATCGAGAAAAACACAATTTGCTTGTTGCCCTTCATCCATGGCTCACAAGATGTCATGCCAGGAAAGGGCAAACTGAGTTTCACATTAATATTGTTTCCTAAACCCGTACTGATTCAAAGAAAGAAGCTTTTCCGTCTCAAGGAAATGTGCTATATTCTGAGAATATGCTCCAAAATTCTACAGGAAACTGATGTCAACGGTACTGGCCTGTAATTCTGTGGGTCAGTTCTTTTACCTTTCTTATAGATGGGAGTCACCTGTGCTTTCTTCCAATCACTAGGAACTTTGCACTAAATTAAAGATTCGCGATAAATGCAAGCTAAGTAATGGCACCGATGCCACATAATACTCTTTGGAAAACTGAACTGGTATTCCATCTAGACCAGGAGACTGTTTTTGTATTTAACTCTGTCAGATGCTTCTCTACACAGGAAATATCTATTACTATGTCCTCCATTTGGGAGTTAGTACACTGATCAAATGATGATGAAATCTCTAATTTTGACAGCAAAGTGCAATTTTTTTTTTTTTTTTTTTTTTTTTTTTTTTGTGAAAACAAAACATTTACATAATAATAAAAAACCTTTCACTCTATAGTTGTTTGTCTAAAGTATACTGCAGGAAAAAGATGTATCTTTCAAATAAAAAATAAAATTTTATTTCCTATGCTGTATAATCTACCAGACAAAATTGAGAATAACTGTGAAAATACACACTACCAGCCAGTTGAATGACTCCCATTGTGCCCAGTCCTCAATTTGTTATGGAGACCGAGAGTACTTATCACATGGCCATACATTAGGGTGGGGGGTGGGGAGAGGGAAAGGAGCTCTAAATACACTTAGATTTATGCATTTTCTGTTGCACTATTGTAAAAATATTTTTTGCAACTAAAGTAAAGCTGTTCATCTCATGATAAACATTTCAGATTCTGTCAAAAAATTGGATAGAACAATGTCATATTAACAATCTTTAACCAGTTTCTTTATGATCGCTGATAAAGACCATGTCTTTCAGAACTTCAATGAAGCTACTCACTGCAGTTAATTTGAAGTGCTTGCAGTGAAAAGTGTTTGCGCTAGATTCTTTACATTAATTGTCCATTGGTCTTACCTTACTGTACGAAAAATGTGGCAATCATCTTAACAATGGAAAATCAATAATGGAGGAAAGGTAACAACTCACCGTGAAGAGGCTCACTGAGCTGCTGACAGACACGAAAATAGATAATCACATTCACACCAACTTAAATTTTCGGCTTTGGCCTTCATCAGAAAAAGAAACACATACAGTCCCGCAATCACTCAAGCAACTATACATACACAACTATCATGTCCGGCCACTTCAACAACACAAGGTAGACTGTGAATGAGGCGGGGAGTGGAGGGTGAAGGATGCTGGGTAAAGGTAGGGATGGGAAGCTCCATATTGCACAATGGAATTTAAAGGCTCCAATAGGCGGGAACTTGAATTGAGGCGATGAATACAGTGAAGGGAAAGGGGGGTGGGGGGTGGGATTGGAAGATTAGAAGTGTGTGGGGAGGGAGTGGGAGGATTTGAAACGATAATAATAATGAAAAATAAAAATAGGAAAAAATAAAAGTAATAAGTTAAGGTGATACCCCTTCCATTGGGGCTATCAACATAGTGGTTATCAGCAGCTGTTAAACAGTCTACTTTTTTTTCTTTTTTTAGTCCATGCACCACTATTAATGGCATGAACATGTTACATATTGGGTAGGAGTTGGCAACTATACTCCATATGCTACCATCTATCAATGCCAAAGTTATTTTAATTGGAGTATAGTATGTACATTCACTGGGAAATATCTTATCAGAACTGCCAATTGAAGTAAATGTATAATTTGCTATCTCATTTGAAGATCTGGTTGCTGTTATGTTAATGAACTGCAACACATTGCCTCTTGTTCTTCTTCTTAACATGATGCTTATCAAATTTTGTTATCATATTGCAGGACTATAGGAAGGGTGAAGAGTATTGCTACACGTCACGGTGCACAGCACACAAATTATGCGCCGCCACACGTGGTTACGCCACCAGCTACGAGACGGCGACACTAGCGCGCACCAGTATTACCAGCCTGCCACCTAGCGGCCGCCGGCACAGAGTAGCCAAGCGAACCACATCCCGGCTCAGTTGTGTGTGAGACTTGTTCGAGCGTGCATAGTATTGAGTGTTGGATACTGTCATACTGACGATCGGTTCTTTATTGTTTATCTACTCAACACTATTATTAATGCTCGTGACAATACTACTGAGAAGTTACATCATTGGCGACAAGAGTAGGGTTCGAACGCGTGCGCTTGGTTCACCCTGCTTATCAGCTATGGAACAGCCACAGGCTACCGTTGTTGACATTCCCATTCCCCCTTGGGGTCAAATTCTTCATAAAGACTTACAATCTTGAGCTGACTCTCTTTGGCAGTTACTTGCCGTGACGATAGCACAGGCGAGCCATATGGACAGCCTTTCATCTGTGGTTACAATCCTGGTTTCGCCCCCTGCATTGTCGTCGACTCCGGCACGGGTAAGTATGGCTCCTTTTCCGCTGCTGTTTTCTCTATTTGACGATAGTCTTGAGGACTGGGACTCTTACAAGAAAAGATTACGACAGCATTTCCTTGCCTTTGGTGTATCTGACCCAGATTTGTGTAAAGCTTTATTTTTGTCTTGGATTTCCCCACGTCTCTGTTAGCTCCCCTGCAGGAACCCGCAACATTGTCTTTTGATGAAATGTGCCGCCTGTTGTCTTCCTATTATCTGCCACGCACTCATGTTATTGCGGTCAGGGTCGAGTTCTACAAGGCGCGCAAGAAGCCAAACCAATCTTACCGTGCTTGGGCGACTAAACTTGAGGGTCTTAGCCGTCATCATCTATTTGTCACAGCTACCCACCAGAAGTCTTATGCTGACGATATATTCCGTGTTGCTATTCTTCGCCTAGCGCAGGACCGGGAAGTGCGCCAAAGAGCCTTACAAGTAGACAATCGTACACTAGCTGATGTGCTTCACATTACTCAATCTTTTAAGATTCCTTGGGCTGCAGGGTTTCAAATTGAGGCATGGAGGGACGTCGCAGCTATTTCTTCTGACGATGTTCACTCTTTCAATTCTGACGTAGATGTTGCAGTGGTGCACGACCGCTCTAATCACTGTGTGTGCAGCCGGCGGCAACAAACTAGTAAACAGCGCCAACGGCCTGCGCGGCGGGGGCATCCCAATACTTGGCAACCTCTTCCGTCCTGCCAATTTTGTTTTGTTGATCACGACAGGGCTTCTTGCCCTAAACGATGGGTAACTTATAATAAGTGTCAAAAGAAGGGCCACATGGCTTCAGTATGCCATTCTCAACCCGTTTCAGCAGAGGTAGATATGGAAATCAATTTGGTTCAGGAACTGAAACTGTCTCCTGCAAAACTATTTGTGAAAGTGCACGTTTTTGACAAAAGTGTGACTTTACGAGTGGATACAGATGCCTCCGTCTCCTTGTTGAACTATCACACCTATGTACAGCTAGGTCACCCCCAGTTAGCTCTGCTGGAACGATCCTTGCGCAATTACAGCCATCAACCCATTCCCATGTTGGGTCAATTTACAGCTTCCACTGCAAATAAATCGGTGGAGCATCAGATTACCTTCCTTGTGGTTGAGGATACAGCCGCAGTGAACATATTTGGCCTTGATGCCTTCACCGCCTTCAGATTTTCAATTTCTGTCTCTGTTAACTTAGTATTGGACACTGTGCTTTTTCATGATCTCGAATCGCTCTGTCAAGAATTTTCTTCTTTAATTTCTGGTGAGTTGGGCTGTGCTTCTGACTTCTCGGTGCACATTACTATGAAGCCGACAGCGCGATCTAAACTTTTTCACACGCCTTACGCCATCAGCTGAAGGCTAAAACTGATCGCCTCCAAGCCATGCAGGTTCTTCGCCCAGTAACTTTCAGTGAATGGGCCATGCCACTTGTCATTGTAAGGAAACCCTCAGGCACCTTACGGCGACATTAAAGTCACGAGTAATGCGCAGTCGGTCATAGACTTCTATCCACTGCCGCATACTGATTAATTATTAGCTTTACTTTCGGGGTCACATTTTTTTTCTCAAGTAGACTTGGCAAGAGGCTGTAACGATCCTGCTGACCCCCTCATCTCAATGTTATCGTATGATTCTGTCTGCATCGAACCGCCCTCTCATCTCAATGTTATTGTACCATACCGTCTGCATCGGATCCGGAATCGTGTGGTTCAATAGTGATAAAAGTTGTGTGTGAAGTTAGTTGAAAACGATATAGCCAGCCTAGGAATCAGTGAAGGACAGTGTCTCAGTGATACTGTGATCAAAACAAGTGATAGATTTCATTAATTAAGAGATTTGTATAAGACGTTTCCAGACAGTTCTATAAACAATAGTTTTGTCATTGTATGTTATTTCAATAAATGGACAGATGAATGGTAAAAACTTTTGTATCTACATAAAGACATTAAAATAAATAGCATTGTATATATGTTAGGCTCATAAACAAGTTGTGTTGATCAACTAATTGTTTTAATTACTGTAAAGTCGAAATTTGTATATTGTGTTTCTTTGTATATATTGACTGATGACATTTTAAACCTACTTTCAGAATTGACAATATAATTGATAGTTCAATAAATGTTAGGAACATGTGTGATGTACTCGTTAACTAGTTAATTGACATTTAACATTTTGGTTTGTTGTCAAACAAAAAGTAGTGTGATTAAAACTTAAAAAGATAGGTGCGATATAAAATTATTGTGTGTATAGTTTTCATTTTTTATTGTGATTATTTTTGTGTACATGAAACGTTTTTCTGTTCTGTTTGTTAATTGTAAATCAGTATATTCTATTGTTATGAACAATGCGTAATGTAAGGTCATTATTGCCGATGTTATATATTTGCCTCACCGCCTTGCGTGATGGAGTTCGAGTTTTAGTTGTTTGTCAAGTGCACTGGAAGCTATGTCAGTCTGTTGTTTTGAAATGGAAGTACTACTGTTCTAATGCTTTGTAAATGTTGTGAATTTGTAATGTTTTGGTGGACGAGTTTGATTTCAAATTAAACAAGAAGTGAAACATTGTATCTACGAGTATTTATTTCTACCACGACGACTCAGGAGAATAATGTTGCAACGAGCAGAACCCACATACATTGAAATATCGAAAAGCTGAGTATTATGTTTTGAAATGGTAGAATGAAATGTAATTATATAAATACCATATAAATGTTTTAATTGGTGGAGGAACTGGGATTGCATCATGTACAGTGTCTACAGATTGTTTGTGTTGCAGGAGAAGTTTGTTTGGATGTACATAATCGATTTTTGAAAAACCAAGGACGACATTAATCTGGAATTATACGCCAAGGAAAGACGGAGCACTTAACCTGGAAATTGGATGCTTGAGCCCGGATCGTCGCATCACTGGACACTGAATAACAAGATAAGTAGAGCAGCGCTTATTAATTTGTATTTGTAGTCTGGGTTGTTTGGCACTGTAAAAGACGATGTCAACAGAGAATAGGAAATCTAGTGTAGACATGTCAGATCAAGATGTGATGGCCAGTACACCTCGTAGCAATGTGTCAAATAGTGAAGAAATAATTATTGCATCACCAGGTCTTATAGAGTTGTTAAATAGAATTACAGAACAAATAACTGAACATATTGACAAGGGAAATCATGATCTGAGCAAAAAGATAGATGACGGTTTAGCAGATTTAAAGTCTCAGATAAACGAAACAAACAGAGCAGTTGATGATATCAGGAAACAAACATGTGATCTTGAAAGGGCAATGAAGTTAGGACATGAACAGCTGGACACTCGTGTGACTGTAGCAGAACGAAAAATCAGTAGTGTTGAGTCTGACCTTGAAAACAAAATTAGTACTGTAGAAAAGTATTTTGATCAGGAAAATAAAATTAGAAAAACTGAAATTCAGGATGTTAAAATGTCATTAGAAAATAAAATTAGTGAAAGTGTTTCAAATTCTGAAGGTATTATTAAGAAGGATGTGTGTAACCTCAGTCAAAGGGTCAGTTTATTGCAAGAAAGTTTAGTAGATAGCAAAATGTCGATCTGTTGTGACTTTAATTGGGCAAATGTAGTAATTAAGACATACCCTGGGGAAGGAAAAATTCATCCTAAAGACTTTTTACATCATTGCTCTGACAACTTCACTGTAGAAATGACTGATGCAATGAAAATTAAATTTGTAAAGACATTTTTGGACAATAAAGCTTATACTTGGGTCAATCAGTTAGATACAGAGGACATGTCATATAGTGAGTTTGAGAGGTGCTTTTTGAATAAATTCTGGTCCAAAAGAAAACAGGTTAGAGTAAGGAGTGATTTTTTGCATGGGGGAAAGTACAGGGAAAGTTATGGCAATATGAGAGACTTTTGTGACGCTGAAATCAGAAAATTAGTGCATCTTGACTCACCTTTAGATGAAATAACATTGGTGGACACCCTACGTAGAAGATTACCAGGAAGAATACAACAAGCGTTAGATTGTGGACCTGACGATTCAGTTGAGGACTTCTTAAGATTTGTTGGAAGATTAGACAGAAGTTATGAGAGAGAAAGGGAGAGAAACCGTTACCAAGAAGACCATCATGGAAGAGACAGAAGAGATAATCACCAAGAAGATAGTCGTGAGAACCGAAGTGGACACCAAGATGGGAGTATGGATTACAGGAACAGACAAGGAAGAAACTATAGGAACCAAGGTTACTACAAGTCTAATGGCAACAGGCAGGAAAACTAAATGTCGCCCCTATGGAAGCCTGTCAGGTTGGGGTGAGAAATAGGACGAGAAATCAGGCTACCACAAATAGGATCAGATTTGGACACAAATGGGAAATGAGCAATATAGACAGGGACAGAAGGTAACACATAGGGTAAATCGGCTCAAGTTTAACAAATAACTATGGGAAGTCATTAAGTATCAGGCTTGGAAAGAAGAAGACAAGTGTATAGAACCAGAAGAGGTTGTACTAGATGATGATACTGTAGCCAATATGTATAATGCAAGTGAAGATATTTCCGTAGAAGAACCCAAAATAAGTGAAGAACAAGATGTGTTTGGACTGTGTAAATTGCTAAGTGATAAGGCTGAAGATGCTGAAGACAGACTGAATGATACTGCTCATGGAACTGTGAAGACTGAGAATCATGAAGATTTTGATGTTTTGTCTAGTGTGAGTTCAGAGAAGTCAGAGGATGACAGTGTTGAAGATAGTGAAGAAGATGTGGATGTCATGGAGTTTGAAGATTTGGAGAAGGAACTTGATGGGATGATTTATGTTGAAGTCAAGGAAGGTTGCATCGTGTCTGATGGCCAGTGAGAGACAGAGTGTGTTGTAGATGATGTCAAGTGTTGTGAGAATCAAGTCGTACCAGTGAAATTGAGCAGTACTGAAAGTTGTTGAAGCAGAAACAGACAAGAAGAGTTAGGGAAAGACATCTAGCATTGTGTCATAGATAAGTTACTGTGTAAGAATCAGGAGCTAGAAGATAATGTGCCCAGGTTAGAGCAGTGTGTTGCCAATGATAATTGTGTTGCTAATGAATGTATGGCTCGTCAACCAGTTGAAAGTGTGTTCCTGAATCATGTAGAAGCTAATGATTATTCCTGCACTATGAAACGTGAAGATGTTATTGAAGATATTACTCATGAAGAAGAGGAAGATATACACTATGATGTCACTGGATGCCCATATACTACTGTGTTTATTGATGGAAAAATCAAGGAAGCGTTAGTTGATACAGGTAGACCAATCAGTGGAATTTCTGAACAATTTAGAGATTGTGTGAAAGATGTACCGGACTACATGGAGATGCCTGTAGTAGGGATCAAGATCAAGGGTGCTACCGGCAGACACAGCAAGGTAGTTAACCGGCAAGCCTTGTTGAACTTCAGTGTGAATGATGTGAATCTTTGTCAAGGATGTCTAGTAATACCTAATCTGGCTGAGGATATCTTGCTGGGAGCTGACTGGATCATGAAAGTGAATGCTGACTGGGAGGAAGAAAAGTTATGTTTGTGGACCCAAAGACTGGCATTTTACATTGTACTGATATGATATTGAAAAATGGGAATAGCCTGAGTAAGCAGAGTGTAGAATTAGATTTATTGGACCGTAATAGAGATATAGAAAACATGCATGCAGAGCCTGAAGAAACCATGGAGGAGATAAACTATCATGAACTCGTAAATGTCAAGGTGGAGGAAGCCAACAAATTAGACGAAGAACATATAAGCTTACTGGAAGAAGGGTGCAGAAGATTAAGAGCAGGAGGGATGTCACTTAAGCTAGAAAAATGTAATTTTGCTGTGGAATACATTAAGGGCCGCCTGCATCGAACCGCCCTCTCATCTCAATGTTATTGTACTATACCGTCTGCGTTGGATCCGGAATCGTGTTGTTCAATAGTGATAAAAGTTGTGTGTGGTGAAGTTAGTTAAAAACGATATAGCCAGCCTAGGAATCAGTGTAGGACAGTGCCTCAGTGATACTGTGATCAAAACAAGTGATAGATTTCATTAATTAAGAGATTTGTATAAGAAGTTTCCAGACAGTTCTATAAACAATAGTTTTGTCATTGTATGTTATTTCAATAAATAGACAGATGAATGGTAAAAACTTTTGTATCTACATAAAGACATTAAAATAAATAGCATTGTATATATATTAGGCTCATAAACAAGTTGTGTTGATCAACCAATTGTTTTAATTACTGTAAAAGTCGAAATTTGTATACTGTGTTTCTTTGTATATATTGACTGACGTGACATTTTAAACCTAGTTTCAGAATTGACAATATAATTGATAGTTCAGTAAATGTTAGGAACATGTGTGATGTACTCGTTAACTAGTTAATTGACATTTAACATTTTGGTTTGTTGTCAAACAAAAAGGAGCGTGATTAAAACTTAAAAAGATAGGTGTGATATAAAATTATTGTGTGTATAGTTATCATTTTTTATTGTGATTATTTTTGTGTACATGAAACGTTTTTCTGTTCTGTTTGTTAATTGTAAATCAGTATATTCTATTGTTATGAACAATGCGTAATGTAAGGTCATTATTGCCGATGTTATATATTTGCCTCACCGCCTTGCGTGATGGAGTTCGAGTTTCAGTCGTTTGTCAAGTGACCTGGAAGCTATGTCAGTCTGTTGTGAATTTGTAATGTTTTGGTGGATGAGTTTCATTTCAAATTAAACAAGAAGTGAAAAATTGTATCTAGGAGTATTTATTTCTACCACGACGCCCCAGGAGAATAATGTTGCAGCGAGCAGAACCCCCATACATTGAAATATTGAAAAGCTGAGTATTATGTTTGGAAGTGGTAAAAAGGAAAGTAATTACATAAATACCATATAAATGTTTTAAGGCTTATCTCCAACCTCCCCTCGATGAGGAATCCAGGCAGTTGCTGGTGGTTAACACTCTCTTCGACCTCCATCAATACCAATGTTTGCCGTTGCCAGTGCACCGGCAATTTTCCAACGCTTCCTGGAACAACTGTTGCACACCATTCTGGATTGCGTTAACTACCTAGATAATATTGTGGTTACAGGATCGTCGCCCGCGGAGCACCTTCATAACTTGCGGGCCCTCTTTCAAGTTCTGCAGTCTGCTGGCTTCCGTTGCAACCCTTCTAAGTCTCAGTTTTTCCAATCCTTGAGTCCCTACCTTGGGTTTGAAATTTCATCGGAAGGAGTACACCCCCTGCCAGACAGTGCGGCAGCAGTTGCCTCTCTTCCACAGCCCAAGTCCGTCAAGGACTTGCAGGTTCTTCTGGGCAAAGCTGCGTACTACCATCATTTTCTGCCCGGTGCAGCTACTGTAGGGCAACCTCTCCACCACCTCCTCCACAAAGATGTGCCTTTTGTCTGGTTGGCGGACTGTGACCAAACTTCCACCACACTGAAAAATCTTCTAGTGTTGGCCCCCTGCCTGGCCGCATAGACTTCGGGTCAGCACCTGGATCTCGCTACTGATGCTTCCCAGTATGGGGTTGGAGCGGTGCTGGCCCATAAATTTTACTGACGGGTCTGAACGCTGTATGGCGTAGGCCTCTATAACTTTGACCCCAGGCCAGCAAAGATATTCTCAGATTGAAAAAGAAGCTTTGGCCATCACCGATACCTTAAAGAAATATCATGTGTATTTGTATGGTGTCAAGTTTCACCTGATTACGGATCACAAACGTTGGTCTCGCTTTTCCATCCTACCACCTCTCTTCCCGATAAGGCCGCACATTGGCTTCAGCGGTGGGCTCTCTTTCTGTCACGGTACAATTATGAAATTCACTTCCGGCCTACAGCCCAACATGCTAATGCTGATGCCTTGTCACATCTTCCTATTGGACCAGATCTTGACTTTTACAATGAAGAACTTCTCTTCTTTTACCTGGACGAGGAAGTGAAGGCTGCTGTGGATAGTTTCCCTATTACATCTACAATACTGTGTCACGGCAGGTCTTGCATAATAGTCGTACCAGTTGGCCGTAAATTCCTCCGCGCCGCGCATCTGATTCCTTGCGGAATTATTATTCCTTGAGACTCCATTTGTTTGAATGTGACAGGGTCATCTTACTGGCTACTAACGACCTGTGGTCTCAGGTGGTTGTGCCAGTGGCCTTACGTTTGCATATGCTGGCACTGCAACATGAGAGACATTGGGGGACCTCCCGCACTAAAACTTTGGCCTGGTATGGATAGTGACACTGTATGCCTGGTGGCCTCCTGCTCACAATGTGCTTCACAGCAGTCAGTGCTGTGCCCGTCATTTTCACCTTGGCCTCAGCCTAGACAGTCTTGGGAGCACATACATGTGGATTATGCCGGCCCTTTTCTTAATTCCTATTGGAATTGAATGTCTCCCTCACACATTGGTTTCGGACAACGGGCCTCAGTTTACTTACTCTGCTTTTCGAGATTTCTGTGCCCAGTTGGGGGTCCATCATCTTTTCCATCCGCTTTTCCACCCCCAGTCTAACAGTGAGGCGGAGTGGCTAATGTGCATGTTCAAGGTCCAGATTAGCAAGTATGTGGCCTCTTCTTCACTGGATGATGCTGTGCTTAGATTCTTATCTTCTTACCACTTCACACTGATGGGGGAGCATAGTCCCACTGAGCTACTCCATGGCTGCCAGCCGCGAACAATGCTGCACCTGCCACGGCCGGTTGCCGTGCCGTTGCCACGCTGCTATGCTCCTGGCTCAGCCGTCTGGGTGCGAGGGTTTAGACGCAGCCCCCGCTGGCTGCCAGGCATAGTCACGGGCTGCAAAGGCAGACTCATAGTTCCGTATGCATGGCAGGAGGCGTGGTGTGCCGCCACTGGGACCAGTTACGCCCCCACGCTCCTGCGGGGTCCACACCACAGGCGCCGCCACCACCACCACCTATGCCACCAATGGATTCCATACCTGACTTGCAAATGCCGCATCAGACGCCTCCACCGGAGTTAATGGTTCCATACCCGGCACTTCCTGCGGTCGTCACATCCTCAGTGAGGCCAATGGCAATCATGGATACTATGCCCCTGCCTGCGGTAGCACCTGCTGACGACAAGGTCAGCTCCACTTCGCCACCTGTGGAAGCGGCAGCCGCTGTACAAGTGCATGTCCCACAGTCCAGCCAGGCAGGACCACTGCCAGACAACGTGACCAAGCCGACGCCCCGACATCCCCAGTCCAGGGTTCATCGGCAGCACCGGGTTCTCCGATCATAGCGGGCTGCCTCTCGAGAAGGACAAGCAACCGTAGATGGCCATGCACCCATCAGTATCATCCATATGCACAGGTGCTGGCTCGCAGTCTCCTCAATGATCCCACACCACCTTCGGATGACACTACGCCGATGGACTTTGTCTGGGTCCGTGTGAGATCGGTCGACATTTCCCCGAGGGGGGAGTGCTATACATTGCAGTGCACAGCACACTAATTACACACCGCCACACGTGGTTACGCCACTAGCTACGAGACGGTGACACTAGCGTGGACCAGGGTTACTAGCCTGCCACCTAGCGGCCGCCAGCACAGCGAAGCCAAGCGAACCGCAACCCGGCTCAGTTGTGTGTTAGACTTGTTCGAGCGTGCATAGTATTGAGTGTTGTATACTGTCATACTGATTATCGGTTCTTTATTGTTTATCTACTTGACATTATTATTGGCGCTCTTGACAGTACTACTGAGAAGTTACATCAAATATCACCTTTAAAACAACTGGTATTAAGAAATTGTTGGAATTGGGCATCAGTAAATTTCAGGAGTTTGGTGACAAATCTGTTGTTGTGTAACAAAAGTCACAATCAAACTTTTTAAATAAAAATACAAGCATATTTGTACACATCTCACATCATTGAACAGTAATTCCTAATCAATGAGGTTAAAAATAAAGGGAGGTGGTGTTACCTATCCTGAGAACAGGCACTGGTTGAGGCCAGGGGGGACAGCTTTTGTACCCAAAATAAGGATTTCACACTTAAAATCCTGTGTGAATATTGTCCTCTTTACAGGCAAAAACAAATGCTGGAATGCACAGTTTGCTGGCTTCACTTTTTCAGTGTTAGGGCATCTCCAGAGATTCTAACCTCCTTGGTCCAAATAATGCTCTTTTAATTGTTGTTCTATTGTTTTTACAGATTCTGTCAGAAGTCTTGTACTTTTTGTCAAAACATAATATATATATTCTTTGAACGGCAAATGGAATTTCCATCCACTGTATCTTGTCTTAAAGTCATATCAAAATCTGAGACCATGGATGTCATTTTGTGGTTGAATTGACATGGAAATGACCCTGAAGATATTGAGCTCGAGCGGTGATGTTGTCAGCATCGTCTTCAGTCCAAAGATTTTTGACACAGTGCTGCATGTTACACTATCCTGTGCAGGCTCACCATTTTTGATTACTTACTGTAACCCATAGCCTTCTGACCCATGTTTACTATATTCGTGTCTTGTTCTCCCTGTAAGAGTAAATTGGTGATCCCTTGATGACTCAGAATGGGTCCTATCAACTAATATCTTCTTTTAGTCAAGTTATACCACAATCGGAAAGTCCTTGCACTACATGCTGGAAGTTAAAATATGAGCAGCTCAGGGGAACACAATGGTAAGCACCATTGGCGAATATTTTGCATTATAGGGCAGTAAATACAACCTTTGTGCTGTAGAATATAATACACCAGGTAAAATTTATAATTTGTCTTTAGAGATAACTTGTCCAAGGTTTATTATAGTCTACAGCTCATAAGCTGCATTTACTGCTCTATAAATCAGAATATTCGCCAATAACACTTACCATTCTGTTCCCCCCCGAGCTGCTCATATCTTTGGCAGGCACTTTTACTTTTCTGATCTCAGACCTTACAGCATGTCCTAAGTTCGACTTTCAGTTGTTAGACGTCAATAGATCACTACCTGCAGCAACACCAATGGATTTGTCTACAGGCCACTCCAACTTGAGCACTCTGTGTTTGCGCGCCCCAGTGTCGCGCCGTGCAGCAACGTTGCTTTCCCCCTTCACTCTTCCCTCACCATATCGAGGCACGTGTGTGACAGACACAATACTTGCTCTCGAGTCGTCTTGCATGCACTGAATATCCGTTCTGAATCATAACAAAGAGAACACTGTTAATCTATCTTGCGAATGCTTATCTTGAACACAAAAGGTTCGGATTTCTGTGTGCCATTTTCACTGCGCAATGGAAGATTCTTTACGCTTGATGGGAAAACACAATGCGTAATATGCTACTCTACCATAAATATCAAAGCACAAAGAAAGCACCGTCACTACGAAAATAAATTCCGCTACACATGACGGGATTGTCGGACCAGACAGATGGGAACTGATTACTAAATTAAAAGCACAACTGCCACAAACTGAAGAGATAAGTCTCGTTCATTATAAAAGAAAAAAAACACACCTAAAAGTTGTACTTATTATGGATCATGCTGCCCCTCGCGTTGTAGGTTCGAGTCAATCAGGCAAGAGTGTGTGTGTTGTCCTTAGTATAAGTTAGCTTAAAGTCTTTGTAGGTCTAGGGACCGATGGCGACAGACTTTTGTCCCATAGGATTACAAACATTTGAACATTTGGATCGCTGACCTTGCACTTTCAAGGAGGACATCATGGATTATTTACATGACTTAAATCGTTGCAGGGTAAAAATAATCATATTATATGTGACCGTATTGGAAGTTCCAAATTGCAGGGTTAGCTACCTAAAAATCAGCTTCAAGAAAGAAATTTGGAAAATTTTCCCTCACAAAATCCTTTAAGTATTTATGCCCACATCAGGGAGTACACAAAAGAATTACATTCACTGCATAAAAAGTTTGAAGATAGGTTTGAAGGAATAAAATAACTAAACCTGCACTCTAAAGTTTTTATGATGCGGCACAGAAAAAAAGCATCATGTCTTCAAAGTGAACTGATAAAACTACAGTATGAGTCAATTTTCACAGACCGCTACTACTATTACAATAGTGATTTCCATTCTTTTTTATAAAGGCGTTGATCAACAAGAATTAGCGAGAATTCATGCCCTTGTCCTAAAATGTGTTGCAATGATCTGAACAACGTTCATTTGTGAACAACTGTTTTCAGTTATGAATATTAACAATATAAAAACAAGCTCATGTTTAATGCATTGTTACAAGCTGTACTTCAAATTGGAACTGCCAAAATGATTGTGCCTAAAGAGAAAGTTAGTGACTTTAAAGTGATGCCAAAGATCAACAAAGAATGAAGAATATTTTTGCAAAATAAGGGGCGCAGTAAAACAATTCTTTCTGTCTATACAAAAAAACTTGGGATTATTATTATTATTCGTTTTAATAATTCACAAACACAACTCTCACCGCGCTAAGTAACATGTTCCCCTCCTAACAGTGCCTGCCCAGCTCACGTGCCCCTCAACACCGGTGCTGCAGCAGAGCACCAGGGCTTCTCCCGGCGCCCACTGGTGCTCGTAAAGCACCCGAGTTGGAGAAGTCTGATTTACTGACTTAATCAAGCAGCGTTTCCCCGGCATCTGACTAGTCAGTAATATTCTTTAATGATCTTTCACTAACATCAAATCTTATGCTTGTCAATTTGTTTCGTTTTTTCTTTTTGTGAGAACTAATGAATATTGGTGGGCCAAGAGGACATAACCTCTTCATGGTACATTAAAATGCATTTTAAATGTGTCATTTTGGAGCACACCAAGGTGTTTTTTCGTCTGATTGATGTAGTGATAAACTCTTCCAACGGGAAAATTTCTCTTACTTCAATAAGCAACATAAATGCTGTAACTAAGTAAAATTAAGTTTTCGATTAATGATGAAAATTCTCCTCAGAGATAATAAATATTGTTGAAATGAGATAGAATGGCTGGCCAGTACTTACCATTGTGCTGTACCGCCGATAGTAACACAAAATGAAAAAACAGAAAAAAGGGACAAAGGGACAAGCTTTCGGAACAGAGTTCCTTCGTCAGGTGGGAGAGAAGGGAAGAATAAAGGATGGGAATAGAAGGGAAAGGTGGTTCACGACCTAGGTCATGAAGGTGGTGTTTCGGAAGTGTGGGCGTCAGAGATACTGCATGTATGTACTGAGCCAAGCCAGAGAGGATAAATATAACTAAAAAGGAAAGATCAAGTAGTAAAGAGAAGAGAAAAGAGTGAAATTAATGATGCTGAGGGGTGTAGGAGGGGCGGGGGGGGGGGGTGTCTAAAACGTTTTTCATAAACAGGGAAATATGGATGGACACACACACACACACACACACACACACACACACACACACACACACACGGAGAGAGATAGAGAGAATGACAGAGAGAGCGAGAGGGCGGTAGAGAGAGAGGGGGGGGGGGGGGTAAGGAACGGATAATGAATAGTTGAGCTGAGGATGGAGGAAGGGGAGGGGTTAGCGTAGATTTAGGCCAGGGGGGTGGCGGGAGGAGAGGATATGTTGGAGGGCAAGTTCCCACCTCCGTAGCTCTGAGGGACTGGTGTTGGTTGGTACTATCCAAATGGCACGTGTGGTGTAACACGTGCCCAGGTCCCTGGAGTTATGCTGGAGGGCATGTTCTGCCACAGGATATTGGGTGTCCCCCAGGCGAACAGTTCGTCTATGCCCATTCATCCGCTCAGCCAATTTGTTGGTAGTCATACCAACATAAAAGGCTGAACAGTGGACACATGTCAGCTGGTATATGACATGCGTTGTCTCACATGTGGCCCTGCCTTGAATTGGGTAGGTTTTTCCTGTGGTGGGGCTGGAGTATGTGGTAGTGGGAGGATGCATTGGACAGGTTTTGCAGCGGGATCGGTTGCAGGGGTAGGAACCATTAGGTAGGGAGGGTGGTTTTGGGATGTTGTAAGGTTGGACAAGGATGTTGCGGAGGTTGGGAGGACGGCGGAAGGCTACTCTGGGTGGTGTGGGAAGAACAGTTTGGAGTGATGGTCTCATTTCAGGGCATGACTTGAGAAAGTCATAGCCCTGTTTGAGGAATTTGTTGAGGCATTCCAGGCCAGGATGGTACTGGGTGACTAAGGGAGTGCTTCTGGGTGGTCTGGGGTTAGGAACATTGTTTTTGGAGGGAGAGGAATGGACAGCTCGTGAGATCTGTTTGTGGACGAGGTCTGTAGGGTAGTTGCGGGAGAGGAAAGCATTGGATAGATTGTTGTTGTAGCTGGTGAGGGATTCGGAACTGGAACAGATACGTTTCCCACGGATGCCCAGGCTGTAGGGAAGGGATCGTTTAATATGGAAGGGATGGCAGCTGTCAAAGTGGAGGTACTGTTGTTTGTTAGTGGGTTTAATATGGACTGAGGTGTGGATGTGAGACTCAGCAAGGTGAAGGTCAACATCAAGGAAGGTGGTTTGAGTTTTGGAGAAGGACCAGGTGAATTTAAGGCTGGAGAAGGAGTTAAGGTCGTGGAGGAAGTTCAGAAGGGTTTCTTCACCGTGAGTCCAGACCATAAATATATCATCTATGAATCTATACCAAACCAGGGGAGGCAACTTCTGTGTCTTAAGGAATGCCTCTTCCATGCGGCCCATGAAGAGGTTGGCATAGGAAGGGGCCATCCTGGTACCCATAGCTGTCCCCCTGATTTGTTTGTAGGTCTGGCCCTCAAAGGTGAAGTAATTATTGTTGAGTATGAAATTAGCAAGTGTGACAAGGAATGAGGTTTTTGGGAGGCTTTCAGGCTCATTCCTTGTCACACTTGCTAATTTCATACTCAACAATAATTACTTCACCTTTGAGGGCCAGACCTACAAACAAATCAGGGGGACAGCTATGGGTACCAGGATGGCCCCTTCCTATGCCAACCTCTTCATGGGCCGCATGGAAGAGGCATTCCTTAAGACACAGAAGTTGCCTCCCCTGGTTTGGTATAGATTCATAGATGATATATTTATGGTCTGGACTCACAGTGAAGAAACCCTTCTGAACTTCCTCCACGACCTTAACTCCTTCTCCAGCCTTAAATTCACCTGGTCCTTCTCCAAAACTCAAACCACCTTCCTTGATGTTGACCTTCACCTTGCTGAGTCTCACATCCACACCTCAGTCCATATTAAACCCACTAACAAACAACAGTACCTCCACTTTGACAGCTACCATCCCTTCCATATTAAACGATCCCTTCCCTACAGCCTGGGCATCCGTGGGAAACGTATCTGTTCCAGTTCCGAATCCCTCACCAGCTACAACAACAATCTATCCAATGCTTTCCTCTCCCGCAACTACCCTACAGACCTCGTCCACAAACAGATCTCACGAGCTGTCCATTCCTCTCCCTCCAAAAACAATGTTCCTAACCCCAGACCACCCAGAAGCACTCCCTTAGTCACCCAGTACCATCCTGGCCTGGAATGCCTCAACAAATTCCTCAAACAGGGCTATGACTTTCTCAAGTCATGCCCTGAAATGAGACCATCACTCCAAACTGTTCTTCCCACACCACCCAGAGTAGCCTTCCGCCGTCCTCCCAACCTCCGCAACATCCTTGTCCAACCTTACAACATCCCAAAACCACCCTCCCTACCTAATGGTTCCTACCCCTGCAACCGATCCCGCTGCAAAACCTGTCCAATGCATCCTCCCACTACCACATACTCCAGCCCCACCACAGGAAAAACCTACCCAATTCAAGGCAGGGCCACATGTGAGACAACGCATGTCATATACCAGCTGACATGTGTCCACTGTTCAGCCTTTTATGTTGGTATGACTACCAACAAATTGGCTGAGCGGATGAATGGGCATAGACGAACTGTTCGCCTGGGGGACACCCAATATCCTGTGGCAGAACATGCCCTCCAGCATAACTCCAGGGACCTGGGCACGTGTTACACCACACGTGCCATTTGGATAGTACCAACCAACACCAGTCCCTCAGAGCTACGGAGGTGGGAACTTGCCCTCCAACATATCCTCTCCTCCCGCCACCCCCCTGGCCTAAATCTACGCTAACCCCTCCCCTTCCTCCATCCTCAGCTCAACTATTCATTATCCGTTCCTTACCCCCCCCCCCTCTCTCTCTCTCTACCGCCCTCTCGCTCTCTCTGTCATTCTCTCTATCTCTCTCCGTGTGTGTGTGTGTGTGTGTGTGTGTGTGTGTGTGTGTGTCCATCCATATTTCCCTGTTTATGAAAAACGTTTTAGACACCCCCCCGCCCCTCCTACACCCCTCAGCATCATTAATTTCACTCTCTTCTCTTCTCTTTACTACTTGATCTTTCCTTTTTAGTTATATTTATCCTCTCTGGCTTGGCTCAGTACATACATGCAGTATCTCTGACGCCCACACTTCCGAAACACCACCTTCATGACCTAGGTCGTGAACCACCTTTCCCTTCTATTCCCATCCTTTATTCTTCCCTTCTCTCCCACCTGACGAAGGAACTCTGTTCCGAAAGCTTGTCCCTTTGTCCCTTTTTTCTGTTTTTTCATTTTGTGTTACTATCGGCGGTACAGCACAATGGTAAGTACTGGCCAGCCATTCTATCTCATTTCAACAATATTTAAAATTAAGGTTTTTTTTTTTTTTTTAATGTGCTCAGAGTCACTGCAGTGATACATATAATTTGTAAACTTGATGTTTGTCAGAAGATAGAAACTTAAAATTGATTAATCATCACAAAGAGTGACGACTTCTTGCACAGCTCCTCACTCTTGAGTAAAAACTAGACCTGCTTCCTCCATTCTCCAGAATCCATATCTGAAAATATTAGGAACTCTTAGTTAAGTGGGGCAATCTATAATTGTTTAATAATGATTATGCAGACCAGATCGCATTTTTCATTTATTATGTGACCGGTTTCGACGTGACATTGGATGTAGTTTAAGGAAATGTACTACATGTAACTTTTATATGTCAATGTAAAAAAAAAATTTAAAAAAATTGTAACAATTTTTTGAACATCACAATAGTTAAGGAAGGGGGTAAGGAGCCATTCCAATCCCGGGAGAGGAAAGACTTACCTTGGGGGAAAAAATGGAGGGTAAACAAATGCACACATGCCCACACATTCACACAGACACAAGTACACCTAGGCAGTGTCTGTGTGAATGTGTGGGCATGTGTGCATTTGTTTACCCTCCATTTTTTCCCCCAAGGTAAGTCTTTCCTCTCCCGGGATTGGAACGGCTCCTTACCCCCTTCCTTAAAACCCTCATCATTTCCTTTTCCCTCTCCTTCCCTACTGCCTGAAGACGCAACTGGGTTGCGAAAGCTTGCGATTGTGTGTGTGTGTGTGTGTGTGTGTATTCATTTATTTATTTGTGATGCTGTCACACCTGTGCTCCTTCGCCTGGTGAGTAATCTTCGTCTATTTTTTATATTTTATTTTTCCTGCTAGGAATTTTTCGTCTTAATATTCGTATTATATATATATATATATATATATATATATATATATATATATACACACACACATGACGTTGGATGTAATGTACTACATGTAACCTTTATATATCAATTTATATATACATTAATTATATATAATAAATAAAAAAAGAAAGACCACAAAGGGCAGAGACCATTATATAAATGTGCATGTACAATCTTTGTAATAGTTTCCCGCCAGCCAGTTAGTGTTATACTGGACTCCAAGTAGTATTGTACTTAGACTTTGAAGTACCTCACTTCAAAACCGTTAGAAGATGGATATATATTTTTTACTTGTGACTACTAATTTTATGTTTAACGATGCCTCAACCTGGATGTACTCTTTTAGTATATAAAAAATGTCGTGAAATTATGTAAATTACGACAGGTATGTAACCATACAATTGTAATATAAGTAGTCTCTTGGCAATCATGTATACAGATCAATTGTTAAACTTTGTGTAATAGGTCTGAAGATGTCGTCGAGTACGCCGAAACCGGTCACATAATAAATGAAAAATGCGATCTTGGCGATATCTGAAAAGTTAACACGTTGTATTCCAACATGACAATGTAGAACTGCATTATACAGGAATTTGACTAAAAATGATGACAGTTCTCTGGAAGCTGTTCTCACCAAAATCCCCTTCTCCACAATATAAAAAGTTAAAGGCACTAACAAGGAAAGTACTTGGGCTCGAACAAACATATCTGTATGAACTTTTGTTTACAGTATCTCTATGTACATCTCAATGTGCTGGTGGGTGTCATTTTTATGCAAAACTTTGCAATCGTGCTCTAGATAGCACTGTAGATGTAATTATAGACTCCATACATAATGCAGCTATCTGAACTAACTTACGTAATAATCGTCATACATGTTCTCTAGCGTATTGTCATCAAAAGCCGTGATGATAGTTCCAACTTTAACCTTCTTCTCGAAAGACTGTTGGTATTCACTGCCACTGCTTCCATCGCCTCTTCCCGCACTTACTGTAGCACTTACCGTAGCACTACCGCTAGCAATGAGTTCTTCATCATTATCATCCCTATTATCATCATTATGTGTTAGTGTTACAACAGTATCTAACTTATGCTCATATTTCTGTACCATAACAGATACAAGAAAGCATGCGAATGATTCATCTTCTACACTACTACCATTTTCAGGAAGAATGGTTCTTCATAACTTCATCTAAACCAATCGCAATACTTTAGCAGGATTGATTATCAATTGCCGCTCCATCTGACGCTTCACCATACAGTCACAAAACGCAACTTCGGAGGCACACTGCACCGTCCCTACTGGCGAACCGACAGGTCAAAGTGCAATGTGGCGAGGCACACGCAGAGGCCTCTAATGGACGACTGCAGAGTTTTGCAGATGCGGGAGTGTCACTAATGCAATAAGGGATCTTTACATTACCTCTCGTACGATTCTGATGTATATGTGTTTGTTCGAGCCCAAGTACTTTCCTTGTAAGTTTTAATGTAATGGAGTAGATTTCAGCAAAAGCTGAGGGTATTACACATTCAAACAGACTTTCCGGCAGTATTTCAAGAGGGATCAATATATTTGCTTCCAAGAGAGCAACTCTCAAGGTGATGTGCATATTTATACCTAATTGAAGACTAATAATTTATATATGTTTCAGAAAATTTTGTATATATCACTTCATGCTTCAGTCATGTCAACACAAGCAGATATTTATACTGTTCTTATGTCTTTATTTTTTAAAGTAACCAATAATAAACAATATCAGCACCAAGTTTCACTTCATTCTACACAGCCTCCATCATGAAGAGATTCAGTCGCTGTTTTATTCTATAGTTACCCACAGTATGCACATTAGCACATTGGTAGTATACAATGACAGAAAAAAGTGGCAAAATTTCTATAAGCAGTTTTAGTTGTGGTGCCAATATGTAACTAATTTTGTTGTTGTCACAAAATAATAAATGTTCTTAATGAATTTTACAGTGACATTATAAAACAATTGTTTTACATTCATAATTACTTACATAAATTATTTTCATTATAAAATACAGCCACAGACTACATTAGAACAATAATTTATTTTCAGTATTAAATTTGCCAATTGTTACATGAATGCGAGTGCAATGATCGAGGTATGCATCATAACAAAAATCGAAGCCAGGATGACAGTGGTAAGAAACATTAAAGTTCATTTTCACAACCTTAATCCACAGACTTTCTTGTAATTAAAATACCACTTCGGATTTACAATTTAAACTGTAGTAAAGGAACATCAGATCTGGAATATTGTATAAAGTCAAATTAATTGTTGCACTATAGCTGGGACCAGGAGTGATGGCGGTTAAGACTAGACTTTTCCTGTACCCCTATGGTCTCATATTCGACACAAAATCAGTGTTCAGTTGTGCTGTGAACCAATAGAAGTGTTAAAATAAATGACCACATATAAATATTCAGTGAATTTCAATGCATCTGTTGTGCACTGTAAGTGTCTCATGTAATCTGCAGCACTCCAATCAGTTTCTACACATATGCCATCATTCGTGGGCCAAGCTATAGTATAAAGTATATACATTTTAATAACTTGGCTGTCATACAGCCAAACAAAACTGCACATCTTGCCTCACCCTAATGATTTTAATGCATATACACAAATTATCTGTCTTAAATACTTTTGTCACAGACTAATATTTGAAATAAATGACTATGCATATAAATAAGAACACATTTATTGTGTATGCATTTAAAGTGTGAAACTGTATAGTTTTGGATGTGATATTGAATGTGCTGGCATTACTGGTAGCTTTTGTCCAGCACGTATTAAGGACAAACTTAACAGTCTCATGATCTCTCACTATATATAACAGTTGTTTCAGAAATTCATTATAAAATTTAAATTTTGAGTTTTTAGTGTAAACAAAAACTGTGGACTTATTCAAATATACAATATGTACATAAAATAAGTAATTACAAACAACTGATATAATGCCTTGTTGACATCCTTACTAAAGAAAAGTACTTTAAGCATGTTTCGTAGTGGACACACACTACTATAACAGTTTTGATGTGTATCAACTGACTGATATTCATTACAACATTTATGAAGGCAAGAAAATGAATATCAAATGATACTGAAAAGTGGTCAGAAAAAACATTAAATACAGTCATTCTTGTGCTGAATTTGAAGAACAAAACAATCAGGAGTGAATGTGAGTTTTTTTGTGAAACACTGTAAACCAAATAAATAAGAGCTTTACAAATAGAGGCATTGCTTTAGTTATAAAAATATCAACTAAGTTTGTATTTACATGATGAATCTCATTTCACTATAGGAGGTGTGATCAGAATATATACAATTCAAGAGCACTAAAAATATGAAATGAAACAACAGCCATAAATATCTTGCTCCTATACAAAGAGTAGTATATTAGGTATTTGCTGCATGCAAGTTTTACTTGCAGCACAAGTATCAGTCTTATATACACAAATGTAAGTGAAATGGCTTAATTAGACATAGGAGGAATGGGGTTCACATTCAAAATTCCTTCTAGTCATCCAAAGTTTTGCTTCCCAGCTTTGACCTGAGGCAAACTACCTTTGAAAATGTATCAGCTCATGTTCTGCCTTGTCCTTATTCAAACTTGTGTTCAACTGCTAATAACATCATCAACAAGGCATATATTCATGTTCCTCCTGTGCACAATTGGATATGAAGAGAAGTTTTGACATTTTGCAATAAAGGCAAAAGGCTGCCCCAGAAACACTTATTTAAGGGAATAATTTGTCCTGCAATTCAAAAAAGAGTCCTCCTTTCTAGTTCCTCATAAACAGTTATACTAATGAAAAGCTGCCTTATTTTTCTTTTTTGGATGAACCCACACACAAGTATGGCTTGGTTAAGACCACACAATGGTGTTACTTAGGATTAACTTTTCCACCAAATTCATATTTGAAGTACATATTTGTCCGAATGCTCCTATAGAAATACCTGTTTCCGTGAGTTGGAAAATTACAAGAAACGTTCACTGATAGACATTCAGAGCTGATACTAAGGAATTGACTTAATGAAATATCAAGTGACACTGCCAAGTCCAAATACTAACACTTGTTTCACTGAATTAAACCAAGACCCACAAAAGTTCAATACAAAATGCTCCTACACAGCACTGCTCATATCTATCAGCTGTGGGTATGCTAGACAAGGCAGCACAATAGTCTCTCAGAGACAGACAATGAAATTAGTTACTGAGTCATCTGAAGGGATCAAAGCCAAGTACAAAAATTTTATTCAGGATTGACAGGCAACAATCTTAACCAAAGCAAATGTGCCATTTTGGCAGGCCTCAGACTTCAACAGATTTGTGATGATGAAATATATTTCTAGGAGTTAAAAGTGAATGTTAACAACACAATATGCCTAGATATGGCAATTGTCTAGAAACTGGTACCTTAAATCTTACACACACAACACATACTTCATACATTTCACAGAAAATTGTTGATCACACCTACTCTAGTTATTTGCTATCTAAAATTCTTATTTGACTCAGTATGAGCCAGCACACTGAAACATCACCAAACAACCATAATATAAAACAGAAAGGCCTCAATGAAGCTATGGAGTGTCATTTTTCTTACGTCAATGACTAGTACATTTCATATTTTGTATATAATATATACAAATATCTTTTCATAAATTATTTACAAAACACTCCACTTCAACAAAGGTTTGCTAAAATATATTTTCACATTTGTCAGTATAAAATAAACTATATAGGACCTTAAACACAGTAAAACAAAATAATATGTAAAAGAATTACATGAACAGTCTTACAAAAATCAGCAGCAGCAGCAACAATAGAAGTCCCCCTCCCCCCCCCCCCCCAAAAAAAAAACACAAACAGAGGAAATGAAGGAAAAAGGGGGGGGGGGGGGGAGAAGAAAGAAAAAGGAGAGAGAGAGAGAGAGAGAGAGAGAGAGAGAGAGAGAGAGAAGGGGGATGCAATACATTGACAACTCTTGATATGCCATTTTCATGACCACCGCGCGCGCGCGCACACACACACACACACACACACACACACACACACACACACACACACAACCAAAATAACCAGTATCATCACTCCTAAATCCAGTTTCACGACACCGGTAATTTAGTTGTTGTTATCATTTATACAAAGAGAATTTAACATGTCGTCATATTCACGCATACTTGATTCAAATGCTTCAAGTGTTTTTGAGATGTCACTAACTTGTTCTGCAAGAGTTGGCTGTTCCAAAAATGTTTTGAGCTGGGGAGCACTCTGACATTCACGATAGAATGCACCTAAGTCGCTGTTGGCATTGCTTCCAGCAAATGGTGTTTTCTGGAAACAAAAGACAATCATATCAATTTCCAACAATAAAATTAGGATAGTTTAGCCATAAATCAGACAAAAATGTGTTTGGTGCAATATCCTGAAGAAATGAAATCCTGAAGAAATGAAACACATTTAGGATATATGCGCAATGAATATACAAAAGATCTTCTTAATGATTTTCATGCTGTCCTAAGCACAGACACTGATCCAAAAATCTTGTATCAGATCTTAATGGATTAAAAGTTTTGGAATTCTGATATTTTTCCCTTCAAATGTTCAAACATGAATCTTGATGGGATAAATCTCATCGTTTAGTATAACCCAGACTGAAAATCCATGGATATGATACCATAAGATTGAGGAATGGTTTGGCAGATATCCACTAAGTTTTCATTTATAAAGCCTCTCACAACAACTAATAATGTGGGACAGTACAGGATACTGCAACTTGTTGCCTATTAACTTATATTTAACCAGCTGCATATGTTCAAACCTGGACTATTTTCCAAATATTGATATATATCTGGATAATTTACAAAACTGAAATGGCTTTTAATAAAGGCTGGGGTATCCCCATCAGGGTTTGGATTCCTACTTCAAATCTTTTTTATTGATGCTACTTCAGCAACTTTCATCTCAATGACTATTAAAGTTATTAAGTTATTAAAGTTATAGTTATTAAGAATACTACCAGTTGTAAACGTGGACCTGCTGTGACAGCGACTCCTCTGCTGCTATGGCGCCCAATAACACAAATTGTTAAGATACCTCCTACACAGCAATAGATAGTTCTGTGGCTCCATCTCCGCCCAATCTGACGATGCGCTAACAGCGTGAAACATGTTATTGGAGAATAAAATAGTGCAACAGAGACTGAGCATTTTTTAATGCTAAAGATAAAAAGCACCCTCTCACCTGCTACCATTTGAACACAGGCCCCTTGCTTGGCAGTCAGTGACACTGCCACTAAGCAAACAAAACGAGGCAAACATAACTGACAGTAAAATTATAACGTACGATTAGCCAACCTCTGAAACTCCCTGTGCATTCAACCATGTTTGTAATGGTTCAGATAAAGTCCCTTTACAGAATTCAGTAGCCACATTACAGAGGAGAAATCCTCTTCTTAAAACATATGTACGAAATTGGGAGCACGAATAAAGATCTTCAAATTCAGTTGTCATCAATGAAACATCATCTGCACTAAGAGGAAACCAACAAGAGTTTTTGTCTCACGAAATGTATTCTAACCACAATCTATTTACCTAACCAAATCAGTAGTCCTTTACGTGTTTCAAAACAAGTTCAATGGGAAAAAAAGAGTACATTTGGAAAATGACAACTTTACATATTGTTTCACAGAAAATCTATAATTTTCTCAAGGAAAAACTCAAAGAACCTTTACCTGCAGAGTTAAACTTCCTATCTTGGATAAACCGCAGTTTCTGTTACAACTCAGATATTTTAAATGACATTTTAGAGATGATGAAAATGCAGGCTTAAACACTGAAAAAGGAACAAATTACTCGAGTGAAAACGACAGTGTCCGTGGATCTTGTTACTAGTTAACTTCTTCTCAGAGCCAAGTCAGTAAAAGAAATGCTCAATTACAACATTTACTTTGGCAGGTAACTGCAAAAACAGGCTACACTTTGCATTTGTTTTTCTATGTTTCAATTTGATATATGCTTGAGATTTCAAAGAAAGAAGTGTCTGTCTGGAGGCTGGGCAAGCTACAGAATTTAACAACAGCATTCGAGTAATAGCAGAACAGCAAATCCACTTATCATTGTTTCAATAGAAAGTGAAATACACCACAAATGCGCCACTCAAATGCACGGGCCAAACACTGTAGTGCCGTTCCCGAGGAAGCCACTGTTCCTGCATGACGTCACAGCCTCAGCCAATAGCAGCATGGAACACTTACCGCTCAAACCTTACTTGTTTTACGGACCTTGGTTTGCCCCTACAGTAGGTCTCAGATATGAATAATCTGATTTCTCCCAATTTCCAAGTGGAGCTTCATATGTGATGAAAAGAAAACCACAAAAATTTGGACTTTTCCTGAAACTAACCTAAGTAGAGGATATCAACTGAATCAAAGGATACCATCTATTGGCTTTGATCCTTATGTCAGTGCTTTGTGTTGTATGATTTGAAAAATTAATCATTTTTCCTTTTGTTATAATAGAAAGTTTTATTTTCTGTGTTTTGTTTCAGATGGTGGTATCAGGTCCTTCTAAATATTTCCACCAAAGGTTACCGAAAATGTTGAACATTTAATTCTGCATAATATTGATCAGTCAAGAAACAAGGTGCTGTTTGTTTAGATCTTGTCTAATCAATATCAGAAACCAATCTTTTGCCATGTTTACTGATGGCAGACATTATATATGCATGGGTTCCATCCAAATCATTTACATCTGAATTAACACCTTTGAGCACGAGAGGAAAAGCTCTGGATAATTGGAATTTTGTTACTGAATACCTGAAAATCTTTAAGAAATCCCACTTTCACTCTTCGCTGATACACACACTTTCACTAATGACTGCATAGATAACACTCTAAGTCACATCAGTGACTCTGCCATTGTGGAGACCCATTTTCAAGAACACTTCTCCAAGAACTTTCTTGTAAATAATCTTCCAGCATTATTTGAAGAGATTAGTTTGGCTACAAGAACGTGTATGTTCTTCCAGCATGACAGGGTTCTCCTGCACATTCTATTCATCAAGTGACAATAAATCATCTAAACCTAACATTTTCTGGGATATGGGGTTGTAGATAAAATGGGCATGTTTCTTGGCCACGAAGGTTCCCTGACCTGCCTGTAGGGATGGTTGAAAGCAAAAGTCAACAAAGAAAAAGTAAACAAAAGATCCAATTTGATCGTTCGAGATTATGAACAGTACAGACCTCATAAAAGAATGAAAAGAGGACCTCAGACGAGCTCACATGGAATTATGAAGGGAGCTCCAAGCTGGTGGTGACATTTTTGAAAAGCAACTGAGTGACTCCATTTGTCTTTGCTTTAGGTTTTTTAGGCTACATTTAACAGCTTTATCTCTGTATTCAATAAAAACTAGACAAATTATATGGTATTTTTTTTACTGTATAATCTGTATATATTACCATCTTCTAAAATATTTACTATTCATCCTGAAACACCGTATATAGTAATTTGCTCTACTTGAACTAGCAGGCTGACTACAAACTAAATCTCTTAGAAGATTGCAAGATGTTTTCAAATTAAATTTAGAAGTGGAGGTTGGAATCCTTCCCATACATTTACAAACAAATCACAAACACATTTATCTGATGCATAGTTAATTTTCATATGTGCCCGAAGCCAACCTAAATTTGTTGAATTGATAGGAACCAACAGCCACATATTTCAAAATTTAATTTATTTGGCTACCGGTTTTGGCCTTACAACAATGCAAACTTCAGACCCCAATGTATATATCAAATTGAGGTTCCTACCTCTTAAGACAATATATTAGGTGCCCTGTTACAATAAATAGCATTTAGCTGCTGGAGTGCACACATTGTGAACATGTCTAATAATCAATGACACTAGCTGTATAGCCAATGTACCCAACATATTGCACTAAGAGATATGAAACCTCCATATGGTGTATGCAAAAGGGCCTGAGATGGCTTATTGTAAGATTGAAATGGGTAGCTTTTGCAGTATGCAGGTATCTAAGCCTGATGACGAATGTGTAAGGAAAACACAAAAAAGTGTTACACAAGATTTTTGATGCCTTTAAAGGTACAGTTAACTTAGATTATATACTATTCTTTGCAAATAGTTCTTTTGATACTCAATGCAAAAGAAATTATTCATTTTGTTCAATAAGTATGTAGTTCCATCATGTGCTGGTATGGAAGAAAAGTCACAATTGACTTGTATAGATATCTTGATATATCAAGTGACAGAAGGACTACATCAGATGAGCAGCTGACTAATGCCACCAAAATAACTGTCACATATAATGAAATTATTTCAAAACATGGCAACAGATTGGTTTCCGATGAATGAACTAAATAAACAGCATCTTGTTTCTAGGCTGACCTAGAAACAAGAGGAATTAGTGTCAGGGAGCCAGAGAGTAGAGTCTTTAAGATTTGCAGATGACATGGTTGTAATGGAACAAAATGCAGGAAAGATGGGCTAATGTTAAATCACCTCTATACGATTCTAGAACACAGAAAGTGAATGAACAAGCAGTAGTTCAAACACATGATAATCAGAGTAAGAACAAGAAATTATAGGAGAGGGAATAAGGCAAGTATGAAATTATTTGTATTTTGGTAGTATGATCAGGGATGATATGTATTGAACAACAAAAATTAGGAGAATTTCCATGGCAAAATGTTTCAAGAGGCTATTGAAATAACTTTGCGGACTACTAAATATAGATTTGAGGAAAAGACTGGGGTACTGCCAGGAATATGAATGAAGACTGGAGCCACCAGAGACATGGATATGGAGGAGAATATAGTGTGTGAAATGGGAAAAACCAGATAAAAAATGAGGTGCTGTTAAGGTAGAGTTGAAGAAGAACGAACTATGTTGAAAATCATGAGAACGAGAAATATGAACTGGACAGGGCATTGTGGAGAACCTGTATACTGAAGGAATTAACGGAAGGAATGGTGAAAGGCAAAACAGGAAGGAAACTATATCACATGTTAGAGAACATGAAAGGAAGGAAATAGACATAAAAACTTTGGATATGGACTGACAAATCCAATAAGTGGCTGAAGAACAAAAATTTTCACCTGGACACTGATATGCCCCCCCCCCCCCCAATCCTTGGGATGGCACCAGTTTCTGCAAGTAAGCAAGGTTTACTGTGGCACACACGTTGGGTGCCAGAGGGCGTGTGAAGAGATGTGAGGATCTGGTGCAGGAGGAAAACAGAGGGACAGTGACATTTCGGGCTGGTATGGAGATGTCCGTTTTGTTTTGGTGAGGATCGTCTGAAGTGGCACCGGATTGTGAATGGTTTAGAATTGTATTTGCCATGGAATAATTTTAATCCAAGAGTTCCTTGGACAAGAAGCCCACATTGTTGAGAGTTGTTCTGCACTTTCACCAAAATGAGTTTTTAAACCTGCATGTGTTAAAAGGAAAACTGGCCTGTGTGCTGTAAATAGTTGTGCCTCTGTGTGGATTCGGTTGTATATGAGAGCTTTTGAGGGAGTTTGTCCACACCAAGACCGACATCATTATCAAACAAAAAGAGTTATTAAGGAGTGGAAGGAAAATTAGCTCTATCGCAACTCCATGCCTGCCTTCCACCTTCACCTGTCAACTAAGGTACTGTATAACCTGTGTCCATGTGAATCTAGTTGTGGTTGTCTTGGTCATGTTTGGTGAAATAGCAGCACACAGAGTGACACAGGAACATTTCAGTTCTGTAATCTACTGAACAGCTAGCCAAGTAGAGGTGTGTTTTTGTGGAGGCTAACAGACACAGTTTGAAGAAACTATACATGAGGCCAAAGACTGATCTGTTAAATTGTGCAATCATCTGTTTTACCTTAAATTCAGATTTTGCCTGAAAAGTGGCTGTTGATACTTTGTGGTACAAATTAGTTATTGTAAATATGGCCCATGCCCACTTTGTAAATTGTGGGAACTATTCAAGAAGGTTTGAATAAAGATTTGGTTGAGACTGTTCCCTGCTTGTTAGAACATAATGTGTATTTCTGAAAATAGGCTGGTTACCAGCCATGGTTTACTTCCCAAAGTAAAATTATAGTGTGTAACTAGCAACTGAACTTCAGGTCCAATGCCACCCAGTTGAAGTGAGGCAGTATTTCTAAATTGTACCTTACATTTTGAATTGACTGGAAGAATGGCCGTTGATTGCCTGGCTGTATAAGTTTAAATTTTATGAACTGGAAACTGTGGTGGGGCACTGGTGCCTCATGAAATTGGAGGGACTAATCCAGATTATTTTAATTTAGTGTTTATTTGGAATAACAGCCATTCCTTGCTTTTGAAACCTATCTTAAGGTTGTTCAGTCAACAGCTGGTGTTGTGTCTTGGTCAGCTGGTTTACTTGTGGAATTATTACTATAATATATATATATATATATATATATATATATATATATATATATATATATATATATATATATATACGAATATTATAGAGGAAAAATTCCTAACAGGAAAAAAATATACGTAAAAAATAGATGAAGAACACTTACCAGGCGAAGGGGCACAGGCAGTAATAGCAACAAATAAACACACAGACACACACACACTCAAAAATGCTAGCTTTCGCAGCCCAGCTGCTTCATCAGGCAGAAGGGAAGGAGAGGGAAAAGGAAATGATGAGTGATTTAAGGAAGGGGGTAAGGAGCCATTCCAATCCCGGGACAGGAAAGACTTACCTTGGGGGAAAAAATGGAAGGTAAATAAATGCACATACACCCACACATTTACACAGACACAAGTACACTTAGGCAGACATACTGTAGAACTGTAGAAAGCAAAGAAGTTAGCTTTGCTTTCTACAGTTCTACAGTATGTCTGCCTAAGTGTACTTGTGTCTGTGTAAATGTGTGGGTGTATGTGCATTTATTTACCTTCCATTTTTTCCCCCAAGGTAAGTCTTTCCTGTCCCGGGATTGGAATGGCTCCTTACCCCCTTCCTTAAATCCCTCATCATTTCCTTTTCCCTCTCCTTCCCTTCTGCCTGATGAAGCAGCTGGGCTGCGAAAGCTAGCATTTTTGAGTGTGTGTGTGTCTGTGTGTTTATTTGTTGCTATTACTGCCTGCGCCCCTTCGCCTGGTAAGTGTTCTTCATCTATTTTTTATATAAATTAGATGAAGTCTACTTACCAGGCGAGGGGGCACAAGCAGTGATAGAAACAAACAAACAAACAAACACACACACACACGCACGCGCGCGCGCTCTAGCTTTCGCAGCCTAGCTGCTTCGTCAAGCAGAAGGGAAGGAGAGGGAAAAGGAAATGATGAGGGTTTTGGGTAAGGAGTCATTCCAATCCCGGGACAGGAAAAAAAAGGGGGTGAACAAGTATATACACACACACACACACACACACACACACACACACACACACACACACACACCTAAAAATTTACACAGACGCAAGTACACTTAGGCAGACATACTGTAGAACACCATTTCCTATTTCCTTTTCCCTCTCCTTCCCTTCTGCCTGACGAAGCAGCTAGGCTGTGAAAGCTAGCATTTGTGTGTGTGTGTGTGTGTGTGTGTGTGTGTGTGTGTGTGTGTGTGTTTGTTACTATCACTGCCTGTGCTCCTTCGCCTGACTTCATCTATTTTTTTACACACACAAGGAGACTTTTCTGGTGGGAAAAATATGTATAAAATAAAGAATTTTGACTTACCTAAAGTACAGGCTCGTCGACAGAAACATAAAACACACACAAAAACACACAAACATTCGAGCTTTCGCCACCACTGGCAGCTTCTTTGGGAAAAAGAGGAAGGAAGGAGAGGAGAAGGGAAGGATACAGGTTTTAAGGAAGTGGAAAAGGAGCCATTCCAATCCCAGGAGTGGAAGGACTTACCTTAGGGGACAAAAAGGAAGGTAAACAAATACACACACATTCACCCATATCCACATGCAAATACACCTAGGCAGACATTTGTAGAAACCAAAGAAGTTGGACAGAGATACCACTTCAGGCAGAGGCTCTGTCCACAGAACCGAGGCAAAGATGTTAAAGATGGTGGGCAGGAATTAGAATTTAGCGGAGGTTGAGACCAGGTGGGCAACGGGAAGACAGAATATGCTGAAGGGCAAGTTCCCATCTCTGGAGTTCTGAAAGTTTGGTGTTGCTGGGAAGTATCCAGATAACCCGGACGGTGTAAAACTGTGCCAAAATGCTGGCCGTGCACCAAGGCATGTTTAGCCACAGGGTGATCCTCATTACCAACACACACTGTCTGCCTGTGACCATTCATGCAAATGGACAATTTGTTGCTGGTCATTCCCACATAGAACGCTTCACAGTGCAGGCATGTCAGTTGGTAATTCATGTGGGTGCTATCGCAAGTGGCTCTGCCTTTGATCGTGTACACCTTCCGGGTTACGGGACTGGAGTAAGTGGTTGTGGAAGGGTGCATAGGGCAGGTTTTACAACGGGGGCGGTTACAAGGGTAGGAGCCAGAGGGTAGGGAAGGTGGTTTGGGGATTTCATATGGATGGACTAGGAGGTTACGGAGGTTAGGTGGTCAGCGGAAAGACACTCTCGGTGGAGTGGGAAGGTTGTCATGAAGGATGGATCTCATTTCGGGGCAGGATTTAAGGAAGTTGTATCCTTGCTGGAGAGCCACATTCAGAGTCCGCTCCAGTCCCGGAAAGTATCTGGTGATAAGAGGGGCACTTCTGGGGTTCTTCTGTGGAAGGTTCTGAATTTGGGGGGATGAGGAAGTGGCTCGGGAAATTTGCTTCTATACCAGATAAGGAGGATAGCCGCGGGATGTGAAAGCTGGTGTACTGGTTCAGGGATTCGGGACTGGAGCAGACTCGTTTGCCACGAAGACCTAAGCTGTCCCCAAATTCAGAACCTTCCACAGAAGAACCCCAGAAGTGCCCCTCTTTGTTTCTACAAATGTCTGCCTAGGTGTGTTGGCATGTGGATATGGGTGAGTGTGTGTGTATTTGTTTACCTTCCTTTTTGTCCCCTAAGGTAAGTCCTTCCACTCCTGGGATTGGAATGGCTCCTTTTCCACTTCCTTAACACCCGTATCCTTCCCTTTCTCCTCTCCTTCCTTCCTCTTTTTCCCGAAGAAGCTGCCAGTGGTGGCAAAAGCTCGAATGTTTGTGTGTGTTTAATGTTTCTGTCGACGAGCCTGTACTTTAGGCAAGTCAAAAAGCTTTATATATATACACGTAAAAATAGATGAAGTCCACTTACCAGGCGAAGGAGCACAGGCAGTGATAGCAACAAATAAACACACACACACACACACACACACACACACACACACACACACACACACACACAAGCTTTCGCAGCCTAGCTGCTTCGTCAGGCAGAAGGGAAGGAGAGGGAAAAGGAAATGATGAGGGTTTTAAAGGAGTGGGTAAGGAGTCATTCCAATCCCGGGACAGGAAAGACTAACCTTGGGGGGGAAAAAAGGAGGGTAAACAAATACACACACATCCACACATTTACACAGACGCAAGTACACTTAGGCAGACATGCTGTAGAACTGTAGAAAGCAAAGCAGTTAGAAGTTAGACAGAGATGCCACTTGAGGCAGAGGCTCTGTCCAGAGAACTGAAGCATAGATGTTAGGATGGTTGGTGGGAATTCGAATTTAGATGAGGTTGAGACCAGGTGGGCAACAGGAAGAGAGAATATGCGGCGGAAAGACAGTCTCGGAGGAGTGGGGAGGATGTCCCCACTCCTCCGAGTGTGTGTTTCCGCCGCCCACCTAACCTCCGTAACCTCCTAGTCCATCCCTATGAAATCCCCAAATTACCTTCCCTACCTTCTGGCTCCTACCCTTGTAACCGCCCCCGTTGTAAAAACTGCCCTATGCACCCTTCCACCAGCACTTACTCCAGTCCCGTAACCCAGAGGGTGTACACAATCAAGGACAGAGCCACTTGCGACAGCACCCATGTGATTTACCAACTGACATGCCTGCACTGTGAAGCGTTCTATGTGGGAATGGCCAGCAACAAACTGTCCATTCGCATGAATGGTCACAGACGGACAGTGTTTGTTGGTAACGAGGATCACCCTGTGGCTAAACATGCCTTGGTGCATGGCCAGCACATCTTGGCACAGTGCTACACCGTCCGGGTTATCTGGATACTTCCCACTGACACCAATCCTTCAGAACTCCGGAGATGGGAACTAGCCCTTCAGCATATTCTGTCTTCCCGTTGCCCACCTGGTCTCAACCTCAGCTAAATTCGAATTCCCACCCACCATCTTAACATCTTTGCCTCGGTTCTCAGGACAGAGCCTCTGCCTCAAGTGGCACCTCTGTGTAACTTCTAACTTCTTTGCTTTCTACAGTTCTACAGTATGTCTGCCTAAGTGTACTAGCGTCTGTGTAAATGTGTGTGTGTGTGTATTTGTTTACCCTCCCTTTTTCCCCCCCAAGGTAAGTCTTTCCTGTCTCGGGATTGGAATGACTCCTTACCCACTCCCTTAAAACCCTCATCATTTCCTTATCCCTCTCCTTCCCTTCTGCCTGACGAAGTAGCTAGGCTGTGAAAGCTTGCGTTTGTGTTTGTGTGTGTGTGTGTGTGTGTGTGTTTATTTGTTGCTATCACTGCCTGTGCTCCTTCGCCTGGTAAGTGGACTTCATCTATTTTTTACGTATATTTTTCCTGTTAAGAATTTTTCCTCTATACTGTATATATATATGATACGAATATTAAGACAAAAAATTCTTAGCAGGAAAAATTATATATAAAAAATAGACGAAGATTACTCACTAGGCGAAGGAGCACAGGTGTGACAGCATCACAAATAAATAAATGAACACACACACACACACACACACACACACACACACACACACACACAAACGCAAGCTTTCGCAACCCAGTTGCTTCTTCAGGCAGAAGGGAAGGAGAGGGAAAAGGAAATGATGAGGGTTTTAAGGAAGGGGGTAAGGAGCCATTCCAATCGCGGGGGATCCCGGGATTGGAATGGCTCCTTACCCCCTTCCTAAAACCCTCATTATTTCCTTTTCCCTCTCCTTCCCTTCTGCCTGAAGAAGCAACTGGGTTGCGAAAGCTTGCGTTTGTGTGTGTGTGTGTGTGTGTGTGTGTGTGTGTGTGTGTGTGTGTGTTTATTTTTGATGCTGTCACACCTGTGCTCCTTCGCCTGGTGAGTAATCTTCGTCTATTTTTTACACATAATTCTTCCTGCTAGGAATTTTTCATCTTAGTATGTGTGTGCGCGCGTGTGTACCTTTGTATAGTCTTGTGTCGCAAGATGTGTTTAATAAAAATGAGTCAATTAGAAGAATTGCAAGGTTTAGAACCCTTTAAGCCCAGTCCTGCCACTCACAGGATCTTACCCAAGCCCAGCCTGCTCCAAGGCAGAAACCACCCAATATAATAAATTGGAATAGGGTTATCAGATGCGCTTGGATCAACTCTTTTTCGCTGAAAATTCCAAATTTGAAATTATACGATTGGTTGAAAAGGGTCAAATCATATTCTGAATGAGAGATAATCACCATTTTGTGAATCTTGTGTCAACTGATGAACTGAAAACAGCCAAGTTTCAAATGATACAGACTCTCTTATAACCATTATTGATTATCACAAGCTGCTTAAGAGGAAACATTCTGAACATGCAATCTGTGAAATAAGAAGCTTGTATTTATGATATTAAATGTTGGACTGAGAGTACGTATTTACAATGTGCTGTACCGCTGATAGTTACACACAGAAAGAAAAAGAGTGTTCTTCAAGTGAGATAGAGAGGAAGAAAAAAGGAATGGGAAAGGGAGGGGAAGGTGAATTACCTTCCGCTTCCTTTCCCATTCCTTTTTTCTTTCCTTCTCTCTTACCTGAAGAAGAAACAGTTCCGATAGCATGTTTTATTTTGTCTTTTTTTCTTTCTGCGTGTAACTTTCGGCGGTACAGCAAAAAGGTAAGTACTGGCCAGCCAATCTATCTCTTTTGAAAAAATGATTTATAATCTCTGTGGAGAATTTGCATAATTAATCGAGTATTTACAATGTATCACATAGACAGAATAATGTGCTATTAAGCCCCATACATCCCAAAGATCTTTCACATTTATTCTTACATTGGAGATTGTGGCGTTCCCAGACCATATATTTCCAATTAAACACTACATAATATTCGGTTATTACATTCTTCTTGTACTTGGTAATGTTAATTACTGCTTTTCCCTTCTTTTGGAACAAGTTATTCCATTTTCAACCAGGCATAGTTCCTTGTTGAATATTCATAGTCCAAAATATATCCAAGATTTTCTTTCAAATAAATTAGAGAACAACTTCAATGATGAAACTTTCTGGCAGATTAAAATTGTTTGCCAGAACCGGGACTCGATCCTGGGACCTTTGCCTTTCGCGTCAAGTGCTCTACCGACTGAGCTATCCCAACACGACTCATGATGCCGCTCCACAACTTTACTTCTGCCAGGACCTCGCTTCCTACTTTCCAAACTTCACAAAACTCTCCTGTGGTAGAGCGCTTGCCCGCTAAAGGCGAAGGTCCCAGGTTCGAGTCCCGGTTCCGGCACACAATTTTAATCTGCCAGGAAGTTTTATATCAGCACACACTCCGCTGCAGAGTGAAAGTTTCATTCTGGAACTTCAATGATTAAGTTATCATATATGTTCTATACATTTTTTGCTGAAGCTTAGGATCTACTACATTCAACATGACAGTTTGACATGTTCTGCCTTCAAGAAGCAAACCCATTTTACACCAAACAAAAAAAACAAGGCCCATAACCAACATAGATTTGAGGCACAGAATATTTATCACATATCTCACAGCTCTTCTTTGCTTCATGGCTGTCCCACAATTCTCTGGGTGCTTGACTGCTGTGCATCTACCCAGAAGCTGCACACATGGAGTTCCCTGGACAGGTTCTGGCCTCAACTTATTTAATATCCCCTCAAACAAACGATTTGATTAGCTGGGTCGAACTGAAGGAACCATGTTACACTACAAGATTTCATGGGTTTAAACGAGGGGAGGGGAAGGCAAGAGTGATAAGTGTTTATCTGCCTACTTTGAGCATAAATTATGGAAAATGTGCTACCTCATCAACCTTGCCCATGTTATATTTGAACTTCGACCAAATGCTGAATAGACATACCAATATTCAGGTTTATGAATACAGAAGTGGACTTGTGAAGAGCGATCTTACACAAACTAGCCAAGTGACCTAAAGTTAATGACCATGATGCAGCACATCCTGAACTAAAACTTTACAGAAATTCCTATGAGACGTGCCTGCAGCTATGGTAATTAAGTTTTAACAAAATGGGAGCCATTCAGATAGGGCTCGTGTGTTTCAAGTTGACTTTAGGGTGCTTTCATGTCAATTCTGCCATTTATTAAAGTCTCGTGAATGAAGTGCAAAATTGAAGTTTATAATCAATTCCATAATTTATACTTACCAAGTCCACCATAATAAAATCTTCATTTACAGAACAGCTTGATCTCCTCGACTCTGTTGGCGAATGACAGTGAGGAGTAAGATTGCCATTTCCTTCATCTTCTACTTCATTTTCCCTTGACGGTTGTTGCTGATCTTTGTTCTGCTGTTGTGGCATTGGGCTTTGTAATGGTGACTGCTGCTTTGGGGTTAATAAACTACTGAATGGAACATTTGGTATAATGAGCTCTGGTTCAATAGCTTTCAAAGGATGTCTGTTACTATCAGCAAATGCTCCAAGCTTCATGGTTTCCGAAAGAGATGAGGCATTGTCTTCACTGTCAAATAATAATAAAGAAACTTAGAATTCAAGAGTTTTACAGAACCAAATATAATATTTATTTAAAAATTACTATTGAAAACAAAGAGTGAGGCCAAAATATTACATTCTGAACCCACATTTCACAAACAAATATAGGGAATACAAATAGGAATTAAAAGAATTAAATTAGATATTTCAACTCAAGGGCACTCAAGCATTATCACTGCTGGTTTTGATTCATTATCCAGGTATCACCAAATAATTTGATGAGTTACTATTACCATATGTCCACCATATTTTTATAACTTAAAACATGGCATTATATGAAAACCGGTAAAGGTAATACTTGTGTGAAAAGAGGCTGAAACTATGATTACAATGAATTCCACAAGATGTTAACTAAGATATTCTTATGGTATTGTGCCCATTCTATGTTCATAAATGATAAGTTTTGTGGACATTTACAAATGGAGTCATCAAAGTTCCAATCAAATTCATTTTAAAATTATCTGATCACCATGTGAAATGGTACATGTAACATCTATTGGAAAATTTTAGTAAAATCTTTGTACCCAATAAATGTCTTCAATATTTTAACAGATGGCAGTAAAAATGGGCATTGATAACTCCCAGAACAAGCAGCTTCGTCATATAACAAAAGAGGGAAACTTTACAACTCACCACAAAGACGTGATGACGAGCCATGACAGGCACATAAAAGAGACACATACAACAAATTCAGCTATCATCCTTGACCTCCTCCAGAAATAGGAACATTCATCCAATCTCACAGGCACACAACCATCATCTCCAGCTGCCACACTTTGAATCATGCTCTGCGGTGTGGAAATAGGAAAGGGGATAAGAAGGGGGTGCACACACACACACACACACACACACACACACACACACACACACACACACCACTCAAAATAGGAAAGGTTTAGAATAGAGAGGTGGGAACTGTTGGGTGCGGAAAAAAGGGAAGTTATCGTACTTTGAGGCCTGGATAATATTGGGATCAGAAAATGTACTCCCATCTGTGCAGTTCAGAAAAGCTGGTGGTATGTGGGAAGATGCAGATTGTGAAGCAGCCATTGAAATCAAGCATACGCTCCACTGCATTCTGTGCCACAGGGTGGTCCACCTTATATTTGGCCACAGTTCGGCAGTGGCCATTCATTCTAATGGACAGCTTGTTAGTCATGCCAATATAGAAAGCTGCACAGTGATTGCAGTACAGCTGGTAAATTACATGACTGCTCTCACAGACAGCCCAGCCTCTGATAGGGTAGGATAAGCCTGTGACAGGACTGGAATAGGAAGTGCTGAGTGGATTAACTGGACAGATCTTGCAACGGGGTCTTCAACAGGGATATTTTTAAGGGCCTAAATTTGATGGTAGCAGAAAAGATATCTCTATTTTAAAACTATTTTTGATACGAATATTATAGAGGAAAAATAAAAAAAATATATATAGATGAAGTCTCTTACCAGGCAAAGGAGCACAGGCAGTGATAGTAACAAATAAACACACACACACACACACACACACACACACACACACACACACACACACTAGCTTTCACAGCCTAGCTGCTTCGTCAGGCAGAAGGCAAGGAGAGGGAAATGGAAATGATGAGGGTTTTGGGTAAGGAGTCATTCCAATCCCGGGAGAGGAAAGATTTACCTTGGGGGAAAAAAAAAAAGGGTAAACAAATGCACACACACACCCACACATTCACACAGACACAAGTACACCTAGGCAGACATACTGTAGAAAGCAAAGAAGTTAAGAAGTTAGACAGAGATACCACTTGAGGCAGAGGCTCTGTCCAGAGAACCGATGCAAAGATGATGGTGGGTGGGAATTCGTATTTAGCGGAAGTTGAGACCAGGTGGGCAACGGGAAGAGAGAATTATCTGGATACTTCCCACTGACACCAATCCTTCAGAACTCCGGAAATGGGAACTAGCCCTTCAGCATCTTCTCTCTTCCCGTTGCCCACCTGGTCTCAACCTCCGCTAAATTCGAATTCCCACCCACCATCTTAACATCTTTGCATCAGTTCTCTGGACAGAGCCTCTGCCTCAAGTGGTACTCTGTCTAACTTCTTAACTACTTTGCTTTCTACAGTATGTCTGTCTAGGTGTACTTGTGTCTGTGTGAATGCGTGGGTGTATGTGCGCATGTGTTTACCCTCCTTTTTTCCCCCAAGGTAAGTCTTTCCTCTCCCAGGATTGGTATGGCTCCTTACCCCCTATATATATATAAAAAATAGATGAAGTACACTTACCAGGCGAAGGGGCACAGGCAGTGATAGCAACAAATAAACACACAGACACACACACGCTAGCTTTCGCATTCAAATCGAACCCTGCCTAGAACAGTTCCGTCCTCCGTCACAGCGAGACCCACCTGCTCTTCCTCAAAATCACCCCCTTCAAACCTTCCAGGAATTCCTTACTTCCAACCTTGCCTCCCAGTCCTTCCTGAGAAACCTTATACCTACTCCCAACATTACCGCAGCTGAATCCCGAGCTATCCGTGATCTGAAGGCTGACCATTCCATTGTCATTCTCCCTGCTGACAAGGGCTCCACGACAGTGGTACTTGATCGGCAGGAGTATGTGGCAGCGTCAGCTTTCAGATAATACCACATATAAAGTTTTTCAAGGCGATCCCATTCCTGATGTCCAGGCAGAGCTACAAGGAATCCTCAAAACCTTAGGCCCCCTACAAAACCTTTCACCTGACTCCATTAACCTCATGACTCCACCGACACCCCGCACCCCCACCTTCTACCTACTTCCGAAGATTCACAAACCCAATCACCCCGGCCGCCCCATTGTGGCCGGTTACCAAGCCCCAACAGAACGAATCTCTGCCTACATAGACCAACACCTTCAACCCATCATGTGCAGTCTCCCATCCTTCATCAAAGACACCAACCACTTCCTCGATCGCCTGAAATCCTTACCCAGCCTGTTACCTCCTGAAACCATCCTTGTAACCATCGATGCCACTTCCTTATACACTAATATCCCACATGCCCAGGGCCTCGCTGCGATGGAAGATTACCTTTCGCGCCGACCACCCACTTCCTTACCTAAAACCTCTTTCCTTAATACCCTAGCCAGCTTCATCCTAACCCACAACTTCTTCACTTTTGAGGGCCGGACATACCAACAGCTAAAGGGAACAGCCATGGGGACCAGGATGGCCCCCTCGTACGCGAACTTATTTACGGGACGCTTAGAGGAAGCCTTCCTGGACACCCAAGCCTGTCAACCCAAAGTTTGGTATAGATTCATTGACGACATCTTCATGATCTGGACTCACAGTGAAGAAGAACTCTAGAATTTCCTCTCCAACCTCAACTCCTTTGGTCCCATCAAATTCACCTGATCCTATTCCAGATCCCATGCCACTTTCCTCGATGTCGACCTCCATCTATCAAACGGCCAACTACACACATCCGTCCACATCAAACCTACCAATAAACAACAGTACCTGCATTATGACAGCTGCCATTCTTTCCACATCAAACGTTCCCTTCCTTACAGCTTAGGTCTTCGTGGCAAACGAGTCTGTTCCAGTCCTGAATCCCTGAACCAATACACCAATAACCTGATAACAGCCTTCACATCCCGCAGCTATCCTCCTGATCTGGCACAGAAGCAAATTGCCAGAGCCACTTCCTCATCCCCCCAAATTCAGAACCTTCAACAGAACCCCAGAAGTGCCCCTCTTGTCACCGGATACTTTCCAGGACTGGAGCGGACTCTGAATGTGGCTCTCCAGCAAGGATACGACTTCCTAAAAAACTGCCCCGAAATGAGATCCATCCTTCATGACATCCTTCCTACTCCACCAAGAGTGTCTTTCCGCCGCCCACCTAACCTCCGTAACCTCCTAGTCCACCCCTATGAAATCCCCAAACCACCTTCCCTACCTTCTGGCTCCTACCCTTGTAACCGCCCCCGTTGTAAAACCTGCCCTATGCACCCTTCCACCACCACTTACTCCAGTCCCGTAACCCGGAAGGTGTACACGATCAAAGGCAGAGCCACTTGCGATAGTACCCACGTGATCTACCAACTGACATGCCTGCACTGTGAAGCGTTCTATGTGGGAATGACCAGCAACAAACTGTCCATTCGCATGAATGGACACAGGCAGACAGTGTTTGTTGGTAACGAGGATCAACCTGTGGCTAAACATGCCTTGGTGCACGGCCAGCACATCTTGGCACAGTGCTACACCGTCCGGGTTATCTGGATACTTCCCACTGACACTAATCCTTCAGAACTCCGGAGATGGGAACTAGCCCTTCAGCATATTCTCTCTTCCCGTTGCCCACCTGGTCTCAACCTCCGCTAAATTCGAATTCCCACCCACCATCTTAACATCTTTGCCTTCATTCTCTGGACAGAGCCTCTGCCTCAAGTGGCATCTCTGTCAACTTCTAACTTCTTTGCTTCCTACAGTTGTACAGTATGTCTGCCTAAGTGTACTTGTGTCTGTGTAAATGTGTGGGTGTGTGTGCATTTGTTTACCCTCCATTTTTTCCCCCAAGGCAAGTCTTTCCTGTCCCGGGATTGGAATGGCTCCTTACCCCCTTCCTTAAAACCCTCATCATTTCCTTTTCCCTCTCCTTCCCTTCTGCCTGATGAAGCAGCTAGGCTGCGAAAGCTAGCGTTTGTGTGTGTGTGTGTGTGTGTGTGTTTATTTGTTGCTATCACTGCCTGTGCCCCTTCGCCTGGTAAGTGTACTTCATCTATTTTTTACGTATATTTTTCCTGTTAGGAATTTTTCCTCTATAATATTCGTGTGTATATATATATATATATATATATATATATATATATATATATATATAAAGTATAGTTTTAGTACTCATCATTGCAATTGTATGCAGTTTTCCATTCTTATGTTAGTCCATTTTCTCCTTTGCCCTCTGTAAGTTACCTTCTGTCATACTCTGCCCATTTCGCTTGTAGTGGATTTTGACTTTTACTTTCATTTTCATTCAGTTTAATCTGTATCATTCCACATCTCCTGAACAATGTGTCCTACAATTTTATAATTTTGGAGGTGCATACAGTAGACTATTTGGAAACAGCCTGGAAATTGTGTTGAGTGTAGTATTAGTAGTAAATATTAGAGATAAATTAAAATATCATTGATTGGGGATTTTTTTATGAGCTTATGTCTCTTCAATTATGTATCTTACTATGAAAGTAATTTAAAAGGTACACTCAGTAGTGTATACATGCAAACAGTCTTAAAATGTCCTTCAAATACAGTTACCAAATAAATTGTTGTGGCATGCCAAATGCCTTAGTTTTACCGCAACAACAGTGGAAAAATCATACATGATAGTGAGTGGTAAGAAAGAACAAAATTTCCTAAAATTTTGAAATTATGTGTAATGTTGGTTATAAGTAGCCAAGTGCTTTCATTCTCAAATAATGGATACATTACATCTCTTCACTCCATGCCGCATATCCAGCAGTTTTTTGTCTATTTACTTGTTTACGACATATCCCTTGAACTAGATGCCGTGAATTGATCTCACCTCCACAGCAATTGTTCCCTAACATTAAAGAATATATGTAGTAGGTTTCAAAAATGGAAAATCCTATTTGAATGTCAATAATGGAGGATAAATACCTCGCGGTAAAGAGGCTCGCTGAGCTGCTGACAGGCATGAAAAATAGACAATTACATTCACACAACTTTAATTTTTGGCTATGGCCTGTATCAGAAAAAGAAACACATACATTCACACAATCACTCAGACAACTACAACTACACACACACACACACACACACACACACACACACAAACTTTTTTGTATTTTTATCAAAGCAAGACTTATTAGTCTTTAGGGAGTTATTGCGATCGTTATATGAATAAAATTCTTGAATGTCCTTCTCCAAATCGCTTATATTTTCTAAAACATTACCGGTTTCGGGACAGCTGCCCATCTTCAGATCAAAATTTAGAAGTTACAGAGCAACCTGTCCTGTAATGAACGAATGTTCACAGTCGTTACTCAACGACTGTGAACATTCGTTCATTACAGGACAGGTTGCTCTGTAACTTCTAAATTTTGATCTGAAGATGGGCAGCTGTCCCGAAACCGGTAATGTTTTAGAAAATATAAGCGATTTGGAGACGGACATTCAAGAATTTTAAACTTTTTTGTAGTAATGCAAGGCATGCTGTAAGTCAAAAAGCCTGTACAATAGTGAATTTTCCCTTAGCTATTTAAAGGAAAATGGGAAAATTCAGCCATTACCCAAATATGAATATACAATAGCATTTACCTCTGTTGATATCTTCCATGCTTCGGACTAAGATCAGAGTGGAAATGATCACTTTTCAACATTATGGAGCTATCTTTGCCAGTGTGCTGTGGCGAAATAGTCATTTTTGTTCTGTACGCTACAGTAAGATGTATTGTACCTACAGGTGTGCACAACTGTCCAACCCTCACTTTGTTGTAGCCTTCACCTGCAACAAAAAGTAATCTTTAAAGACAAATTACAAATACAAATTACCAATCTACAGTTTAAGTATACACAAAGGTACAGAGTGCTCAATCATTTCACTACTTCAGCTTTGTTAAATAATTTGTGCTTGACGTTCCCCTACCCCAGACAAAGAATGTGGTAGGAGACAACCCTCTCACAACTACTCTTATCATCCCAAGCATGGATGAAGCATTAAAGCTGCGGAGAAACTCTTAAGGACCTTTGTTTACAGAAGTGCTACAAGGGAGAGGCAGAAGCACAGGAGGAAGGGGGGGGGGGTTTGGTAGATAGGATGGGATGTTTTGGGTGCATAACTATGTCTTTAGTGTCTTTACAAATGCAATAACAAAGAGTGTTAACCGATTGAACAGAAAATGAATGAAAATGACAAAAGAAAGAAAATAGTCAAACTGTGTAGGCAGCTGAAGAAACTCGCAAACACATCGTTGCACCTCAGTCTGCCTATTAAAGTAGAAAAATGTAAAACTACTTAAAACACAACAGCAGAGTATCGTGGCTAGGTGATTAACAGAATAAAACAGAATGAGCAATGCACTCTTCTAACACACTAAAACCTCCAGCCTAAAAGCTTAGACCAGAGTCTAGACAATTCACGGAACTTTAAAACATTGGTCACAGTTGCTCTGTTATCAGCTAAACCAGAGGGGAGAGCACCCCTACGATTTGCCTTTGCCCTCTCAGCATGAAATAAAATGCACTCAGTTAAAATGTGGAGTAAAGTTATTTGCACACTACAGGTATCACAAAATGGGGCGTCCTCTTGACAGAGTATGTTAAAGGGCAGTGCCCAAAGCAATGGTGTATCTGAGCCACTTCAAGCCACCTGAATGACTGACAGCAGATTTGCCATGATCAGACAGTTGGTTTAACCAAACTCAGTTTGTTACCTGTCGTCAGCGACATCTCATGCAACACAGAGAAGACATTCTAGTCACCACAGGCTGCCTTGACGGCCACATTAGCCGCATCATTACTCCGAATCCCACATGCTCTGGTACCCAAAGAAATGACACCACCTTAACATGACTTTGGAGGAAGTACAGTTGGTTGGTTAGTGGGACCGAACAGCTAGGTCATCATTCCCATGACCTCTGTATGAAATCAAGCAAGGGTGTGGTCGGCTAAGATGGTACTGATAGTAAAATAAAGGAACTAACAGGGGAGTTAAAATCAAGTAGAACAGGAATAAAATCAACAGAAAAAGCTGAATTCTGCAAGGCACGTCGTGACAAATCTAGGACCCCTGTTTATTGTTGATAAGCAGATCAGAAGGAGAAAAAAAAAGGGGGGAGCAACATGAATTAAAACCAAGTTAAGAGGAGAAATGGAAGTCATCAGTGGGAGGGGAGGGGAGAGCTGCAAACCCTGTTGCTTGCAGGGAGGGTCACAAGCCCACACTTCCTGTCCAAGCATCAGAGGTAAAATCTTAAAGCTGAGAGTAAAAATAGCTTTCACGGAGAAATCCAAGGACTGCCAGCCATCCCTGAATCATTCGCCAAAAACCTAGGGCAATGAGTGCGGAATTCCGTATTTGGACAGAGTGCCAAGAGGAGTGGATATTCCACAGATTGTAGGGCCCCACAACCACAATGTGGGAGAGGTTCATTACGCAAAAGAAAACCATGAGTCAACCTGGAGTGACTGATCCGGAGACAGGAAAGGACAGTGGATTCCCTTCGAGAAGGGCATAAGGAAGAAATCCAAGCTGCAGTGGTCGACTTGATGGAGCGTAATTAGATGGAGCAGTAGCCTGCCAGTTGGTGTTCCAGTCCTGTATGAATAGTGATCTCACCTGCACCCGCAAATCTGCGCCAGGGATTGCTCAGGGGAAGGGGGCAGGGAGTTACGGCTACTCTAGCGAACTGGTCAGCCAGTTCATTTCCTAGGATACCCACATGACTGGGGACCCAGAGATAGGCAACGGAGCAAGCAGTGTGATGAAGGATCAGCGAGGAGATCATGGATACCAATGACCAAAGGATGTGAGGAGTAGCACCAGTCTATGGCCTGCAGGCTGCTCATTGAGCCTGAACAGATTAAAACACGGTCCCAGGCTACCTGTTTGATAAAATGAATTGCCCTGCTAATAGTCATTAGTTCTGCCATAAACACACTGCGTGATTCTGGCAGAGAATGGCATCACACACCAATGGGAGACATAAATGCATATCCCATATGACCAGCAAATTTAGATCCATCATAGCACCCTGAAAATCTGCAACTACTGTGTGCAACAAACGCCAGAAAAATACAGGGGAGACTGAAGCTTTCAGGGCTTGGTAGAGATCCAATCAAATTTGCGGCCGAGACACCATCCAAGGGTGGTGGTGCGCGGTATAGCACGACATATACAGTCAAGGGAAGGGAAAGTAGGTTGAACTCCCTACAAATGGAAGCGAGCCGCAATCCAACAGGTAAACTCACCCGAGGGCGAGTATCAGGAGTTTTAAAACCGTTGACCTCAAAGAGAACATGATATGTGGAATGACCAGGGATTGGACGAATGGCAATGGCATAGGACACCATAAGCTGATGGAGCCAAGTCTGAAGAGGGGGGATTCCTGATTCAGCAAGGAGACTGTCAACAGGGCTGGTCCGGAAGGCACCCGCAGCCAAGCGGATGCCCCAATGGTGAACGGGGTCCAACAATTTCAGGGCAGGAGGAGCTGCCGAGCCATAAACCTGGCATCGGGGCTGAATCAGAGCCTGTAGATATGAATTAGTGTTGTACAATCTGCACCCCAGGATGAGAGAGCTAGGAAACGGAAGGAATTAAGTTTCCGCATGCAGCTCATCTTTAGCTGCCAAATATGGAACAGCCAAGTCAGTTTTCTTTTATCAAAAAGGAGGCCCAAGAAACAGTGCTGTGGCAACAACTTCCTGGCATTGAGTACCCAAGAAGAGTTCTGGGTCAGGGTGGACTGTAGTACAAAGGCAGGAACACATTACTTGTGTTTTAGAAAACCATGCGAGAGGCCATGTGGATGGCAGCTGAATGGCACCTTGGAGCTGGCATTCAACTGAGGCTACCAAGTGGGAGCTGTACCATATGCAAAGTCACCTATGTATAACGCACCCAACAGAGCTCACCAACCCATTAATGGTGATTAAGAAGAGTAACATGTAGCACAGAACCCTGTAGAATGCCATTCTCCTGGATCTGTGTGGAGCTGAAGGAAGAGCCAACCCTCACATGGAACATGCAGCAGGATAAAAACTGACTGACATAAAAATTGGTAGGGAGCCTCGTAGACCCCAGTCATGGAGGGTACATAAAATATAACACCGCCGAGTGGTGTCTTATGCCTTATTGAAATCAAAGCAAACAGCAATAAGATATTGACATTTTGAGAAGGCCTTTCCGATTTCTGTTTCCAGTCGAAGTAGATGTTCGATAATACACCTGCTCTCCCAGAACCCACACTGATAAGGAAGTCCACGTGATTCGAGTACCCAGCATAGTCTGTGGGCAACCAACCGCTTGAGCAGTTTATTTGGCACATGTGTTAAGACTAATCGGCCGGTACCTGTCCAGAAATGACGGATCCTTGCAAGGCTTAGAACCACTATATTGTCCCTCCACTGCAAGGGGAAAACCCCATGGAGGCAAATGCGGTTAAAAACCTGGAGAAGGATATTGCCATTGTGGGGGTGGACGGGACGCTGAGATGTCTGAGAAGTCGATTATTGATGGAATCAGGCCCAGGCGCAGAATCATGAGAACAGGAAAGGGGCAGAAGTAGTTCCCATTCCGCGAAAGGTTTGTTATAAGGTTCCACCCAGTGAATGGTGAAACAAATTTGAGGCTTCAGCCTGTTGTTTCTTGACAAGATAAGCCACCGGGTAGGAAGCCGTCACCAATGGCTTCGCAAAGTGAGCCGCAAGGTGCTCTGCAAAAACCATTGGATCAGAACAGACCCCATCTGGTAAGGCAAGGCCAGGGATTGAAGACGGCCACTGAGCAGAGCATAGCCCAAACCCGTGACAAGGGTACAGAAGATCCCAAGGAGGAGATAAACGCTCCCAGCATACCCACTTGCTCTGTTTGATTACATAATGAGCCTTGGCATGAAGGAATTTAAAGTTGACAAGGGCAGCACGGGATGGGTGGCACTAAAGATATTGCAAGGCTCAATGGCCCTCACGAATCGCCAAGGCAATGGTTGCGTTCCACCATGAAACTGGGCAGCGACGAGGAGGGCCTGTCGACCGGGAGACACCAATGCTAGCAGCTCAAGTAATTGCATTAGACATATCACTGATAACATCATCTATACAGTCAGACGGGGATGGTGTGAAAACCACCTGGGATGTATACAAAGTCCAATCAGCATGACAGAAAACCCAACAAGGTATCCTGTCCCTCGTCCAGTGTGAGGTGAGTGAAAGAATCAGCGGATAGTGGTCACTGTCACAAAGGTTGTCATACGGTGACCAACGAAATAAAGGGAAAAGGGGGAGAGAGTGAAAGGTCTATGAAAGAAAAGGTGCCGTGAGCGGTACTAAAATGGGTTGGGTAACCATCATTGAGGAGGCACAGGTTGTGACCCCGACTAGATGTATAATCACTGTCCCATGAAAGATGATGGGCATTGAAGTCCCATGCTTTTATCCTGGCACCTTCAAAAACATGTAAATGAAATAAATAAATAATCTTTACATTCACACATTCTTACAAGACAACCCTAATTCCCTTGCAGAGCTTCTGGGGGTGATGCATCTATAACAGCAAGTACCCCTGAGTGTTGATGCATGCTTCCTAAACTTCAATGGCATACAGTGTGTTGTACAATGATGTAATTTTTCAGGTGCATTCACCAGTAGTATAGCTGGATACTACCTACAAAAATGGTTGTAAATAAAGTCTTTAGTAAAGAAATAACAGGTTACAAAAATGGTTGTAAATAAAGTCTTTAGTAAAGAAATAACAGGTTACATGATCCTGAACTTTTATTGGATAAACAGCACAAAATGTAGCTAGTAATAAACTTTTTTCCTTTAATTAGTTTGTAGTCAGAATGAGTTAAAAGTTATGAAAAGGTTGGAAATTACATGTAACTGCTCTCTGATGTATTTGAAGTCTCCGAATGCACGCAGTTCAAACAGCGCACACAATTATCTGTGGAGTATTCCAATTGTCCTGTGCAGTGTGCTCTATTTACCTGATAATGTTTGGCACAATATTAGGTTTTACAATGTGTCAAAGTTTCATCCAGTGGACTCCATTGGTTAAAAAAATAAGCTTTTAAGATACAGATGGCTGTACATATTTTACTATTATCATTGTTATTTTTACTGTTTGATGAACCATAACGAAGTCACTGAAACAAATAATGTAGGAACATGGACTGATGTCATCCAGCGATAGTGCTTGGTACTGTACTTTTAGACTGATGTGCCTCTGTAGTGTGTGTGAGATAACCCAGATCATATTGGCTAAAGTCTCGCTCAGCGGCATGAGAAGCGTCTCGGTGCGTCCGTAGCAGCGTTAGGTTGGCAACATATGATCTGTACGAAACGGTACTGAAGTGCGTTTTAACCTTCCTTTTATGAGGCCAATTACTTTTACTGACTGGACAGGAGTACATCGAAAAATATTATTATTTTTACGAAATGTCATGATTTTCAAGGTTGTGATTAGGCAGGAACGTAAGAGTACAGCTCCAATTGATGTGAGCAAATGTTATGATTTTTACGAAAATGTCATGATTGTAATGGATGTGGTTAGGCAGGAATCTAAGAGTACAAATTAAATTGTTGCTTTCATTCTACCAACTTATTACATTTAAGCCCCGTTTACACCAAAGCGAACACAGGCGAATGCACATTCACCAGGAATTCGCCTGTGCACGCGCGCGCATTGGCTTGTACTTGCGAATAAGCATTTACACCGGAGCGAACGGAAGAGAAAACAGCACACTGCCGCAAGGCGAGCATACACAGTTTGTTGCATACGCTAGCGCTGAAGCGAAGAGGTCGCGAACTGCCTTTGATGGTTCGCCCTGAAACCGACACCCAGCGGAACACAAACGTACACCTGCGAATGCGAGCCGAACGTGAGCGAACAGCGCGCGCATAGCGTTTACACCAGAGTGAATGCTCGTTCGCTTGTGTTCGCTTCGGTGTAAACGGGGCTTTAAAAAAAACATTTTAGAGATAGTTGTTATGTAAATTGAAATGCGTATGCCTAAGTGTTACATCTGAACAGAAAGACATTGCATGTGGAGAAGCGTAGTATTATAGTGTGCAATGTTCTACATTCCAACACTGTGATTCGAAAATAAAATCAGAGAATTTTTTTTTTTTTTTTTTTTTTTTTTTTTTTTTTTTTTTTTTTTTGTGGTTTTAGGGCGCACAACTTCTATGGTCATTAGCGCCCAGCTAAGAACATTGATTCGCTATGATCTCAAAAAAATGGCGACTGTCAGAACATCAGCAAGAGGCTAAAAACGAAAGATAAAAGACAATTAAAAGGGTTAAATATCCTTGGATAGGTTGGCCAAGTTCATAAAACGCAAAACCCGAGCAGCTGCTCGTGTGTCATCAGCTAAAATTTCCTCCAGAGTAGACGGAAAGTGAAGGGCTACACGGAGATGATTAAAATTAACACAAGTCAGTAAAACATGTCGCACTGTCAACAGTTCACCGCAGGAGCATAGCGGTGCAGGTTCGGCGGATAGCAAGTGACGGTGGCTGAAACGGCAATGACCGATCCGCAACCGAGCCAGGATGACCTCCTCCCGCCGAGAGGGGCGTGAGGATGTCCTCCAAGCGGTCGGGATCGGTTTGACAGTTCGCAATTTATTGTTGTACAGTGAAAGCCACACACTGTGCCATTGCGACACGATACTCCGGCGAAGAGCCCGTTGAACATCGTCCGATGGGACGCAAAAGGTAGCCATGCGAGGTAAAAGAGCTGCTGCCTTGGCTGCTGTGTCGGCGGCCTCATTCCCGGGCACACCCACATGGCCAGGGACCCACAGGAAAGAAACGTGACAGCTGTCATCCGCCAGCAACTGGAGGGAGCGTTGGATCCGATACACGAGAGGATGGTTCGAGAAAGGGTCCTTAAGACTCTGCAGGGCACTAAGGGAGTCAGAACATACGGCATAGAAAGGTTGGCGGTGGCGGCAGGTATACAAAACGGCCTGGTGGAGGGCGAAAAGCTCAGCCGTGAAGGTCGAGCACCGGTCAGGGAGCTTGTATTGGAACCGGTTGTCCCCGACGACGAAGGCAGATCCGACACCGGCAGTGCTCTTGGAACCATCAGTGTAAATAAATACGGCATTATCGAACCGCGAACGGAGTTCGACAAGCCTCGAGCGGTATACCAAATCCGGAGTGCTCTCCTTGGGGAGCGAACTAAGTTCGAGGTGTGTGTGAACCTGGGCCTGATGCCACGGTGGCAATGGGCTTTCGGTCAACCGAAAGGTTGAAGGAAGGGTAAAATCAAGCCGCTGTAGTAGGCGGCGAAACCTAACTCCAGGTGGAAGCAAGGCAATCGCAGACAACTGATATTGGCGATCGAGTGAGTCGTCAAAAAATAATCTGTAAGAGGGATGGTTGGGCATCGACCGTAGGCGGCATGCATACCGACACAAGAGTATGTCACGTCGATTGGTCAAGGGTAATACAGCAGCCTCGGCATACAGACTTTCAACAGGGCTGGTATAAAATGCACCGGTCGCCAAACGTAATCCACGATGGTGGATAGAGTTGAGACGGCGGAGAATCGACGGCCGTGCTGAAGAGTACACAAGGCTTCCATAGTCGAGCTTCGACTGAACAATGGCCTGGTAAAGGTGAAGCAGGACGGTACGATCCGCTCCCCATGACGTGCCACTGAGGACACGAAGAACGTTAAGGGATCGGGCACAACGGGCAGCCAGGTAGGACACGTGTGTGGACCAGCAAAGTTTCCGATCCAACATGAGTCCCAAGAATTTCGTAGTCTCCACGAAAGGGAGAGCAACAGGGCCGAGACGTAGAGAAGGTGGAAGAAATTCCTTGTATCTCCAAAAATTGATACACACAGTTTTCTCAGTGGAGAATCGGAAGCCGTTTGCGATGCTCCAGGAATATAGACGGTCAAGACAGCGTTGGAGAGAACGCTCCAAGAGACACGTCCGCTGGGCGCTACAATAAATTGCGAAATCGTCAACAAAAAGAGATCCGGAGACGTCGGCTGAAAGGCAGTCCACGATCGGATTGATTGCAATGGCAAAGAGCGCCACACTCAAGACGGAGCCCTGTGGTACCCCATTCTCCTGGCAAAAGGTATCTGACAAAACAGAGCCCACCCGTACCCGGAACTTGCGATCCGCCAAAAACGCTTGAATTAAAAGAGGAAGGCGGCCCCAAAGGCCCCATGTGTGTAATGTGCGGAGAATACCCGCTCTCCAACAGGTATCGTATGCCTTCTCCAAGTCGAAGAACACGGCTACTGTTTGACGCTTCTTTAGAAAGTTGTTCATAATGAAGGTCGACAACGTAACGAGGTGGTCAGCAGCAGAGCGGTGTCGACGAAAACCGCATTGTATATTAGTCAGGAGGCGGCGAGATTCGAGGAGCCAGACCAACCGAGCGTTAACCATGCGTTCCATCACCTTACAGACGCAGCTCGTCAGAGAAATGGGACGATAACTGGAAGGAAGGTGTTTGTCCTTCCCTGGTTTGGGGATGGGGACAACAATGGCTTCACGCCAACTTGTGGGAACATGACCTTCAGTCCATATGCGATTGTAGGTACTAAGAAGAAAGCACTTGCCCGCAGGAGAGAGGTTCTTCAGCATCTCAATATGAATGGAATCGGGCCCGGGAGCAGAGGACCGGGACAGGGCGAGAGCACGGTCTAGCTCCTGCATGGTGAAGGCGACGTTATAGTTTTCACGATTAAGAGAGCGGAAAGAAGGCGGCCGTGCCTCCTCTACCTGTTTGCGAGGGAGAAAGGCAGGGTGGTAATGGGCAGAGCTCGAAACCTCCGCAAAGAAACGACCCAATGCGTTTGAAACATCAGCTGGGTCCACGAGGACCGCGTTCTCCACGGTCAGGCCAGGAATCAGGGAGTGGACCTTGATGCCGGACAAACGGCGTAGGCCACCCCAGACAACCGTGGAGGGAGTAAAACGGTTAAAAGAACTAGTAAAAGCTGTCCAGCAAGCTTTCTTGCTGTCGTTTATGATACGACGGCACTGCGCTCTCATACGTTTGTAATTGATGCAATTCTCCAAAGTTGGGTGGCGGCGGAAGGTGCGTAAGGCACGGCGTCGGGCTCGAAGCGCGTCGCGGCAGGCTGCAGTCCACCAAGGGACCTGCACACGACGTGGAGAAGAGGATGTACGAGGTATGGAACGTTCAGCAGCAGTGAGAATAACCTCTGTGAGGTATTCGACCTGACTGTCACAGTTGGGAAAATGCTGATTGTGAAAAACAGCCATGGAAGAATAAAGCCCCCAGTCGGCTTTAGAAATGTTCCAACTGGTGGGACGTGGAGATGGGGAGTGATGTAGGAAGTGGATGATACAAGGGAAATGGTCACTCGAGTACGTGTCAGAAAGTGCATACCACTCAAACCGACCGGCAAGCTGAGGAGTGCATATTGCGAGGTCTATATGGGAATAAGTGTGTGTTGTGTCAGAAAGGAAGGTCGGTGCACCGGTGTTGAGGCAGACAAGATCGAGGTGTTGGAGAAGGTCCACCAAAAGGGAGCCTCTCGGACAAGGTGCCGGAGAGCCCCATAGGGGGTGGTGGGCATTAAAGTCGCCTACCAACACGAAAGGTGAAGGGAGCTGGTCAACAAGGTTTAGCACATCTGCCCTAGTAAGGGCAGATGACGATGGCGAATATATATTACAGAGGGAGAAGGTAAATGTGGATAAGGTGATGCGGACGGCAACTGCCTGTAGGTGAGTGTGCAAGGAAATGGGATGGAAATAGACGTCGTCTCGAAGGAGCATCAGAACCCCTCCATGGGCTGGGACACCTTCCACGGGTGGCAGGTCGAACCGCACAGAGGTGTAGTGTGGAAAGTCTGCACGATCACGTGGACGCAGCTTGGTTTCCTGGAGGCAGACTAGAAGCGGGCAGTGCAATCGAAGGAGTAGTTTTAACTCCTCCCGATTAGAACGAATGCCGCGTATGTTCCATTGAAGGAGCGCCATGATAAAAATGAGAGAAGAAATAAGGATAAAAACCAAGTAGCGAGCGGGGTCACCTCGACGGCCGCTGAGGACCGGATTTCGAGGGAGCACTGCTATCGCTGTCCAGGGGCAAAGGGTCGTGGTCCATAGGTTCGACCGACGCGCCTGCCACCTCCCTGAGTTGATCAGGAGGGGCAGTTTCCACCGCCGGTAAAGGGCCGGGCGCCCGGCAAACGGAGCGTCCCGGTGAAACAGAAGACGGCCGAGGCCGGCAACTGTTGGACGGCGCGACAGATGGGTCACGCCTCGGCGGGGAAGGAGAGGAACTCTTTTTCTTGTCAGCTCTTCTGGAAGAGTGACGGCGGGAAGAGGCAGTTGACGGTTGGGAAGCCTGAGAACGCAGAAAATCCTCACGGACGGGTTCCTTTTTCAAGGTCCGGGCATCTTGTTTAGGTGCCCGCGGTTTACTAGATGTTGACGAAGACTGTACCTTAGAAGCAGCAGGAGGAAGCGGGGACGTGGAACGGGCAATCTTCGGGCTGGCGGATCGCACAACTGTGTCAGTGAAAGTGAAATCACAAGTCTGGGTACTGGAATCCTTAGTAGGTCGAGTTGAGGTGAGGACCTTACTGTATGTACCCGCTGGGAGGACAGTGGGCTTTCGACTCGCCAACAACTTTCGAGCGGCAGATGTTGATACCTTCTCCGTGACCCGAATTTGCTGAATGATTTTTTCATCCTTATATACAGGGCAGTCGCGAGAGGAAGCCGCATGGTCGCCGTTGCAGTTAAGGCAGTGAGGGGACGGAGGTGGGCAATCCCCCTCATGGGCGTCCCTACCACAAGTGACACATTTTGCTGCATGTGGGCAATGTTCACGGGTATGGTTGTACCTGTGGCATTGGTAGCAGCGCGTTGGGTTTGGAATATAAGGGCGGACTGAGATAACTTCGTACCCTGCTTTGACCTTCGACGGGAGGTCAACTCTGTCGAATGTCAAAAACACAGTACGAGTCGGTGTCAGCTGGTTATCTACCTTTTTCATCACCCTGTGGACGGCTGTCACACCCTGATCGGACATATAGGACCGGATGTCGTCATCAGACAACCCGTCAAGGGATCTCGTGAAAACTACCCCACGTGACGAGTTGAGTGTGCGGTGCGCTTCTACTTTGACTGGAAACGTGTGCAATAACGTAGTCCGGATAAGTTTCTGGGCTTGGAAAGCACTGTCCACTTCCAGCAACAATGAGCCATTGCGCTGACGCGAACAGGTTTTAACAGGGCCAGCAATTGCATCAACACCTTTCTGTATAACGAAAGGATTGACAGAATTGAAGTCTTTTCCGTCGGTGCGCGACACAACAAGAAATTTCGGCAAATTAGGCAGAGTCTTCTTTTGCTGAGGCGAGTCTATCTTACGTTTCTGGGTCAATGTCAGTGAAGAAGAGAAGGAAGTCATTGCGGAAGTGTCCCCCGTGATTACCGGCGTCTCCGATGGCGCGCTCCTTCCTAGTGGGGGCCCTCTCCGAGGGCTTACCCGCCTTAGGTGATTGTTCACACCTCAGGTCACACCTCCCGAGAACTGACGGAGGGACCAATTGGCATGTTCGGAAGGTACCAGCTCGGGTAATCACCCCTCCCTGGGCCTGGCCTTTACCAGGGGGTACGTACGTGCCCTACTTGTCTACCCGGGGCGGGGAATTACGCGTTACCCCGTCACCTGCTACGCATGATAATGCGTGGGTCGGCCTTCAGACACGCACAGGGAGGAAAGAAGAAGAATAGAGGAAGTGAAGAGAAAGAAGGAAAGGTGTCTCAAACGCCGAGGCGGAGACTAATGAGGAGAAGAAGGCGAGGAGAGGACAAGGAGAGAGAGACAGAAACAAAGGGTAAGAAAGGAAGGAACCAAGGAATAAGAGAAACGACAACAAGAAAACACCTGAACTCGTGAAATACGCCCGTCTCCGGGCGAAGGCATAAACCGGGAGGGAAAGTAAAGCAGCCTGGGGCAGAAGAAAGGCTGCTCCGGCTCGGGGCCCCGTGCGCGCCACACACGTACCCACAAAAGAACTGTGGGCCCCCTGGGGGGATAAAATCAGAGAAACGTGATATTAATACATTCATTTTCACATCTTGTAAGGATTGTGTGCCGCCATTCATCCCAGTATCCACAGCGACTGTTGCCAACACTGGCGCACTACGTCACGTAAGTACATTAGGCTATGCCGCCGGTCGAGCCTTTTACCGCTCATATTTAACAGATGTTGCATTTTGATACACTTACCTACATCTTCATCAGCAAGTATAAAGTGGTGGGTACTGTCTGAAGTTTGGAAATGGAATTGGCCGAGAACTGTGATCGATGGTACATTCTGTTATGAGGATAACTACAGATTATTGATTCTCTACAATATAGAAGTATTACAATATCCGGTATATAGGTGTTGATGACGTCATGGGTCACAGCAGATGGGTGGAATTGCATTGTAAAATATTTTGTTTCCATAATGAAATAAAGCTGTTCCTGCTCTATGGTTGACAGGTTCTTTATTTACCTTTGTCCAGTGAGTATATTAATTATCTTTGTAGGCACTACATATTTACAAACCATGAAAACTAAAGCTTTTTGTTATTGCAACCCGAATGTGACTCCTGGGTGGCTGCCTTTACCTCCTGTCATCAATTACATTGTTGCAACGTCTACACATCAAGCACCAGTAGTGGACTCAAACTGTACTTTGACCTTAGTCTTTATGGTTTGTAAATGTATAGTACTTATGAGGATAATTAATGTTCTCACTGAACAAGGGTACATTAAGAATCAGTCAGGCATAGAGCAGGAACACGTTATTTATTTTGTGTTTGACAAAAGTTTATTCCTGCCATTCTCTATCAATGAGCTATGAAAGAGCGTGCACCTTTTCTGTTCAGCATGAAATAAATAATTAATGGTGTTCCTGCTCAGTATAATTGAAGACCGCGGTACAACCCGTCGGCTTTGACCAATGACATCATTACAGGATAATTACTTATGTATTGTACATAATAAATAATATGTTATTATCCTCGTAAATTACAAATTACCACAACAGTATGTGTCATCGATCACAGGTCTCAGCCAAAAAATTTGCGCCTTTGGCACTCATTCGCGGGTAGGGTGGGTAATAATAATAATAATAATAATAATAATAATAATAAACCCTCCCTGTTAACCGATATGTAACCTCCAGAAAGAAGCTACAGATGACTTTTTAAACACAAAATCATAATCTATGTTCTGACGTCATTTGTCAAAGTCGACAGGTCGTATCATGGACTTCAACTGACCCTCCTGCCCTATGGCTGACAGGTTGTTGTTGTACCCTTGTTTGGAGAGTAATTATCCTCAAATACTTGTCAATGGCTAGTTGTTCGGAATATCATACAGAAACAACGCATCTTACACATTTATGATAATAACAAATATAAAGACACAATAAGTTTGGATTATAAATGAAATAGGCTATCAATAACATTGCACATAAATGCCAGAATAAATTTTAAGCAGACACCAAATTTACTAGAGATGAAACATGCAATCTTATAGGCCACACAACTCTTTAACAGGCTGCCTTCACCTCCCGTCATTCATGACACCATTGCCAATGCCTGCACGTCAGTTGCGTATGTATAAACTGCACTTTAACCAATTAACTTCATATCTTTATAAAATTGGCATATGTCAAATGGGCATTAATTTTGATTTCCTTCAACTTACCTTCAATATGTAACACCATTGCAAATTACCTATGCTTCCCGTATTAGGCCTACAGATCAGAGCTACTTGCCAATTCTGTTAGACATATAAAACCCACAGCTATACTGAAAAAGGCATAGGCTTAAACATTGATACAGATAGTTAATGTATATTGTCCCCTGCCAGTCAATCTGCAGTCACTTTACAGGGGAGCATACATTCAGATGTCAGGTCAAACACGTCATTATAGAAATCATTCTCTACTTCCGTGGCACTGGTACAGCAGCTAGGCCTATTTGGCAAAAAACAGTCTAGCTTGCACAAATACATTATTTTTCTTAAAAAGTAAAAATATTGTACCTATTTGAGTAACCAAGACTGTTCCCCTCCCATGCAAATTATCTGTTACTACCTTCGGCTATCTTTCACATTTTTTCCATTCAGGCCTACTTAGGCTAGTTACTTATCGTCTGAATCATTCTCATTCAAGAGAAGCACGAAACATACATTTGATATTTGACGATATTGTTAATGTCAGCTAAAGTAGTATTCAGGCACATGTATGTGAAAAATATCTTTACTGTGTGTGTGTGTGTGTGTGTGTGTTTTTTTTAAAGAGACTGTAATAAAAAGCATAACAACGCCATAAATATTGAGAGACAAACCAAATACTAACTACACTATTGTTAGTTGAAAACATTGCAAGTACTGGTAACTGAAAACGAAAACGTAAAGACTTACCAAGTGTGTGAAGCTGGGGCTCTCCTACATATATTCTGTAGCAAATTACATAGGAGTCGGGACTCTGCCTCCGTGACAACTTGTATGCTGGAGTAACTCGAGTCACCGAAACAAGTGACTTTAATAAGATGCCCATTCTGTTGTATACTGTATATGTAACTCTTGCAGATGTATCACACTGGTCTGGCAATACAGCTAGACACCAAGTCTCTAATACCATTGCATCGCCCTCAACAGTCCGTAGCGATATTTCCACACACAGTGACGTGTGGTTAGATCCCATTTCACCACACAATGCTCTTTTTGCTTCAGCAAGAACTTCCGGAAGGTCCTTTATCGCCAGGTTAAACTAGAAGGAAAGAAATTGCTATTACTAACTTCATATGGACAGTAGATCTTACCATTTGATACGTAGCATCACAGCCTAAAGAAACCGAATATTCGGAACCTTTGGCATTTTGTAAAAAGCTCTAGGTCAGAAACTTACAGTGGGTTCTTTATTGCCGCTTACCCAATCTGTCCCCGTGGAGTGTGGTTTGCATTTGGTGTGCACTTTCTCACCTAACCTCGACTGAATGATTATTTGTGCCGCTTTTAATACCAGAAATTTTGTAAATTTATCTAGTTCTTTCTTATCGTGTATACTTAATTTAACAGTAGCCATTATTAATACAAACACTTTTCTTGTCTCTTCAGGCCTTCGCACGCCCCCATACGCTGGACAGCATCATGGAAACCTTACTAGTGAAAATACACAGGAATTGAATATCACTAATCACTTCCAATAACTACACAGACACTACACTTTCAATAACTAATCACTTGGCTTCCACTAACGATGTTGAAAATTTCTCATCAATTTGGAACAGTCTCCTCCAGATCAGAACCACTCCCACTTGGAATCTTGAACGCCGGACATAGAACTACAGTCAATGCCATAACTTTGCATTTCCTTAATTTTATCCGGCTGCACACTAAAAAGGTAACTAACATTCTAACGGTAGCGGCATAGAAGTCGCCTAAAGTTTCATATTTAACACACACAAACAAAATTCACAAAAACCCCATAAAAGCCGACGTGTATATCAGCGGCCTTCATTTGTTCCGGAAGTATACAGGAAGGTGAAAGTGGCGCCAAGAAGGCGGAGCCGTTGGCAGCTGCTGCAAAGTGTCGATTTGCTATTGGCTGGCGTACTAGGAATTACGAGGGTTTGTCCTCATGGGAATTCGTCACAAGGTCCCTGCCCTTGAAATGTGTTTGTCATGCACTAATAGGGGGCATTTACATAATATGTCACGCGGATAACAGCATGCGATAAGCTAAAAAGTAATAAACAGAAATCTTAAAACTTATCAGTGTTTTGCAGTCATTGACTACAAATCTTGACGGCATTATATTAGCAACTTGTCTTGCATAAAATATCTTCTGACTTTACAGTGCTATTGAATGAAATACCGATAGACTATTTGATTTTTCCATTAATGCCCGGTGAAAGCCTGTGACCGTATAGAATAGATTTGATTTTAAAATACCTGTAACTTTTGTGCTGCCAACCAGCATTGCATTATTTAAATTTTAAACGACACGTTACGGAAAATAATTATCCCTTTCAATTTTAAGTGCGTTTTCGTAGTGATTTTCTGCTCCTCAGACACGAAAACATCAAAATATAATCCAACCAATTTGACCCTAAATTGTATACCATAAGTACATGCCGCTCTATGCAGAACATTTTTTATGCACTGGTGAAGTACCATAGCCTATCATGAGACGTACATTTTTTAGAGCGACAGGTTGTGACACAGATTAAACTTCTGTGTACAAATTAAAGATTATTCGCCAAAATATACCGTCCCTAAGAAACAAACACAATGAAATAAATTTGCTTCTCAGTCCTTGTGTCAGTTTTATGTTTTCGTGAATCTTGGCTAGAGAAAGATAATGTCAATATTTAAACATATCTAGTTTCTATTTGGCACACTACTTCTGCAGATCAGTAGCTATGAAAGCTTAGAGGAAGCTTCATTTATGTTCTCAAATGTTTGTAGAGCTTATTGGACTTAACTATGGGGTCATCAGTCCCTAAACTACTTATGAACAAGCTAATACTTAGGACGGCATAAATATCCATGCCCGAGGGGGTATTTGAACCCCCAACCGTAGTAGCCATGCAGAACGTGATTGGCGCATTGCAGACTGCTCGGCCACTGTGGCCGGCCTGCATTTACGTAACAGAAAAACAGACTGTATGCCATTTGATTATTTAAGTTAATTAGGTAGTGAAAAATACTTCGAAGCCTCAGCTACTGAAAAAACACCAGTAAACATTGATACATGTCAAACTTCCTGGCAGATTAAAATTGTGTGCCGGAACCGGGACTCGAACCTGGGACCTTTGCCTTTCGCGGGCAAGTGCACTACCGACTGTGCTATCCCGACACGACTCACGATACCGCCTCACAACTTTACTTCCGCCAGTACCTCGTCTCCTACTTTCCAAACTTCACAGAAGCTCTCCTGCAAACACGCAAGACTAGCACTCCTGGAAGAAAGGATATGGTGGAGACATGGCTTAGCCACAGCCTAAGAGATGTTTCCAGAATGAAACTTCACTCTGCAGCGGAGTGTGCGCTGATATGAAACTTCCTGGCAGATTAAAAGTGTGTGCCGGAACCGGGACTCGAACCTGGGACCTTTGCCTTGTTACATGTGTTTACACATCCCCTGATAGTAGTATAAGCATCTTCTTTTGAATAATTTGATCTTGCACTAGAAAAACTTGCAAAGTTGTAGTGATTTTAATATGTAACATTTAACTAACAGCCCTCAAAGAAACACTCATTGACATTATTAAGGTCTGCACCTGGGTATTGTAATAAATTTCCCAAAAATACATAACAAATAGGCTACTATTGCTACTCATTGATCAGATCTTTGTAAACACTGACATGTATATTGCAGAAAACTTTAATACTGGCTTCAGTGCACAGTTACTGATTATAGGTGAAAGTAACACCCTGCCTAGACAAAAAAGGTTATCCGTAAAAGAAAATACAGTAAACAAAATATTGAGCATTTCCAATAAATGCTAAATACCCACTGGAGAATACAACTAATTACCACGTAATTTAACACAAGCTGATTTAGGTCTACTATTTACTGATGACACTTTACCTGGCATCATGTAAGAAGGCGCTTTTGCACATAGAGGCGGAACAATAGATGAAGTGAAGAGGGGAGGAGCTATGGCCGAGTGCCAGCAGTTGTGCCTGCAGGAGAAATATTGCGTAACTCATGGCCAGTCACGCGCCTACAGAATGAACAGTATTGGCTAAACGGATGACTTACCCAAAGGACCGGCTCGTCCATAGACACAAATAAAATCATACACATACAAGCTTTAGCAACCGTTGGTCGCTTCTTCAGGATAAGAGGAAAAAAGGGAAAAGGGAAGGATATGGGTTGTAAGGAAGTGGAAAATGAGTCATTCCAATCCCAGACGTGGAAGGACTTACCTTAGGGGAACGGAAGGAAGGTAAACAAATACACTCACACATATCCAAACACAAACACACCGAGACAGACATTTGTAAAAAGCAAAGACGTTGGACAGAGATATCACTTGAGGCAGAGGCTCTGTCCACAGAACCGAGGCAAAGGTGCTATAGATGGTGGGCGGGAATTTGAATTTAGCGGAGGTTGAGACCAGGTGGGCAACAGGAGGAGAGAATAAGCTGAAGGGCAAGTTTCCATCTCCGGAGTTCTGAAAGGATGGTGTCGGTGGGAAGTGTCCAGATAGCCCGGACTGTGTGACACTGCGTCAAGATGTGCTGGCCGTGCACCAAGGCATGTTTAGCCACAGGGTGATCTTCATTACCAACAAACACTGTCTGCCTGTGACCGTTCATGTGAATGGACAGTTTGTTGCTGGTCATTCCCACATAGAACGCTTCACAGTGCAGGCATGTCAGTTGGTAAATCACGTGGGTGCTATCGCAAATGGATCTGCCCTTGATCATGTACACCTTTCGGGTTACTGGACTGGAGTAAGTGGTGGTGGAAGGGTGCATAGGGCAGGTTTTACAATGGGAACGGTTGCATGGGTAGGACCCAGAGGGTAGGGAAGGTGGTTTGGGGATTTCATAGAGATGGACTAGGAGGATATGAAGGTTAGGTGGGTGGCAGAAAGACACTCTTGGTGAAGTGGGAAGGATGTCATTAAGGATGGATCTCATTTCAGGGCAGGATTTAAGGGGTTACTGGACTGGAGTAAGTGGTGGTGGAAGGATGCATAGGGGCAGGTTTTACAATGGGGGCGGTTGCATGGGTAGGAGCCAGAGGGTAGGGAAGGTGGTTTGGGGATTTCATAGAGATGGACTAGGAGGTTATGAAGGTTAGGTGGGCGGCAGAAAGACACTCTTGGTGAAGTGGGAAGGATGTCATTAAGGATGGATCTCATTTCAGGGCAGGATTTAAGGAAGTTGTATCCCTGCTGGAGAGCCACGTTCAGAGTCCGCTCCAGACCCGGAAAGTATCTGTTGACAAAAGGGGCACTTCTGGGGTTCTTCGGTGGAAGGTTCTGGATTTTGGGGGATGGGGAGGTGGCTCTGGTAATTTGCTTCTGAACCAGATCAGGAGGATAGCTGCAAGATGTGAAAGCTGTTATTAGGTTATTGGTATACTGGTTCAGGGATTCGGGACTGGAGCAGACTCTTTTGCCACGAAGACCTAAGCTGTAGGGAAGGGAATGTTTGATGTGGAATAGATGGCAGCTGTCATAATGGAGGTACTGTTGTTTGTTGGTTGGTTTGATGTGGACGGATGTGTGAAGTTGGCCATTGGACAGATGGAGGTCGACATCAAGGAAAGTGGCGTGGGATTTGGAAGAGGACCAGGTGAATTTGATGGGACCAAAGGAGTTGAGGTTGGAGAGGAAATTCTGGAGTTCTTCTTCACTGTTAGTCCAGATCATGAAGATGTCATCAATGAATCTGTACCAAACTTTGGGTTGACAGGCTTGGGTACCCAGAAAGAATTCCTCTAAGCATTCCATAAATAAGTTTGCGTATGAGAGGGCCATCCTGGTTCCCATGGCTGTTCCCTTTAGTTGTTGGTATGTCTGGCCATCAAAGGTGAAGAAGTTGTGGGTTAGGATGAAGCTGGCTAGGGTATTAAGGAAAGATGTTTTAGGTAGGGAAGTGGGTGGTCGGCGTGAAAGGATATACTCCATCGCAGCGAGGCCTTGGGCATGTGGGATATTTGTGTATAAGGAAGTGGCATCAATGGTTACAAGGATGGTTTCTGGAGGTAACAGGCTGGGTAAGGATTTCAGGCAATCGAGGAAGTGGTTGGTGTCTTTGATGAAGGATGGGAGACTGCACATGATGGGTTGCGGGTGTTGGTCTATGTAGGCAGAGATTTGTTCTGTAGGGGCTTGGTAACTGGCCACAATGGGGTGTCCAGGATAATTGGGTTTGTGAATCTTGGGTAGTAGGTGGAAGGTGGGAGTGCGGGATGTCGGTGGGGTCATGAGGTTGATGGAGTTAGGTGAAAGGTTTTGTAGGGGCCCTAAGGTTTTGAGGGTTCTTTGAAGCTCTGCCTGGACATAAGGAATGGGGTTGTCTTGACAGACTTTATATGTGGTGCTATCTGAAAGCTGACACAGTCCCTCAGCCACATACTCCCGCCAATCAAGTACCTGTCCTTTCGGTAAGTCATCCATACACGAGTATTTTGACGAAAAATTATATATAAAAAATAGACGAAGATTGCTCACCAGCGAAGGAGCACAGGTGTGACAGCAGTACAAATAAATAGAACACACACACACAAACTCAATCTTTCGCAACCCAGTTGCTTCTTCAGGCAGAAGGGAAGGAGAGGGGAAAAGGAAATGGAAATGATGAGGGTTTTAGGAAAGGGGTAAGGAGCCATTCCAATCCCAGGAGAGGAAAGACTTACCTTGGGGGAAGAAAAGGAAGGTAAACAAATACACACACACCCATACATTTAAATAAACAGGGTAAATTTAAAATTTAAATAAATAAACAGGTAAATGTATGGGTGTGTGTGTATTTGTTTACCTTCCTTTTCTTCCCCCAAGGTAAGTCTTTCCTCTCCCGGGATTGGAATGGCTCCTAAAGACCTCATCATTTCCTTTTCCCTCTTCTTCCCTTCTGCCTGAAGAAGCAACTGGGTTGCGAAAGCTTGCACGCGCGCGTGTGTGCGTGTGTGTGTGTGTGTGTGTGTGTGTGTGTGTGTGTTGTACTGCTGTCACACCTGTGCTCCTTCACCTGATGAGTAATTTTCATCTATTCTATATATACATATATATGTAAAAAAAAATAGATGAAGTCTACTTACCAGGCGAAGGAGCACAGGCAGTGATAGTAACAAATAATTAAAAAAATATAATAAATAAATAAATATAATTTTAAAGTTAATCTAATGATGGAAACTCCAGGTTGGAATTAACAATATAGTAAGTTGGAATTAACAATATAGTAACAAGGAAAGACGTGCCGATGTGCTGTGACAGGAGGCTACCACAGCTCCTTGTCACATCTTTGCGGTATGTTGCGGACAGTGTGTCCAACTTCTTTGCTTTCTACAAGTGTCTGCCTAGTGTGTTTTATTGACCTATCCTTTTTTCCCTAAGGTAAGTCCTTCCACTCCCAGGATTGGAATGACTCCTCATTCACTTCCTTAAAACCCGCATCCTTCCCTTTTTTCCCCTCATTCCTTCCTCTTTTCCTGATGAAACGGCCAATGGTTGTGAAAGCTTGAATCTCTGTTTGTGCGTGTGTTTTTGTTTTTGTATCTATCAATGAGCCTGTACTTTGGGTAACTTAAACGATCCCTATTTTTTTATACATATTTTTAGGAATTTGGTTAGATTAGTTTCTAAATTGGGATAAAGATATATTGATTGGCTAAATAAGTAAATTTATTTTTTTGCTGTTAAGTAATTAGAATGCTTGAAACTTGCTTCACTGAGAGCCTGTTATGCATAGTCTATTAAGATAAGGTGTCATATTCTGGGGAAAGGTAAATGAAACTCTATATGAATACCACAGAAGGTCAAGTTGTGACATACAGAGACATCACTGTAATACCACCCGGTGCAAGAAAGGTGTAAATCACTCAGGATCACATCTGTTCAGTAACCTCCAAAGTCACTTAAAAGCTATTATAAAAATACATATATTTAAAATATCTGCAACACTATATCTTTTGTAAAACTATTTTCATTTAAGTGTCACAGTACTTGAGAACTGAATTTTTTAAGCAACCTCCTAGGTATTTGTGGATGTAACTATTGTGAGAATGAAAGTGCAAAAGTGCCCAATTGTATAAAAGTGTATTTATTATATATTAAGCAAATCCAACTTACCACAGTGAGAATTATGTGTAATGTCAATGTTGAAAATTTTCTCTATTACAAAATATGTTTATCTGAGTATCATAAAAATCACACTAGCAAATAACATTTTATGTGAAAATGATTGAATTAGTGAAAGTCTGTCCAACAGCTAGAATATAATATATGTACCTCAAAGATTTCAGGGCAACAAATAGTCTTACTAAACACTTATTTACTATAAAAATAAACATTGTGAATTATAAAAGAGGCTGCACCTAGGGAGTCCTGTAGGGAAATACTCATGAGATTGAAAGTTATGACTCTTCCATCAATATATATCTAAGAAAGTATATGATTTTTGAAATCCCATCCCCAGTTCTTTTCACAGAGAAGTTCATAAGAAAGCCCAGTATCAAAAAAGTGGCATATGTTATCGCAAGATTCTTTTCAGTGCACTTTCCTTAAGAATTAAAACAATTTCAGAGTTGCACATTTTTAAGAAATGAGCTTAAAAAAGTTCTTGCTAATGAAAGCTTTTACAGTGTTGAGGAGTAGGCCTACATGGATGTTATGGATTCCACTATTTCTGTAAAATAAATGATTTGTAGTCATGTGACATTGGATTTATTATAGACAAAACATAATATCTGTTTTGTTTATGTATTTGGTTATCATTCGTGTCAAGTATAACTTCTTTCATCTAGGGTGTATTTTGAGTATGCTTTCACACCAGTGTATTGTTTGTATACATTTTTAAGAAATGAGCTTAAGAAATTTCTTGTTAATGAAAGCTTTTACAGTGTTGAGTAGGTCTACATGGATGTTATGTATTCCACTGTGTCTGTAAAATAAGTGATTTGTAGTCGGACCTCAGATTTTTTCAGTCTGCACTTTAACCCATCCTTCACCTCTCAACGATGTAAGAAGTCACCAGAAATGACACATGGTTTGGATTCCATGTTAAGCTGTAGGTCCCTTTTCCCCAGTTGGATAACTGGATAGGCTAGGGATATGCAAGTCATCAAAGTGGCGTCCAATTGAAAGACTTGCACCAGGCCAATGAGCCACACGACATCATTATTATTCTTATTATTATTATGCAGCCATTATTATTTAAGTTGATCATAATAAATGATGTATCAAGCTATGCTAAGTCCAACATAATGTAGACCTATATGATAGAATGGATGATAAAAACATCACTGTTAATGTCAATTTACAACAATAACAGCACAGAGAGAGCACTGGATAGCTCTCTGGAAATTTACAGGCATTGTTTTGAAATAGCATCTTCAACAAAGACTCCAGCACACCCAAAACATGGATTAGATATCAGGGGAAAGAAACCAAGAACTCTTTGTTATTGATAGTGCAAACAGCAACCCTGATACTATTTAACTTCTTAAAAAAATACATCTTAATTCTGAGTTGTATAATAAAAGAAGCAAAATTAAGAGAAAATGACAAATTTATTATGGAATCAAACAAAACTAAGATCACGTGGAAAGCAGTACAGAGAATTAATGGAAAGGCAACAAGACACAAAAATGTTGCACTTTCACAGTCTGGCAATGAGATCACTGATCCAAAATTGGTTGCTAATGGCCAAATTACCAAAATTTATGGTGAGTTAGTGAAGGAACAAATGGAAAAGAAAGTCAAACAAAATATAGCAGGACATTTCTGAAATAGGTGTAAAGATTGTTGATAATGGAAGATATATAACACCTCACCGTAAAGAGGCTCATTGAGCTGCTGACAGACACAAAAATAGATAATCACATTCACACAACCTAAATTTTCGGCCATGGCCTTCATCAGAAAAAGAAACACAAACATTCATGCAATCACTCAGACAACTATACACACACAATCACTATGTCCAGCCACACATGAGAGTGGCCAGATATTGTGGTTGCGTGTGTACAGACGTCTGAGTGATTGCGTGACTGTATGTGTTTCTTTTTCTGACGAAGGCCATGGCCGAAAATTTAGGTTGTGTGAATGTGATTATCTATTTTTGTGTCTGTCAGCAGCCCAGCAAGCCTCTTTACGGTGAGTTATCTATCTTCCGTTATTAACATTGCAATTGGATTTTCCATTGTTAAAATAGGTGTAAGGAATGTATACATATTTCTTCAATCTATACGCAGAAAAGAACTGTTGCACATCATTAAGTCATTAAAAAATAAATATTCAGCTGGAATTCTGAATTGAGATGTGAAAATATTGTTCAAAAGAGACAGTGGCAGGCCAGTACTTACCTTAGTTTGGTACCACCTATAGTATCACACACAAGTGTCAACGAAACTAAATGTTTCTGCTAGCTGTTGGACATTAGTTTTTCCTTCATCAGTTAGGAGAGGAGGATACAGAAATGGGACAGAAGGAAAAGGTTACTCACAACCTAGGCTATTAGGTTAAGAATGGGTGAATGTGGGCTTCAGAGATGTTGTGTGATAAGTACTGAGCCATGCCAATGCAAACCAAAGAGGGTAGATCAAGAAATTAAACAAATAATGCTGATGAGTGGTGGGGGAGGGGAGGAAGGGGTGTTGATAAAACGATAAAATTAAGTGAAGATTAGAAAGAAGCGCGCGCACACACACAAGGGTGGGTTGGAAATGACTAACAAATAAATGAGTTGATGATAGCAGAAAGGGATAGGTTAATTTATGTTTGGGCAAGGAGGAGATGATGTGTTTGAGGGAAAGTTCCCATCTCTATAGCTCTGAGGGACTGATGCTAGGGGAAATCCAGATGCCACACATGGTGTAACAAGTACCAAGGTCCAAGAAGCCATGTTAGAGGGCATGCTATGCCACAGGATATTGATTGTTCTCCAGGCGAACAGTCTGTCTGTGACCATTCCTGTGTTTCAGCCAATTTTTTAGCGCTCATACCAACATACAAGGCTGCACAGTGAAGACATGTCAGTCAGTAGGTACTGTGATGTTTCACATGTGGACCTGCCATAATTGTGTAGATTTTTCCTGTGGTGGGACTGGAGTAAGTGGTTGTGGGAGGATGCATGGGGCAGGTTTTGCAGCGGGATCAATTACAGAAGTAGAAACCATTCGGTAGGGAGGGTGGTTTTTGGGATGTTGTAAGGTTTGTCAAGGATGTTACAGTGGCTAGGGGGAAGGTGAAAAGCTGCTCTAGAAGGTGTGGGGAGGATACTTTGGAGGGATGATTCCATTTTAGGGCATGATTTGAGAAAAGTCATAATCCTGATGGAGCAATTTATTAAGGCATTCCAGGCCGGGATGGTACTGGGTGACTAAAGGCATGTTTCTGAGTGGTCTGGGGTTAGGAATATTGTTATTGGAAGGGGAGAAATGGACTGCCCATGAAATCTGATATTCAGCTGAAGTTGATGATACGCCAGACTATATAATAAGATATCAGCAGAACAGATACTCGCACCCTGGCTAGATACCTGTAAGTCCTCATTGATAAGTGGTACCTTCCCTCAGTACTTAGGTAAAAGCTGCAAAACTTGTACCACTGCACAAAATAGAAGAAAGTGATTGTCACCAAATGGTCAACTACATCTCTGTGCCAGCCTTGCCAGGTTTTTCAAAAATTATTTAAAAATTAGTTCTGCCACAATTAACTGACTTTTTTTTTTAACAAAAGTAATATCTCAGGATGTGAGCATGGCTTTAGGCCACAGTACAGTACTGAAGTGGGCACTTTCAATCTAATAAATAATATCTTAAATGCCTTTGATTAGATAGATGATGAAATTCTCTTCAGAAAGATTGCTGTGTTGTAAGAGGCCTTCCAATTGGGTGGCTGAAATCATATTTAGTAAATTGCTCTCAGGTAACAGAGATTACTCAAAACTAACTATTTTAGCCCATGGTGTGCCACAAGTTTCTATTTTAGGTCCCTTTATCTTCTTAATTTTCATAAATAATTTCTCTCTGCATGTTAGAAAATTTGAACCAGTCCTATTTGCAAATGATACTACAGTGTTGAATGAAAGTGAAAATAAAAAGGCTCTGAGTCTGTGTACTAAGATCATAAATGAAAAGGCATCACAGTAATTAGTGAAGTATAAACTATTGATGAACTCAAAAAAAAAAAAAAAAAAAAAAAAAAAAAAAAAAAAAAAAAAAAAAAAAAAAAAAAGTCACCATGTACATCCAAACACATCAAAATAAAAATCCTTTAAAACCAAATATGTTTATGAAAAACCAAAAAATTAACAGTGTGTCTGAAACAAATTTCTTTGCATTTCATACAAGTCAATCTTATATGGAATTCTAACAAGTTGTTGTTGTGGTCTTCAGTCTGCAGACTGGTTTGATGCAGCTCTCCATGCTACCCTGTCCTGTGCAGGTCTCTTCATCTGAGAATACATTCGGCAACCAACATCCTTTTGAATTTGTTTACTGTATTCATCCCTCGGTCTCCCTCTACGATTTTTACCCCACACACTTCCTTCTAATGCTAAGTCGACAATTCCTTGATGTCTCAGAATGTGTCCAACCAATCTATCCCTTCTCTTAGTCAGGATATGCCAGAAACTCCTTTTCTCCCCAATTTTGGTTAAGCACCTCCTCATTAGTCCCGTGATGTACCCATCTAATCTTCATCATTGTCTGTAGCACCACATTTCAAAAGCTTCTATAATATTTTGGTCTGAACTCCTTATCATCCATGTTTCACTGCCATACAATGCTACACTCCAGACATATGCTTTCAGAAAGGACTTCCTAACTTTTAAATTAATATTAGATGCTAACAAGTTTCACTTCTTTAGAAATGCTTTTCTCCCCATAACCATTCTGCATTTTATATCTTCTTTACTTTGGCCATCAGAAGTTATCTTGCTACCCAAATAACAAAATTCATCTACTACTTTTATTGTCTCATTACCAAATTTCTCCTCCCATTCCTTCACTGCTTGCTCATTGTAAAGATTGAACAACATTGGGGAAAGGCTACAACCCTGTCGTACTCCCTTCCCAACCTCTGCATCCCTTTCTTGCCCTTCGACTCTAATAATTGCTGTCTGGTAGGTTGAATATAACTCTTTGCTCCCTATATTTTACCCCTGCTACCTTCAGAATTTGGAAGAGTGCATTCCAGTCGACATTTTCAAAGGCTTTCTCCAAATTTACAACCGCCAAAAACGTAGGTTTGCCCTTCCTTAGCCTATCTCCTAAGATAAGTCGTAATGTGAGCACTACCTCCCGTTTTCCTACATTTCTCCTAAATCCAAACTGATCTTCCCTGAGATCAGATTCCACAAGTTTTTCCATTCGTCTGTAAATAATTTGTGTTAGTATTTTGCAACCATGACTTATTAAACTGATAGTTCTGTAATTTTCACACTTGTCTGCACTTGCATTCTTTGGAATTATGATATTCTTCTTGAAGTCGGAGGGTATTTCCCCTGTCTCATACATCTTGCATACCAGGTTGAGCATTTTTTTTTCATGACTGGCTCTCTTAAAGAAATCAGCAGTTCAGATGGAATATCATCTACTTCAGGGGTCTTGTTTCGACTTGACTCCTTCAGCACTCTGTCAAATTCTTCTCGCAGTATCATATCTCCTATCTCATCTTCCTGAACTTCGTCTTCCCTTCAAGTTTATTTCCTTTGTATAGGCCCTATATATATTCCTTCCGCAGTTCAGCTTTCCCTCTTTGCTTAGTACTGGTTTTCCATCTGAGTCCTTGATATTCAAACAGCTGCTTTTCTTTGTCTCCAAATGTCACTTCTATTTTCCGGTAGACGGTATCTATCTTTCCCCTAGTTATGCATTCTTCTACGGTTCTGCATTTGTCCCGTAGTCACTCCTGCTTAGCCAGTCTGCAATTCCTGTCAATCTCATTTTTCAGGCATCTGTACTCCCTTTTCCCTGCTTTACTTGCTGAATGTTTATATTTTCTTCTCTCATCAATTAAGTTCAGTATATTCTGTTATCCAGGGGTTTCTATTAGGCCTTGTCCTTCAACCTATATGATCCTCTGCTGCCTTCACTACCCTATCTCTCAGAGCTACCCATTATTCTTCTACTTTCCCCCATTTCAGCCAATCCTTGCCTAATGCTCCCTCTGAAACTCTCAGCCACCTTTCTGCCGGCTCTTAAGTTATAATCTGCAGTTCATAACCAACAAGTTATAGTCAGAGTCTATATCTGCCCCTAGATATATCTTACAGTTTAAAACCTGGTTTCTGAATCTATTCCTTACCATTATAAAGTCAATCTCGCACCTTCCAGTGTCTCTTGGTCTCTTCCACGTATACAGCCTTCTTTCATGATGTTTGAACCAAGTGTTGGTGATCATTAAATTGTGCTCTTGCAAAATTGCACCAAGCGATCTCCTCTTTCAGCCCTTTTTCCAGCCTATATTCACCTACTACATTTCCTTCTCTTCCCAGAGTTCCAGTCCCCCATCACAATCAAGTTTTCATCTCCCTTAACTTTCTGAATAATTTCTTTTATCTCCTCATACATTTCTTTGATATCTTCATCATCGGTCGTCTTAGTTGGCATATAAACTGCCACTACTGTGGTCAGTGTTGGTTTTGTGTCTATCTTTGCTACGATAATGCATTCATTATGCTGTTCATAGTAACTTACCTGCATTCCTATTTTCTTATTCATTATCAGACCTGATTTTATATTGATAACCCTGTACTCACCTGACCAGAAATCCTGTTCATCCTGCCACCTAACTTCACTAATCCCTACCCTATCTAACTTTAACCTATCCATTTCTCTTTTCAAATTTTCTAACATGCCGAAGTGATTAAGGGTTAGAACATTCCACACTCTGAACCATAGAATGCTTGTTTTGTTTTTCTTGATGACATCATCCTGAGTAGTCCTCGCCCGGAGAATGGGGGACTATTTTACCTCCAGAATATTTTACACAAGAAGACACCATCATCATATAGTCATACAGTAGAGCTGCATGTCCTCAGGAAAAGTAACGACTGTAGTTTCCCCTTGCTTTCAGCTGTTCGCAGTAACTGCATGGCAAAGCCACGTTAGCTGATGTTACAAGGCCAGCTCAGTCAATCATCCAGACTCTCACCCCTGTAACTACTGAAAAGGCTGCTGCCCTTCCTCAGGAACCAAACATTTGTCTGGCCTCTCCACAGATACCCCTCCGCTGTGGTGGTACCTACGGTTCAGCTATCTGTATTGTTGCGGCACGCAAGCCAACCCACCTCGGCAATGTTTGTGGTTCATGGGGGTGGAATTCTAACATGACATTCTTAAATTCTAAACTACGTAAAATGACCTATGCAATGAGAATTATGTGGAACAATGTAAGTACTGAAACAGTTGGAGTAGTGTATTTTGCTCACATACATATCCTTTTGAGATATGGCATCATATTCTGGGAAGATTCCCCTTACAACATACTGTAACTACTTTCTAGAACCAAAAAAAAGATTGTGAGAATAATGAAAATTGCATACATGCAAACCATTCTTTAAAGAACTTAGTATCCAACCCCTTCATCATACCCTTATACTTGAGGTTGTCATGTGTGTAAAAAAAGAGCACGCAGGAAATGAAAATGTCTGTATTCAAAATAAAGCAATAGATGAATAACTTACAAGGTCAAACAGTGACATACACATACAACACTATGTGTATATCTCTCAGGATCACAACTAACCTGCAGAGTCACAAAGCTATTAACAAAATACATATATTTAAAATAACTCTAACTCTATATATTTTGGAAAACTGTTTCTATTCAGTATCACAGTATCTTGAAAACTGAATTTTGTAAAGCACCCTTTTGGGTAATAGGTTTATGTAACTACTGTGAGAATGAAAGTGCAGAAGTGCCAGATTGTAAAAATGTATACTGTATTGTATTATATACAGGGTGTCTTATGAAAGACACCTGGGAGAGGTCCGTGAGTTGTGCGGCGCATTTGCTGACTGCTGCCGCTCCGCATGCCGGTTGCCGCTATGTGTGTTATGGGACACTTGGCAACAGCGCCGAGTTCGGCCCTATTGTCGTCAGGTGGAAACACCGTTCTTGTGTTCTGTACTGTGTGACAGAGTGTTCAGGTGTTTTGTTTTGAGCTTGCTGTCGAGTTTCCTTTCAGTATGGTATCCATTAAGGATCAACGAGTGTTTCTTGTGCTGAACTATGCAAAAACAGAATCATATGTGGAATGTCAGCTAGAATTCACACAAAAATTTTCCGGTGTGCATGTTTCCAATGAATCCATGGTACACTATGTAAATTCACAGAACAATCGACGTTGGAGCTCAGAAAATCCACATCAACAACCTCTTCATGACATGAAAACTGGAGTGTGGTGTGCAATTAGTGTGAGGCGAATAATTGGGCCAATCTTTTTTCATGAAACAATAAATTCTGACAGGTATGTGAACAATATCCTGCATCCATTTTTTAAAGAACTTTCACCCAATGAAAAGCTGTATGGTTATTTCATGCAGAGCAATGCAAGACCACACGTTGCCAATGCTTCTATGGCAGCAATACAAAGTGTTTTTCATGATGGGATAGTTGACTGGCCTCCTCATTCTCCAGATTTAAATCCCTGTAACCTTTACCTTTGGGGAATATTAAAAGACAAGGTGTATGCAAGTAATCCCCATACACTCGAAGAATTGGAAGACAGGATTCGACTAGTCATTTTCCAGATTTTGGCAGACGAAATTCGTTGAGTGTTTGCAAATGTGTTCAAAAGATGACAGGCCGCTCTTTCCATAGATAGACATCATTTTGAACATCTACTGTAAATAAAGGTAAGCTTAGGTTACTCAGTTGGCAATGATTTTTAGACTTTAACTCAGTGTAAGCGTCCGCGGCACAATAAGAGTCCGAGAATCGGGCGCTGCTGTGGCCGGCGGTTGCAGTGGCGGTGGTCGGGAGCTATACCACGCGATCCATGGATGCCTGGCAGGCGTCTTTCGTGAGACACCCGTTATTACACAAATATGTGGTGACCTCTTGACCATAGCATCGATAAAGAATGTGTGACATGTCTTTCTGGCTGGCCTCTTTGGGGACACAGCTACCTCTACCCGCCAGCCATTTTTGTTTTCAATTTTGTACTCAGTCTAGGTTTGTTCACAATAAAGTGTGAGATTAAGTACATGTGGTGATTATTGTGGCTCCAACCTCACGCTAAACCCATACTGGTAACCCCGACGTGATCATGAAGATGTGTGATGAGGCATAGGTAACTGGCCGAGTTGTCAAGTGAATAGTAGTTGAATATCGGCTCGGCGATGTCATGGGAGCCTCGAAGGAGAAAGGTGACAATTTAGGAAGGTGCCCTAGTGGTGGTGACAGTGGTGCCTCCAGAACATCAGCCAAGGTGTTGACGTGGACTTGTGGCGTAGTGAGAGAGCTCAACGTGGTCTTCATCCCCAACAGAGCTTCAAAGATGAGTAAGCAGGTTGTGGCAGGAAGAGGCAAGACGAAGCAGGTGAGCGGTGTGGTAGGGGCACAGGTGTGTGCCATGAAAGTGGACGGATGCACGAACTGGTGCGATCGAGAATGTTCTTGTGTGTCAACAGTGTGGTACAGCAGAAGCGATTGTTGAACTTGTTGGAGGACGCATCACATGATTCCAGAAGCACAAAGGCCACACCAGTACTTTGAGAATGGTTAAAGTTCACATCTCTATGAGTGTCAGTAAACATGCCCAGTGGTATAGGCTACACAAAACTGGTTGGACACGTTCAAATTGAAGTGAGGCAGCTGGATCTGATGGTTGTGTGACTGTGCTGTGTGATTGCGTGAATGTTCTGCTTTCTGAAGAAGGCCATGATCGATAGCTGAAATGCTGTATGTGTGTGTCTTTCTTATGTGCCTGCCACAGCTCGTCATCAGGTCTTTGCAGTGAGTTGTAAACTGTACTGTATAGTAATCTTATTTGTATTTGTAGTAAATAATAACATACCAGTACATATGTGTGAACTGTTCATTTCACAGTCACTCCAACTGTGAATGCTTTTCTTAAGCACAGGATGAGGTAATGGCTGTTCATGACCAACTAGAATTGTCGATTGCTGTCAAGTGAATAGAAGCTGCTGCAAATGTGGTTTTTGAGCAGATTACAGAGAGTGAGTCTACCAAAGGTACCATTACCTCAGGTACTGTCCTCTTCTGAGGAAACGTCTCCTCACTTTGAAATACAGTACCAATACTTAAGCCTGTGTGTTGACTTAACAATGAATACTCTTGAAAGAGGAGACAAGAGACTGGAGAAAATGTTGTTACCAACTGAACATTGGCATTCTTCACATTTTGAGCAATTAAACAAATAATATTACTCTCTTGGGAAATGACACCAGGGAATAAAAAGAATTACCTAGGGCAGTCTTTGTGTATGCTTCAAGGTCCCATTCAACATAAGAGGCTGTTCTGGTAGTTATGGAACATCAAGCAACTAGCTGCAGACTGTGGTACATATTCAAAAACTGTCTCCTATCATCTGGTTTCTGAGGTCAATCTTTGAGTGTTTTAGCAACTGGCTCCATGCAGATCAGTTAAATAGAAGGTTTAAAAGAGTTCCTTCAAATATTCTGATTCAATTACACTTTGATGTAGCTAATTTTATGGTCCCCTTATAAGAGTCATGAGTGCACTGTTTATCATGAACTGTTGCCTATGTAACTGATAGCCTGTAGGGTGCAGAAAGGGATTTTTATATCAGTTGATTCTCCTTGCAATTCAGATAATGGAACTTCTACCTGACTGCAAGATATTGGTGTAAAACTCAAATGATCAGACAAAGCTTATGTAAATCCTAGTTACCAACTGCTGAAGAACTGAGACCAAATTTCTCAGTTTTTTAAGCACACCTAAAATGTAAAGTTGGGTTATTTTTTGTAAATGTGGGTGGCCTAAACTTATGGTTAGGTTGTTTTATGGACAGCCAGAAGCAACCAAAACATTTAATGGAAATCTCAGTTCACTAAAACACATATTCCACAATCATATAATCATCACTGGATAAATTTAATCATTACTTTATAAAGTACTTTAAAATGCATGTTTGGTCACCAGATAGTGTTGGTCATAGTATTTGTATGTAGATTACAAAGCGCAATCATCTATGATGCAGACTAGTTAAAATCCTGCTGACAATACTGAATGCTTAAAAAGGCTACCGTTATGACACCGAACAGAGAGCAGACTAGTTAAAATCCTGCCGACAATACTGAATGCTTAAAAAGGCTACCGTTATGACACCTAACAGAGAGCAGTGACAAAGACGAGGCAGATGCAGTTGCGTCAGTAGTGCAAGTTGAGACTTAGCTCAGTGAGCATGACTTGTACTGTTTTCTGTTACAACTGTATTTGGTGGCGTGTTTCAATGCTTCCACGCTTCTTCTAGTCATTCATGTTTATTATACAGGCTTATGGATACCGAGGCTGTGATTCAGGCTCTTCTTGTGCAGCAGAGAGCTTTTATGGCTGCTATCATGACACTTTCCACCACTTTGTCTGCAAGGATATCTGCGCAGTTGATGTTTCCGCCTCTGTTTCCTCAATTTGATGACTTGGCTGAAGACTAGGATGCTTATGAGAAATGGCTTCAGCAACATTGACTCACAGTGAGAGTCATTTAAGGCCTTGCTATTGTCCTGGCTTTCTCCTCGTGTCTCTCAATTACTCAGCCAGCTGGCCCCAATGTGTGACCTGGTATTTCTTTGTTTTGATGAAATGTGCCAATTGTTATCTACTTACTATCGTGAATGCATGCCTGTTGTCATGGTGAATTTTACTGCTGTCAGAAAAAGCCCCATCAAACTTACTGCACTTGGGTGTCGAAACTCGAGTGTGTATTTCAGAGATGTCTGTTCATTACCAATGCTCACAAGGATTCATATGCTGATTCCATGGTTTGCGACGCTGTTATTTGGTTGGCTCCTGACAAGGAGGTTTGTCAACACACTCTTCAATGTGGAAACCCATCTTTGGCTGAGGTATTGAACACTGCACTTCTTTTGTTGATTTACAGGGTGGGAAGGACATAGCAGCAGTAAATACTTCCACCCAGTGTCATGCAGGACAGTAGCCAGCCATGTTATAATAACAGTCACATTCAATACTTCCATTATGCCTTTTGTGTTTTGTCCAACATGATCGAGCAGCATGTCCCAAACACTATGCCAAATGCAATAAATGCAGGAAGAAAGGTCATATTGTTAATGTGTGCTGTACTTCTCAGTTTTCCACTGATGCAGACTCTGCCGTGGATGTTAATTGTATTTCTCCTACAGCTTCTAGCATGACTAAATTGTATTTAGAATTTAAAGTGTTGGGACAAATGCTTCACTTAAAGGTGGGCACTTCTAAATTCTCAAACTTATGTAAATCTGGCGTCCCCTGCACTCCTGTCAATTGATAGACGTTTAGTCAATTATAACATACAAAGCATTCCAGTTAAATGTTCATGGCTTCAGTGATGTATAAAAATGTGGCTCAGCCCTTGACATTTTTTGGTGGTAGATGACCCTCATATTGCAAATTTGTATGGTATGGTTGCCTTTTGTGCTTTTGGGTTTTCTATAACAGACTCCGTCCATCTTGTTTTTGAACATATTCCTTACCAGCAAATTGAGACATCATCTTCTAAATTTTCATCTCTCTTTTCGGAAGGATTGTGCTACCAATTTTTTCAGCACATATTTCCCTCAAGCCTACGGCTTGCCCACTATCTTCTCGTGTGCATGCTGTACCTGTTGCTTTGCATGAACAAGTTAAATAGTAATTGGACAGGTTGACTTCTCAGGGTGTCCTGTCGCCTCTTCCCTCCAGCAAATGTACATCACCCTTAGTGATTGTTACAAAGCTTAATTACATCTTTGTGGCGACTTTCAATACTCAAAGCATCATTGACACATATCCGTTGCCACACCCTGATGAGCTCTTTGCAGAATGTGCAGGAAGCTAGTTTTGTTTCCAAACTCAACTTATTGAAGCTGTATTTACAAGTTTCCTCAGACAAGTTCACCATTTGGACATGCCTAAGGCAAGCTCTGAATGGACACGAATGTATTTTCATCACAGTTACTAATGTTACAGTAGGTGATTACACACAACTGTGGGTTCGTAAATAAAAATAACAAATTTCCAGCTTGCTGGTGTGATATGAATATTTATTTTTTAAAATCACGTATTGATTTTGTTCACATGATGGAACATCATCAGTACAGATTTCGAATCATGAGGTCTCATGTTCTCTGCATAAAACATTTAAGTCATATCCATAAAACATATAAATAAAAAGGTCTTTCTAATGCACTTTACAAGTTTAAAATGGATCTGACTGTTAAATGTTTTATGCAAAGTACATGCGTCCTCATGACTCGAAATTTTCACTGATGATGATCCATCATGTTGATGAAATTGATATGTGATTTTTTAAATAAATATTTCATATCACGCGACCAAGCTGGACATTTGTTATTTGTATTGTAATATTGTGGTGGTCTGGCACATTATCCATTATGCAGTCGACATACAATATGTGTTCTTAGTCTTTATTTTATTATTGTGGTTCATTTTAGTGGTAAATTACAAATCTTTGATGACAACTTAGATATTTTTCCATAGAGTGTTCCTCCAAAAGAGTCTGGATAGCTGAAACTGAAAAATGGTTTCGGTATTGGAATAGAGTATCAGAAAAGGTTGATGCCAACAGTGTATATGAATAAGATTGTATGGCGATAAAGCAAATTTCATTAAATCACATTTTAAATAAAGAATGTCAACACTGACATGGAAGAAAAACTCAGCTGTTTATGACATCATTAATAATTTAAGGAGTAAAAACATAACTGATAAGTTAAATGGGCTTTATTTATTCCCTTACAAAACTTGTTTGATGTGTTTATATGTATATATTTTTGCTTGCAAATAAATGTCAATGTTTGGAAATGATGTTTCACTTCCCAGCTCTTAACACACAAAGATGACCAAAAAATATACATTTTAAAGTATGCTTTGACTGTAAATAAGTTGTAGCAATGTTACTTCTTTAATCCCCATAGTATATTATGACTTTTTACATCACAGTTTATGATTCACAACATCACTTGTGGGCTAAGTGAATTGACATGATGAACAGTGTTTATTGGCCTTAATGCATGTTACGCATTGCCCCATCTGATTTATACATTTATATCAATTTTGTTGTTCCTGGAACATACCATATAATCTTGCCACTAGGAGCCTTGTTTACAAATATGAACTTTACGTCAAAATGCTGTAGTGTCAAGGAGGTGATACTATTACTACTAGCACTCCGTGCAGTCAGATTTCACACTGCAGGATACAGAAGATGAGTGAATTCTTATATTTGATCGAAGATTGAATGATTTGAAGAAAAGTGCCCATTATATTATGTCCAATTTTTCTTTGCTTTAATACATGACAGAAAAAATAATTACTATAAACAGTTTAATGTGATACAGATCTAATTTCCTTTTCAGTTTATATATGCAATGTGAGAGAGTACTAAAGTGTCATGATTTCCATGTTTACATATATTTTTAAAACTGACTAAAGTGGTCAATCACATAACTACATGGAGCTGGAGGCAGGGAAGAAAAGGCGCGAGGTCACTTAGGAGGTAAGATAGCTGCTTACAGCGGCATCAGTGTGCCTCGCGTTTTATACGCCACATGTGGTGTTCCAAACTTTATAAGTGCACTCGTATGTGAATGTCTTCCATGGGTTTCGGCTCCAATAGTTACATGAGAGGTGAAGTTGTGTGTGTGTTTTTTTTAATTGTGATATGTAATGTAAAAGTGACTAAAAACAATAATAAACTAACATAGAAGCACAAGTGTTGACTTATTTGTTAATGGTACCCTGTTAGTTCTCTGATTTACAGGCATACACTTTAAAGGGTTAAAAGCAACAGTGTTACAACTGCCCCTTAGTAGGCGAGCCAATGTACATTTACGTTATCTCAGAAAAATGTGAAAACATATCGGGAATCAAAACCAAGTCTTTCAGCACCAAACTAACCATTTGGTTACGAAAGCAGAAGATACTGTTATGAGGAGAATAAGCAACACAGATGAAATCTTTACCAATGTCTGTGATGACTGTCCAGCAACAAAAGCCCCCGTTGTTGCTGCATGTTTAAGTGTCAAAATCATTCTTCATAATAGTATGAAACACATGCGGAAGAAAAACTCACTTGAAGATGTATATTCAAACATTAGAAACAGGTGATAACAAAAATAATAATTAATCAGTCATTGTAGTCACTTATTGCACATGTAAGAAAGAAAAACATTGTTTTAAATGTTTGCTAATTAAATTTGACAAAAAAATTATTATGAGACATGGGCTACTAGTCAATTAATTACTCCATGCCTTTTGTAAATACTGTAAGTTGGGGGATGTGTGAAAGACATCTTTTGCAGTTTTAAAACAGGAACTTCCAACTGAATCAAGATTATTTACATTTTTGTTCAAAACAACATAGTCTTATTTAGTACACAATACCAGCTTAGGTTCTTTACTGTATCAAACATAGATTACCTCAAATACAAAGTTATAGAAAAAAGTGAATCAGCTAACATATATTAAGGCAACACATATATATTCAGTGGTCCTGTTAAGTAACTTTCAAACAAAATGTGTAATCATTTATCTACAAGTGAGAATGTGATTGTACAAGAACATTACAAGAAGAAAAATCATTCACCCAAAATTAGGTTCCTGACATTCCAAAACTGTTGTACTTGGTAAGTGCTTCGTAGTTCATTCCGTGGGGAATGACCCCTCTTCATATTATGGTACAATTGTTGGAATAACTTACCATCAAAATAATTAGAGGGTAAACAATCTTGAGGTGGGATTGGAAAGCCACATGCTCCATTTACATCAAACACATGTACCAATAATCTAAGAAACAATGTTGTGAGTCTAATGGCTCTAGCATCTGGCCATCTTACTACAATCTTAGAAAGCCAAGCTGTGTCATACTGTCCCATAATTACTGAAACTACTATAAACAGATCAAGCTCTTCAGGAGAGAGAAAAACTGGATGGACTTCATTAATCAAGTAAAATAATGCTGCTACTGGGGCAACAAGATGGGTTTGAAAGTTTCTCAGTCTCAATGGTGGAAGATTTGGTGATATTATCCATGATAGCAGTGTCCATCGTTCATTCAAAATTAGTTCATCTTTCTTCTGATGATCCCATAAGGCAAGTAAACCAGAGTGCTTAATTCTGCCTGGCAAAGATTTCAGAAGGTGTACTGTATATGGTCTCTCCAAACTGTCTTTTCCTGTCACACACCATTCTTCCACTGAATCTGCTTGAGGGCATTCGGACAATATAATAGAGTAGAGCCTCTGTCTAATTCTTCGAGTTATAATTCCTGAACTAGGAATATCCATTTTCCTGAAGTCTTCCATATATGAACTAGCTTCATATGGCAATTGCCTAACTATTGTGTATGTACTTGATGGAAGGTCATTACTTTTGTGTCTTGATGTTGCTTCCACTACTATTTGTTCCCAGCCTGTTTTGGCATTACTTCTTTGATTACTGCTGTTGTCTTCATTTTCATCTGGCATATAACTCAAAATGCTCTGATGAAGGCTGTCACACATAGAAATATCATTAAACACAAACCTGCATATTTCTTCAATGTAATCATGCAAACCACTTCCCACTGGTGGGAAATTTCTTATATAATCAGCTATACCAAGAGCAATATCTTCAAATTTATTTCCAGTTTTTCTTTGACAATATCTGGTGTGAAAATTTTTCAGTTTTTCTGAAGGTATGATGTCATTTCCCATCAGAGAAGCAAAAAGAGGCAGATGTAGTACATTCAATTTCAAGCTATTTGCGAGTGCTTTCGTGTTATAGTTAACAGTTTCTAGTGTCTCTAAATCCAAGTTCTCGGCAGAGAAATAATACAGAGCTGAATTAAAAATGATAAAATCACTGTCCTGGCCCATTACTGCAAAACAAGAATTATTTCTTGAATACTGTGCAATTTCAGCATCACACTCTTGCACTGATGCATGGACCTCACACTGACATAAATGCTTAAAAATAAATCTTGCAAAATGATTAAGTCCTGCAGGTTGCTGATAAGGAAATCTTTCTTCCCAGAAATTTTTGTGTGCCAAAGAATCAAATATTCTCTCAATATCTCTGATGCTTCTTTTCCTTCTTTGAATCCATGTCTCCCTCTTCTGATTTACAGTAGGACCATCAAAAAAGAACACCAACCTTATTCCAGCAGTACGAAACCTATCAACAAAGCCACAGCAATTTTCCACAAACTGTTTGAACTGCCCTCCACAAACCCAGCTGTTGTTTCCATATATCCTACGTAGACAGGATGGACCATCTACTACAATTATAGGAGTTCTTCCAGTTGTGTTGCGGTACTGCTGTGACAGGTGTTCAATATTCACATGCTCGCACACATCTGAACAGTTATCAGCACAATAGGTTTGTAGTCCTTTTACACCCATAGTGTTACCATGCTTTATTTATGAGCACTTGGAGTTTAACCTGTAAGAAATTAATAAGTATATTACTACAAATCAGTACCTACAATGACTTAAAACATAACATCCTATGTTACAAAATAATGACCGATAAGGGCAAACAAAGAGAGAAAATGTGAGAGAATGATTAATTAGCATTTACAAACTTCACAAACTATTATTTCTGCAGTTTCCATTACTTTGCATGTTCAATAAAGTTGACCATTATAAAAGGGATGGATAAAAAGTAATGAAAACTATTATTTTTCTCTTTCATGACAGAAATATTTATAGTTGAACACCTTCAATATAATTTCTTCTGCTATTTACGACTTTTTGACAAATATCTGGAAGACACTGTATACGTATTCTGTGTTTATTTCTATTGCTGTTGTGTATTGACCATCCTATAGCATGGATAACATCATATTTGGTTGTACCAGAACCCTCACAATTGTCTTTTCACTTTGGCAAAGAGATCACAGAGTGCACACAGTCGATGTTCGTGCTTTTTCATGCAGAACGCCACACCATTTCTGCTTTCCAGGACCTCTTGGGCTGGCTATGGGAGATTGCGGAACATGTACCGTAGGAACCTGACATGAGTCCCTTCGATTACAATCGCTTTGCAAAGTCGGGGTCTGGTACAACACTGGAGATTACATTATTCATGCTACAGAGCACTCAATATAGGACATAAAACAGAAGTAGACACACCTTGTGATCATTTGGCAAAAGGTCATAAATAAAGGGGGCAAATATAATGAAGATGTGTAACTATAAGTGCCTACAGTCATTTAAGGGAGAAATGATATTTATCAAAACATTTCATCTGGCATTTATCCTTAAACTTTCCATTAATTTCAATTAAATAATTAGTTAATACCTAAGGTGAACCTAGTAGGTTAAAATCTGTAATTTTATATAAATAATATCTGAGAAATCAATCACAGTAATCATGTGAAACTTATGTATTAGCTGCATTCAAACATTTATGAGTTAATCTTGCCTTGGAGTATTTTAAGACTAGTTCAAAAGAACTGAAATGAAATTATTGGTATGGTGTCTGTTTATTTTGGACATATACCAATAATTGTATATAAACGCCAAATGGCAATTGACAATTTCAATGTGGGCGCATTCATATGCTTGATCGCTTGAGAGAATCCAGCACAGGCTGCGAGCAAGAGGAACTAATGGGCAGGAAGTGTGCCTGTATAGCCCAATTGGTTAAGATGACTACTGACCCTAAGTGGGAAATCCGGATTTGAATCCTGGTCTAGATCAAATTTTCAACTTTGTCACTGAATGTATTTGATTGTTCTGAAATGGTTAAACGTTTCAATATTTTGAATTCGTAAAATGAAATTGCAGCACTAAGGCAGTAGACTGAGAAATATCCTGCATATACTGTGACATAGGTGCCGACTTTTGAAAATCTTGTGGTATGTCCAGTGACGTCTCCAGGGAGGGGAGGGGGGGGGGTTGCCAGCCTGTAGCCCTCCCCACAGGTATTTCTACAAAAGAAAAAAAAAAAAACCCTCATACAAAACATCTTTATTTTAATGTTAACATTTTTCCAATTCCAAATACAAAGGTAAGTTTAAGGTAAAAGTCTAGTTTATTAGTCCACGACTAGTGCTCGGTGTGTAGACGTTGGTAACGGTGTGATGAATGAGGCAAGTGAAGGCAGCCAATCAGGAGTCGCATTCGCACGAGCAATAAGAAACATCTTTAGTGTTTATTATTGTAGAAAAGAAAAAAAAATGCGAATGGTGTAGTACAAGACAAAGGGATGCTATCACATATCTGCTCACGCTGGACGTGAATTTTACAGGTTTTCTTGTCACGAATGTTTGCCTACTGCAATTTCAGTCTCAATGTAACACTGCCCTCAGAATTTCTGACAAATTTGTGGAAATTAATTAATGCTGTTCCTGCTCTATGGTTGACAGGTTCTCGATGTACCCTGGTCCAGTCAATAAATCAGCTATCTTCGTGAAACACTACCCTCGGAATACTAGCAGAACGTCGCACAAGTCTCATGTCCGAACCACATTTTTTACACTTTCTTTCTTTTACAATCAAACCAACATCGAAAGTCCTTTGAATGAGTTCCTGCTGAAAATATTAATGAAATACATTTTGTTTCAAAACATTTAAAATAGCATAAAATATAGAAAAATACTGAAAACTACATCGATATTTAACAAACCTTATAATCATTATTCACGGGATCACTGAAATTCATAACGAAATCTTCCGTTTCGGGCTTACGGCAATTTCAAAACTGATGCTAAATTCAATAGACATGAAACAAACAATACCATTAGCCGCGCGAATGCGACTCCTGATTGGCTGCCTTCACGCCGTTGCCAACATCTACATGCCAATCACCAGTCTGGGACTCTTAAACCAGACTCTAGCCAAGTTTAAAGTTAAATGTATATTTTTTTATTTTAGTAGTATTTCTTCTTTTTTGCTTCATCTGGTGTTAATTTAGGACAATTTTAATCTCTGTAAGGAGAAAAGTAATTTTTTAGTACACAGTAAATAAATTAACAGCCATTCATTTCAGTTTCATCTTGTAGAAACTATTGGATGGGCTTTGCGACCATTTGGACCTATTTTTCCGATGTAGCAACTACTAAAATCATTTTCAGATTTTTCTTCTTCTGAAACATGCATATCACATAACGATGTATTTGTATTGTGAAAACTGTGTACACTATCGAAATCACTTATATCGGATCATCTTCCTGGCTTTACTCTTCTGCTGATTTATTTTCTATGCAGTATTACCAAAATAGTCCATAACCACTTATGCTGTCATACCATGTCTATTGATGCCAATAGGTTCACAACCTGTTGTCTATATCGCACACCAATTTAGTAAACAGGATGAAAAATGTCAAGACTTACACTAACTCGATTCCTTGAAGACAACTGATTTCTAAGATAATACATAAACATTAAATTAGTAGTATAAACATTTTCGTCGTATCGTACCAAACCCACTTCATTTCTAGTTATTTAATAAAACAATAAAAGTTTGCCGCCTTCAGTTTATAATATTGATGTAACAAGCGGCATTCCATTAATATTCTGACTATTTAGAAAATGGTCACTTTACTCACATGTCAATGTGGATTTTAATGCCTATGAATTCAATTAGCTGTTTGTTTTAAAATAATATTTTTACAGTGGTGTATTACAAAAGCCAACCACCCATCAATGGCTTAAGAGAATCGATTTTAATGACAGTCGAGAAATATAACATAAAGAAAAAATAACCAAAATTTGCTGTGGGGTATGCCAAGCGTACCCACTCAAATTTTGGGGCATGCTTGAGTCACCGAGCATACCCATAGTTGGCGCCTATGTACTGTGACAATAAAAAAAAACAAAGTCATCCATGAAACTTTTATATTTCATCAACACTCAAGCACTGCAGTAGAAAATGAAATTGAGGGCCTACATTTAGTAGACTAAACTGGTATTAAAGTTTTTATTTTGCCTATTTTTCATTAATTATTGTACATTTATGGCCTGTAAATATACATATACAGTAAAATAATATATGTGCTCTAATTAAAATTTATCCCATAAATGTAGAATGATGTATCTAGTATCACACTACACTATAGCCCTACTCCACAAGCCACCTCATGGTGTGTGGCACAGGGTACTTTGTGTACCAATGTCATATTTTACCCTCTTAGTCTAGTCCCATATGGTTCACAGAAAAAAACAATAGCTGTTATGCCTCCATGTGGGATCTATTGTCTCTAATTTTATCTCTGTGGCCTTTAATGAGAGATATGTAGGAGGAAGCAATATTTTGGTTGATTCTTCATGAAACATATACTCTTGGAACAATGACAGAAGCCCGTACCAAAATACACAGTGTACACTGGATTTTCCTTAACATCTATTTGATTCTTTTGTACTTACTGAGCCTACATTAAAGAGTGTTGTGGACTTTTTGATCTTCTCTGTATTTTCTATCAATCCTGTCTGATATGAATCCCAAGCTGATGATTAGTATTCTACAGTCATAACCCACTTCCTCTGTTGATGGACTAAACATCCTGAGGATTCTTCCAGTGCATCTGAGTCCGGTATCTGCCTCACCTACGATTAATTTCATATATTCATTTGATTTCAAATCACTCTTTATTTCTATCCCCAGATATGTTACGGAAGTAACTGCTTCCAGTCTTAGTTATGCTATTGCATAATTACATAACAAAGGAGCATTCTTTCTATGTAAATACAGCACTTTGCATTTTTTATGTTAAGAGTCAACTGCCATTTCCTGCACTGTGTGTTGATAAGGTGGAGATCCTCCTGCATTTCTCTATACATTTCCCATCTTGCAACTTCTCGATATACCACAGCATCGTCTGTAAAAAGGCTCATTGAACTTCGGACATTATCTACAAGGACATTTATACAGTATTGTGAATATCAACAGTTCTATAATATCCCCTTGTGGGATGGAAGAACTCACATACATGTATGATTTTTGGTCACATTATATTTCCACGTAATTGATTTGTAAAGATAATCCTTCAGTAGAATTAAAGAGAGGAGTAATATTTGACATATTACATGATGTAAAACATCAATCTTGTATTGTCATCTTGACAGGATTTGTGTATCACCTCTTTATTTGTGCATGTTGTCATTTGTACTTAACAATATGTGGCACCTTCATTGGTTAGAAAATGGTAGCTGATCATGTACTTCAAACCCCTGCAAGTTGGCACCAACTTCTCTCCTTGCTGATAAAAGCTTCTTCTTGTGGTATATTTTGATGTAAGTAAGAACTGTTCATCGTTTGAACAAAATAGTTTATTCATAAATTGTTAGCCTCACTCTTCAGAAACAAATGTCTCGTAACATTATTACCTGAATTACAACGAATTTATAATTTATGATTCAGAGCAAAATGGCTAATGGGTATCTTTGCCAATAGTCTGATCACTATAAAACTGATCGTCAGCATCCACCTCACAATTTGCACAGTTTACAAAAACTGTACTTTTTTTTTTGAGTCACAGAAAGGCACACACAACAGAATAAACGAAAATGAAGCTTTCGGCTGTTAAGCCTTCATCTGCCACAGAGAACACACACACACACACACATACACACACACACACACACACAAACCCAACTACCGTCTCCGGCTGTTGCAGCTGGGGCCGCAACAGCCAGAGATGGTGGTTGGGTTTGTGTATATGCGTTCTCTGTGGCAGATGAAGGCTTAACAGCCGAAAGCTTCATTTTTGTTTATTCTGTGTGCCTTTCTGTGGCTCATTGGACATCTCTGTGGTGAGTAGCAACCTATCCTTTCCAAAATATTGTTGAATCCTTTAAGATATTTCCATTGTTTAACTTTATTTTCTGAGAGACCATAATTTTCATCAGTTGTTCTCTCATCATACATTGTGGAGAACAGACAACAGATTGTGGCTTGGCTGAACATGTGACACCACTATGAGTGAATCACAGTGCTTCGTTTATTGTACAAAAATTGAGGGGTTGGGTGGGATGACATCTGGTTTGTCCGTTCACAATGTGTCAACTCTTCACCCTTTGGTATAACAGCTATTTGGTTACTCGTCAGCCAGTACATGCGAGAAGAATAGCAGAGCTTTGTGCTACTTCTGAAAGCTTGTTTGGTTTGTTAAAATGACCACCTCATTATATACCTATAAAGAATCTTATTTTGTTGATAGTGGCCTCAAAGTGGAATAAGTTATTCATTGCATAACTGCATGGTTTCACGGCGATATGAATAAATAAAATCTTCCTGAGCTTCTAACAGCGTCAGGTGGTTAAGAACCCACCTGATGCAACTGGAAGCTTGAAATTTTCTCTGAGTCATTCAGTAATTATCACATATTTCCCAGTAGTATACATTTCAAATTCCTTGCATTGGTATCAGAAGTTCACAAACAGCAGCTAATTGGTCTGCCATTTTCTTTTCGTCTCAATTATTTGATCGTTGAAATAGATACAGCAATATAAAAACAAGCTTCCTCTATATGACAGACTTACTACAGATACGTCAGACCAACCAAAAACCCACAAGTCTTGATATGGAAACTTTTTAGGTTTCTGAATATTGAAAATCACTAAAAAAAGGAAATCTTTTCTACACAGTCTTGCACATCACATGATGTGTCAAAGGATTCATGACAGTCCATATGTTCATATTATTGGTAACTCAGAAATTTGCCATCAAACTAAATTGAGATTTATATAAGGAGTCTTTGCTGATATGAGCAGTAAAAAACTGCATGACTTTAAGAAATGATGTTACAGCTTTAAAGTCTGCTCCTAAGACTAACTTGTATTATCTACTCATCAGTAATCCTTAAGAAACAAATGAATTTGAACAGGCAACATATCTGAATCTGTACCATGCTCAGATATTTTGATGATGTTCTTTCCATTTTCAGTAGTTTTCTTGCACAGAGACTGTTCATTATTGGTTTGTAATAATTCCCATTTATCAGAGAAACCTGGAAAATTTATTAATGGACATGAAAAACTGTTCAAAAGCTACAAATGTAATGAAGACTTTCTAAAACACATTACTGACCAATAAAGTGATTACTGAAAAATTTACTTGTATGCTAATGCACTGGAGAGACAATGATGTTTGATGTAAATGCTTAAAAGTCACTTTATGAATACTGAATAATATAGTGAGGACAGTTTACTACTCACCGCAAAGACGTGGCGACGAGCTGCGACAGGCACATACAAAAGACACACACATACAACACATTCAGCTATCGGCCAAGGCCATGGCCGATAGCTGAATGTGTTGTATGTGTGTGTCTTTTGTATGTGCCTGTCGCAGCTCGTCGCCACGTCTTTGCGGTGAGTAGTAAACTGTCCTCACTATATTATTTATTCCAACCTGGACTTTCCATTATTATATTTATGAATACTGAGTAATACATACAACACAGATAGTCACAACTGGTCAAAGCAGACAGTATAAGCAAATAATGTTACAGAATTTTGAAATGGAAACCATGTTTTGGAACCAAGGTTAAACTGTAGGTCCCCCTATAACTAACTAGGTAAGTCAGTTTGAAGATTGGAGGAAGGCACTGAAATACCATCTCCAAAACAGGATCAGGCCTAGTAAGGCATTATTTAGGGAAATCTCTTCTGTTTCACATGCATTAAGTCAGAGCCAGTTGTTTTTCTTTCTGTTACAAAAATACATCAATATTTCAAACCTTGAAAATTTGTTCTTTGCTTATATATTCATCCAAATTGCCAGATCCCATCAATGGGTGAAATCTTCTTAGGTGTGGAATAAGTCAATGTATACAAAGACATGATACAAAGACAAAGCAATTTATTGTTTAATTTATTAACCATAAAATATCACCACTGCTTAATGATATTCACCATTGTACCATCTAAATTTTAACAACTGTTTGGTAAAAAACTGCTATTTTGAAAAAAGAGTTGTTACCATCACAGTTATACTGTAAGCATACAGCTGTTGTATATATGGTATTAGTAACTTGATATTTCGGTCTACTTGATTACAGAGGTACGTGGAAAGGAAAATATTTAAATTACTGAGTCCTATTTACAGTAAGTTATTGATTGTCATGCAGCAGTATAACAAATACTGTTATCCTCCATGGATCAGACAGATCTTTTCAGTCCTTTGATCTAGGTATTCAGATAATTTGTGAAAACAGTGGATTATAAGGTCCACTTTCAATATCTGTTTTGAACTGCCTGGGATTATAAACGTTTTGCTTTATAGTAAGACAGCAATTTATTGAATAACATAACAGCTTGTACTCCATTCCCAAACACGGAAAAGGATCCAAAGTATAAAGATAATTTTTGTGTCTAATATGGCGATTATTTAAAGTATATATATTTGAATGACACTGCATTAACAAACATTATCTGATACACCGTAAACAAAACCATTGGTTGTAATCCCCTTGTCCCAGGCCACACATAACATGAATATTCAAAGTTTTTTGTTTTTCAGAATATGTTTGCAGTTTACACTATAAACAATGCAATGCCTCTCCATCAGAACATATTTCAGGAGGAAAAGGCAAGATTCTGACAAGAATATTAATAATTAGAGAGTAACAAACTGAAGATGAGCATGACAGTCCACAAATAGTTATGGTATTTAAATGAAACTTTTTAAATTGTTATGTGCAGATGGTTAGGTTTCTACTGCAATTGAATTGCATGCTTCTTGAGCAAAAGTATCCAATTTACAATAAGCAAGTAAAAAGTAGGGCTGAAAGTTGGGCACAGTAATTGTAAAACAAATGCATGTATGATAATTACATAAAAACATTACGAATTAAATTTGAGGACAAATTTTACTATATGTAAATGTCACTTCTAAGTACTTCTCCTCAACATACTTTGTCTTAAATGCGTGTTTTGGAAAGATCTGTAATGCGATGGTTCATTTTCCATCAAAATGTTCGTAGTAAGTAAGATTAAATACGAAATCCGTCAAATACGGTACAGTACCTGAAGGTTACGCAACGCGATGTTCCTTTGTTACGCTAACTGAGCACAGGCCACGTGATGTAGTCAGCCAACCACAGCACGCTGTAATAGCATTAATCAGCCAATAGTAGTCATTGAACAGTACACTTTCCCGCCGCGGCAACATACAAATACGAATGGTTATCGTTCAAGATGAAATATGCATATTGCATAGTAAGAAGTAAAGTTATGTCTTCACATGCCATCCCCGTACATTAATCTGGGCAATCCTGTTATTGCAGTAAAAGATAAATCTGTCTGCATCCCGTGAGAGTTTTTTTTTTTAATTAACTGAAACATTAAGAGTCATATCGAACTTACACGCATGCGCGAAAGCGCGTGCTTAACATTTTTCGAAACGGTTGAACTTACATTACTCTTGGCAATCCTGTGACTACAGTAAAAGATCTGTCTGCATCTCTTGAGTTTTTTGTTTTAATTAAGTGAAACATGAAGATTCATATTGTCAACCATAGGGCACGAACAGCATTAATTAATTTCCACAAATTTGTCGCGAATTCCGAGGGCAGTGTTTCCCAAGGATAGCAGATTTATTGACCAGACAAGGGTACATCGAGAACCTGTCAACCATTTATATACGGTAAAACGCTACCAAAACTGATTCCATAGCTGATAGTGTTTAGCCAAACTAAAAATTTCGAAAATACGTTTCTGTTGTGTCTAAAAGGAGGATGATCTTAATGTACATGTATTCCCACATTTGATCTATAGTAGGTATATTCATTTAGAGTGACAAATTTTCTTAGTGAAAGATTTTTGTTGGGAATTACCTGGAGAAAGGAAGACAAATTAACTGGGTAAGAGCCAGGAGTCAGAAACTAAACTGTGCCTACTGAAAATGAAATGGAGTCAGATGAATAGACAATACAACTAAGGTGTGATATGATAGATACCAAGAAAGAAGCAAAACAGGACATAAATTAATTACAGGTTGGTTGATTACATTACAAATCTCCCAGGAATAACAACTCGATAGGCTACAGTACATAAAGACATGAAAAAGTTGAGTGGGCACTGACAATTACTTAAAAATACGCGAATGTTTAATACCTCTAACATTCATTTTTTTTCTCTCCAGACATAATGTGTGTGAGGAGTGTATTTGTTTTTATGCAATACACATTTAGACGACACGTTTAACTACTACAATGCCACCTTTTTGAGAGTCTTAACTACATTACTACCAAAATATATGCCAAAATGCATTTCAAATTCTAAGACTTACGTCATAACAAAACGAAATATGCAACCTTGAAATTCAGTGTGCATAGCTTTGATGTCAATTTCGCTGGGGTTGCATACTAGTTATATATAAAAAAAGATGACACATAATGCGTCATTATTTTCATGTTATATAAAGAGCATTCGATAAATAAAGTGTAAATAGATGTTGCTAATGTGGTGACATGTTTGATAAGTCGTAGGGGAGAGCGGGGCAAGACTGGGTACTGAAGCACTTAATTTTTTGTAGGCTTACAAAATGCTCTAGTATAATACCAGATATTCCACCTTAAACTTCAGTGTTTGTAGAGTTTATAAAAAAATAGGTCCAAAATTGTTGGTATTTACTATTTAAAAAAATATATTTTTCCAGGGTTTACCAAGTACCACATCTTGCCCTACAGTGAGGGCAAGATGGGGTACGCAGGTGAGGCAAGATGGGTTACCTCAAAGGTACATAAATTATTCAATGAACACAGGTTTACAAATTTATAAAAGAATTATTCTAAAATCTAATGAAAATGCATGAAGTAAAAATTGTGTGATGTTGAAGTTCAGTTTATTGTTATTCAGTTATTATCGTCGTTTTGTAAGCAAAATTCACACACATGATGTACCTCGGCATCCTCGTCCTCTTCTCCCGCACATGAACAGTGAGCCCATTTTTTGCAAGAGACGCATGGCACGCATCCTCCTGTTGTCTGCGAATAGAAATAGCCACAATACAGGCACACAGTCTCATCTTCTTCTAATCTGCTTTCTTTTTCAATTTTTCTTCTGTGCCAAGTTCGTTATTGCTTTTTTATTCTTCCCACTTTTGCCTTTACAAACAAAGAGACATTTTCAACAGTCTTCTCAGTTGAACTTTTTCCTTCTTGTCGCTTCTTTTTTCCAGGCTTAACTTTACTTGCACTCTCCAGGAGTTCTCTTCTGTAAGGGGAGCTAGTAACAACAGTTTTTCCTTTTTGAGGACTGTTTTTCGGATGTTTTTCTTCCAACATGAGGGATCGGGACAATCTGTTCGGGTGAAACAGCAAATGACCTTAATTGATTGGCGTTGTTCTCAGAAGCATGCTTGTTTGTAGTGTGGTAATTGGGGTTGTTATCATTTCAAAATGAGCACCCTGGAATTAGGCCTACAGCAAGCGCATCTTGCTCTTTAGTACCGGCTTGATTGACAGGACTATCACTTGTCTCTGACAAACTGCTTATGTGAGGCAACTGAAGCCCCTGCTTGGTCATTATTGACAGAAACGTTAGCGGCCTCACTTGTAGTTAAAGGAGTGTCTGTAGTGACAGAAGCTTCAAACACTCAATCTGGGAAGATGTCTGGTTCGAAAGGGCAAATTCCTGTTTTTTTAAACCGTTTATGGCAGTCAACTGCTCATATTATCTCATTGGGGCAAGACGGGGTACCTAGTGGGAGGGCAAGATGGGGTGCCCCATCTTGCCCTGCCACTAGATACCCCGTCTTGCTCCCAGGGACCATTTTTACGTTAGGTTAATATTAGAACACCAAGGTTATATTCAATTGGTTATTGCATGCATTAATTTATAGCTAAACAAGCTGTTTTTTCATTGATAATACTTAAAAGTATGAGAAACAATTACTTCTCTTACCTTTTCACGTCTGAAAATGACGAAACATTATATCAGCATAGACGAAAACACGATTGGATGTATTCAGGCCGGCCGCGGTGGCCGAGGGGAATAGGCGCTTCAGTCACGGCCTGCACGGCCACTATGGTCGAGGGTTCGAATCCCCCCCCCTTCCCCTCGGGCATGGATGTTTGTGCCGTCCTTAGTATAAGGTAGTTGATAAGTAGTTTGTAAGTTTAGGGACTGATGACCCCGTAGTTAAGTCCCATAAGCTTAACAAACATTTGAACATTTTTTGATGTATTCACTCCGAATGGTTTGCTCAAAATGGCTGCTAGCACTGTCAGGCACCCGCATAGCAAGTGCCTACTACTTCAACTATTGGCCACTAGGTTGCGATACCTGTCGTGGTAGGAATTACCAAAACCCCGTCTTGCCCTCCACCCCATCTTGCCCCGCTCTCCCCTAATCTAAAAAAAGTTGTAAAAACCGACCGTAGATATAAATTCAGAATCAAACAAGGAATAAGCCTATACACGAGTTATTACACAAAAAACTTGTGTTAGGAAGACATAATTAAAGTACAAGTGTATATAGCTCCGGAGAAAGCAGTGCATTGTCGACACTCAGAAAACATTTGGAGTTTATTGCAACAGTATACGGATGTAAAAAGTGTTTGATCCATGCTATTAATTTCCGTTGACGGATTGATAGCTACACTAGGGTGTATGAAAAATGAAAAAAATAAAACGCGCCTGAAGTAGTGACGATTAAGAAGGGTCCAAACGACGTATTTTTCTGTTCAACTGCAAAGCACATGCGTTTACATTCCAAACAACGCATGCGCATTTTTCCAAGGGAATGGAGCCCAAAATAGATGCCGATAGATAACTGAAATCGATTGATCGATATGCTTACACTTGGTTAATGCAAAGAGCACCTCGTTGGGTTAATGTGACGGAAATTCTCAAATCGTTAATTTATCGATCATATATTGAAATACTGCATCACTGATATAGGCTAATGAAAACCGTCATCCAACAAGAAAGTTGTACATTCACCAACTACAATAGAAAACAGATTTAAATACTAATTGTTGGCGTATCATGACGTGAAGAGCTGTTTCGCAAATGGAAACAACATCTCAATAAAGACTAATTCACATTTTCCGTCATATCAACGTCACTTCCGGCACTGTCACGTCCAGTTGTAATCGCATTTGATGATCCCAATACCCGATGTTGAAAGTGGGGTTTTTACTGCATATATGTGATGTAGAAAGTCATAGTTTAATATTGGAATTGAGGAAAGAACAACTTTAAATATTACTGATGGCAAAAGAAAATTTTACAATGTATTTTTGTGGTCAACTTAGTGTGTTTAAGTGCTGGGAAGTCAAACATCATTTCAAAAAAATGATCGACATATATATTCAAGCGACAATATAACATATGAACACACAGTAGCGGAGTAAGGCCAGGCGCACATTGGGACGCAGCTGATGCAGGGCAGGGCAGGGCAGCACAGCGAAGGAAACACTTTGCGACACAGCGTCTGCACATATTGGGAAACAGTTTCTAGCCATTGTCGCACAGTCGTTCCTTGTTGAACCAGTGCACCGTGCTTCCTTGTACAGTTTTGGGTGCACTCATGAACCTTAGTTCAGAGTTGGATTCTGATGAAGAAATGGACATGCTGATATTATTGTATCACGCTTCTAAACGCGAGAAATCAGAATGGAAAAGCAGTAACATGAACAAGAGAAGCACCTTTTGGGAATTCGCTATGCTATGTCATCCGAGTTTTCTGATAAACAGTTCCCGAACTACTTCCGTTTAGACCAGAGTCAATTCCACAAGGTTCACGAGCTAATGAGGAAATATATATTTTACGAAGAATGTAATGCCCAATGTCAGTGTGTCATAGTCAGCATGGGCGTACCCAGCGAGGGGCAGAGGTGGGCAGCTGCCCCCCCCCCCCCTAGAAAATATTCGAACGCGTTCATGTAGCCCGACGTCTTTTTTTTTTTTTCATTGGCACACACACATACAAGTCAACTGGCTCTTGGACACTGCAAACACAGACAACACGCCGTCAGAAGCGAACAAGTGAAAATTGGAAAACTGTAGTTAATTGGTGGCAAACGCAGTTGAAATACCGATAAAATCTACCACCTGTAGGATGAAAAGTATGAGCATGGGCGCCCATATGACATTTTCCATGGGAGGGGGGGGGGGGGCGGGCAAACCAGGGGAAGGCGTTGCGCTATTTAATATTTGGGAAGACAAATGCCAGTTCGAATCCTGCTAAAAACTTTATCCTGTTTCTAAAAAAATGACATTCACATCATTATTTTAAAATATCTCCTCTCTAAACTGTATATTTTTTTTAACCTGAGAGCCAGGGGGCACCCCCGCCCCCTTGCCCGTAGGTACGGGCGCTCTTGAGTGTCAGTTAGCAACACTATAAATCGCCACTAATGATGCTTCAGTAATAAAAGAAAGGAAACGCTTTTGGCACAGACAAACTGCCTTTTCATTAGTTGCAAAACTGGTGATTAATCCGCTCCACTCTTGGAGGTAAACGCATCCGTTTCCAAGACTGCCGTTTGGCGACGAAAATTATTTACCAAGACGTTAGTGGGGACTAGAATGGTATTGAAACACGAGTTTGGATTTGTGGCCAGCAAGTTGCGTCTTCTCCGAGCGTACGGGGTGCGGCCGACAGCAAGTTGTGGCTCACGTCGGCACCAATGATGCTTGTCGCTTGGGTTCTGAGGACATCCTCAGTTCCTATGGGCGGCTGGCGGAATTGGTGAAGACTGCTGGTCTCGCTCGCGATTTGTAACATTGTTCCCAGAGTTGACCGGGGTACTTTGGTTTCGAGCCGAGTGGAGGGTCTGAATCAGAGGCTTCGCCGACTCGTGACAGCCATGGCTGCAGATTTCTGGATCTCCGTTATTGGGTGGGGAATTGTAGGACGCCTACACTACACTAAGGAAGCAGCTATTCGGGTAGCAACGTACTTGTGGAGTGCACATGGTTTTTTTTTTTTTTTTTTTTTTTTTTTTTTTTTTTTTTTTTTTTTTTTTTTTTTGTAGGCTAGGCACTAGCTCTGATGAGCACTCGGCAGTCAACACTCAGGCAGCGAATTCAGGCCGCATTCAGAACAATAATTCCACTATCAAAATATTAACCATAAACTTTCAGAGTATTAAAAAAAAACCCGAATGTACCGCTCTTCAGAAAATTATTGTGCTGAGATAGTTTTAGGCACCGAAAGCTGGCTAAATCGTGACGTGGAAAGCTCGGAAATATTTAGCGAGGCGTGGAATGTATATCGGAAAGACAGATCAGACACAACTGGAGGGGGAGTGTTCATTGCAGTGGACAAAGATATTGTTTCTACTGAGCTCGAAGTCGAGAGTGACTATGAAGTTATCTGGACATGTATAACTGGACTACTGTAGCAGTTTTAGACTCATTCAAAGAAAGTCTACGCCAGGTAGTTCGTAGGTATCCGAATATTACTCGGGGGAGATTTCAACCTTAATAGTATAGATTGGGACCTATCTAGATTTATTTCAGACGGTACAGACAAGCGGTCTTGTGAAATACTATTAGACACGTTTTCTGAAGATTATCTTGAGCAATTAAACCGACAGCCCACACGTAATGGAAATATTTTTGACCTTAAGGCTACAAACAGGCCCAACCTTATTAACGATGTCATTGTAGAGACAGGACTTAGCGACATGATATCGTCATAGCGTCAATGGTGACCAAATTTAACAAACCAGTCAAGAAGGATAGGAGCGTCTTTTTGTTAGGAAGAGCCGATAAGCAATTGTTAGCATCACAGTGAGAAAATAAATGGACATCGTTTAGTTCCGGTACAATGGATGTAGAGTAACTGTGGACTAAATTTAAATGCATAGTAAATAGTGGGTTAGAGAAATATGTGCATATAAAGTAGGTTAAGGATGGAAAAGATCCATCGTGGTACAATAATAATATTAGACAGCTACTGAGAAAGCAAAGGCTGTTGCAGTGTCGGTTCAAGAAAGATCATGCAAATCAAGACAGGCAAAAGTTAGCAGAGATCCGTGCGTCTCTAAAAAGATCGATGCGCAAAGCATACAATGATTGCCACAGCCATACCTTAGCAAAAGATCTTTTCGACAACCCGAGAAAATTCTGGTCCTATCTAAAATCGATAAGCTGGACAAAGGCCTCTATTCAGTCACTCGTTGATCATTCGGAAACAGTAATAGAAGAAAGTAAAGCTGAAGTTCTAAATTTAACCTTTAAAAAATCATTCACGCTGGAGGACCGTACAAACATACCATCATTTGATCAACGCACTAACTCCCAAATGGAGGACTTAGTAATAGGTATTTCCGGTGTAGAGAAGCAGCTGAGAGAGCTGAATAAAAAAAAGTCTCCTGGTCCGGATGGAATACCAGTTCGGTTTTACAAAGAGTATTCTGCGGTATTGGCCCCTTACTTAGCTTGCATTTATCACGAATCTTTAGTTCAGCGCAAAGTTCCTAGTGAATGGAAAAAAGCGCAGGTGACTCCCGTTTATAAGAAAGGTCAAAGAACTGACCCACATAATAATAGGCCAATATCGTTGACATTAGTTTCCTGTAGAATTTTGGAGCATATTCTCAGCTCGAATATATTAAATTTCCTTGAGACCGAAAAGCTTCTTTCTATGAATCAGCACGGATTTAGGAAACATCAGTCATGTGAAAGCTTGTCCTTTTCTCACATGAAATCTTGAGAGGCATGGACGAAGGGCAACAGGCAGATTGTGTTTTTCTCGGTTTCAAAAAGGCATTTGAAGCGGTGCCGCACTCCAGACTGCTAACGAAGATACGAGCATATGGAATAGGTTCACATATTTGTGACTGGCTGGAAGACTTCCTAAGTAATAGAACGCAGTAGAAGATACGAGCATATGGAATAGGTTCACATATTTGTGACTGGCTGGAAGACTTCCTAAGTAATAGAACGCAGTACGTTGTTCTCGATGGCGAGTGTTCATCAGAGACGAGTGTATCGTCAGGCGTGCCCCAGGGGAGTGTGATAGGACCGCTATTATTTTTTATCTATATCAATAATCTGATGGACAGAGTAACTTGTAATTTGCGGTTGTTTGCTGATGATGCTGTGGTGTATGGGAGGGTGTTGTCATTAATTGACTGTAATAGGATACATGATGACTTAGACAAAATTTCTAGTTGGTGTGATGAATGGCAGCTAGTTCTAAATGTAGAAAAATGCAAGGTTATGCACATGAGTAGGAAAACCAGTCCCGTAATGTTTGAATACAGCATTGGTAGTGAGCTTCTCTATACAGTCGCGTCATTCAAATATCTAGGCGTAACATTGCAGAGCGATATGAAATGGAACGAACATGTAAGGAGAGTTGTGAGTAAGGCGGACAGCCGACTTCGGTTTATTGGGATAATTTTGGGAAGATGTACTTTATCTGTAAAGGACACCGCGTATAAAACACTTTTACGACCATTTCTTGAGTATGGGAATCTCTGGAGGAAAGACGACGTTCTGTTCGAGAAATTCTGTTGAGGACCGGAATTTGAAGCTGACTGCAGAACGATCTTGCTGCCGCCTAATTACATTTCGCATAAGGATCACAAAGACAAGATAAGAGAAATTTGGGGCTCGTACCGAGGCATATAGACATTCATTTTTCCATCATTCTATTTGGGAGTGGAATAGGAAGGGAAATTCCTAGTAGTGGTACAGTGTACCTTCCGCCACGTACTGGATTGCGGAGTATATATGTAGATGTAGATCCGTGTAGAACTCAGTATTTATTTACTGTCGTCTGTTTATCTTTATTTTCTTTCTGGGGCTAAGCAAGAGAAAAATAAAATACACACACACACACACACACACACACACACACACACACACATATATATATATATATATATATATATATATATTGTAGGGGCTACATCTCAAGGAAGAAAAAGGAGTCGAAACAGTAGTAGCAGAAGCGATGAAGATGAGAAGAAAAATGAAGTGTCACAATCACAACAGTCAACTTCAACAGCAGCACCTGTAACTGCAGCAGTCCCTGTTTCTTATTCCCACACAATACCCCAGCTAGCTTGTGGGTCCAAAGATGATACGGATTATGCAATTAAAAGTTACTGCAACGACAATGATCTGGGACTAACTACGCAGCAATCAGTGGAAAATAAGAAGGAGCTCTTACTAAATCCTTGGATCCCGACAAGGGATTACGGTTCTGAAAGTGATGCAAGGCATTTGCAAAGAAAATTTAATCATGTTTAGCTATACCAGTATGCACCATGGCTAGTATACTCCAGACTACTAAAGTGTGCCCTATGCAACCACTGTGTTTTGTTCCCTCCTGTCACTGGCACTGTTAGAGGCATTTTGGGATCCTTTATCATCAGGCAATTCACAAAATTCAAGAATATGCATGAAGACTGTCGGAAACTTGCTAAAACTTCACTTAACAGCGTCAGCTGCAGCAAAAACGTTTCTTGAAAATGAACCAGTGGACGTCCAACTGCATAATGTGCATCAAAAAGTGATCGATAAAAACAGGGAAATATTGTCATCGATTCTTTCTTGTATAGTTTTTTGCGGCACTGATGATATGCCTCTTAGAGGGAAACAAGCAGATGGAGGTGTTTTATTACATTTACTGAAATTAAGAATCGATTCTGGCGAAGACAAGTTAAGGAGTCATTTGGAAAAATGTCACCACAATGCCGTTTACACATCGCCGAAAATACAAAATGAATTGATAAATTTGTGTGGCGCTACCATTAGGGAGAATATAGCCGCTGACGTTAAAAAGGCAATGTTTTACGCAGTCTTGGCTGATGAAACAGCAGACATAGCTGGGAAGGAACAGCTATCAATAGGGTTGCGGTTCTACGATGAAATTTTTGTTGAACTAAAGTCACATGATGCGTCTTCAATCGCCGAAGTAATTGACAATTTGTTAACCAGTTATAATCTTCCAACAGAAAACTGTGTGGGATTTGGCTTTGATGGCTGTTTTACACTGGCAGGCAGAGAGAACGGAATACAAGCTATTTTAAGAAAGATATATTACCGTGCATCATATGTTCATTGCTCAAGCCACAAACTCAACCTTGTGGTGAATGATGCAAATGCAGTACCAGAAATTAGGAATACTGTTGCCACTGTAAAAGACACACAGAAAATGACAGCGAATACTGGCGACGTTCATTAGTAATTCCATACACTGAATCCCTCATGTCATCGTTAAATGTTCGATTTTCACAAGAAAATACTCCTCCTTTTGCTTTAAATAAGCTACATCCATTGAACATGGCAAAATCCAGTACATCAGACGTCCACACATATGCAGAATTGTTAAAAAAATTCTATGGTCTGGATGGAACTGACAGAGAACTGGACCTATGGTACAATTTATGGAGGAAAAAGAATCTACCTGAAGCAAAATTAAGGGACATAGAAGTCGTTGACCTATTTAGCGAGACCAATATTTTTTCCCCTGGCATGAGGAAGGCACTAACAATTTTGTGCAGTATTCCATGTACAACGGCGACTGTGGAACGTTCCTTCAGTACACTTCGAAGAGTGAAGACCTGGCTTAGGAGCAAGAAAGGCTTACTGGGTTGTGCCTGATGAGCATAACAGAAATTACGTAAATGAAAACTGCGAGGTCTTCGTAAAGAAAGTAATTGACAAATTTGCAGCGAATCCCAGGAGGTTATTACTCAGTTAAAAAGTTGTATTTTTGTTTAAGTGAATTCTTGTATTTAAGATGTTTATTAAAAGGAGTTTGCACTTATTCCTGTTTTCTTTATTAAGAAACTAGCGTTAGTTCCCGGTGTTGCTCGGGCGTGTATCTACTCCTTTCTTATGTTACTCTATCTCCTTCTTTTCCCTCTGTCCATCACCTTGTAACCTACTCCATGTCAATTTCAGTTTCGGTTCCCTGCAGGACAATCCTTATGCTATCATGTCTCCTGAACTATGTAATATAATTTTCAGTAATATAATTTTCCAGGTTCATTGTAATATTCGTAAACTGCCTGCAAAATGTGTTGCGAATGGAGCTGATATTAAAGATATAATGAATTACAACCTCCTGTGTGATGGGGCAGATTTTCATGCAGTTCTTTGTTTTTTGAAGTGGTATCTCCTGAACTATGAGTCATACTATGATATAATTTCCTAGATACGTTGAGTGATATATGCTCATATTGTCTGCAAACATGTTGCGAATAGGGTCAGTAGTAAAGGCATAACAAATAGAAACCTCATGCATGATGAGGTGGTTTTTCATGAACCTTATTGTGTATCACGTCATATCTCATGAACTATGTGTCGTACTACTGAGTAATTTTGAGGTATATCCAGTTGAAATATGTGCAAACTGTCAGTAAAATGACTTGCGAATATAATTAGTAGAGTAGATATAATAAATTGTAACGTTATGTCAAATGCCGTAATTTTATAGCATGAACGTCGGAAAACTAATAAGGGATAAACATTATTCCTTTCATGATTCTTCTGGGGTTGTCAGCGGAAAAAATTTTGGTAAGGTTTGAAATTATATGTCAAGTTTGCTGTTATTCTCTAATCGGGAGTTCGAATCCCCCCTCGGACATGGATATTTGTGCCGTCCTAGTTCGTAAGTAGTTCATAAGTAGTTTGTAAGTTTCGGGACTGATGACCCCGTAGTTAAGTCCCATAGACTATACAAACATTTGAATTCTCTAATAGTGGACGGGTAAGTATCGTCATTCACGCCGCCAGTTCTCTGCAACTCTCATTGTTTATGACGTCATATATCCTGAAATATGTGTCGCATGTTGTTCTTCCTCGACAGCGATCGTTGTCGGATAATAAGGAATATGTGTACCAAATTTACCTGACATCTGTCCAGTAGTTTAGGAGGAGATTTGGAACATACAAACATATATGTATACATACATACACCTAATTTTATATGATGTATTAATCTGCATGTTGATCCTGCTCCCTGTCCAAGATAATATGACCTGCACCCCTCTAGCTCAGATCCTGGGTACGCCCTTGATAGCCAGTAAATGATTGCATCGCAGCTATATACAAAAATTTAAAGTACATGCAATCTCAATGCCCTCACCTTTCCCAGTCCTTATTAGTATTCTTTCTGTAGTCTGTGTACTTATTACGTAAACTTAATACTGTACGTGATAATGATGACAAAACATCTACAGTGCGTTCCATGCATTTTCCTTAAACACATTTTTTCCCACAGATATTTAGCCACAGGAGACAGAACAGTATTGCCTACAGCTACAGAATGGGCGATCGAATTGTGTCAGATACTGTTAATGTAGCCTCTCATGCGATGTGGAACACCATGCTACCACTATATTTACATCAGACACAGAAAAAAAAAAAAAAAAAAAGCCGAAGAATGTTTCTAACAGCGATGACAGTTTCCACACTGTATCGGAGCTCTCGACGGAAAACATATCGTGGTTAAGAAGCCAGAAACCAGTGGTTCATCATTTTTCAACTACTGACTTACATATTCTGTAGTGCTAATGACTATCCTCAATGCAAACTACAAGTTTATCACTATTGACATGGGGTCAGTGGGCAGCTGTAGTGAGGGGAATATCTTTTCAAGTATTACTTTGGAAAAGAAGTTACAGTGACAAAATTTACAGGTACCTCCAAATTCTGTACAAGAGCTTCCTTTGATACCTAACAATAGAAGAAGTGCTCTAAGTACTTTCGTTGTGAGAAAAGTTCACTGAGTATCTTAACACAGTTGGAAGAGCATCTCGGCAAACACACAGCATTTCAAAAGGAAAATACTAAAAAAACAATAGACATTTCTTACGACTCTAATTTGAATAGACAAATTAGTCATGGACATAAAGTGCAGTTTCCTGTAATCGTGAAAGCACAGTGCTTTGATGTTTAACCAATGTTCGTGAATAAAACTGAAGTAATAGAGCATAATACTTACCATTCTGCATATCCAGATCTTTCACAATACAAACCCAAATTTGTTGTTTTAATTTGGTTTTCATGGAGTCATTGTGATTGGTATCGTACAAAACATTGTGTTAAACATCAAAGCAACGTGCTTTCATGATTACAGGGAACTTCACTTTATGTCAATGACTATTGTTAGTTATCAAAGGAAGCTCTTGTTCAGGATGTGGAGGTACCTGTAAATTTTTTCTCCGCAACTTCTTTGCCAACGTAATACTTCAAAAAATATTCCCATCGCTCAACCTGCTCATTGACCCACATCAATAGTGAGGATCTTGTAGTTTGCTTCGAGGGTAGCTATTAGCACTACATAATATGTGTAAGTCAGTAGTTTTATAATGATGAACCACTGGTTGCTGCCTTCATAACCACAATATGCGTTCTGTCGAGAGCTCCGATACAGTGTGGAAACTGTCATCGTTGATCGAAACATTCTCCGATTGTTTTCCATGTCTATACTGTGGGTTGTGGTAAAAATGCATGGTGTTTCATATCGTATGTGAGACAGCATTAACACTATCTGGCACAATTCGATCACCCATTCTGTGGCTGTAGGCAATACTTTTCTAGCCGCTTGGGAGTAGTCAAGGGGTCTGGAGCGCCACGTTGCGGATAGCGCGGCCTTCCGCGTCGGAGATTCGAATCTTCCCTCAGGCATGGATGTTTGTATTGTCTTTAGTATAAGTTAGTACATAAGTAGTTTGTAAGTTTAGGGACTGATGACATCACAGGTAAGGCTTTAAGCTTAACAAACAATCGAACTTTTCTAACTCTCCTGTGTCTAAATACCTGTGGGAAAAATGTATTTAAGGAAAATGCATGGAATGCGCTGTAGATGCTCTGTCATTATTATCACGTGCAATATTAAGCTTACGTAATAAGTACACAGACTATAAAAAGAATATTAATACAGTCCGGGGAAAGTGAGGGTGTTGAGATTACATAAACTTTAATTTTTTTGTAAATAGTTGTGATGCAACCATTTGCTGACGGTGACAGAGACTATAATAGGAAAACATAGATTTTCACAGCAGCTTGTGAACCTCGTGGAATTGACTCTGGTCTAAACGGACGTAGTTCTGAACTGTGTATCAGAAAACTCTGATATCAAAGCAAATTCCTTATGGGTGCTTATTTTTCATGTAACTGCGACAAAGGCTAGAAACTGTCTTCCAATATGCGCAGACGTTGTGCCGAAAATTGTTTCCTTCGCTGTGCTGCCCTGCACTGCCCTGCATCAGCTGCGTCACAATGTGCGCCTGGCCTTACTCACCCTTGTTTCCCTCTGCCTGTGCGATGTGAAGGAGTGATTTACCTGAAATCTCACCGATGGCTCGTCGTGAAAGTTCACATCTTGAAACTGAAGTATTAATCTTATTTATAAATACATACAACACTTAATAAAGCAAGGATGTAGATATTGTCAGTCCAGAAGAGAAAGGTATGGAATGCAACATTTAAATTTTATCCAGGACAACCATGCCAAAACTACGAGCAAAATTAAACGTATTTCTCTCTTCATGAGATGGGATTCTCTGTCTATATATTGCCTCCCCAGTGGCCCAGCCAGGATTTGGAGGGGGGGGGGGCTCATTTTTAAAATTAGGGCGTATCGAATTTATTCAAAAATGTTCAAATGTTTGTAGAACTTATGGGACTTAACTACGGGGTCATCAGTCCCTAAGCTTACAAACTACTTATGACCTAGCTAAGACTAAGGACGGCACAAATATCCATGCCCAAGGGGGGATTCGAACCCCCGACCGTAGTGGCCGTGCAGACCGTGACTGGAGCGCCTCAGTCCCCTCGGCCACCGCGGCCGGCTATCAAATTTATTATCCTATGACTTATTTTTACAGTTATCCAAGAGTCAACACAGTTTCAGCCGACCAGTTGCATAAAATAGTTTACATCTATAAACCTTTACCCAGGTTTCGGCAAAATTAATTTTGCCTTCTTCAGAAGGATATAATAAAGCTCACATTAAAAAAGTTGTTAAAATGTGGCTGACTCCATGTCAATAAATTAAAATTTTAAAATTTAAAACAAAGTCACATATAAAATTTTGGAGCATGTCCACACACAGGTCAAGTGAGCACTGCGTACTGGCAACGGCGATAGAGCCCTAGCCATGTGTGTGGACATGCTCCAAAATTTTATAATGTGACTTTGTTTTAAATTTTAATCTATTGACATGGAGTCAGCCACATTTTAACAACTTTTTTAATGTGAGCTTTATTGTATCCTTCTGAAGAAGGCAAAATTAATTTTGCCGAAACCTGGGTAAAGGTTTATAGATGTAAACTATTTTATGCAACTGGTCGGCTGAAACTGTGTTGACTCTTGGATTCATGTTTAAAATTTTTACAGTTTTTTATAATTTAACCTACTACGAAAACAATTCCAGAAGAAATAAAATGTGTAGGCTCACATTAATTTGACATAGGAATGGGAGCAACGTGGTGGAAATGGAGTGCATGTAATCAGTTCGTATAACAATTAAGCAGCTTCTATGTTACTATCCAAAGAGAAAGGTCTTTACGGATTAATTAACATTAGACTCTTTGTGTAAAAATTGAACTACAATAACACCATATGAACCATCGGCTCGTAATTCAGCATAGCAGTAACAATAGCGGCAGCATCAAAGCTGGTCGCGGCGGCATTAAAACCGCTCACAGCAACAGCAGCACACGTTCTCAGTGGCGGCATCACGTTGGCGACACATTGTCACGTTCACTTGTGCTTACTTCAAATGATGGTGCTGACCTGTTAAAAAATAAATAAAAAATGATCTATGCCGAGCTCATACGTCAATTGAAACCTGTTTACCATCTTGGTGAGTTTTGGAATACTACTTCTCGGGTAACACTATGCGTTAAGTCGAGCATCTTATTGTTAATGCATTGAACTGACGGTCACTGCAAAGTATGTTCTTTCGAACAATATACTTTCTTGAATAAATACTCATCATAATATATTTGAAAACTTCATGTTTAACGGCTAATTTTCAGTCTTTTAATATGTTATGGCAAAACCGTCGGAAAGCATTAACTCTACATTACACTAGCGCCAGCCAAAAGCCACTAGTCGTCAATACCGCAATTCTATAAAGCCAGCCCCGGCAATATATTTGATATTGCGTTAACGGCGCAGAATCATTGAACCGAGCCATCAAAAAATTACTCACTAAAGCTAGGTAGCTCGCTAAGACCGTTATTTTTTTTTCTTTATTGTCGTTTCAATTCCCCTAAAAGAGGGGCGGGCCGGCAGCACTCACTGGCGCTCTTCGGCCTACAGAAATATAATTTGTCAGCGGAGAACATAAAAACACAATGGAGATAAAATTTTGGAGATAATACAGACATAAAACGGAGATTTAAAATGGAGATAAAACAAAGTACATAAAATGGAGGAAACAGTGGTGACATAAAACACTTGGAATGGCGAAAGTGGTGAATAAAAACAGTTGCTCGAATGTCAGTGGCGCACACACACAATTAAAATGAGCATAGGGCAGCGGCCATGGTGAGACCGTCCGCTATTTGGAGTTAAAATAAAAAACACAACACACACTTCGAGAGATACACAAATAAAAGCTGATGGTGTCGGCTGCGGGTTGGCCGTCCACTGTTGTAAAATAAAACAATTTAACTAAAACACACCACACTTGTCGAAGCACAAAGGAGGTTCCGTAGATGGTGGGGCACTGACAGCATTTGAAGATGTGGTGTGGGGGGAAAAGGGGTGAAAGGAGATGGAGAGGGTGGGGAGGAGCCACAGAGCCGGTAGGGAAGGGACGGGGGGGATGATGTCCAGGAAGCCACGGGGAAGAAGGATAGGGGGGGCGGTAAGAGGAGGATCCGGAGGGACGGAGGAGGGGAGAAGGGACAGGAAGGGAGGGATAGTCGGGGCCCTCAGGGAGAGAAGGGGGAGAGGGAGCAAGGAGAAGGATCAAAGCTGGTATGAAGGGTAGATGTCAGGTCGGAGGGCATCATCCGGGAGGGGGAGGGTACGGAAGTTGCCACGGGAAAGGATCCGGAGGGTGGACAAGTGGAGAGCAGGGGGAATACAGTGGTGGAGGCACGGTAATGTACCAGGTGCAGAGAGGAGGGGATGGACTAGAGGATTAGGCGGATCTGATTTGCGGGATATGTAACGGAGGCGGAGATTTTCAATAAAGAGAACGAGTCTGGGGAAAGTAATGAGATCATAGAGGATCCGCATGGGAGAAGGGGGATAAAGTGGGATACGGAAGGCGAGGTGGAGGGCATGGCGTTCCAGTATCTCCAGAGATTTGTAGAAGGATGGGGGAGCGGAAATCCAGGCGGGATGGGCGACACAGAGGACTGGGCGGATGAGGGATTTGTAGGTATAGAGGATGGTAGAAGGGTTGAGGCCCCATGTTCGGCCAACAAGGAGTTTGAGGAGGCGGAGGCGGGAGCGGGCTTTTTCTTGGATAGCGCGTAGATGGGGAGTCCAAGAGAGGGTGCGATCAATAGTGAGGCCCAGGTACTTTAGGGTAGGGGTGATACTATTGGGACGGTTATGGAGGGTCAGATAAAAATCTCGGGGACGGAAGGAACGGGTTGTACGACCTACGATGATCGCCTGGGTTTTGGTAGGATTTATAGACAGGAGCCACTGGTTGCACCAAGTGGCAAAGAGGTCAAGGTGTTCTTGGAGCAGGCGGTTGGAACGGGCAAGGGTGGGAGCTAAGGCAAGGAATGCGGTGTCATCAGCATATTGGAAAAGGTGTACGGGAGGGGCAGGCTTAGGCATATCCGAGGTATACAGGAGGTACAGGAGGGGAGAAAGGACAGAGCCTTGGGGCACACCAGCAGAGGAATAAAAAAGACGGGAGTCGGTGTTGTGGACGGTAACATAGGTGGGGCGGTCGGAGAGAAAGGAGGCAATGACCCGGACGAGGTTGATGGGAAGAGCATAGGTTTGGAGTTTGAAGAGCAGGCAAGGGTGCCAGACCCGATCGTAGGCCCGTTCGAGGTCTAAGGACACAAAGATGGCGGCACGACGGGAATTTAGCTGGAGGGAAAGGAGTTGCGTAAGTCGAAGGAGTTGGTCGTCAGTGGAGAAGGAAGGACGAAAGCCACATTGGGTGTCTGGGAGAAGGCGGTGGAGGTGGAGGTGGTGATGGATGCGACGGGACAGAATGGATTCGAAGACCTTGCTGAACACTGGGGTGAGGCAAATCGGGCGGTAGGAGGAGGCATCAGAGGGGGGTTTGTTGGGTTTTAGGAACATGAGGACTCGGGAGATTTTCCACAGGTGGGGGTAGCAGCCAGTGTAGAGGATGGTGGTATAGAGGGAAGCAAGAGTGGTGAGGAAAGGGAGGGGACATTCTTTGAGGTGGCGGTATGTGATGCGATCGTGGCCGGGAGCTGTGTTGCGTTTGGTGCGCAGTATCAATTGTATGTCGTGTACAGTGATGGGGGTGTTAATGTCCGATGGGGGGATGTGGTCCAGGTAATGGAAGCCAGGAGCCAGGGGTGAGATGGAGACATCGGTTTTTTCATGGACATCTGGGAACAAGGAATAATCAAAGTTAGGATTTTCAGGGATGGAGAATACATCAGAGAGGAAAGAGGCAAAATGGTTGGCCTTACTGGCATTATCAGGAAGGGGCTGGTCAAGGTGGAGGAGAGGGTATGTGGGCATAGTTTTAAATCCAGTGAGGCGGTGGAAGGCGTTCCAATACCGAGACGAGTTGATTGGGAGGTGGGCATTAAGCCGTGTCACTGTCTGATGCCAGTCCCGGCGTTTTTTGGCAGTCAGGAGGCTGCGCACGTGTCGCTGGAGTTGCCAATGGCGGAGGAGTGTATCCTGGTCACGGGTTCGCAGGAAGGAGCGGTACAGGCGGCGGGATTCCCGCAGAAGAAGGACAGCCTGTGGAGGGAGTGTGGGACGGTGCTGCTGGACAGCTTTGGTAGGGATGTGCGAATGGATAGCATCAGACAAGGTCTGCTGAAGGAAGGAGGCAGCTTGGTCGATATCATTGGGAGAGTGTAGGGGGAGATGGTGGCTTTCGACCTGATGGGTGATGGAGAGGCGAAAGGCATCCCAGTCTGCTCGGGAGTAGTCATGGACGAGTTTAGGGGGTGGAGGTGGGCGAGGATTCTGTGGGCGATGGACATTGTGTGTGAGGGTAAGGAGAACAGGGTCGTGATCACTGCCTATGGGGTCAAGAACGTCGGCAGTGATGCGCCCAAGGAGATTGGGAGAGACAATGACGACATCAGGGGTGGTGTTGCTACAGGGTCGGGTGTGGCGTGGGACAATGTCGCCATTGATGGTAGGAATGAACTGATGCCACCGACGGAGTTCGGCAGGAGAGCGGGAGTGGATATTGAGATCAGCAGCGACCATGTAGGTTGTGAAGGTGCTATCAATGTGAGCAAGGAAGTCATAAGGGATGGGAACATGGGAGCGGATATAAATAGTAGCACAGGTGACAGTGAGAAAAGGGAGGAAGATTGTGTGACCGTTATCTAAAAAAAAAAAAAAAAAAAAAAAAAAAAAAAAAAAAAAAAAAAAAAAAAAAAAAAAAAAAAATCCGGCCCATAAAGAGTCGCTGTTCTATTCAGCCAATATCAAACAAGCTGATAGTGGGGCAAAGGGGGATCCCAATTGGGAATAAGTGGGAGGGGCTTACCAGCTCCGGCATACGCCTTACAACCAAGGAAAACCTCCCGAAAACCTTGGTCGGAGCGGGGGATTGGGACCAATTTAATTCATCTCCGGGACTTGCCCCGGACAAAAATGGATTATCGAGAGAACACGAATGCACGTATGCACTCACGACTATCAAGAATCGGACGCACGAGTTACTCTCGTAATCTCGTAGAGGTCAGCTCGACCTAAAGTAGACAAGCATTCCCCTAACAAGAACCGCACCCGTGAGTACGGTATCCTGTGCGTCGTGACCGTTATTGACTGAGGGTGCATATATATGTCACTTTAGCACGGATATTGGAGGGAATAAAGTAAGTTCCTGACGAACTGGCAAAGGACACGGGGACTTTCAAAAATAGTCATAACCTCACATACATAGGTAATTGAATTCCAACAGCAGGCGGTAATGGTTTCTAACATTCTCCTGTAAAACTGGCAATTGTGATGCATACAAGGCTCCCCATGTATGCTTCAATGTTACTTAGAGTGGCCGACAGATGGCAGAACGACGCGTTGCCTCCAAAACTCTGGCCGTCCTTTAATTCCTCCCAGCAACTACCGAACGAGCCAATAGATGTCTCTGCGGTAACGCAACTGACAGCCTTGGCAAGGGCTGCGTCTATTAGTGGCACGAATAGAAATCAACATCCAATGCTGATTGGCTAACGGTTACGACGCTTTTTAAGTACTATGCTCATGTAGCGACGATCTACATCGAACTTAACGTAACTTAAACTAAGGACGAATACAACATCCATGCCCCAGGGGGGGATTCGAACCTCTGGCGGGAGCAGCCTCGCGCACCGTGGCAAGACGCCTCAGTGCGCTCGACCATTCCCGGCCGGCTCCTCTCTAGTAATTATGAATAACTTTAATATAAATGTCAATTTCTTATTGCAACAAAACGCTACTCTTCTATTCTTCCTCTGAAAACTTTTCAATGTTGCGTCGGTAGTAATCGGCTAGCGCATAATTAAGCAAACACTGTTGCGGCAACGTGTCAACTGGCGACGTCTTTATTTGTGTTCGGTCGTTCATTGTTTGTTATCAGTTTACCGGCAATTTTTGGAATACTCGGATCGTGGTGAACAGACAAGCTTACATTAACATTAGTGAGTAACAACAGTCAAATGAAGTGACGATATCTAAGTTCGTTCCGTGAAGAATGGTTGGAGGAAGAAAATTATAAAGAGTGGCTACAAAAAGTCGATACTGATGAGTGTATGTGTAAGTGCAGAATATGCAATATCTCATTTACTGTTAAGTACGACGAAGTGAAAGCTGTGAATAAACATTTACAATCAGAAAGACACAAAGCGAATATTACCACACAAAAGAAGAATCAGTCGCTTCTTAAATTCTTGCCGTAACAATTTTCTGCAGAAGACGACAAAGTCACTGCAACGGAATTAACTTTGACTTACCATGGTGTGAAACATCACCATTCTTAAAATTCTCTAGATTGTAGTAATAAGCTATATCCTTATGTTTTTAGAGATTCCTCAGTGACAACGAAAGTAAGATGCGGCCGAACAAAAAGCGAGGCATTAGTAAAAAATGTGCTTCTGCCTTATGCTAAAGAGAAGCTACTAAGCTAATTAAAGCAAAATGTTCCGTTTTCATTACGTTCAGGCGCTTCAAACAAGGGCAATAAAAACATTATCCGATAGTTGTAACATACTTCTCCAAAGATAAGGGAAAATGTAATGAAGTTCTTGATTTTTACAAAGATGTTAACGAATCTGCAGAAGCCATCTCAAACAAACTAAAATCCATTTTATTGGAAAATGGTTTGAGACTAATGTAGTTTCGTATTCAGCAGACAATGCATCAGTTAATTTCGGGAAACACAATTCTGTCTTCACTAAATTCAAAGAAAAAAATGAAAACTTAATCAAAGCCAATTGTTGTTGTCATATTTTACATAACTGTGCTAAGTTTGTATTCAAGCTTCTAAAATATGATGTACCGGTAGAAACTCCAGTTCTTAAAATATATTCAGAGTTTTCTTCATCATCAAAAAATTCGGAGGAACTAAAAACTTTTTGCGAGTTTGCTCGGCATGATTACAGCGAAATACTGCGACACACTGTAATGCGATAGTTATCTTTGGAGTCAGTTGTGGACCGTCTTGTCAAGATGTGGCGAGTTTTAAAGATGTATTATGTAGCACGAGGTGAGGAAAAAACACGTCCCCTAATTTGCAAGTTTATTAGTTCACAACAAGACAAGATTAACGAGTATTCGCTAACACTACCAGAGTGCTTACTGTATTTTTTTAAAAGCTACTTTGCCTGTTTTTTGAAATGCAATCAGACTTTTAGAAAAAGAGGACACACTTTCAACAGATGTTCACGAGATTATGTTGGAAGTGAAAAAACAAATAGAGGGTCGTAAGGAGGATACGTTTTATGGATTTGACGTTAATATGTCTTTAGAACACCTTACAGAAGAAGAAAAGAATATTGTACTAAAGGAGTGAACACTTGTTTACGACACGTTATTAAACTATCTTGGTAAATGGTACAGCTTTAGTGGGAATGACAATGTGTATGAAGTTGTATCATTGCTAGACTTATATCAACCAAAGCTATTTTCATTTAAAAACTTGGCCAAAGTGGGAAAGAAATTGAAAATTAGTTTTGATGGAAACGAACTGTATCAGGAGGTTTCTGTTTTGAAGTCTGTAGTATCAAATCTTGTTAGGAAGGAAACTAATTGTTATAAAGCGTGGAGCGAGTTTTTTTGAAAAAGTAGATGCACCAAACTCGTTCAATTTTTTTTATCTTTTAGTTAGTTTTTTTTTTTAATTTATGGTACTTAACTACGGGGTCATCAGTTCCTAAACCTACAAACTACTTATGAACTAACTAATACTAAGGACGGCACAAATATCCATGCCCGAGGGGGGATTCGAACCCCGACCGCCGGCCGTGGTGGCCGAGGAGACTGAGGCGCTTCAGTCACGGTCTGCACGGCCACTACGGTCGGGGTTTCGAATCCCCCCTCGGGCATGGATATTTGTGCCGTCCTTAGTTGTAGGCAGTTCATAAGTAGTTTGTAAGTTTAGGGACTGATGACCCCGTAGTTAAGTCCCTTAAGCTTAACAAACATTTGAACCCCGACCGTAGTGGCCGTGCAGACCGTGACTGGAGCGCCTCAGTCCTCTCGGCCACCGTGGCCGGCACTTGTTCCATATAATGCAGTACGTCCTCGCAATTCCTGTCAGTAACGCGCACGTTGAACGAGTGTTTAGTGTAATGAGTGCATTATTGTCCGACGCTAGAAACAGAATGTCCGTTGAACTTGTGAAAGCCGAGATATGTGTTCAGATGAATTTGAGATGTGAAGATTTCTACAACGTGGCTCTTAAAAACAAGACTCTTCTGAATGCAGCGAGATCATCAGAAAAATATGAATAATAAGTATGTGCCTATAACTGTAATATTTTACTACTGTTATTTTTATTTGCTTCGGTGTAGGTTCGATTAGTGGTAAACTAGTAATGGCAGCATTAGTAAGTGATTGGTGATCATATATAGTAATAGAAGTTAATTTTGTTGTGTTTGTAAAACTTGATACCGTAATGATACACAAAGATCTGTTTGACGAAGTCTGCCCCCAATTAGTCAAATGTACAATCAGAAAAAAAATCAACTGTTCGAGTGTCTTGTGGATGGCTATACTGCCCGCGGTGAATGAAGGCGGCCGAGTTCAGGCACGTCTTTACTGAACAAATTTGTTCCGCTAACTAATTTCGGTGATTACATCATTTTGAAAGCACAAATTTGAGGCAAGTTACATTATATATATTTGGGCAACTCATGCGGTAAAAAACATCTAATCTTATCCAATTGACTCAAATACCTAATAACAAGACACCGTTAAAACACACTACACTGCACTACGCTAGAAATTAGATGTTTTGTGCAGCTGCAGCTACGAACATGTATATAATGTAACTTGCCCCATATTTTACGCTTTGAAAGTGGTGTAATCACCGAACTAGTTAAAGGAACAAATTTGGTCAGCAAAGTGTACAAATATGCATTTTTCAAAATTTATTGCTGCCGAGGATCACCTCACCAAAATGTATGAAGTATTTTTTAATTACACATTGGGCACGGCAGGTGGATGCGTGAACGTAAATGGATCAATTTGTATTGTAAAAAGTAATGACAGGTTCTTAAGATATCATGTCATTGTCCAAATCTCCCGCAGTGCACTGTTATTTACTTATGTCACGACAGTGAAGTGATTATCGAGTAATGGAGAACGAAGCACCAGTCACTGGCCACTACACTTCCCTGTCGAACCTGGCAACTGCGCTGCTAGCTGTCAGAGCTCAACTCTCGCCGTACGTAGTATAGCACTGTCGATCAATTCACTATAGAATTCGCGATCGTTGTTGATATCCTGTACTTCGGTGTATAATGTTTAATTGATATTACATTAGAACGTCGATTATACGAACTAATTGGCGAATGTGGGTGTTCGGAAAACTGGTTTATTCGAATAATCGAACTGTACAGTTTCATTTGCCAATAAGTACTTTACAGTAAATGTATTTATAACAACAGGCATCTCTTTTAGTACAGTAATAATCTCGTATTTATCTCTCATAGAAAGGACCGGACTGTTACGTTTAATCATTTTATGCCCTCAAGTTTACTTCTTTACGCGGCAGCAAGTGGTCGTAACAGGGAGCAGACGGTAACTGTGCACCTTCACATGGAGCCAGTGAGAAGCTCTTCTTGGTGACGCGCGATCCTTCACAGTGCGCGGAGCCTCAAGCGGCAACTCTTGGAAGGCGCAGCTGTTGATGTGAGCAGCTTTGATACTGCCGCCACTTCAGCTGCCACGCCGACTGAAGTGTGCCGATTGTTTATCCACAGCAACTGGTGGCCTGGCCGGGGTTGGAACACTTGCGCCGGCCGCGGTGGCCGAGGTGACACCAGTCCGCTTGCGACAGCGGTACCGTGAGGAAGTCCGCGGTGTGCTGCGGCCGCCTCGCTCGCGCGTGGTAAGTCGGAGTGTTGCTGCGGCTTTTCGCTGTTGTCGTTGTGTTTGTGTGACTATTAGAAGATGACACCATGAATCAGCCAAATAGAAAAGACACTTTGAAGTTCACCTTCGATCGTACGTTCGTTAGACCGACCTCTTACGAATTTGAACGTTTTCTTGAAGAAGTTGTGAAGATTACCTCAGATGATCTTGTCGGTATTCATTTCTCGATCGTGAGTACAGTTATTTACGTCAAACTGAGGACAGCAGATCTCTGTGAGACAGTACTACAGTCTAGTGGCGGTAGCTATAAATTCAAGCATTCGGATGGCAACATAAGTGAAGTTACTGTTACCCACGCCGGCTTCGGTATAAGAACAGTCAGAATATTTGAATTACCTTTTGAGGTCACAGGAGATCAAATTAATGCGGTAGTGTCATCCTATGGCACGGTACTCAGCAACATTGCAGAAAGGTGGTCAGGTGCGCGTAGGTTTCCGGTACTAAATGGCATCAGACAACTGAAGGTCGATTTACGGAAACATATCCCGTCCTATATTGACGTGTGTGGGTACCGAGCCATTGTCATGTATGATGGGCAGCCCAGAACGTGCGCAGGGTGTGGGGCGACGGGCCACGTGCGTGCACAGTGTATGCAGAGGCGCGTAGCGCAGTTACCGGCCGGTGAATCTGTCAGACCTCCTGCTATGTCCTCACTGCCGATTTCGTACGTGGCGGCTGTCGCGGGATCCCCACCCATCGCCCCCGTTCTGCATACTTCTCAGGATAACAACTATGCTGACCGTGAAACCCCGATGGAAGTATCTGAGGCCTCGGCGGCAGTCTCTGGAGACCGGGAACCTACCGAGCCCTCACAGGTAGCTCCCGTTGACAAGAGCGTTACTCTGATGGACGTCACTGACCACGCGGCTGCAGTTTCTGTCGCACCACACCCGCAAGAACCCCCTGCGGGAAACTCCAGCGAGAGAGTACAGGAAAGTTGTTCGAAATCAGATGTACCTTCTGCTGACGAAACTGCCACCGATCCCGAACAGGAAAGTGTTCCACAACACTCCGCAAGCCCTACGAAGAGCCAGTCACCCAGGAAAAAGAAGAAACGCAGAATCGCGCGTCAAGCTGCCGAAGAAATTGTCCCATTAATGCGGGAGAAGGTCAAACAAGTAGTGCAGAAGTTAAATGAGGGTCCAGGGAAAGTTTCCGACTGTATTCAGCCCAACCTGTTTCCCAAGGCATCCGGTGGCGCCTCTGTAGGCGCAAAACAATTCGCCAGAGTAGCACCCGACAACCTTAACCCAACAAATCCCTGTGTTATTGAAACAAACACGTTCTCTCCGTCATTCCAGAAAAACTGGGCGGACGATATGGACGGAGATGAGGAAATGAGGGAACCTACGTACTTTACTGCCGCCGTGCCAGCCACCTCAGATGACCGAACACCCCTCCAGAACCAGGAAACGGAGGCTGGTCATGTGTCCGACACCTACTAACAGGTGCGAAATTCCGCAAGTCATCCTTGTAAAACGCACTACATCATGACCACCTATCAAGCCTATAGAATCGCGACTCTGAACATCACCAGCATACGCAGTACATTAAAATTACATAGCTTGAAAGACTTTCTGTACGCGGCGGATATCGACATCATTTTACTGCAGGAAGTAACCGACATTGCACTTCAAGAAATATATGGATACCACGCTGTCATAAATGCTGGAAGCGATGGTGACCTAGGGACTGCTATCCTTTTTAAGGAAGGAATAATAGTAACGAATGTGGAAAAACTCGTCAACAACAGGGGGATCGCTTGTACTGTTCACAATACCCGGATCATAAATATATATGCGCCATCTGGGAGCAGCAACCGCCGTCACCGAGCAGAATTTTTTCAACACGAAATTGTCCCTCTCTTTGGAGAGCATCAAGCCGAGATCCTTTTTGCGGGTGACTTAAATTGTGTCCTCCATCGCAAAGATCAGTTCCCTAACTTCAATCCGTCTCCCGAACTGGAACACATCATCAACGGTTTCAGTTTAACCGATGCGTGGGAGCACAGCCATGGGGATGCACCCGGGTTTACGTTCGTCACTAACCATTCGGCCAGTCGCTTAGACAGGATGTATGTTTCTAACAACTTGACGACTCGTATCTTACACACAGAAGTGTGGCCCACCAGCTTCACCGACCATGCTGCCTTTATATGCACCATTAATATGGCGAGACAGGGTACCTACAGAGGAAGAAGCTACTGGAAGCTCAACGTATCACACTTAAAAGATGCCGAATGCCGCGAGCGTTTCCAAAAAACATGGCAGGACTGTGAAAATAAATTTACTTCGTATGATTCTGCTTTGACCTGGTGGATCAAGTGCGCGAAGCCGAAATTGAGGAAAATGTTCATAGATTACTCAAAGGAAAAAAGTTTTTGGTTCAAGACAACGACAGAATTCTATTTCCAATGCTTGCGGGACCTTTACAAATTGGACCAATCAGTCATTGAAAATTACGTCGCGATCAAGAGGATAAAATCCAAAATTCTGGCTCTGAAGCGCAAACAATTAGAGGGTTTCCAAATTCGTGCGAGAACGCAGGCTGCCGCCCCACATGAAGAAACCTCGATGTACCACGTTATGCGCGAAAGGAAAAGGGCACACAGAAAAATAATCATGGAACTAAAAGGAACTGACGGTACCGTCCTCACAACACAGAGAGACATTAAAGAGGCAATCTACAGCCATCTTTCATCCATCATGTTAGGCTGCCCAGTAGATAACGAAGCTCAAGAGGACTTGTTACGGAATCTGCAGGGCCGACTCAGCAGAGAGGCATCGCAGCGACTTATCGCGGAGATTGACGATGACGACCTGACAACAGCTATCGCGCAGAGCCCCAAAAATAAATCGCCGGGTCCTGACGGCCTTCCAGCAGAATTTTACCAGGCCTTCCAAGCGCAGATGAAGTCTAAACTGCTCCTCGTATGCAATGAATTAATGACCACTGACAGAGAAATCGCGAAGGAGTTTCTGGAAGGTATTATCGTGCTAGTTCCGAAACGCCCCGGCAGCATTTCCGTAAACCATCTTCGACCCATTAGTCTCCTGAACAGCGACTACAAAATTATGGCGCGCGTACTCGCTCGAAGATTACAATTGATACTGCACGAGGTCACTGGCCCATATCAGACAAGTGTGAGTAAGGGGAGGTCAATCATTCAAACGGTCTGCGAATATAGAGACATCATTGCGACAGCAGATGTTCTCCAACTACGGTGCGCTATCATGACACTTGACTTTGAGAAAGCTTTCGATAGGGTGGACCATAATTACCTCCTCAAAACTATGTCCGCGATGGAGATTCCCCATAATTTTGTCAATGTCGTTGGGAGGATTTTGAAAAATAGCACGTCCCGGATTATGATCAATGGACAAATGACGAAACCTTTGGACTTCACACGTTCAGTCAGACAAGGGTGTCCACTGTCCATGGCTTTGTTCGCCATTGCCATTGAGCCCCTCCTAGCCACTCTACAGCAACGACTGCAAGGATTGTGCATCCATGGTCAATCTATTGTCTGCAAGGCATACGCCGATGATGTAGGTCTTGTTATAACGAGTGCAAATGACATCGAGAAGACACTTCAGGTGCTCACTAACTACGAACTTGCTTCGGGTGCGAAACTCAACAAAACGAAATCCAGCATCATGAGCATAGGGGCTGGAATGTCGTTGCAGGGCATAGAAGACTTCAATGTGGTCACTAACAAACGAATACTGGGCATCGATTACAGGTCCACCATACAGCATACCATAGCTGCCAACTCTAAGAAACTACTCGCAAGTGTGCGAGCATGCGTCAAGGAACAACGTGTAAGAAAGCTTGATGACATTCAAAAGGCAGCCTTTGCTAACATGTATATAGTTTCGAAACTACACTACGTGGCACAAGTTTTACCTTTACCCGGTGAAACAACAGCTAGAATCATGTCTGCTCTGGGCCATTTCATAAGTCAAGGAAGTATCTTTAAGGTCAAGTTTGACACTCTTACTCTCTCCGCGGATAAGGGAGGACTTAACCTTATTGATGTTGCTCTGAAATCCCGAGCTCTATTCGTGTGCACCACATATAAACTGTGGCGGAAGACGCAACACAGTTTAACGTCCCATCTACTAGAGGAAATAGCCCCTGGGGCAATGGATCCACCAATTGATGTGCGCCACGTTCCTATTGGCTTTCACCATTTTAAACAGTTTTTAATTGAACTTAGCTACATTCGGGCCAGAGTCTGTACCACGAACTTAACCAAAGTGAAGGCAGTGTATGACAAATTAATGGAAACCAAGAGTAGAAACGTGGTAGAAGAAAAGTACCCTCAATATGACTGGCGAATAATATGGCAGAATATCAGCACCCGTCTTTTACCGACAAATGTGAGAACTACATGGTACAAAGCTGTGAACAGAAAACTTGCCACCAAGACCAAACTTCACGCCATCCATTTAGTGGACTCGCCGCTGTGTGGAAACTGTAGCATACCAGACACTGACGAACATAGATTTGTCTGCAATAACGTGGCAGCAGTCTGCCTACTCGCTAGGCAAATGATAGCCACAATCACCCGAACCGCACCAGACACAATCAAGCCTGCAGATTTTTTGACTCCCGACAGTGTGCCTTATCCAAATACAAAACGGAACGCCGTCAATTGGTTAAAAGGTCAAACAGTCCACTATATCCTCACTGAAGCAAATAAAAACAAAGAGGATTTTCTATTATACCTTCAGCTGCAGCACCATATCCTAATGACATCGCGACACTATAAGAAAAATTTCGCCAATTTTCTGAAAATTCTATTGTTTGACACAGGAAGAAGGACTTGAATCGTAATTGTTCCCACTACAAGACCCAGATTGTGACATTCTGAAGAATTAGAACACGCCGAGATTTTCATCTGTGCTTTAAACAAAACTTCTTTTTTGCTCCTTGTGGTGCTTTCCTTTTAGTGCTGTTTTCAACCTTCTGACGTCTGCGAGATGCATCAGAAGTGCTTTTCGTTTCGTATGGGAAAAATGTCCCCCGACAGAATCTGTCGTCTTATTTCACATTAAAAATTTCCTTTCGGAGTTCCTACGCCAGAAGGAGCGATTACAACGTTTCATGTGTCCCTTGGCGAAACCTTGCTGAAACGACGCCCACGGCACGAGACAAGCGCAGAGTTAAGAGACGAGGAAAAATTAACAAATAAAATTAAATGTAAAGTTGTGAGAAACCAAAAATGTAAAGTGGAAAAACACAATTAAATTCCAGAAAACAGAAGCATGGATCGATCAAGAACGGAGTGGGGGAAACACCTCCTAAACAAATATTACGTGAAGCCGAACTCTGCAGCTGTCAATGCGCTGGGATGTTGAAGTGAAGTTTTTCCCCAGGAGCAGATATGTAAGAGAAAGACACTTATTTATTTATTTCTTTTCATTTTTTAATATTATTTTATTATTTTTTCACTTCTCTTTCTTTGGAACGAAATTCCATGTCAACAGGAACGAATGGCATTGAAGCCAGGCCGAGAAGGCAAATCATTGGCGAGCGGAAGGACGGGCTGAAGGGGTGGAAGGAGGCCCGACAAAAAAAAAAAAAAAAAAAAAAAAAACGGTTAAGACGTCTGCATAAAAAAAAATAAAAAAATAAAAAAAAGGTGACTGAGGCGTTCCAGTCACGATCAGCACGGCCACTACGGTCGGGGGTTCGAATCCCCCCTCGGGCATGGATATTTGTGCCGTCCTAGTTCGTAAGTAGTTCATAAGTAGTTTGTAAGTTTAGGGACTGATGACCCCGTAGTTAAGTCCCATAAGCTTAACAAACATTTGAACATTTATTTTTTTGGAACACTTGCGCGGAGTGACACTTGCGCGGAACCCGGGACCCTTGGGGCGGCTAATGGCTTTTCCTGGGTACAGGCACACCAAGAAGTCTAGCACTGCTGTTGTCAAGTTTCCACACTGACAACATAACACGAAACTCAGTGAAATTGCACAACCCTTTGCAAGCTGAAGAGCAATATAGTAACTTGTTCTAACTACATATGAATTCGTTGAGTGTTCCTCCTGAAAACAAAAAGGTATTTTAAAAGTGATAATATTTTGGAGAGTTATTAAGACATTCTTTGCTACTACAAGACGATGACTTTCCACAGTCATACCTCCTAAAAGCATATTATTCAGAACACTAAGTATATCAAGACACCTGCGCAAGCAATACATATATTAGGCATCCTGCTCAGATACGTTGATGTAATTGACCGCTATGTAGTTAACCCCACTATCAAGCAACTTCCATCTCTTTAAAAATAGCTACTATGCTTTTTAATAGGAGACGCAACCTTAAACCTTCAATTTAAAAACGTTAATAATAAGTCAATGAGTATTTTACATACTTGAAGCGTTTATTCGTAGACCCCAAAACGATTTGGCTGTATTCGAATTAGAAATGTACGAAATACGGAATGCGTAATGTACGAAATACGGAATGCGTAAGGGAATGTCACACACCGAAAAATGCTAAAGATATATTCTATTTTCCATCACCGTCATATAGAACCATTTTTACTCCGAACTTGGCATAAACTAACAGGGAGAAACAAGTTGCAAGACTTCCAGGAAAAATAAAGCGAAATTGACAGCCAATAGTTGGTTATAAATTACATTGCCTGTTGACTGTATAAATATAAATTACGGAATACGCGGAACTCCTGTTCAGTACAGTCAAAAAGGTCTAAGGTAATAGGCAGTGGTTTAAAATCAGATATCCGTATCACTCTCCTCCTCAAGAAGTCTGTGTGAAGATTTATATTCAGAACATTCAAGAAAAAGGCGTTGAAACTACAAGAAGCAGCTCATTTACTCAGGAAGGGAATACGTTATGGTGCCCGTAAATTTGAATGGCTGTATCTCTTCTAGTAACATTCATTTTTTGATAAAATGTTAAAATCCAATATACCAGAATTTTGTTTTTCCAAACTCAGTGCCAACTTTTTTTGTCGAAATTTTTGCAGGAAGTAGTCTTGACGTGATTTCATACTTCTATGCATTAATATTATCAAACATGTAATTTGTGTCACAAATTGCGCGGCCGGTCCGGTCGGATGTTCGAGTCCTTCCTCGGACATGAGTATGTTTGTTTGTACTTTGCCTACGTTATTTTAAGTAAGTTTAAGTAGTGTAAGTCTAGCGACCGATGACCTAAGTAGTTTGGCGGCATAAGACTACACATATACACGTAATTTATTTATTTCATCACCACATTTAAGTACTAATAATTAAAGAAACTTAAATGTAGAAATTTGAAATAAACACTGAAAACAAATGATTGGTATTTCTCATAAAATGAATGCACAGAACCGTTGAATTATGTCTTGTGAATGTTGTGGTGTCGCACAAGTACAAAGTGCGCGCCACCTACTTTCGCCGCGCGCCGCCATGCACGCACGGCGCGGCGTTCTCACGACGACAGCCACGAGCGCCCTCTGCGACAACTCCGCTCGTGGCCACCACTGAAGGACATCGGCACTTGGGACTGAGTTAGCAACCAGTTAGGACCTTCGTAATCAGATAGGCACCAGTGAAGACTTTGCTATCGTACAGGCACTAGGCAGGCCTCTAACAATTATGTATCAACATTCTGCAGTACTATGTAAAAGTTAAGTATTGTTACATTCTGTGCAATATATATCTCTTTCTAATTTACTCTAGTGTTTATAGTTTCTGGCTGCTCCCCTCCGTACCTGCACCAGCGTGCTATTTTTGTTCCTGTGTCGGGCTCATTCCACTCGGCCACCGACACCTACGACGAGGCTGGGACACAAAAGCGGCGACGAAGTTGGGACACAAAAGTGGCGACAAGGAGTGATAGACGACCCGTGGATCAACCCGCTTACAGCAGCCAGACAGCAGCGGTCGGAGCACGCAAAAATTGCTCCCGCCCACCCACCCTTATTATAACAATTTTGGGGAAAGATATTTTGTTACGTGTTTTGTGGACTTTTTTGTTGCAGAGCGTCCTCTTTCATATTGCATTTGTGTTTTGTTATAATTTACTTGTATGCGCGGCGCCTAATTGGTCAGCATGGCCACTACCCCGAACCCAAACTTAATGGAAATTATTCAGTTACAGACGGCGCAAATCACTCAACTACTGCAGGCCGTGTCGCAGTTGACGACACAGGCTGCTCACCAACAACAACAGTCGTCACATCAGCAGCCCACACCTGCCGCTGCACAGCTTCCTACATTTCGCCAGTACAACGAACGTGAGGAAGAATGGAGCGACTACTTCGCACAGTTTCAAGAACTCGTCGCGGCTCATCAAATTACAGGTCAGAGAGTGAAGAACCTTTTCTTATCGATTGTGGGCCCCCAGACCTTCGTACTATTGAAAAAACTTTTCCCTCTCGCATCTCCTCGTGATGTAGACTTTGAACAAATTGTAGATGCACTGAATGCTCATTATGAGAGAAAAGTTCTTGTAGCCGCTGCACGATACCGATTTTTCAGACTTAAAAAATTACCGCAGCAGTCACACCAAGAGTGGATTACGGAATTGAAGGGCTTAACCAGCCAATGTAAATTTTCTTGCTCTTGTGGACTTTCGTATAGTGACGTGATGTTGAGGGATGCGATTACGCAGAATATTCAGGACTCCAGAATTAGAGCAGCAATTCTGAAACAGTCTGACCCCTCATTAGACAGTGTACTGCAGCTTATAGAAGCGCATGATACTTTTGACTTAGCAGATGTAGAAATGCAAAGCCACAGTGTAAATTCAGTGCGCCGCAACGGACGCTTTCCTAGCCGTAGTTCTCAGTATAGCACTAGTGATTCTTATTTTTCTACCGGCCGTGCTGAACAGACAGTGAACAGTAGCCAGTGTAAACGTGCGACGCAAAGGTCGCCCCGTAGTGTTAGACACAGTAATTTGAATAACGGGCGCCAACGCTCATTTCAGAAAAATGTACGTAAATCTTGCCCCCAGTGTGGGTCTCGCCACAAGCGTGCTCATTGCCCTAGTCGCAACGCAACCTGTTATCAATGTGGCAAATCGGGACATGTGCAGTCTGTGTGTATGCAAATTAAAAACTCAAAGAACAGTAACGTTAGAAACAGTGCTTCGCAGAGTGCAAGAACAGTCCATTCTGTAAATGTTATACGGGCTGCGGAATTGAACAGTGCTTTCCTTGGATCTCAATTGCAAGAAAGTAGCCGCGGTGGAGTAGCTGAGCGGTCTAAAGCGCCTCGCTGCGGAGCGCGCGGTTGCTCGCCGTGGAGGTTCGAGTCCTCCCTGGGGCATGGGTGTGTGTGTTTGTCCCTAGGTTAGTTTACCTAGGTTTAAGTAGTTTGTAAGCTACGGACTGATGACCACGCAGTTTGGTCCGATAGATTTACGGACATTTGAACATTTTGATTTTTTGAGCAAGAAAGGAGTTCTGCGCCTATGGCAAAACTATATAGTGCACCACGTAGCAAGCGCCGACGAGCGCGTAAAACAGTGCAACGGAAAAGGGTTCGGGACAAGCAAAATGACTATGAACAGTGCATTCCTGTAGTGAAATTAGTGCCTTCTGCAACTGCTCCTTGTAATAGTGCCCAGTACTGTGTAGCTAGTGACAGTAGACATTAAGTAGCTACTCAAAAGTGTAGTGCAGTAGTTAGTAAATCTGGAGTAGCTTCGCAGGCTTGCGCGGACGCCGATCCGGCGGTAGTGTCATCTAGTGACAGTGTTGTTAATCCGCTGCGTGCCGAGTCTGCGCCGCTTACTTCACTACGCGGCCCGCGCAAGCGCAGTAAACAAACCGTAGCAGACGTTGCCCACATTCGCGCACCTGTCGAGCGCCGCAAGCAAAAACTTTTTGTGAATCTTTCCATTGACAATAAGACTGTGCAATTTCAGCTCGACACTGGTTCCGCTGTTACCTTAATTAATAAAGATACTTATGAACTTCTGGGTTCAAGCAACAGGATCGTTCTTACTACGTCGCTAGTGCTGTATTTGTTTCGTGTTTCGCAGTTATTATTACGTTTGTGTGCTATCGTCTTCGGCTCTTGTCTGCCGCCGCGACGTGCTGCTGTCGCCGTTAAAGGCCGCTGTCGCCGACTGCCGATCAGGGCCCCACCGCCCGGCCGCTCCGGACTGCAGTATTCGTCGTGTCGCCGCACCGTCGGCGTCCGACGCCTCCGGTGTTTTCGCCGCCGCCGCCGCCGCCGCCCGGAAGGTGCTTCTCCGGCCACGCCGGGTTCGCCGCCGCCCAGCGCGCTCTGCCCGGCCACCAGCCCGTCGGAGCGCATACCACCACCGCCGCCGCCGCGCCGCGCCGCTCCCGCCCCCATCTGGGCCGCCGGGAGGCACGTCCGCCGCCGCCGCCGGAACAGTGTTCTACAGTTAAGGTGACTGTTCGACTCTGCCATGTCGACCCTGCCCCCTACTACGGTGTCCTCGACCATCATTTTTACCTCGCCCTCCCACGCCCCCACCACCATTTCCTGGAGCACATCCTCCCCTCTTCTTCCTGCCACAATTCCCTCCCTCCTCACCCTCACCACTCCCTCCGCCGTCGCCCTCTCCTCTGCCCCCACACAAGCTGCTGCCCTCGTCGCACACTCTCCTGCCCCTTCCTCCGTTCCCCCACTCGATTCCTTCCCTCCCCTCCCTGACTCCCGCGGTGACCGTGCCGCGGTTCGCACCCGGCAGACCGCTGTCGACTCCTGTCCTCTCCCACCCGATGACGCAGCCGCAGGGCCGGCTCCGCGCCACCTTCCAGTCTCCCCTGTCCCCACTCCTGCCCCCCAGGCCCTCCTAAAACCAAAGAAGACAAAACGAGCTTCCACAGACGCCACCTCCTCGGTGACGAAAAAGCCCGCCGACCCTCTCGCCACTGGCCCACCGGTCCCGATGGAAGCCGCCCCTCTCCCCCCTACCCAGCCTGCACCACCTCCCCCGCCACCCCTCCTCCCCTCTCAACCATCTGCTCTCCACACTTTCGTCCTCAATAACCCTGACCCCCAACTCCTAGACTGCCGTGCCCTCACTCTCCTCTTTCGGCAGTATGCTCCTTCTGCCCCCATCTCCCAAATAATCCCACGGAGGGACTCTGTCCTCCTCAAATCACCCGACCCCGACCTCCACACACAGCTCCTCCACAAGATCCCCCGCGTCCACTTTGGTCCCCGTGCCACCCTTGTCCCCCTCCCCCCTCCAGCCTCCAATCGCCAATCCCCTCCTCCCCGTCGTCCTCCCACGCTCACTGCTGTGATCACCAAATTGAACCCGGGGATCAGAGAGGAAGAGGTGCTGGAGGAACTCCGGCGGGATCCCCGCCTATCCATCCGCTCAGCTCGTCGCATTAACAATGCGACGGGCCCCACCTACCTCATGCGCGTCTTCACAGAAGACGCGCCATCCATCAACCACCTCCTCCGCAATGGGGCCCTGATTTATAACCGCCTGCACCAGGTGGAACCTTCCCGAGCACCTCCCCAGTCATACCGCTGCTCCCGATGCCTCACATATAATGATCACCTTACCGAAAATTGCCGTCTCCCTCCTGTATGCCCCCACTGCAAAGGCCAACACTTCCAAACCTCCTGCCCTAACCTCGCCGCCACCCCCTCCTGTAACACCTGCGGTGGGGCACACCCCACCTACTCTTACAAATGTAAGTCCCGCCCCCCTCCCACCAAAGAAGAACTCACCGTCCCTGTCCGTCCCACTGATCCCCCAATCCCCGCTAATAACTCCTTATGCCCTCCCCCCACAGCAGAGGACATCATCCGGTTCCTGACTATTGTCCTCCAAAATATCCACCCTTTCCAGCGCCCTCACACCCTCCACCAAGTCTCCCTGGCCGCTCGCTCCCTCTTCAACCTTGATTTTAAGGCTACAACCTCCCAAAACCACATCCACTTCACCTTCTCCCGAACCGACCGTCCTCACACCCTAGTTTAGTCCCCACACCCGCTCCCTTTTCCTCTCCCTCTCCCCACCTTTCAACCTCATTATGGCGCAGCAACGATTTAACATCCTGTACTCCAATATTCGCTCCCTTCCCACCAATAAGCTCCTCCTGATGAACACCTTAAACCAACACCGCGTGGATGCCTTTCTCCTCAACGAAACCTTCCTCCTCCCTCACATACATATCAGTACCACACCCTATATCCTACACCGTCACGACTCTCCCCATCCCCCTGCACGAGGTGGAGTGGCTTTCGGCCATCTCCGACACCACCCAGTTCGGCCACATCCCCTCCTCAACATCCCTTATGAACATCTCATCCACACCCTCTTCCTCCCTTCCCTCACTGTCACCTGTGCTACTATTTATATCCGCTCCCATGTTCCCATCCCTTATGACTTCCTTGCTCACATCGATAGCACCTTCACAACCTACGTGGTCGCCGCTGACCTCAATATCCACTCCCGCACTCCTGCCGAACTCCGTCGGTGGCATCAGTTCATTCCTACCATCAATGGCGACATTGTCCCACGCCACACCCGACCCTGTAGCAACACCACCCCTGATGTCGTCATTGTCTCTCCCAATCTCCTTGGGCGCATCACTGCCGACGTTCTTGACCCCATAGGCAGTGATCACGACCCTGTTCTCCTTACCCTCACACACAATGTCCATCGCCCACAGAATCCTCGCCCACCTCCACCCCCTAAACTCGTCCATGACTACTCCCGAGCAGACTGGGATGCCTTTCGCCTCTCCATCACCCATCAGGTCGAAAGCCACCATCTCCCCCTACACTCTCCCAATGATATCGACCAAGCTGCCTCCTTCCTTCAGCAGACCTTGTCTGATGCTATCCATTCGCACATCCCTACCAAAGCTGTCCAGCAGCACCGTCCCACACTCCCTCCACAGGCTGTCCTTCTTCTGCGGGAATCCCGCCGCCTGTACCACTCCTTCCTGCGAACCCGTGACCGGGATACACTCCTCCGCCATCGGCAACTCCAGCGACACGTGCGCAGCCTCCTGACTGCCAAAAAACGCCGGGACTGGCATCAGACAGTGACACGGCTTAATGCCCACCTCCCAATCAACTCGTCTCGGTATTGGAACGCCTTCCACCGCCTCACTGGATTTAAAACTATGCCCACATACCCTCTCCTCCACCTTGACCAGCCCCTTCCTGATAATGCCAGTAAGGCTAACCATTTTGCCTCTTTCCTCTCTGATGTATTCTCCATCCCTGACAATCCTAACTTTGATTATTCCTTGTTCCCAGATGTCCATGAAAAAACTGATGTCTCCATCCCACCCCTGGCTCCTGGCTTCCATTACCTGGACCACATCCCCCCGTCGGACATTAACACCCCCATCACTGCACACGACATACAATTGATACTGCGCACCAAACGAAACACAGCTCCTGGCCACGATCGCATCACATACCGCCACCTCAAAGAATGTCCCCTCCCTTTCCTCACCACTCTTGCTTCCCTCTATACCACCATCCTCTACACTGGCTGCTACCCCCGCCTGTGGAAAATCTCCCGAGTCCTCATGTTCCTAAAACCCAACAAACCCCCCTCTGATGCCTCCTCCTACCGCCCGATTAGCCTCACCCCAGTATTCAGCAAGGTCTTCGAATCCATTCTATCCCATCGCATCCATCACCACCTCCACCTCCACCGCCTTCTCCCAGACACCCAATGTGGCTTTCGTCCTTCCTTCTCCACTGATGACCAACTCCTTCGACTTACGCAACTCCTTTCCCTCCAGCTAAATTCCCGTCGTGCCGCCATCTTTGTGTCCTTAGACCTCGAATGGGCCTATGATCGGGTCTGGCACTCTGGCCTGCTCTTCAAACTCCAAACCTATGCTCTTCCCATCAACCTCGTCCGGGTCATTGCCTCCTTCCTCTCCGACCGCCCCACCTATGTTACCGTCCACAACACCGACTCCCGTCTTTTTTATCCCTCTGCTGGTGTGCCCCAAGGCTCTGTCCTTTCTCCCCTCCTGTACCTCCTGTATACCTCGGATATGCCTAAGCCTGCCCCTCCCGTACACCTTTTCCAATATGCTGATGACACCACTTTCCTTGCCTTAGCTCCCACCCTTGCCCGTTCCAACCGCCTGCTCCAAGAACACCTTGACCTCTTTGCCGCTTGGTGCAACCAGTGGCTCCTGTCTATAAATCCTACCAAAACCCAGGCGATCATCGTAGGTCGTACAACCCGTTCCTTCCGTCCCCGAGATTTTTATCTGACCCTCCATAACCGTCCCATTCGTCTCACCCCTACCCTAAAGTATCTGGGCCTTACTATTGATCGCACCCTCTCCTGGACTCTCCATCTACGCACTATCCAAGAAAAAGCCCGCTCCCGCCTCCACCTCCTCAAACTCCTTGTTGGCCGAACATGGGGCCTCAACCCTTCTACCATCCTCTATACCTACAAATCCCTCATCCGCCCAGTCCTCTGTGTCGCCCATCCCGCCTGGATCTCCGCTCCCCCATCCTTCTACAAATCTCTGGAGATACTGGAACGCCATGCCCTCCGCCTCGCCTTCCGTATCCCACTTTATCCCCCTTCCCCCACGTGGATCCTCTATGATCTCATTACCTTCCCCAGACTCGTTCTGTTTATTGAAAATCTCCGCCTCCGTTACATATCCCGCAAATCAGATCCGCCTAATCCTCTAGTCCATCCCCTCCTCTCTGCACCAGGTACATTGCCGCGCCTCCACCACTGTATTCCCCCTGCTCTCCACTTGTCCACCCTCTGGATCCTCTCCCGTGCAACTTCCGTACCCTCCCCCTCCCGGATGATGCCCTCCGACCTGACATCTACCCTTCATACCAGCTTTGATCCTTCTCCTTGCTCCCTCTCCCCCTTCTCTCCCTGAGGGCCCCGACTATCCCTCCCTTCCTGTCCCTTCTCCCCTCCTCCGTCCCTCCGGATCCTCCTCTTACCGCCCCCCTAACATTCTTCCCCGTGGCTTCCTGGGACGTCAGCCCCCCCCGTCCCTTCCCTACCGGCTCTGTGGCTCCTACCCACCCTCTCCATCTCCTTCATCTCTTTTCCCCCCACACCACATCTTCAATGCTGTCAGTGCCCCACCATCTATGGAACCTCCTTTGTGCTTCGACAAGTGTGGTGTGTTTTAGTTTAAATTGTTTTATCTTACAACAGTGGACGGCCAACCCGCAGCCGACACCGTCAGTTTTAACTTGTGTATCTCTGGAAGTGTGTGTTGTGTTTTTTGTTTTAACTCCAAATAGCGGACGGTCTCACCATGGCCGCCGCCCTATGCTCATTTTAATTGTGTGTGTGCGCCACTGACATTCGAGTAACTGTTTTTATTCACCACTTTCGCCATTTCAAGTGTTTTATGTCACCACTGTTTCCCCCATTTTATGTACTTTGTTTTATCTCCATTTTATGTCTGTATTACCTCCAAAATTTTATCTCCTTTGTGTTTTTATGTTCTCCGCTCACAAATTTTATTTCTGTAGGCCGAAGAGCGCAAGTGAGCGCTGCCGGCCCGCCCCTTTTCTCGGGGAATTGAAACGACAATAAAGAAAAAAAAAAAAAAAAAACTTCTGGGTTCGCCAAAATGGTCGCCGTCACAGCAAGTGTTAACAGCTTATACAGGTCAAAATATTCCCGTGCTAGGAACGTGTAGCCTGCCCGCCTCTTTTCAAGGTGTAACAAAAACAGTTGCTTTTGTCGTTCTTCAGGCCAAATCGACACAGAACATTTTTGGACTAGATGCTTTTGACTTGTTTGGTTTATCAATTCAAAGAGATGTGCTTCAAATTTCGTCAATAGTGCCTCAGGATAAAATCAATGCATTGTGTGACAAATATAGTGCCTTGTTTTCGCCGGAACTAGGTTGTGCAAAAGACTTCGTGGCACATGTAACTTTAAAAGAATCTGCAGTTCCAAAATTTCGTAAAAATAGACCAGTGCCTATCGCCTTGCGTGATAAAGTTGCAGACGAACTTAAACGTTGGCAAGATAGTGGGGTGATTTCTCCTGTTTCTGCGAGTCAGTGGGCCTCGCCTATAGTAATTATACCCAAGCCGTCAGGAAAACTTCGTCTCTGTGCGGACTTCAAATCAACAGTGAACAGTCAAACAATTGTAGACACTTATCCCCTGCCCAGACCTGACGAACTAATGGACAAATTAGGACAGTCTCGTTTCTTTTCTAAGATTGATTTAGCAGAGGCATACTTACAGATTCCACTTGATGACGAGTCAAAAAAATTTTTTGTCATTAATACTCACATGGGCCTTTTTCAATTTCAACGACTACCCTTTGGCAGTTCTTCCGCTCCCGCTATTTTTCAGCGTTTTTTGGAACAGCTGACAGTGTCTGTACCGTGTTGTTCGAACTATTTAGATGATATTGTGGTATCCGGACGTACAGTTGAAGAACATTTAGCAAACCTGGAGTGCCTTTTCAAAGTTTTGACTGCAGCAGGTCTACGTTGTAATAAAGCAAAGTGTTCGTTTTTTCAAACTGAAATAGAGTACCTAGGCCATGTGATTAATGCCCAAGGAATCCATCCTTTACAATCATATCTTCGAGCAATCAAAGACTTGCCTCCTCCTAAGAATGTGCATGAATTGCAAGCAGTAATGGGAAAGCTTAACTATTATTTCAGATTTATTCCCAATGCCTCTCAGATTGCAGCTCCACTGCATCACTTACGTAGGAAGAATGTTCCTTTTGTTTGGTCCAAAGATTGCCAGGTTGCCTTTGACAACTTAAAGTCTGCACTACTCAGTGATGCATGTTTGATTCCCTTTGACCCACAGAAGCCTGTAGTGTTAGCAGTTGACGCCTCGTCGTACGGTCTGGGCGCAGTAATCTCACATCGTATTGGTTCTCACGATCGTCCTATTGCCTTTGCATCCAAGGTACTGACGCCAACGCAACAGAATTACAGTCAGATAGAAAAGGAGGCCTTAGCAATCATTTACGGCGTCACAAAGTTTCATCATTATCTCTATGGCAGAAAATTCTATTTGTTGACAGACCACAAGCCTCTCACGTCGTTGTTCTCACCCACAAAGCCGATTCCGCCACGTACGGCACAAAAGCTTCAGAGATGGTCCTTGATATTGTCTAATTATCAGTATGAGATTTTGTACCGACCTACCACTAAACATGCCAACGCGGACACACTTTCCCGCCTTCCGGTTGGCCAGGATGTGTCGTTTGATTCTTCAGAAATGGCATGTTGTCAGATAGACTCCAGAGATGCTTCCGCTGTCGCAGACTTTCCTTTGAACTCTCGTCGGGTTGCACAGGAAACAGCTGCGGATGCAGACCTAAGTGTGGTAGCACGGTTTGTTCGCTCAGGGTGGCCTGCCAGAGCCAAAGACATTGATCGGCCTCTGGTTCGACGTTATTTTGCACAACGTCATGCATTATCTTTAAGTCAGGGTGTACTGTTGTTGCATACCGACAACGACCAAGCAAGCGTGATTGTTCCTCGTTCCCTGCAACGAGAAGTGTTACGCCTCCTGCATCAAGGACATTGGGGCATTGTTAGGACAAAGCAACTGGCCGGACGTCATTGTACCTGGGTTGGTATGGACGCTCAGATAGAGAGCATGACATCACAGTGTACAGTTTGTGCGGAGCATCAGGCGGCTCCTCCACAGCGTTTCTCAGACTGGCCACGCCCCAAGGGACCATGGCAACGTTTACATATTGACTTTGCCGGACCTTTCTGGAATACGCGCTGGTTAATTGTTGTAGACGCTTTCAGCAAGTTTCCTTTTGTGATTGCCATGAACTCAACGACAGCTTCTAGTACAATCAGTGCCTTAACATCAGTGTTTTGCATCGAAGGCTTGCCTGAAACTATCGTCAGTGACAATGGACCTCAGTTTGTTAGTGCGGAATTTCAACAGTTTTGTCGTGTGAATGGCATTCAGCATATTACCACTGCACCTTTTCACCCTCAGTCCAATGGTGAAGCAGAACGTTTCGTTCGAACATTCAAGTCTCACATGGAGAAGATGAAAGGTCAGCACTCCAGGCAGCAAGCTCTTCAAATTTTCCTGTCTACGTATCGGTGCATGCCACGTGACGGCCCGTCTCCTGCCGAGCTGCTACACGGCCGCCGTCACCGCACTCTCCTTCACCTGCTGCAGCCTCCCACGCACCGAGTCGGTTCGTATGGCGCTTCGCGTTTTCAGGTTTCTACGCCGGTGCTGTACAAGGTGTTTGCTGGCAACAAGACAAGATGGACGCCGGGCACCATTCAGCGCGTGCTCGGGCGCAATATGTATGTTGTACGTTCTTCCACAGGGTCGGAGCTGCGGCGCCACGCAAACCAATTGCGCCTGCAGAGGCCGCGCGATCCTGTCTCGGGTTTCTTGATTCCAGACCCAGTTCACCGCCAGGGAGCACAGCCACATCGCTCGCCGCCGGGTCCAGCTTCCCCGGACTACGAGATCGTACCCATGGAGGTGGACGCACCTCCGACGCAGTCGTCGCCGCCGCTGTCGCCGCCGCAGATGAAAGCGTCACCGAGAGGGACTCCGGGACCGTGCGGGCCCCTCCAGCTTGGGCTACGCACCTCAGAAGAAGATGACCTGGTCAATCTGGGCGGAAGCGTGCGCCCTTCCCCAGGTTTCGGCGGGTTTCCTGGAGGATCTCAAGGCGGATGCCGGGGCGCGGACGGCGTCTCGATCCCGGCCTCAGCTACGACGCCCGTCCCACCAGTAACGCCCCCGCCCAGGCTCTCCTCCCAGTGCCGTCGCCGTGACCCTCAGCCCTACGCCACGACGGCGCGGCGGTTTGGGGGGGAGGGGTGTGGTGTCGCACAAGTACAAAGTGCGCGCCACCTACTTTCGCCGCGCGCCGCCATGCACGCACGGCGCGGCGTTCTCACGACGACAGCCACGAGCGCCCTCTGCGACAACTCCGCTCGTGGCCACCACTGAAGGACATCGGCACTTGGGACTGAGTTAGCAACCAGTTAGGACCTTCGTAATCAGATAGGCACCAGTGAAGACTTTGCTATCGTACAGGCACTAGGCAGGCCTCTAACAACTATGTATCAACATTCTGCAGTACTATGTAAAAGTTAAGTATTGTTACATTCTGTGCAATATATATCTCTTTCTAATTTACTCTAGTGTTTATAGTTTCTGGCTGCTCCCCTCCGTACCTGCACCAGCGTGCTATTTTTGTTCCTGTGTCGGGCTCATTCCACTCGGCCACCGACACCTACGACGAGGCTGGGACACAAAAGCGGCGACGAAGTTGGGACACAAAAAATGTACCTACAAAATCTGCCATATGAAAATTGTAGTGTGAGTCCCAAATTTGTTTTTTATGTAATAACATTAAAAACATATTAAAAATTGAGAACTCGAAAACCAGTGAAGTTATGGACTTGAAGGGTTATGTGGTGCTAAATCTTTACATAGTAGACACGATTTTAAAATTTGGTTGCTATCGCCAAAGTAGACGAAACGTTAAATTTTTTGGTGTTATCTTCGCCGTGTAGACTGTATGTTGTAGAAGTTTACGTCGAACCTAATTAGAATCATACCTCTGAGGAGAGAACGTTGTTTGCACTTCTCCTGCGTTTCCAGTCGCCGTGCTGTGCTACGTAACGACATCGTACCGTTCCACTTTACCGAGAGCTATATATGTATTGGTGTGATGTCTGTTCTTTCACCCAACCAATATATGTATCATTTAGACGCAAAGATTCTGGGTTCTGTTTTAATCGCTAACAACGTTAGACCTCGTGTGTAAACAGTTAAAGGTTATGAGTGCCACTGGAAAAATGCATAAGTAACACCTGTTGTTTGAGACTTGAAGATGACATGAAATTAGCCGAAATCGATATCTCATAATAAATATAAGGTGTAGCTGTCTATATTTCATAATGCTATTCCTAACATATTTAAAAGCTGCTCAAAACCACCTACAAAAAACCTTTATAATGAGATTGTATATAATACCACGATCAAATTGTGTTTTAGTTATTTGTAGTAATACACCCAAAGATCTGCCCTTGCTTTTAGTGCCTTGATCAGCTGTTTATTTTTAGAGGTATTACTAGGGACAGGAAAAATTCGCATTTGCGATAAATGCGAATATAGATGCGAATTCTGACTCAAAATGCAGTAAATCCGAAATTGTAGTTAGCAACGGTTGCGCTCAATTCCGATTTCATCACATTCCTCTTCACATGGTGCTGTATTGTAAATCGAGTGATATTTGTATGACGTGTTATCTCCCTGTTGAATGAGGCTGTGATATCTCCGGGTCGTTACTACAGCTCCACCTCGCTCGGTGGGCCTTTCCCTGAATACGGCACAGGTAGCGTCTGGAGGGCGTGGAGTAGGGGTGGTGTATCCCTACTTCTGGAACACCCTGTTCACTACCTGCAGTGTCCGGGTCTCCGCGCAAGTGTCTACAAATTCCCTTTCCGCGCAAGTGTCACTCCCCGCAAGTGTCACAAACTCGGCCTGGCCGGTCAGCTGCGGCATGTGAAGGTTACCCCTAGCAATGTTCCACGGGGGGGGGGGGGTTACTTGCTGGGAGGGAGGAGTTGATTATTTTCTTTTTTTCTTTTTCTTTTAGAATTCACGTGTAATCCTGGTTGGGGGGGGGAGGGAGCTGGTCGAAGTTGGGGGGGGGGCGGTGGAGGGGGGCACGTCTGGTCTCCAGGCCTGCCTCGAGTTCAATCTGGCAACCCTACTAACGTCCATGACGTCATAGAGCCTTAAGAGACTGGAATTGCTGCCATCTGTTGGCATTAAGCCGATCGCTTGGGTGCAAATTTGGGCTCTGGGAGTGGACGCCATTTTATTACACTCGAGTCTAGCTGTCCGTTTGTTATTGTTAACTTCAGAGAATAATGTGAAAGCTAAAAAGTTGCAATTAACATAACGGTAAGTGTAACTTTACAGCTAGTAAAAGTAGTTGTATTTCTTAACAGTCAATAAGTATTTTCAAAGTTCTGTCAGAATAAGCTTCTGTATTATGTCGAATTTATTTGAAAAATTAATATTTTGTAAATAGTGTATATTTGCATTGTAAGAGCACTGCTGAACTCTTGTTTCAGATACTAAAAATTTCGAGCTGCTGTTGTGTGATGAAGAACTAAAGGCAAAGTGGATGGGGAAAAAACGTTTTGACGTTTAGTCATCTAACAGAGAGTATTTCCATGCACTTGCAGTAGGAGTCCTGATGTAGACTTTCTGCCTTCTCCATTGCCAAAATCTGCATAGCAAAGAAGCAACTCTGCTCCTCCTCTTCCATAGGACAAACCAAAGTTTAGTGTTCCTTTGATGTATCTTAGTACTTTTATATGTCCCTTCTAATGACGCTCCATTGGTTTGCTTTGATATCTGATGAAATAATTAATTGCTACATTTATGTCAAGTCTTGTTGTAATTTTAGCATACGTAAAACGATCTATCAGGTGATGATATTGTTTAGTTTAGCTTATGCAGTCTTTATTATTATTCATTTCTGATGTACTTTCCATGGTGGGTTTGGTCTCCATTGGCGTCCAAACCAAGTTACAATTGTCCATTTAAAAACTTTCAAGTAGTTTTTGCAGGTACAGGGTGGCACAGGGGAACGGGAAATTTTGAACGTTACAGTTGGCAGCAATGTAGCGCCGGCAGATGTTCGAAAATTTGCACAATTGATGTGAACGCATTGCCATTTAGTAATCATGGAGAATTAGACTGGTGCGGAACGTGCAGTAGCTGTGAGAGCGTTTTACAAAAATGGCGATAGTGCGACTGCCGCGCAGAGAACATTTCGACAGCATTACCAGCTTGGACGTCATGGACGTGTCCCATCTGCGTATGCGATTACGACGTGGGTGCGTAATTTCGAAGAAACAGGATCTCCCTTGAAAAAGAAAACTCCAGGTGGCATTCCAACAGCACGTACCCCAGAGAACATTGCACCTGCTAGAGCTGCAATCGAGAGAAGTCCTCGCCGTTATGTTCGACAGCATGCATCTTCGCTAGGGATGAAGCGACGAAGCTTACAAAGAATACTGCACGAATTAGACTTCCATCCCTATAAGTTGCAGATTGTGCAACACGTACATGAACCAGACCCAGCGTCACATATTGAGTTTGTTGTTGTTGTTGTGGTCTTCAGTCCGGAGACTGGTTTGATGCAGCTCTCCACAATACCCTATCCTGAGCAAGCCTCTTCATCTCCACATAAGAGCGACAACCTACATCTGTCTGAATCTGCTTACTGTATCCATCTCTTGGTCTTCCCCTGCGATTTTTTCCCCATACACTTCCCTCCAACGCTAAATTCACAATTCCTTGATGTCTAAGAATGTGTCCTACCAATCTATCCCTTCTTTTAGTCAAGGTATGCCAGAAATTCCTTTTCTCCCCAATTCTGTTCAGTACCTCCTCATTAGTTACGCGATCCACCCACCTAATCTTCAGCATTCTTCTGTAGCACCGTATTTCAAATGCCTCAATCCTCTTCCTGTCCGCACTGTTTATCGTCCATGTCTCACTCCCATACAAGGCAACACTCCACACAAATGCCTTCAGAAAGGACTTCCTTAGGTTTAAATCAATATTCGATGTTAACAAATTTCTCTTTTTCAAGAACGCTTTTCTACCTATTGCCATTCTGCATTTTATATCCTCTGTACTGCGACCATCATTTGTTATTTTACTGCCCAAGTAACAAAACTCATCTACCTCCTTTATTGCTTCGTTTACCAATCTAATTCCTTCAGCATCACCTGATTTCCTTACACTGCACTCCATTACCCTAGTTTTGCTCTTGTTAATGTTCATCTTATATGCACCTTTCAGCACACTGTCCATTCCGTTCAATTGCTCTTCCAGGTCCTTTGCTGTATCTGACAGAATTACTATGTCGTCGGCAAAACGCAATGTTTTTAATTCTTCCCCCTGAATTTTAATTCCTTCACCAAATTTCTCCTTGCTTTCCTTTATAGCTTGCTCAATGTACAAATTGAACAACAATGGAGAAAGACTACAACCCTGTCTTACTCCCTTTTCAACCACTGCATCCCTTTCATGCCCTTCAACTCTGACAACCGCTGTCTGGTTTTGTACAAGTTGTAAATAACCTTACGTTCCCTATATTTTACTCCTGCTTGCTTCAGAACTTGAAAGAGTTTATTCCAATCAACATTGTCAAAAGCCTTCTCCAAATCTACAAAAGCTAGAAATGTAGGTTTGCCTTTTCTTAATCTATCTTCTAGGATAAGCCGTAAAGTGAGTATTGCCTCTCGTGTTCCTACATTTCTCCTGAACCCAAACTGATCTTCCCCGAGGTCGGCTTCTACCAGCTTTTCCATCCTTCTGTATATAACTCGTGTTAATATTTTGCAACCATGACTTATTAAACTGATGGTTCTGTAGTTTTCACACCTGCCTGCGCCAGTTTTCTTTGAAATTGGGATTATAACATTTTTCTTAAAGTCTGAGGGTACTTTGCCTGTCTCACACATCTTACACACCAGGTGAAACAGTTTTGTCATGGCTGGTTCTCCCAGATACTTCAGTAGCTCTGATGGAATGTCATCTACTTCAGGGGCCTTGTTTCGACTTAGGTCTTTCAGTGCTCTGCCAAATTCATCTCTCAGTATAGTATCTCCTATTTAGTCTTAATCTAATTCTTCTCCCCTTCCTACAATATTGCATCTAAGTTCATTTCCTTTGTAGAGCCTCTCTATATACTCTTTCCACCTTTCAGCTATTCCTTCTTTGCTGAGAACTGGTTTTCCATCAGTGTCCTTGATATTCATAGAGCTGTATTTTTTATCTCCAAATGTTTCCTTTATTTTCCTGTAGGCTGTATCTATTTTTCCCCTATTTATACATTCTTCTACATCCTTGCATTTGCCTTCTAGCCACTCCTGCTTAGCCATTTTGCACTTCCTGTCAATCTCATTTCTTAGTCGTCCGTACTCCATTTTGCCTGTTTCATTTACTGCATTTTTATATTTTCTCCTTTCATCGATTAAATTTAGTATCTCCTGTGATATCCAAGGATTTTTTGTAAGTCTTTCCTTCCTACCTATTTTGTCCTCTGCTACCTTCACTATTTCATCTCTCAATTTTACCCATTCCTCCTCTACTGTTTTATTTTCCCCTGTTTCTGTCAATTGTTGCCTAAAGCTCCCTCTGAAATTCTTAAGAACCTCAGGTTCCTTCAATTTATCCAGGTCCCAACTACTTATTTTCCTACCTTTTTGTAGTTTCTTTAGTTTCAGCCTACAGTTCATAACCAACAAGTTATGGTCAGAGTCTATATCTGCCCCTGGGTATGTCTTACACTGCAGAACCTGGTTCCGAAATCTATGTCTTACCATCATAAAATCTATCTGGTATCTTCCGGTGTCTCCTGGTCTCTTCCACGTATACAGCCTTCTTTTGTGATTCTTGAACCAGGTGTTTGTTATAACTAAATTATGTTCTGTGCAAAATTCTACCAGGCGGCTTCCTCTTTCATTCCTTTTGCCTAGACCATATTCACCTACTATCCTCCCTTCCCTTCCTTGTCCTACTACCGAATTCCAGTCTCCCATAACAATTAAGTTTTCCTCTCCCTTAATTGTCTGAATAATTTCCTTTAGCTCCTCATATATTTCTTCGATTTCCTCATCATTGGCAGAGCTAGTTGGCATACCTGTACTACTGTTGTCGGTGTTGGCTTCGTATCTATCTTGACAATGATAATGCGATCACTGTGCTGGTCATAGTAGTTTACCCGCATTCCTATTTTCTTATTCATTATCGATCCTACTCCTGTGATACCCCCAATTGATTTTGTATTTATAATCCTGTACTCACCTGACCAGAAATCCTGTTCATCCTGCCACCGAACTTCACTAATCCCCACTATATCTAACTTCAACCTATCCATTTCCCTTTTTAAATTTTCTAATTTTTCTACTCGATTAAGGGATCTAACATTCCACGCTCCGACCCGTAGAATGCCAGTATTGTCTTTCCTGATAATCACATGCTCCTGAGTAGTCCCCGCCCGGAGATCCGAATGGGGGACTATTTTACCTCCGGAATATTTTACCCGAGAGGATGCCATCATCATATGTTCATACAGTAGAGCTGCATGTCCTCGGGAAAGGTAACGGCTGTAGTTTCCCCTTGCTTTCAGCCGTTCGCAGTAGCTGTGTGGCAAAGCCACATTAGCTGATGTTACAAGGCCAGCTAAGTCAATCATCCAGACTGTTGCCCCTGTAACTACTGAAAAGGCTGCTGCCCCTCTTCAGGAACCACACGTTTGTCTGGCCTCTCCACAGATACCCCTCCGCTGTGGTTGCACCTACGGTACGGCTATCTGTATCGTTGAGGCACGCAAGCCACCCCACCTCGGCAATGTCTGTGGTTCATGGGAGTGGATATTGAGTTTAGTAGCCAGATATTGGCTAAAATCAACGAGGACGCGAATTTCCTTGGTAACTTATGGATATCAGACGAAGCCCATTTGCACCTGAACGGATTCGTGAACAAACAGAATTTTCTTTATTGGGCACAGGACAATCCACAGGCACAATTCCATCCACTTATATCCGCAACTTACGAATATTATCGTAACTCATATGAGCCAACCTTTCGTGCCGTAGTTCAATGGTCTCAGTTGGCGAAGTTACATGACAGTCAGGTTCCTCATGTACAAAATTCATTGTGTACACGTTCGACTCACTTCTCTCTCTAATGACAAGAGTTATGTCGTCCTTCTGAATAATACCTTTATCATTCACAAAAATCACTCGCAAACCTTTTGATTCTAGTTTACGTACTGACAGCAGATTATATTTAAGATCTGGAACTGACAGAACATTTGTAATCAAAATCGAGATTTTCTTGCCATTTACACAACTCGTAACGTCAAATTTACCAACACATTTAGCATAAAAAAATGTTCCACACTTCGCAACATTGATTTTAATTGGCTCTGGCAACCTCTTTACATTTTTCAACTGTATACTACTATTTATTAAATGTTCTAGCGCTCCAGAATCTAAATACCACTTAATTTCAGTTGACGTTGCCAAATTTTCATGAGCAGCAGCAAGGAAACGGTAAAATTTTTTCTCTCTACTTGAGTATCAGATGTTGCCCCTGCAGAATTATGTTTCGGTTTCTGTGCTTCGTTTTTCTTCGGTTTCCGGCAATATGACATTTTATGGCCTTTCAAACCACAATTATAACACCGAAAACTAAATCGCTTAGTAGTTCTACCACTGTTATCTGATTTAATAAGGCTATCAGGTAACAAGGTTCTGCCCAGACTGCGACAAAGAAACTGTCGATGACTTAATGTGGTCTTTCTTGACAGCATCCCTCCTCATCGTCTCTTCTTCCAGAAGTCGGTTCTTCACAAAGTCTAGAGTTAGCGTGTCTGGTGACAGTCTTTCTAGCGCTGTGACCAGATTGTCATAGTCCGGCCGCATTGTCAACAATAGATGGCAAGCCACGTCGGTTTCTTCTAATCTTGCTCCAGATGATCGCAACTCTCGAAATAATTAGACGAACTGTAGAAAACGATCAGCAAGGAAGTTAGTTGTCGAGTGAAATTTCATCATTAGTCAACTTTTCCGAGTTAACAACTCACTGGCCATTCCTCTTCTCTTGAAAACATTACAAAGCGACAACCACATATCAAACGACGTAGTTTTGTCTTTGGCGTCTTCTATATAATCATCCGCAATTCTATGTATGATTTGAGACTTACATTTGTTATCACGTTCCTTCAAAGTCGCTAATTACATGTCATCCTTTGTGGGTACTTCTTCTTTATCATTATCATCAAACATTTCATCTAAATAAACTCCAGCAGGTCCATCTCACTTAGCAACACCTCAATTCGAAATTTCCAAATGCTAAAATTGGATCCATCAAACAGTGGAATTTTGTATTTCTCTGCTTCGTCAACCATAATTAAGAGTGAGATCGCGTCTTTGAATTAACGAGCGAATTATGAATCCTGCAATCCAGCACAGCTTTGGGCAATCCATCACAGCTCTGGATCCATGACCTGGGGTTGCCAGATCTCCGGGCGCCGCCCGGAGTGCCCGGGTTTGGAATGAATTCTCCGGGTCTACGGGCCAATGATTCTCATCTCCGGCTTGAATGTAACCTTTATCTTACAACACTTTTTAAGTACTATGCTCATGTAGCGACGATCTACATCGAACTTAACGTAACTTAAACTAAGGACGAACACAACATCCATGCCCTAGGGGGGGGGGAATTCGAACCTCTGGCGGGAGAAGCTCTTCTTGGTGGCGCGCGATACTTCACAGTACGCGGAGCCGCAAGCGGCAACTCTTGGAATGCGCAGCTGTTGATGTGAGCAGCTTTGATGCTGCCGCCACTTCTGCTGCCACGGGACTGAAGTGTGCCGAGTGTTGATCCACAGCAACTGGCGGCCTGGCCGGTCAGCTGTGGCATGTGAAGGCCACCCCTAGCAATGTTCCACCGGGGGGGGGGGAGCTTATACTTGCTGGGAGGGAGGAGATGATTAGTTTTTTTTAATTTAAATTTTTTTTAAATTCACGCTTAATCCTGGTAGGGGTGGGGAGTTTGTCGCAGTTGGGGGGGGGGGGTGAGTCATTGGCCAAGGGGGAGGGGGGCACGTCTGGTGTCCGGGCCTGCCTCGAGTTCAATCTGGCAACCCTACCATGACCTAATGAAATGAGAGACCTGTGGACACTCCTCAAGCACACAAAATGTGAAGTTGCTTATAGTAATAGCCACTGAATAATCTCCTGGTATAGTTTTATTAGTTTTGAATAAAAAAAAAAAAAAAAAAAAAAAAACACATGGAATGACTCACATAGCAACCATACAACAACAGAAGAATAAAAGTTAATAGCACAGAGTTATCTTTAAGAAGAAAAGAATATATGTACACAAAAAGAAATTTTGTTGACAGTTCTGAATTGCCGCTCTCATCAATGAAGTATGAAACAAGTCTACAGACAGCATATAATGCAGAATATTGTAAGGAGGAAATACTACTTTTGATAGTATCTTGTGACTGGAACTATAGGTGCTATGAATTGTTGTTGTACAACTGATTTGCAACAACTGTACAGGATTTCTTGCCACCCTTAATGTGAAATGAACAAAACAATGAATAAACATTGTCTGCTCCTAATATTACACGGATGCCAAACTATACATTACAATTAAAATTAGGATAATGTAAATTTAATGATACTTGTATTGTAGACAATTGGATCATGCAGAAAAACATAACACTCTCTCTTCATAACTATTTGACACAGAGAAGTAAGATTTTGATTCATCACAGTTAACATAGTTACTGAAACACAGTTAGCTTTAGCCAAAAGGAATGAGACGAAATTTTGGAAGTAGGGCTGCCGCAACTTTGTGCCAACAGTTGAATATACTCATCTTGGGCAAGTGAAACGTTTGACTGGAGGTTCTTGTAGTGATGTCTATTCGTGTCAAAAACAATAACCTCATCATTTGCAATAGTTTCTCTCCTTCTTGTATTTACATGAAAGGTTTACACCAGTTGTATTTCGCTTATATTTACAAAGTATGCTATTTGTTCACTGGCGTCTTTTCCTTATATATATATATATATATATATATATATATATATATATATATATATATATATATATATATAGTGCAATACTTTTCCTAGCGTTTTTAGCAGAACGTGGAGTAGAAAAGACACAGCATAACACATTTAGCTTTCAATATTTCTCTCCATTTACAAACTCGATTTTTCTGTTGCGGTATTGGCGATGTTTTTCTCCTCGATTTTGTAAATTTCACAAAAAATTTCAGTGAAATGTGCAAATTTTGATGTCAATCCAAACAGTCCAAACTTTCTATCTTACATTAAGGAGAAAGTATCAAATCTGAATCATCATTAGTGTTTTGTAACTCTCATGTTAGATGAGATACACATTAAACAAGCCATGGATTTCAAAGGAGGAAATTTAGTAGGTATGGCACATGACACCACCACTCTTGCAACAACTGCTCACATATTTATGGTGGAAGGTGTAATTTCATCATTTAAAGATGTTGTTCATATTTTGCCTGTTAATAGAATGACTGCATACCAATTGTTTACTGTTATTAAAAAGGTACTTATTGGACTGGAAGAATTAGGCTCAAAAGTTATTTGTATTGCTTTTGATAATATTTCAATCAACAGAAAGGCTGTTTCTAATTTTGCAAATCCACTAAAACAGAGCATTGCATACCCACATCCTACATATAATTCACAGCCCTTGTTTTATGTAATAGATGCTGTACACAATTTCAAGTTAATTAGGAATAACTGGCCTAATTTAAAAGATGGATTTCTGACATTTCACTTCCCCAACTTTGAAAATCCATATTTAAGAATGAAAGCTTCATTTTCTGCTGTTAGAGCTGTATTTGACATGGAAATCAATAAATTAGTAAAATTTGGGTATGGTCTGAATATAAAAGAACTGTTGCCCTCTTCATTAGAGAAACAAAGTGTACAGCTTGTTTGTCAAATTTTCAATGACAACATCAGGTGCAGTTTACTTCAATTGGGGCCTATAAATAATATTGAAACTTTTGAAGGAACTGCAGCATTTATTAATGTAATAAGCATTTGGTGGAAAATTATGAATGTTAAGTCCTCTTTGAAAGGAATTGGACTTAAAGAGGAAATGCAAAAACCTCTGACAAGTCACAATGATGATGAGAGGTGTAAATTTTTAGAAAAGTTTTTAAATTGGCTTTATAACTGGAGCTCTATGAATTTTCAAACTAGTCAGCTCACTAAAGAAACACATACAGCGCTTAAGCATACAACATATGCACTATTGGAAGTGAGGTCTTATTGACTATCTGAAAAATGTCGTACCATATTACCTGCAAAGTTTCGGACAGATGTATTATAAGCTAGGTTCTGACTATATTGATGGCTGGCTTGTTCACAGTACCATGTTTCAATAAGGCAAATATTTGAGACAGAGAAAAAACTAAGGTTATCAACTTTGTTAGAGCTTTCATTACAAAGAGACTCTGCTAAGAAAATTGTAATAGAATCTTTACAAAGTTGTGGCCAATCTGAATGTGTTGATGTAGTCTTGGATATCTCAGCATCAGATATTTGTAAGTTAAGTGTCAGTGAGTCTGATTTCGAATTGATTAGGCGAGAATTAACGCTACCGACATCTATTGCTGGATATTGTTGTTACAGTGTACTGAAGAAATTTAACTGTACTAACTGTGCTGAATTTCTAACTATGGATAAACAGTTGGCATGTGGTGCAGAACAAAAAATTATTAAAGATCTCGACAGAGGCGGCTTGCGGTTTCCTCAGAAAAGTCCACTGTTGGTTGTAATGTGTTCTTTCTGTTGGATACAAAAACAGTTGTCAAATGAACACTGTGATTCCTTCCTTAGGCTTCAAAATCAACGACAAGTTGCAAGTAAATTAATTCTTGATAAGGTGCAGAGTTTATTAAATAAAAGAAAACTGGAAACTCTTGCAGAAGGGCATAATTTAACTAAGGAAACTACAAAAAAGTGTACCTACGGGTCAATTGAAGGTTGGGATACCACCATTTAGCTTTGTCCCTTAACGTAAGCTTGTTGTCTTGTATGACTTAAAACAGTAACCATTTTCCTTCTGTTACAAATGTAACATTACTTTAACACAAACTTATCAATTTAAGTTGTGATGATACTGCCGGCCTCCTCATCTCAATGTTATCGTACGATACCGTCTGTGTCGGACCCGGAATCGTGTGGTTCAATAGTGATACATGTTGCATGTGAAGTTAGTTAAAAACGAAATAGCCAGCCTAGGAATCAGTGTAGGACAGTGTCTCGGTGATACTGTGATTAAAACAAGTGAATAGATTTCATTAATTAAGAGTTTCATATATTTTCTCTCCAGACAGTTCTATAAACAATAGTTTCGTCATTGTATGTTATTTAAAGAATTAAACAGACGAATTATAAAAACTTTTGTGAAAAACATAAAAAAACATGAAAATAAATAGCATTGTATATATGTTAGGCTCATAAACAAGTTGTGTTGACCAGCTAATTGTGTTAATTAACGTAATAGTCAAAATGTCGATATTGTAATTCTTTGTATATATTGACTGACGTGAGATTTTAAACCTAGTTTCAGAATTGACAATATATTTGATAGTTCAATATATGTTAGGAACATGTATGATTTACTCATTAACAAATTAATGGACATTTAACATTGCACTTTGTTGTCAAACAGCAAGTACCGCGATTTCGACTTAAAAAGATATACGCCATGTAAAATTATTGTATGTATAGTTTTCATTTTATATTGTGATTATTTTTGTGTACATGAAATGTTTTACTGTTGTGTTCGGTAATTGTAAATTGGTATATTCAAGTGTTATGAACAATGCATAATGCAGCGTCATTATTGTCGATGTCATATATTTGCCTCACCGCCTTGCGTGGAGGAGATCGATTTTTAGCTTTTCTAAAGTGCACTGGAAGCTATGTCAGTCTGTGTTTTGAAATGGAAGTACTACCGTTTTGAAGCTTTGTATATGTTTTGAAGTTGAAATGTTTTGGTGGAGAAGCAGTTTGATTGCAAATAGCTGACAGGTGGTATCCTGTTCTTCAGTTATGCTGTACCTAATTTATAACTATGTAAGCTATGTAAGCTTGATAACAACTTTTGCTGCTAAATGTGAGAAGTTTACACATGGATTTCTCCAAAGCTGACTTAAAAAAAATAAAACATTCAGTATAGAATGCAAAACGGTACTCCAGGGAAGCGTTATTGGTCCCCTACTCTTCCTCGTGTTTATAAACGATTTAGGAGATAATCTGAATAGCTCCCATAGACGGTTCGCGGATGATGCTGTCGTTTATCGGTTAGTGAAGTCAACAGAGGATCAAAAGCAACTGCAAAGCGATTTAGACAAAATTTCTACTTGGTGCGAAAATTGGCAATTGACACTAAATAAAGAAAAGTGTGAAGTAATACACATGACCACTAAAAGAAATCCGCTGAACTTCAATTACGCGATAAATCAGTCAAACCTTAAGGTCGTAAATTCTACAAAATACCTAGGAGTTACAATTACGAACAACTTTGACTGGAGAGAACACATAGAAAATATTGTGGGGAAGGCGAACCAAAGGTTACGTTTCATTGGCAGAACGCTTAGACGATGCACCAGCTCCACCAAAGAGACTGCCTACATCACACTTGTGCGTCCTCTCTTGGAGTACTGTTGCCCCTTGTGGGACCCTCACCAGGTGGGACCGACGGAAGATATTGAGAAGGTTCAGAGAAGGGCAGCTCGTTTTGTTTTATCACGTTACGGGGGGGAAAGCGTCACGGAAATGTTGCACGAATTGGGGTGGAAATCATTAAAAGAAAGACGTTATTCATTGCGGCGTGATCTGTTTGCGAAGTTTCAATCACCGACTTTTAGTTCTGAATGTGAAAATATTTTGCTAGCACCCACCTACTTAGGGAGACATGACCATCCCAATAAAATAAGAGAAATCAGATCGAAAACGGAACGATTTAGGTGTTCTTTCTTCCCGCGCGCTATTAGAGAATGGAACGGTAGAGAAAAGTTATGAAGGTGGTTAATGAACCCTCTGCCAGGCACTTAAATGTGATTTGCAGAGTATCGATGTAGATGTAGATGTACACCAGAGCCGTGCAGCGCTCCACATTTACTGGCCCAAGCTCGCCTGGGTCCGTCCGCTGCGCTCTGCTGCCCGCACCGCGGGTAGTCTAGTGGAGCCCCACTGCACCGCTGTACACAGCGAGCGAGCTGCGGTGCGCCCAAGAGTCCCGACACTCGCCGGGCGAGCGGGTACCCGCCGGGCCCGTGTGCCCTGGGCTCGGTGCAACAGCGCACAGACGGCGCTGCGAGCGCTGGAATGCAGCGCTGCGCAAGACGTTGTATTAAGCAGAGCGTAGGCATCGCGCACATATTTGATTACCTACGTAGCAATTTATGCGTTATTGCTATGTCTGAAATAAACAGCGAACAGGACAGACCATACCAATGTGCAAGGAGTAGATGCTACCTAAAACAAGAAAGTTTCTAATATTCCTTCATTAATTCATCTTTTAATTGTACCAACCATATACAGGGTGTTTCACTAAGTGTGTTTGCCTCTGTAACTAATAAAATAATAGGTGACGTGAAATTTTAATGCTGTAGGTCAACACAAGAAATGTTACACTTTCTGTGGAGCTATGAACATAGTTTATTGTATCATTTTCCAAAGAGTTACAGCACAAATATATAATTTTTTAAATGTAACAATAGTTTTTTTCTATCGTGCATTGGATTCGTTGAAACCAGTTGCGTCCAAATCAATTTAAACTACATTCCTATCACAGTTTGGGAGTTACAACCCTTCAAAGTTTCAGGGGCAGATACCACACGCTGTACATAATGAATGGCTGTGTGGTGGGTGATGGATGTTATGGCGATGGGAAGTCGATTTACATGAGATGCTGCTCATAATGCAATGCGCCTTCTAGATGTGGTGCGGCCGAGTTGTAACGTCGCCAGTGTCACGGACGAGAAGCTTCCGCCGTGGTGGAGTAGCCGAGCGGTCTAAAGCGTCTCGCTGCGGAGCGCGCGGTTGCTCGCCGTGGAGGTTCGAGTCCTCCCTAGGGCATGGGAGTGTGTTTGTCCTTAGGTTAGTTTACCTAGGTTTAAGTAGTTTGTAAGCTACGGACTAATAACCACGCAGTTTGGTCCGATAGATTTACAAACATTTGAACATTTTTGAGAAGCTTCCTTGATGCGCTGTTAGACTGCCGACTATCGCCGCACAAGGTCGAATACCCGACAGTTGGAGCCACACAAACAACCGGGGCTCACTATACCACAGTGACTGACATCGGATGACGATGGCATACACAAACAACGAGTACCTTGACATGTTGCTGATGCTTTGGCGAGTGCCGACACGATGCCACTGAAGCAGCCACGGCGTATGCCGTGAGATATCCTAGGCGAAGAGCCCCGGCAGCCATTACGTTCTTATGTACGGAACAACGACTTCGGGAAACAGGCAGCTTGGTAATGCGCCAAGTAACAGACGAAGACCTGCAAGAAGTGAGGAGACGGATGTGTTTGTTTTAGCTGCACTACACCACGATCCTCATGTCAGCTTACGAGCCGTTGATGCAGTCGCTGGTGTCAGTCTCAGATCGGTGTGGCGTATAGTACACGGCCACAGGTTTCACCCGTACCACCTGTCACTGACCCAGGAGTTGCATGGGAACGATTTCCGTGCAAGAGTGACATTCTGTGAGTGGGCCATGCGTAATTTCACACTGGAGTCTTTACAAAGTGTTATGTTCTCTGATGAGCCCACGTTCACAAATAATGGTGCAGTGAATCGCCATAACATGCACTACTGGGCCGCAGACAATCCTCGGTGGGTACGACCTGTCGACCGTCGACGTAGGTGGTCTATTAACGTGTGGGGATGAAATCATCGGTCCACACTACTTCCCAGGTACACTGACAGGTGAGTTATATCGCGCTTTTATAGCCGACAGTTTGGGTGGTCTCCTTGAACATGTGTGTCTACACACGAGAGTCCATATGTGGATGCAGCACGATGGTCACCCAGCCCATTCTGCTGTGGAAGAACTAAACAATAGGTTTGCAGGAAGATGGTTGGGGCGCCATGGTCTTCATTCATGGCCCGCAAGGTCGCCCGATTTAACACCAGTAGATTTCTTTTTTTGGGGATATCTAAAGGATAGTGTTTATGTCACTGAGCCCACATCCCCAGATGATTTAAAACGGCGCATCGAGGACGCATGTCGCTCCGTCACACTGGCGATGCTACATCTCGTCCGCAGATCCTGTCGACGGCGCATTGTATTATGCATTGAGGAACATGGACACACATTTGAACATCTCATGTAAATCAACTTCCCACCGCCACAACATCCATCATCCACCACACAGCCATGTATTCTGTACAGCGTGTGGTATCTGCCCCTGAAACTTTGAAGGGTTGTAGCTCCCAAACTAACAGTGATAGGAATGTAGTTTAAATTGATTTGGACGCAGCTGGTTTCAACGATTCCAATGCACGATAGAAAAAACCATCGTTCCATTTAAAAAATTTATCTTTGTGCTGTAACTCTTTGGAAAATGATACAATAAACTATGTTCATAGCTTTGCAGAAAGTGTAACATTTCTTGTGTTGACCTACCGCATTAAAATTTCCCGTCACCTATTACTTCATAAGTTACAGAGGCAAACACACTTAGTGAAACACCCTGTATTCAGCCAAAAGACAATTAGACTCTGTCGTAAAGCTGTGATGTTATGTAAAGTTTATTTTTTATTTTTTAAATTCCTAAGGACAGTGCCTCTTAAATGTTTTTGTCCTATTACCATATCGCAGATATATAGTAGTTTAAACTCCACCTTATTAAAATTAAATAAAGTGAAATACAAAAATAATAGATGAAAAAGTTTCTTAAGGGTACGTACAACTAATGGTTTTTGTAGTTTACGCATCAATGGTTTCATATCAAAATGGCATATGCAGGCTTTTGCATAATGGAGAGGTGCAGTATACAATATTTAAGTATTTTACACTTGTCTGTTAACCTATAAGCTTTCGTTGTGGAATTAAGCGGCTAAACGTTTTAGTAGAGGATCCACAGACGTTCAAGCGAGTCTGGTTACTTTCAATGAGAAGAGTGTTTACTTAATTGTATCTAAGTGTTAGAAGTAAATGTCTTTTCGCACAACCAGTGAACGAGACATGTAATAAATGTGTTACCTCTTAGAAATACCAAAGATTTATGTGACTCACAGTTACTGGACGTTTCCAGAAGCTATTACTATTAATTTGCAATTATGTGGATTCTAAAATTATTGCTCCTTCCAAGAGACTGCGAATCCCATTGCTATTAGTAGGCAAGGAAGGGAAATAATGTTTGAAAGTTTTTCAAGTCCCTCCAAATGTTCTTCAGTTATGTTCTTGAAATTTTCTTCTAAAGAAAGATGATTACCACCAGCAAGTCGTTGAGGTTATTGAAGCACTCATTTTGAATGAAATTCTTACTCATTTCGCAAACTACTGGCCTTTTAAAGAGTTCCTGTTTACCTTGACAGACTTTTAGCTAGGTAATTTGTAGGACGACCTTGAATAAAATTAAATGTTATCACATTATCGTAGGGCATATCATTTTTCGTCACACACATGGCAATACGTAGATTTACCAGGAACAAAGAAATGAAGAGATTTAAGGTCTCATCTTGCTCTTCATGTTAGAGCCATCAGTTAGTTTAATATAAAGTGAAAGTGAAACATTGTGAAAGTAAATACTGAGCAAAGTATAAAACTGCCTAAAAACGTATCGGAGCCGGCTAACGCGAAGCCGACGACTTACAACAGGTTTATTATTTCCGGTGCGAGCCGATACGGCTATCGTTTTGCTTCTGCAGCACAAAATTGGGCGTCTTCTGTCTGCTTTTACCAGATCTGTTACTGTGCTCGTCTTTTTTTTTTTCTTTTTTACTCGCAATTGTACTGCACTGACAATTCATTCAGTGAGGAAAAATTACAAGTGTTTTGAAGATACATGCAATCTGCCCAGCGATACAAAACTAATGACTGCGACCTTGAATGTCAGCTCTCCGATAGTGGTAACTCCTTCGGGGTTTCAGCTCGCCTCATCCAAAGGGGGGAAAGAAAAAGAAAAAGAAAAAAAAACCAACAACAACAATAGACCACACGCCTTTATCGATGGACAGTAATTAGTTTACTTCCCTTGGAGTACTTGAGCGTATGCAGAAACTTCCAACATTCTACCAGTTAATCGTTTCTAATGGCCTCAATTGCAACTGAACGTAACAACCCGATCTTCCTTTTTTTTCTTTCAGCAAGGATACATCAAGCAATTTATCGAAATGTCGACAGAAACGCTGTTAGAACACGCCTTGAATGCATACAATTGCTATCGCGGCACTGATGCTTCTTAACTCGCAATTACTCGTGAAATGAGATAGCTTTATTTCACTCGCGGTAATGTATTTGTGTCCCGAGGTGTTCACTGTGTTGAAGAGTCTGTTGCTTATAGGCATCCATTATGGTTGGATAAACCAGTAATTTCCTTGATTCTTAATGTGTGGTTTTCTTTTCTGTGTTGGTCTCTCTCTCTCTCTGTTTGTGTGTGTTTGTGTTTGTGATTGTGTGTGTGTGTGTGTGTGTGTCTACTGTTGGTGAATTGTGTTGTTATTTTTTAAGAGCAGTTTAAAAAAGTTGACTAATTATATAAATATGATACTGTATGGGAGAATATTACCTACTATCCATATATTAAGCCGTTCCTATCAGGAGACTTCGACATAAGTCATTATGCTTTTGAAACTGATTTAGTAATTGATAGTTACTTCATTTTTTATATTTAGATTTTTATGGATATTGCTACTCTGTGACATTGATCAGTGTTTCCAAAAGTGTTATATGCATGCATTCCATTGTAATTGGATATTACAGATGCAAGAATAAAAGCTTAAAATTATCACATTTTAAAAAAGGTGATTCATTGGAAGTGTAGGTGTAAGCGGAACTGACCTCTATTTTTGAGTTTTGGTGAAGAAAGTGCATAATTTTGTGAAAGTAGTTTGTTTTGAGAAAGTTGTGTAGCCGGCCGCGGTGGCCGAGGGGACTGAGGCGCTCCAGTCACGGTCTGCACGGCCACTACGGTCGGGGGTTCGAATCCCCCCTCGGGCATGGATATTTGTGCCGTTCTTAGAATTAGTTAGTTCATAAGTAGTTTGTAAGTTTAGGGACTGATGACCCTGTAGTTAAGTCCCTTAAGCTCTACAAACAACAAAAACAACAACAAAACAAAAGTTGTGTAATGGAATTTACTCAGAATGGATTCTGAAACCATATCAGGGTGGTTGTTGTTGTCTTCAGTCGGGAGACTGGTTTGATGGAGCTCTCCACCCTACTCTACCCTCAGCATGTCCTCATAAGAACGGCACACAACATCCATTTGAATCTGCTTACGGTATTCATCTCTTGGTCTCCATCTGTGACTATTACCCCCACCCACATACTTTCCTTCAATGCTAAATTCACGATTCCTTGACGTTTAACAATGTGTCCTATGAAACTATCCCTTCTTTTAGTCAAGGTATGCCAGGGTAAAGGAGTTACAATTTATGTGACAGCTTAACACGAAATTTATGATAAAATTCTAAATTATTAATAAAGAAAAAATAGATTTACTCTTTATTGTAGAGTAATTATTTCTGATATTTAATAAAATATAAAATAACGTGTGTGTGTATGAGATGTTACAAAGATTGCAATATTCAGCTTATTAGGAAGTTACACAAACTCTTCAATTTTACTGTGTTTTGCAGTCAGATCATATTTGTAAAAAGATTACTTTCAAATCTCTTATTTACTTGCCATCACAGATAAAGTTGTAATGTTATCAATAGTTTCCTCTGACACTTTGCTGCAGAAAAATACCATTGTACATTTAAGGACAGACTGCATAATGTCTACATAATAATTACAGATTTACTTTTTACATATATAGGGTGACTCAGAAGAACAGGAACATGCTTTGAGGGGTGATACTACTGGTGATTCTGAACAAAAAAACTTCTAATAAACATGTGGCCTTTTCTTAACTGTTTCTGGGTAAAGAAATGAAAACAGTTAGAGCGCAAGAAGTGCAGGTGACAGTAAATTAAGATAGTGTCATGTTATGGTTTGCTTAATTGTGCAAGTTTTCTCACATAAGATGTTCAATACATTTGGCTGCTCGTATAGACAGCTGTGGTGTTGTCAGTCGGAGTTCATTTCTGCATTCCTTTACTTGAACACAACCATGCCAGAAATCAGCGAGAAGTTTCTTTCTCTGCGCTTGTACACTTTTCAGATACCCCACACAAACAGTAGTCCAACAGTAGTCCAATGGAGTAAGAGTGTGTGACCTCAGTGGCCGAGCAATGACTCCACAGTGACCAGTCCAACAACTAGGATACTTTGTACTGAGATCCTATGTCACTGTGTAGGAACTCCATCATACTGGAAGTACATACGAGATAGTGCATACTGCACTAATTCGTATTCTGGTAACACATTTTGAAGAAAATCAAGATACTGTGTGCCATTAAGGTTGTTACCTAAAATAACTGGATCGATGTAATGGTCGTCAATTATATTGCGCCACACGTTGACTGAGAACATCTTCTGTTAGGAAACTTTACAATTAAACAAACCGCAACATAACAGTACCTGAATTTATTGTTACTTACGCCTGGAAAAAGTTAAGAAAAGATCACATGTTTACTAGATGTTTATTGTTCAGAATCACCAGTAGTATCAAACCTGAAAGCGTGTACCTTTCCCATAACTCACCATGTATGTACATTTGAAATACGTCAAATCAGAAATATTTACAGAAATTAAAATTCTGCATAAGTTTAAAAATGAGCGTTTTATGTATTTTATGAACAGCGTTTGTACCCTGTAAGTGTCTCTCTAAATCACTCATTAGGTCCACTTTAAGCTGGAATGCCTGACTTATTGATTATTCCAGTGGCTTTCTTAATTAATTAATGCCTGAATAAAGTTTTATTACGTTTTATTACTGCAGATTAAAACTTAAGAGACTGCAGAAACGTAGAAAGGTTAGGAGATGGAACCTGGACAAATTGAAGGAACCAGAGGTGGTTGAGAGTTTCAGAGGGATCATTAGGCAAGGATTGGCTGAAACGGGGAAAAGTAATACAGTAGAAGAAGAATGGGTAGCTCTGAGAGATAGGGTAGTGAAGGCTGCAGAGGACCATATAGGCAGAAGGACAAGGCCTAATAGAAATCCCTGGATAACACAGGATATACTGAACTTAATTGATGAGAGGAGAAAATATAAAAATTCAGCAAGTGAAACAGGAAACCGGGAGTACAAACATCTGAAAAATGAGATTGACAGTAAGTGCAGACTGGCTAAGCAGGAGTGGCTAGAGGACAAATGCAGAACCGTAGAAGAATGCATAACTAGGGGAAAGATAGATAACGCTTACAGGAAAATAAAAGAGATATTTGGAGACAAGAAAATCAGCTGTATGAATATCAAGAACTTAGACGGAAAACCAGTACTAAGCAAAGAGGAGAAAGCTGAACTGTGGAAGGAACATGTAGAGAGCCTATACGAAGGAAATACACTTGAAGGCAGTATTCTAGAAATGGAAGACGAAGTGGAGGAAGATGACATAGGAGATATGATACTGCGAGAATTTGACAGAGCGCTGAAGGACTTGAATCGAAACAAGACCTCTGGAGTAGATGATATTCCGTCTGAACTGCTGATGTCGTTAGGAGAGGCAGTTGTGAAAAAAATGTATCACCTGGTATGCAAGATGTATGAGACAGAAGACTTCAAGAAGAATATTGTAATTCCAATTCCAAAGAAAGCAAGTGCAGACAATTGTTAAAATTATAGAACTATCAGTTTAATAAGTCATGGGTGCAAAATACTAACACGAATTATTTACAGACGAATGGAAAAACTTGTGGAAATCGACCTCGGGGAAGATCAGTTTGGATTTAGGAGAAATTTAGGAACATGGGAGGCAATACTCACATTACGACTTATCTTGGAAGATAGGCTAAGGAAAGGCAAACCTACGTTTTTAGCGTTTGTCGATTTGGAGAAAGCTTTTGACAATGTCGACTGGAATACACTCTTCCAAATTCTGAAGGTAGCAGGGGTAAAATATAGGGAGCGAAGAGTTATATTCAACCTATATAAAAACCACACAGCGGTTATTAGAGTCGAAGGAAAAGAAAGGGACGCAGAGATTGGGAAGGGAGTAAGACAGGGTTGTATCCTTTCCCCACTGTTGTTCAAATGTTTGTATAGCTTAAGGGACTTAACTATGGGGTCATCAGTCCCTAAACTTACAAACTACCTATGAACTAGCTAATCCTAAGGACGGCACAAATATCCATGCCCGAGGGGGGATTCGAACCTACGACCGTAGTGGCCGTGCATACCGTGACTGGAGCGCCTCAGTCCCCTCGGCCACCGCGGCCGGCCCACTGTTGTTCAATCTGTACATGGAGCAGGCAGTGAAGGAATGGAAGGAGAAATTTGGAGAGGGCATTAAAGTGCAGGGAGAAGAAATAAAAACATTGCGGGTTGTCAGAGCCCGCAAAAGATCTGGAAGAACAATTGAATGGGTTGGACAGTGTCTTGAAAGGAAGATATAACATGAACATTAACATGAGTAAAACGAAGGTAATGGAATGCAATGTCAGAAAATCAGGTGATGCTGAAGGAATAAGATTAGGTAATGAGACAATAAAAGTAGTAGATGAATTTTGTTATTTGGGTAGCAAGATAACTTCTAATGAAGATATAAAATGCAGAATGGCTATGGCAAGAAAAGCATTTCTAAAGAAGCGAAACTTGTTAACATCCAATATAAATTTAAATGTTAGGAAGTCCTTTCTGAAAGCATTTGTCTGGAGTGTAGCATTTGTAAAGATACTGCTGACCCCCTCATCTCAATGTTATCGTACGATACCGTCTGACTGGTCCTCTCATCTCAATGTCATCCTACGATACCGTCTGCTTCGGATCCGGAATTGTGTGGTTCCATAGTGATAAAAGTTGCGTGTGAAGTTAGTTAAAAACGATATAGCCAGCTTAGGAATCAGTATAGGACAGTGTCTCGGTGATACTATGATTAAAGCAAGTGACAGTTTTCATTAATTAGGAGATTCATATATTTGCTTCCCAGACAGTTCTATAAACAATAGTTGCGTCATTGTATGTTATTTCAAGACTTAAACAGACGAATTGTAAAATCTTTTGTTAAAAACAAAAAATAAATGAAAATTAATAGCATTGTATGTACGTTAGGCTCATAAACAAGTTGTGTAGACCAGCCAATAATATTAATTAACTTAATAGTCGAGATTTGAATTTTATAATTCTGTGTATATATTTACTGACGCGAGCTTTTTAACTTATTTTGAGAATTGCCAAGATAACTGATAGCTCAATATATGTTAGGAACATGTGTGATGTAGTCGTTAACTAATTGATTGACATTTAAGATTTTGGTTTGTTGTCAAACAAAAAGTAGCGTGATTAAAACTTAAAAAGATAAGTGCGATCTAAAATTATTGTATGTATAGTTTTCATTTTATATTGTGATTATTTTTGTATACATGAAATGTTTTACTGTTGTGTTTGTTAATTGTAAATTACTATATTCAATTGTTATGAACAATGGATAATGTAATGCCATTATTGCCAATGTTATTTATTTGCCTCACCGCCTTGCGTGGAGGAGTTCGAGTTTTAGTCGTTTGTCATGTGCTGTGGAAGCTATGTCACTCTGTGTTTTGAAATGGAAGTACTACCGTTCATATGGTTTGTTCTTGTTATTAAATTGTAATGTTTTAGTGGAGGAAAAGTTTGTTTCAAATGAAAGAAGAAGTGAAAAATTGTACATATCGAGTATTTATTTCTACCACGACGCCCCAGGAGAATAATGTTGCAGCGAGCAGACCCCCCATACGGCATAATTTTGAAAAGCTGAGTGTCGGTAGAATAAACTGTAATTACCAAAACTCTATTAAAATATTATACATTGTATGGGAGTGAAAGTGGACGATAAAGAGTTCAGATAAAAAGATGATAAAAACTTTTGAAATGTCGTGCTACAGACGAATGATGAAAATTATATGGGTAGATCACGTAAGTAATGAGGAGGTGCTTAACCGAATAGGGGAGAAAAGGAGTTTCTGGCATATCCTTACTAAGAGAAGGGATAGATTGGTTGGACACATTGTGACACATCAACGAATTGTCAACTTAGCATTAGAAGGAAGCGTGTGGGGTAAAAATCGTAGAGGGAGACCGAGGGACGAATATAGTAAGCAGATTCAAAAGGATGTAGGTTGCTGATCGTATTCTCAGATGAAGAGACTTGCACAGGTCAGTGTAGCGTGGAGAGTTGCAGCAAACCAGTCTGCGGACTGAAGACCAGAACAACAACAACAACAACAACATTTATTCATTGAACGCTGTAAGGTCGTCAAAAAATGTATAATTGTTTACAAGCCGAGGCTGGGCCCCTGACGACAATTCATTGTCTCCCGATACCTCATGGTCTGTTCTCCCTGATGCGGGAATACAGGTTTCAGGCTGCGAGCATTACAGAACATATAGGTTGTGGTAATAGGAAAGAGACAGCGCGGCGAATGGAGATTTGGGTGTGGCGGGAGATGTGCAGGGAAGAGCCCTCTGCAGTCGGGCTCGGTGGCGGAGAGGGCAACGTGTCAGCCTAGTAAGCAGATTACGGGTTCGAATCCCGACCGGGCACAATTTTTCATTCGCCGCATTTTGGTATTCCATCTAAACATAGTACAGTGAAGCCATAACTAATCGCAAATTGCGATTTATTTCATTCATTGAACGCTGTAACGTCGTCAAAAAATATATAATTGTAAACGTGTGGTTCCTGAAGAGGGGCAGCAGCCTTTTCAGTAATTACAGGGAAAAGAGTCTGGATGATTGACTGAGACGGTCTTGTAATATTATCAACTAATGTAGCTTTGCACACAGTTACTGCGAACGATTGAAAGCAAAGGGAAACTACAGCCGCTACTTTTTACGAGGACATACAGCTCTGCTGTATGAGTATATGATGATGGAATCCTCTCGGGTAAGATATTCCGGAGGGGACTCCACAGGAGGATGTTGTCATCAGGAAAAACTGGCATTCTACGAATCGGAGTGTGGAATGTTAGATCCTTTAATCGAGTAGGGTGGTTAGAAAATTTTAAAAGAGAAATGGAAAGGTTGAAGTTAGATATAGTGGGGATTAGTGAAGTTCGGTGGAAAGAGGAACAGAATTTCTGGTCGGGTGAGTACAGGATTATAAATACAAAATCAGTTGGGGGTATTCCAGGAGTTGGTCTGATAATGAATAAGAAAATAAGAACACGGGTAACACAGTGATCACATTATCGTAGTCAAGGTAGATACGAAGCCAACATCCACCACAATAGTATAGCTTTATATGCCAACTAGCTCTGCCGATGATGAGGAGATCGAAGAAATGTATGAGGAGGTAAAGGAAATTATTCAGGCAATTAAGTGAGAGGAAAACTTAATTGTGATGGGAGACTGGAATTAGGTAGTAGGAAAAGGAAGGGAAGGAAAAATAGTAGGTGAATATGGTCTGGGCAAAAGGAACGAAAGAGGAAGCCGCCTGGTAGAATTTTGTGCAAAACATAATTTAATCATGACAAATACTTGGTTTATGAATATGAAAGATGGAGACACCGGAAGGTATCAGATAGATATTATAATGGTAAGACAGAGACTTTGTACCAGGTTTTAAATTGTGAGACATACCCAGGGGCAGATATAGACTTATTGGTCATGAACTGTAAGATGAAAAAAAAAAAAAAAAAACTGCCGACAGGTAGGCAAATAAGAAGATGGGACCTGGATAAATTGAAGGAATCTGAAGTTCTTGAGAATTTCGAAGGCAGCTTTAGGCAACAACGGACAGAAACGGGGGGAAATAAAACGGCAGAAGAGGAATGGGTAGCACTGAGAAATGAAATAGTGAATGCAGAAGAGGACAAAATAGGTAGAAAGGCAAGACCTACAAAAAATCCTTGGATCTCACAGGAAATACTAAAGTTAATCGATGAAAGGAGAAAATATAAAAATGCAGTAAATGAAACACGCAAAGTGGAGTACAGACGACTAAAAGATGAGATTGACAGGAACTTCAAAATAGCTAAGCAGGGGTGGCTAGAAGGCAAATGCAAGTCAGTAGAAAAATTTTTAACACGTTGGCTGCCGTGTGGCCGGCGGCGGCCATAGCAGGCGGCTCTGGGGAAAACTAGATACAGTCTACAGGGAAATAAGAGAGACATTTGGGGACAAGAAAAGCAGCTGTATGAATATAAAGAATCCTGGTAGAAAAGCATTTCTCAATAAGGAAGGCAACGCTGAATGGTGGATAGAATATATAGAGGGACTCTACATAGGAAATGAACCTAAGAGACAATATTGTAGGAATGCAAGAGAAAGTAGATAATGATGAAATAGGAGATACTATACCGAGAGAAGAATTTGACAGAAGTCTTAAAGACCTAAATCGAAACAAGGCCCCCAGAGTGGACGACATACCCTCAGAACTACTGAAGTCTGTGTGTTAGCCAGGCGTGACTGGACTATTTCACCTGGTGCGTAAGACGTATGAGGCAGGGGAAATAATTTCATACTTTAAGAAAAATGAAAAATCCGCTCGGGAGTAGCCGAGCGGTCTGGAGCGCCACGTTGCGGATCGCGCGGCCTCCCGCGTCGGAGGATCGAATCCTCCTTCGGGAATGGATGTGTATGTTTGTCCTTGGGTTAGTTTAACTTAGTTTAAGTAGTTTGTAAGTTGTTGTTGTTGGATTTTTGAAGGGACTAAACAGCAACGGTTATCAGGTCCAGTTTGTAAGTCTAGGGACTTATGACCAAAGTAGTTTGGTCCCATAGTACTACAAACATTTGTACATTTTTGAATAATGTAATAATCTCCATTCCAAAAAGAGCAGGCGCAGTCAGATGTGAAAATTACAGAACCATCAGTTTAATAAGTCATGGTTGGAAAATTTCAAAACGAATTAACACGAATTATTTACAGGAGGATGGAAAAGCTGGTAGAAACCAACCTCGGGGAAGATCAGATTGGATTCAAGAGAAATGTAGGAACACGGAAGTCAATGCTCACCTTACGGCTTATCTTAGAAAACATATTAAGGAGAGGCAAACCTACATTTCTGTCTTTTGTAGATTTGAAAAAAGGCTTTTGACAATGTTGATTGGAATAGACTCTTTCAAATTCTGAAATCAACAGGAGTAAAATATAGGGAACAGATGGTTATTTACAGCTTGCACAAAAACCAAACAGCAGTTATCAGAGTTGAATGGTATCAAAGGGATGCTGAGGTTGGGAAGGGAGTAAGACAGGGTTGTTAGCCTTTCTCCAATTTTATTCAATTTGTACATTGAGCAAGCTATAAAGGAAAGCAAGGAGAAATTTGGAGAAGGAATTAAAGTTCAGGGTGAAGAAATAAAAACATTGCGTTTTGCCGAAGACATTGTAATTATGTCAGAGACAGCAAAGGACCTGGAAGAGCAGTTGAAGGAATGACAGTGTGTTCAAAGGTGCATATAAGGTGAACATTAGCAATAGCAAAACAAGGGTAATGGAGTGCAGTCTAAGAAAATCATGCAACGCTGAAGGAATTAAATTAGGTAACGAAACAATAGAGGTGGTAGATGAGTTTTCCTACTTGGGCAGTACAGAGGATATAAAATGCAGAATGGCAATGGGTAGAAAAGCGTTCTTGAAAAAGAGAAATCTGTTAACATCGAATATTGATTTAAGCCTAAGGAAGTCCTTTCTGAAGGCATTTGTGTGAAGTGTTGCCTTGTATGGCAGTGAAACATGGACGGACAGGAAGAGGATAGAGGCTTTTGAAATGTGGTGCTACAGAAGAATGCTGAAGATTAGGTGGGTGGATCGCGTAACTAATGGGGAGGTACTGAAGAGAATTGGGGAGAAAAGGAATTTCTGGCACACCTTGACTAAAAGGAGGGGTCGATTGGTAGGACACATTCTTAGACATCACCGAATCATGAACTTAGCATCGGAGGGCAGTGTGTGGGGTAAAAATCGTAAGAGACCAAGAGATAAATACAGTAAGCAGATTCAAATGGATGTAGGATTCCGTTCTTAATGAGGAAATGAAGGGGCTTTCTCAGGACAGCGTAGGGTGGAGAGCTGCTTCAAACCAGTCTTCGGACTGAAGACAACAACAAGTATGATAACAGAACAGTTTCCATTACGCACTGACTTTATATCCTCAACCCGGTGCTGCTGACCAAATACTTCCTACACGATTGACCACATAGTTTTAATTCTATCCTGACAATTAGTGAATCATTTTGCTTTGCTTTTAGCCTTCTTAATGACATATTTCAGATCCTTAGAATACTGTTTGGGAAGGGTTTCTGCAGTTTGATTCTGAATACGTCTAACATTGAAATGTTTGTAAAGCTAATGGGACTTAACTGCGGCGTCATCAGTCCCTAAACTTACAGACTACGTATGAACTAACTTATACTAAAGACAACACAACCATCCATGCCCGAGGGAGGATTCGAACCTCCGACGCGAGAGGCTTCGATCTACACAATATTCACATTCCTCTTTCAGCCACCCAGGCTGCGTATTTGCGATAGTACCTTGTTTTGAGTGTTGTAGTGGAAAGCAGCTTTCGAAGATCAAGAGAAATGTATTAAGGAAAGTATTATATTTACCATCACAATAAATACCCTGTAAATCTTTTTCCTTACTCAGATGTGAAAAGATCTCTGTTGTATCTGAATTAGCTTTTCTATATGGTTTATAATTATATTTAATAAATGTATGAGCATAAAACCCTTTTAAAGTTAAAATGTGTGCCTCATGTTCTGAAACACGATTTACTATTCTGCGAAGAGAATGCCTCTCTTATAATACAGAAGGAACAAAAATATTGTCAATGGTTGTACTGCTGTTTCCCTGCAATCTCGTTGGAAAGAATACTGTTTGCAACAGGTAGTAAATTAAAGCGATCTAAAAGCATCATTTTTCTTGCACAGTCACTTACACAATTAATGTTGAAATCACGACATACAACTAATTTTTGTACTTCGTATAAACTGATGATACCACTGATATGTGAGCCATGCCTTCTACCATCAGTCTCTCTCTCCCCACCCCCCCCCCCTTCCCGCCCACACACACACGGGATCATGTTAATACTTCTGACAGATGTATTAAGATGAGGGCGATGAAGACGCTGAAACAGCTACACGAAATTATTTAAGAACATCGGATATTTTTCTAACGTTAGAGCGCTTTGCTACGATGCGTGAGGCCGTTACCCGTCGGGGGTTCGAATCTTCCCTTGGACATGGATGTTTGTGTTGTCTTTAGTATAAGTTAGTTCAGAAGTAGTTTGTAAGTTCTGGGACTGATGACCCCGCAGTTAAGTCCCATAAGCTTCACAAACATTAGAACATTAGAATCTTACGTTAAAATGTTCAAATGTTTGTAAATCTATCGGACCAAACTGCGTGATCATCAGTCCGTAGCTTACAAACTACTCAAACCTAGGTAAACTAACCTACGGACAAACACACACACCCATGCCCCAGGGAGGACGCGAACCTCCACGGCGAGCAACCGCGCGCTCCGCAGCGAGACGCTTTAGACCATTCGGCTACTCCACCGCGGCAGAATCGTACGTTACAATAACAACAGACTACCTAAATACAAAAGTCTTTCAGTGCCATTGTGCTATTTGTTGCGAATAAAATCTTGATAGTCATCTTGCTACCCCGTTGGATAACATCCAGAGCCTTTCTATTAAATTATCAATATTTTCTCGCAACAGCGAATTTCTTTTAGCGTCATTGTATAAGGTATAGGTGTTCCACCAAATGGTGACATATGAAACTTTTGTGCCGGGCCGGGACTCGAACCCGGGTTTTCCGTATGGGTCGGTCCTGGAGTCGTGTTCGGGTAGCCTAGTGGTTATGCGACCGCTCGCGAAAAGCGGGAAACCCGGGTTCGAGTCCCGGCCCGGACAAATTTTCATATGTCACCATTTGGTAGAACACCTTATACAGTGACGCTAAAAGAAATTTGCTATTGCGAGTAAATATTGATAATATTATCAACACTGTAATTCGTTACCATACAGTAATTTAATCTTTCTATTAAACAGAGTGCAATTAAGTAATGGTATACGTTGCTCGGCGTCATTAATTAGAACGTTTATCGACAACGTATCTTCAGTGCGGCTGTGAAAGGGGCCCAGCTTTGACCTCGTTAGTGGTATATGAAACATGCCGTGGCGTTGGTAACTAAAAAATTAGGCGTTTCTATACAAAATTTATCTATAGGAGCAGTAAGTATTCGATACTGAGGCCGTACGTTTTATAACTGAAAACATTCAATTTAGTCATGACAGTCCGGTATGCTTCAGACAATATGTTACTGTCTTCAGGTTATGGACTGCATAAATTACAATATAATCATATTTCTGACAGTAGAACAACACGAAGGGTACTTATATAGTTAGTTACCTAAGTGTAAGACGAAAGACGTTGTTTGTAGTAATACTTAGCCACATTTTGAATCTTTTCCACGCCATTCCGTACACATATATGTCGAATGCTTAATGTACTGTAAAACATTCTACAAAGACATAACATATGTAAACAATTAGGCGTTCATTACAGGTGAATCAATTTATTTGCTTTGTGTCGCTACATCACAGGATCTTATGAGTACATTCTATCATACCTGTATTTGTTTTCATTTAATAGCAACCAGACAAAATAGTTTCTATCAGTAATTAATTTCTTCTGTAACACATCGCATGTGTCTGTGGATGGAATTCAAACGTTTTAAGAATTCTAAATTAACATTTGATTATTTGTAACCCTAAGGGAGCAAACTGCAGTGGTCATCATCATAAACTAACTTATGTTAAGGACAACACACACCCACCAATGACCGAGGGAGGCCTCGAACATTCTACTGGATGCGGCCGCGCAGTCCGTAGCATGACGCCTTAGACGATTCCCGCGTGACTAAGAATTCTTGTAAGTTTTCTTCACCATGGGGCCACATTACAAACGTGTCATCAACGTACCAACACAATACAAAAATTATTAAACCATTTGAATTCCATCTTAAGACGTAAAGTATACAATGCGAATTCAAAAGGACAGATACCTTCCATTTTTTGGATGTTATGGTTTGACGCAAAGACGATAACACCGTGGGTCGGCAGGACGAGCTTACCCACCTGCAGAATGTTTTGAAGCCAAGGGATATGCCCAACAGCAATACCAAAGGTGGACATTAGGAATCCAGAAGAGGACACGGTAAGACTTAAATCCATGGTATTCTTGCCATATGTGGGTAGCTTGTAGTGAAAAATAGGGAAGGTCCTCTGCAAGCACAAAATGAAGGATATGTTTCGCCGTCCCCCCGTCCACTCCCGTCGAAGCAATCGTGGGTTCCATTACGGATGATTTGGTGCTTCGGAAGGCTGCGGTTTACAAGATCCCAATAGGTGTGGTTTATCATACATCGAACAGACGACACGCATTGTCCAGGAAAGAGCACGGAACAATGCAGCCCCGGCCCTTGCATCCAAGTAAATCGGCGGTAGCAAAGCACTGTGTTGACACTGGGCACTGTATAAGGCATGAAAAAGACGAAAATTTAGCCCCGAATTCATCTTTCTGGGATTCAGAGGTGAAAGAAGTGTTGAAATTCGCTTGGAGATAGCGGCTTCATTTTAGATAAGGAATCGAATCCGTCGCTTAATTGAATAAACTTACAAAGACGTCGCCACAGCACAATTCATAGTAATACATCAATATTTTGGCGAGGATCGACAGAGCGGCCACATACATAATTTATACATATGTTGTACTTCTTTGCCATTGATGTTTTCACACAGGGCCTACGAAACCCCTATTTGAAACTTATCGAGAGCTACCTGCAACAAAGAACCTTTGTCGTATGAGTTGTGAACCGGTACTCTACACGAGGAAACACTGAAGTGGGAGTTCCTGATGTACACTAGATACATCGCCTATCTTACCACCCCACGAAGGGTCATCTGGCCGATGTATGCTCATGATACTTCTCTGGTCTACTCTTCTGTGGAATAAAGTTATACCAAGGTGTGGCGTGAGGGGGAATAGAGAAAAAGATGTGATAAATGAGTAAATCATTTATTCCGCATTATATTGAATGTTGTTGAGGGTTTCCTGCCTGGAAATGCTGATCTCTGAAATGCATGTTGCGACTGCCACTGATCATTTATGGTCACATTTAGTGAAAGAAAACGATCTGATCTTTGCAGAAAAGAGTTTAAAAATTTGAAAACGTGTAAAAATCTATGGAGTTTTAGTATCACATTAAACATTTTACATCAATTATATATGTGACGCTGTGTCCATTTTCGCTTCAATGCGTATCTTTTTTTTCCGATGGTCAATTTTTTTGTTGGAACTGGATAGAGAACGGAGGCGCTCGTCGTCTCTCATGTATTGGCCGTGATACTGAACCATTTGTATAGAGACCCCTGTACTGAACGGACGACATCTCTTCTTACTCTCTGTAATTATGTGTATTGTAATTAACACCCCAACAACTTTTTGCCTTCTAATGTTTATTCGTTGTTTTCAGCAAGCCACAACAAACGTAAAATAATGCTTGAATACCATTACGGTTTGCTTCTCGATAGCTTTCTTGTGTAGCTCAATTTATTTCATTTCAACATTCCATTCTTATGATCCGGTATTTGAATTAGAGGTATATGTAAAAATCCGCCACTGCAATGACTCTCCCTATTTTTTGATGCCGTCTTATCCATGCTCTGTTATGACTTAGCTCCTTTAAAAACTCAATTCCTGCAGCTATTACGAAGTTCATTTAATTTTATACGCGGTATTTAATTCAAATTTATACCGAGAACACCAAACGAAAGAAAGTAAAATTGTAAAAGAATTGGCGACAAGCGTGACAGGTCTTTGATAATCTGATAACCTGTAATAATTAAAGACTGCATTGTATTTTACCATTATCTGTATACTAATACCAATTGTATTTCTTTTTCATGATCAATTGTTCGAGAGATGAAATACAAGAATATTAAGGAACGTGACCTGTAGTGAGATTTTAAAGGAACAATAACAGCAAAAATATTCCACCGCCACCAACAAAGAATAACAAAATAGGTAACGTCAAATAAATCATTATACTTATTTGGTGCTTATTGTCTTATTTTAGTCATCGCTAGCACGCATCTTTAAATTCAGCATCTTATGTTTCACTAAAATCAGTTTTCAAATTTTTTCCGTAGTTAATTATTTATTTCGAGTGTTAATCTGGAAATAGGGCCAGATGGCTGACGAGTTAGCAGTTCAGCAAAGCGATCCTCGCTTGTTTCTCGCGAAGGTTCTTTAATGCGTGTGAAGTCCAACAACAGTAACCAACGTTACCAGTGTTCAAATATTTACGATAAAGTTTGCGTATGAAGTGTTTAGGTGTATTTTTCGCATTTTTGACGAATTAGTATGGTTAAAACCACTAGACAATACTGGAGCCTGATAACAGTAATAATGTTTCGCAGCGGTCAACCCAGCCCATAGATGACAATATGGCGGTATGGTCCATTGAATTTCTTCCACCGATTGTAGATGAAAATATTGCAACCACGTCGAGCGCAACAGATTTCACGCCACAGACAGGCAGTCAGTCACCTAACAGGCAAGAAGAGCGGTTTAGTCGTTTCGATTCATTATTCACAAATATAATTGTCAGGTTTGAGTCTCGTCACAACAAACTGAAAACTTACGCACATCCACTAAAGATGAACGTAACAATTTATGTTCATGTACAATACAGGAACTCGATAAACAGTTTAAGTCAGAAGCTACTAAAAAAAGTCAGGTTTTAGTTTTGATAACTGATAGAAAACTTACATACATCCACAAAACAAGATTTTGAACAACTTCAAAATTCACACATACTAGAGAAACAACAAAACCAGATTGGAGAACAAATGATGATACGCAAGGAAATTGAGAAAACGTTTGAAAAATTAGAATCAGCACAACAAAATTTACCTACACACATTTGTGGTGAGGTAAACTAATAGCTAAACACACAGATACACAAAGTAGAGCAGGTAATAAATAACAAATTTGCTGATGTACAGCAGAAAGTAGTTTATGAAATTTTGCACGCAGTAGTCACCAAACATTTCTTCAGCAGTAGGCAAAGTAGCAGACTACGAGACAGTCAAAACACTGTCAACAGCCATTGACGATCTTATGCAAGATTTCACACAGCTTAAGATAAAACAGGAACATTTAGAAACGAGTATTACGCGTATTACCAGTCAGACTGAAAACATCGTCAGAGAAATCAGGAGAGGGTACAGCAATTCTTGATAACTACAGAGGCAAAGTTAAATGGCAGAATTGATGCTGAGCTAACAGAAGTGATTCCGAATGTGACTACCAAGGTGTGATGAAAAACATGGTATTAGTGTAAAATTTTTACAACATGATCTGACAGCCGTAAAATCAATCATAAACTATCATATTCTAAGACAGGATACACCTGTAGCAAACACGCCACATGTCTTAAAAAAAAAAAAAAAAACAAATACCCCTCCACTCTCCGTACAATCAGGGCACACTCACTAATCTGACATCAGACAGGACACAGACTGACTTTCGTCTTACGACCTCTAGTGACCCTGATCGATTTGATATGGAAATGTCACATCAAGTACAACCCTCCCAGTCAGGTGAAAATCGTGCCATAAATTTAAGGTATTTATCAATGAAAATCGAACTATTCACCCTGTTATCTTTCTACAATCCTTTAAACGAATACTACCAGAATCATGTCCAGAAAAAAGAAAGATACGACTTGTAGTCGGATACATCCAAGGCTAGGGGGCTATTTGGGCCACACAAGTTGTCCGATATTGTGACACTCTTAATGACTTCGAGCAGGCATTTCTGTCTAAATTTTGGTTGCCTGCCGTACAGGAGAGGCTCTTAAATGAAGCATACAACCCGCAGCCTTTTAATGAGAGGTACGGAAGCCTGCGAAAATAGTTTGGAAAGTACCTAAATAAAGCCAATTTTATCGATGACCCTCTTCACTTAGTAAAGTACTCCCGGTGTTGATAAATTAATTGCCAATTGCGTGCAACTTGCTAACATGCTGCCTCAGAAATTAGAAGATTTTTCTTTCACAGACAGACATTTTTTTCTTTATTGTAATTTTAATGTCACCGGCTGGTGGCAGGCTGGCAGCAGCTTGATTGCTGCTCTTCAGCCGACAGTATAATAAAATTTGACATGAAGTATTAAACACAAATGGAGAAAAATGAAGCAGGATTTAAAACATTGCAAAGAAGATAAAATTGGAGAACAGACAAGATTGCATAGAAAACAGTAAAACACATTCAGAATTTTTTAATTGGTTAAGAGTTACATATACACGCAGAGAAAAAAAAGAGAGAAAAAAAGGGAGAAAGAAAACCTTATGGAGATTAAAAGACATTCATTTGAGGATGTACCACGATGACGAGAGTACACACTTAAAATCACATGGCAACTCGAATATTCAGTCTGTTTAGCGGTTGCTGTTGTCTTAAAGCTGGAACACTGAACACAAAACACTGGCAGTGACACTGACATTTGAACACTGGTGAAGCACTAATTAAAACTGATGGCACAGGTTCCTCACAGAGGGTAGGGGTGGGAGGGGAGGCGCGGAGGGGAGGGATAGGAGGTAAGGGGGGAGGGTAATGACACAAGGACTCAGGAAAGGGGAGAGAGGGGAAAGCCCAGCAGTGGTGGGAAGAGGACGGGAGGGGGAGGGAGAGGGGGCGTACAAATATGGGATTAAGGTTGGTAGGATGGGTAAATGTCGGGACGGAGGGCGTCATCCGGTAGGGTGAGGGGACCGAAGTTACCCTCGGAGAGGACGTGGAAAGTGTGGAGGAGAAGGGAGGGAGGGATAACAAGGTATCGGCATAGCAGACGCCCAGGATGCAACAAGAGACGTGATACAGTCAGGTGCTGGGAGTCAAGTTTGTGGGTTACATTTCGCAGGTGGAGGAGTAACTTGACAGGTGTGGGAAAGCGATAAGGTCATAAAGGCTCTGCATGGGGGAGGGGAGACGGATGCGGTAAGTGGAGTGGAGGACATGGCGAAGGACCTGGAGGGAGTGGTAGTAGACAGTGGGAGTGGAAACGCAAGTGGGGTGGAAGCAGCGTAGGATAGGATGCATGATGGAACGGTAGTTGAAGAGGATGTTGGAAGGGTTGGGTCCCATGTTTGGCTGGAAAGAAGTTTTAGGAGGTTGAGGCAGGAGAGGGCTTTTTGATGGACTGTTTGAAGGTGAGGTTTCCAGGACAGGGAGTGGTCGAGGTAAGGCCTAGGTATTTGAGGGTTTTGGTTTGCGGAATGGGTAGGTCATGGAGTGTAAAGTAGAGGTGACTGAAGGACGGGGTGGTGTGACCAATGATGATTGGCTGGGATTTGCTGGGGTTAACGGTGAGGAGCCACTGGTTATACCAGGTGGATAATTAGGAAAAATGGATTGAAAGAGGTGTTAGGAGTGGGCGAGGAAAGGGGCAAGGGCATGGAAGGCGGTGTCGTCAGCATATTGCAGGAGGTGGACAGGTGGCTTGGGTTGTGGCATGTCAGCCGAGTACATGAGGTAGAGGAGGGGAGAGAGGACAAAGCCCTGGGGCACCCCGGCAGAGGGGTAAAACAAACGGATCGGAATTATTGATAGTGACATAGTATGGGCGACAGGTGAGAAAGGTTGCGATGAATCGGACATAATTAACAGGCAAGTCATAGAATTGGTTCTTGAAAAGGAGATTGGATTGCCATACAAGGTCATAGCGCTTCTCAGTGACGAGGGAAACGAGGATAGTGGCATGACTGGAGTTCATCTGGATGGAAAGGAGGTGAGTAAGGTGCAGGAGTTGGTTATCGGCAGAGAAGAAAGGCCATAAAGCCACATTAGGAGAAGGGAAGGAGCTAGTGTTGATGAAGATGCTGGTGGATGCAGCGGGACAGGGTGGTTTCCAGGATCTTGCTGAACACTGAGGTTCAGATGATAGGACAATATGATGAGGTGTCAGAGGGTTTAAGAAACATAAGGATACGGGAGGTTTCCCAGAGGTTGAGGAAGAAGCCAGTGTATAGGATGACAGTATAGAGGGAAGCAAGGGCTATTTGGAAAGAAAGTGGGAAGGCCTGAAGGTGCCTGTAGGTCAGGCGGTAGTGGCTGGCAGCTGTGTTGCGTTTTGTGTGGAGTATTGTTTCGTTGTCAAGGGCAATGATCTGAGTGTTAAGTTCTGGAGGGGGATGCTGTTCAAGTACTGAAAGCTGGGGACGAGTGGTGGGATGGAGGTATTGGTTCGTTCATGGAAGTCTGGGAAGAGGGAGTAATCAAACCTGGGATTGTCAGGGATGGAGAAGGTATCAGTGAGGTGGGTGGCAAAGTGGTTTGCCTTGATGGCTTTGTCTGGGAAAGGAAGATCATTATGGTGGAGCAGGTAGTGGTGAGTGGAGTGACTGCCAGTAAGGCAGTGAAAGGCTTGCCAGTACTTGGAGGAGTTGGGCGGGAGGCAGACGTTAAGATGGATGCATGTCTGATGCCAGTTCTGGCGTCTTTTCGCGTCAAGAGATTTTGAATGTGACGTTGGATTTGCTGGTGGCGACAGAGTGTGTCCCAATCACAGGTCCACAGGTAGGATCGATAGAGGCGGTGGGATTCGTGGAGAAGGAGGACAGCCTGTGGAGGTTATGTAGGATGCTGTGGGTAGATGGTTTTGGGAGGGATGTAGGAGTGGACAGCGTCAGCAATGGTCTGGTGTAGGAAGGAAGTGGCATGGTCAATATTGGTGAGGGTGTGGAGGGGCAGGGGGTGGTTGGCGACCTGGGTGTCCATGGAGTGACGGTAGGCATCCCAGTCAGAACGGACGTAATCATGGACTATCATAGGAGGGAGCTTAGGATGGGGAGCGCGAGCCTGATGACCACAGGGGTCTAGGGTAAGGAGTATGAGGGCATGGTCACTGGCAATGAGGTCAAGGACTTCCGCCTGCAAGCGGCCCAGGAGGTTAGGAGAGGTAAGGACGTCATAAGGGGTGGTATTGCTCTGCAGGTGAGTGGGTTGCGAGAGGAGAACGCTATTCTTGTGAAGCTGGGAGACAAAACTGATGCCACCACCGGAGTTCGGCGGCAGAACAGGAGATAGGTTCATGTCGGCGGCAACCACATAGGTCAAGAAGGATTGGTCAATGTAAGATAGGAAATAACAGGGGAGGGGTGTGGTACTGCAGACATAAATGGTGGTGAGGGTGACTGTGAGGGAGGGGAGAAGAGGCTGAGGATGAGGTGTTCGTTAGCATCATCGAGGAGAGATTGTGGCCTGGCCAGGTGGTGAAAGAGGTGGGCGATCGCAACTCCACCTTGAACAAGGGGAGGGGGTCCATATCTGTGGGGGAGGGTGTAGGGAGTGGTGCTGAAGGAGTGTTGGGGTTGGAGGAAGGTTTCATTGAGGAAAATGGCATCCATGTGGTGTTGGGAGAGGAGATGCATAAAGAGAGGTTTGTTGGTTGGTAAGGATTGGATGTTGTGGTAAAGGAGGGTACAGGAACTTTGTGCCATGGGGAGCTCTGGGGTTAGGGGGAGATGGAAGGGACGATGGGAAACGGGTTATGGGTGTGCTCTATATGAAGATGAAGTGGGAGTGGTTACAGAAGGTGACTATGGTTTCAAGCTGGAAAACTAAGTGAGCGGCTAGGGCGATCTGCTGGAGGGAGTGGGGACAATGAAAGGGGTGGATGTTCTGAAGAACTGTGGAGGGGGGCAGAGGGAATTGTTGGGGTGGATGGGAGGATCAATGGTACAGATGGGGACTGTCAGCTCAGGATTGACAGGGTGGGGCGAGCCTCACACTTATAGGAATAGGTGGGGTGGGGACCGCCACAGGCGTTGCAGGTGGGGGAGAAGGCGAGATTGGGATACGGTATAAGGAAGTGCGCCGACTTACAGTGGGGACAGGTGGGAGGTTTGCGGCATTTCTTGACCAGGCTATTGTTATAGGTGAGACATCGCCCACAACAATAGGACTGGGGAGGGGAGCAGGAGGGATCCACCTTGTAGTGCTGATCATAAATGACGCTCCCTCGCTAAGGAGGCGGTACAAATAGACACTGTGGTCTTAATCTTTGAAGATGACTGAGCATGTACTAACAACAAGTACAGTGATGGGAACGATGCATTAACTGTGCTGGTAATCAGCTGATTCCCGACAGGCAGCAGTTTGCCAATAATCAAAATGTGCCATGCATCCCACCGATATTACTGCTGCAGTGATTTGTATAGAATACTGGCCAGCAGTGGCGGCAACAAGTAACAGTAAATGTAAATGGCGGGAATGCACTGTGCAACGCCCCTAACGGCAGCCAATATTAGCGACGCAGCCGAGACAATAGATTTCATCCTGGATATTTCAGTAACAGTGATAACCATAATGATAATGCCATTATTTATTCCAACAATTGTAATACAACCCTCAGAATCTTTGACGAAATGGCAGTTACTAGCATTAAGATGCCAAGAGGATTTTTTTAAATTCAAATGGTTGTAATCAGTAGAATCATAACTTTTTCACACACCCTATCCAGAACTAAAATGACAATCAAATACTGGTTGCAAGGAAGACATCTGATCCTGTCTCTTGCTGCATCCTGGGCCTCTGCCATGCTGATACCTTGTTATCCCTCCGTCCCTTCATTTCCACACTCTCCACATCCTCTCTGATGGTAATTTCCATCACCTCACCCACCAATGATGCCCTCTGTCCCGACATTTACCCATCCTACCAACCTTAATGCTTCTCCATATTTGCGTGCCCCCTCCCCCTTCCCCCCCAACCTCCCCCCCCCCCCCCCCCCCCAATGATTGGCTTTCGCCTCCCTTCCCTTTTCCAGGAGTCCTTGCATCATCTCCCCTCCCTCTCACCTCCCATCCCTCCCCGTCCGCACCTCCCCTCCCATCCTTACCTCCTGCAGGGAACCTGACCATCAGTTTGAATCACCGCTTCATCAGCATTCAAGTGTTATTGCCAGTGTTTTGTGTTCAGTGTTCCAGTTTTAAGATGTCAGCAACCGCCGAACAGGCTGAATATTCGAGTTGCCACATGATTCTAAGAGTGTGCTCTCATTTTCATAATACGTCCTCAAATGAATGTGTTTTAATCACCATTCCGCTTGGGTGTACGCCCCTCCCCCTACCTCTTATAAAACCCTCCAAATCCTCGAGTGCCATGCCCTCCACCTTGCTTAACGTGTTCGGCTCCACTCCCCCACATAGATCCTTTATGACCTTATCCCATTCCCTCATCTCCTGCAGTACCTTGAACACAAGCGGATCTGTTACACCATCCCACAACCCGTAACCTTCTGGTCTACTCTATCCTCACCAATCGTGGGCCTCTGCTACGCCTCCCCAACTGCATCCCTCCCTCCCTCCACGTGTACATCTTCACATATTCTCCCGGGGTAACTTTCGCCACCTCCTCCTACCGGATGAGCCCTCCATCCTGACGTCCACCCCTTCCACCAACACTGATCCTCTCCCTGTGGCTGCAAAGGCCCCTCTCCCCATCCTCTCCTTTTCCTTCCCCCTCTTTGGCGGTCCCCCTCCAAACCCTGATGTCCCTACACTGCCTCCCAACCCCTCCCACCCCTTCCTCCTGCCTCCCACCCTACCCCTTCCCCTCACCAGCGGGGTCCATAGCATCATCGTTTCAAACAGTGCTACGTCTGAGCCGGATTCCTGTGCGAGATCGATCAATCGGGTTGCGGTAGGACTTTGCCTTCCCTCGTGGTGTTGTTATCTCTGCCGGGAGGGGGCGCGGTGCACGCTCGACCTGGCGAGTGGTGCGAGGTGAGAGTGTGTGTGCGGACCGATTGATGTGAAGATTGACGTCACGCCTGTCCTGTCGAGGCCTCTCCTGTTTACATTCAGTGCGGCTGACGGGGTCACGAGCTGATGTTTGTGCCTTCCAGGACCACAGTCGAATCACGCTCGTGGATTGTGTACGAATTACGCAAAGAGAGAGAGAGACCTCGGGCACACGAGATGCCGGCTGTGTTGAGTGGGGAGAGACATTCCGCTTCGTGCATGGTAATTGACAACAGACTGACGGTGAGATTCCTGGTATTTGAACTTCGGCGAGTATGCTGTCCATCATCCCACGACCAGCGTGTTAACTGTTGTTGCTCGCATACTCCACAGCCGGGTGGCGATCGTGTTTTTATCTTGTTTGCGTACCGTGCACGACCCAGTCCCCTGACAGACAGAATTAGTGGTCATATTAAGAGACCTGTCCTCCCGTTTGGCAGCTCGCTGTACCCGCTCTCTCAATGTGCTGCGGGTGTTAAGTGGCACCTCGTGGGGAGCTGACAGGTCTACTCTCCTCCATCTGTATCGCACCATAGTTCGGTCCAAACTGGACTATGGTAGCATCGTTTATTCTTCGGCTCGACCGTCCATACTGCGCCGCCTTAATACAATCCACCACCAAGGTCTCCGTCTGGCGACAGGAGCGTTTTATACTAGCCCCGTTGACAGCCTCTATGCCGAGGCCGCCGAACTACCCCTTTCTTACCGTCGGGAACTCCTGCTTAGCCGTTACGCTAGTCGTTTGTCGTGCATGCGAGGACACCCGACGTACGCAGTTTTTTTTAACGACTCACTTGACAGTCTCTTCACTCTGCGCCCGTCTGCTCTGCTACCACCGGGAGTACGCTTGCGTTCGCTACTCGGCCAGCTTGGAGTTACAATGCCTGCTATCTTCTCGACTGGAGAGAGCACCTCTCCACCGTGGCGAAGCCCCGAAGTCCGTGTTAACTTTGATCTTCATTCTCTTCCAAAGGACTCCACACCTCGTTTCGTCTACCAGAGAGAATTTCACGCACTCCGGTTTAAATTTGATGACAATTTGTTCATTTACACTGATGGCTCAAAGACAGACCAGGGTGTTGGGTGTGCTTTTGTACTTGGCAACGTCTCTTTTAAATATCGTCTTCCTGAGTGGAGTTCCATTTTTACAGCTGAGCTGTATGCATTATACCAAGCCACACAATACGTCCGGCGAAACTCGCTCAGTAAGACTGTCATTTGCTCGGACTCTATGAGTGCTTTGTTGAGCCTTCGCATGCTATATCCGGCCCATCCCCTGGTACAAAGCATCCGCAATTGCCTTACTTCTCTTTCAACGAGCGGAACTACGGTGACGTTTCTGTGGGTCCCTGGCCATGTGGGAGTGTTGGGGAATGAGGCTGCGGATACGGCTGCCAAGAAAGCAGTTCTCCTTCCTCGGCTATCTACCTTTTCCACCAGCTCTGATGACCTTCGCGCTGGTATCTCCCAGCGTATTATCTCCCGTTGGTATCTACATTGGTCATCCCTGTCAGGGAACAAATTGCGAGCCATTAAACCTGTGCCTGATCTCTGGTCAACGTCATCTCGACCCTCCCGCCGAGAGGAGATTGTTCTGGCCCGGCTTCGTATTGGCCACTGCCGTTATAGCCACCAGCATTTATTACGTGGTGGTCCTGCTCCCTTATGTGAGCACTGTGATGCACCTTTTACTGTGAACCATCTTTTAGTGCAATGTCCGTTTTTTAACCGTCTCCGTCATGATCTGTGTTTCCCACTTGAAATGTCTGACATTTTAGCTGATGACCCGCAATCGGTTAACAGAGTTTTACTTCTTATACATCGTGCATATATGGCGAAAGCCATTTAATTTCTAACCCCGGTTCTTTTTTACTATGGGCAGTGTTGGGCGCTAATGACCACAGCAGTTGTGCGCCCTAAAACCACAAAAAAAAAAAAAAAAAAAAAAAAAAAAAAAAAAAAGAGAGAGAGAGAGAGAGACCTGTGTCAAGTTCACTGTACTTGAACCTATGGGTGGACGCCTTTTGCAAGGTTTATTGTATGTTTGCTAAAGTTTAGTGGGTGCGTACATTCAGCCTTTGCCAAGGGTTTGTACAAGTTCTTTAGTTATTATGCTCACGTCAAGTAAATTCTCGGTGTCCGCTCTGACTCTGATTCCCTCTTGTCGGTGATCCTAAGTGTGGGCAGTTCGTATTTTCTCTGAATTTATTAATTCACTTATTTAATAATTTATTGATTGATTTTTTAACTTGTGCTTGGTACTAGCGATGTTATTGGTTTCCTTTGGAGTAAGTCTCTGCTGGGTGATCGAACTGCACATGCACCTATTAAGATTAACTGCTCATTAATTTATATTGGAGTTATAAAGCTTGAGATGTTGCACCCATGTGACCTATACGCCTTTGGTTCAATTAACCTTATATATTTAAGTTTCCTTATTACAGGGGTGTAAGTTCGCGTGTATAGTTATGTTGTTCTGTTTAAATTTGTGCTTAAGGAGGGGACCAGTCACCCTAGAATTGTTTCAAGAATTTTAACTTGTAACTTATTTATTGATGGTTTCTGTATTTTATAGCCGGCCGCGGTGGCCGAGAGGACTGAGGCGCTTCAGTCACGGTCTGCACGGCCACTACGGTCGGGGGTTCGAATCCCCCCTCGGGCATGGATATTTGTAGCGTCCTTAGTTGTAGCTAGTTCACAAGTAGTTTGTAAGTTTAGGGACTGATGACCCCGTAGTCAAGTCCCTTAAGCTTAACAAACATTTGAACATTTTGTATTTTATAAGGAAAGTTTTATTACAATTTCACTTAATATTGTCAAACGCCCAGGGACAATGCCTACTATTAATGATTTGGAGTAATTTAAGGTGCATGAATGTATTATAAGTGTAATAAATGTGGTTATGGTTCCACACATCGAATCATGTGCCAGCTTCAAAGGTCCCCCCCCCCTTTCAAAATGTTCAAATGTTTGTTAAACGTAAGGGACTTAACTGCGGGATCATCAGTCCCTAAACTTACAAACTATTTATGAACTACCTTATACTAAAGACGACACAAACATCCATGCCCAAGGGGGGATTCGGAACCCCGACCGTAGTGGCCGTGCAGACTGTAACTGGCGAGCCGCAGATCACTCGGCCACCGTGGCCGGCCCCGCCACTTCCTTATCCTCTTTAGTGACGTAAGCTTTGCTGTTGTCCGCATCAACGTCCATTGTCAGTGTCTCCAGTGATTCATTGTGTTGTAATTAGTGTGTCTGCTGCACACACGTCACCCTATATCTTAATCAGTCTCCACGTGTTTCTTTTTGTGTCCAGTGTTCGATTTTCTCACCGGGTTATTGCACAAATATATATGAGTATTTTTAACAAAAAACAGGGCATTATTAAGACATACCTGTACCATAATGAAAGTCAAGCCACATGAAGCATATTGTAAACAAACATTCTCCACACCTTGGCCTAAACAACCAGCTGTCAAATGAGAAATTAACTTTATGCTGTGATGTAACGTAATAGAACCTCCCATGTTTCAGTACTCTAGTGCCCTGTCTCACTTTCACATCACATGGATCCATTCATCTTGTGCTTGATCCATGTGCCATTAACCTAATTATCATCCCCGTTAGAACCAGTAGCCCAGATGGAGCAACAACACCAAAAGTTCTACAGAGTCAAGTAACTGTACAGTTTTGATCTTCGAGCTGCATACTGGGACGTTATTGTAATAGAAGTTTTGTGTGCCAGCCTCGTCGCCGCTTTTGTGTCTCGTTTCCGTCGTAGGTGTCGGTGGCCGAGTAGGAAGACCGACACAGGAATAAAGGTAGCACGCTTGTGCAGGTAAGGAAGGGAGCAGCCAGTGGGACAGCAGAAATTAGAAACACTAGAGTAAATTAGAACGAGATATATATTGCACAGAATTTATACAATACTTAACTTTTACATAGTTCAGTACGGCAGAGTGCTGATACATAGTTGAGCTAGAGGCCTGCCTAGTGCCTATCCGATAGCAAAGTCTTCGCTGGTGCCTATCTGATTCCGAAGTGTTAACTGGTTCCTATCTCAGTCCCAAGTGAACGATGTCGTTCAGTGGTGGCCACGAGCGAAGTCGCAGCAGAGGGCGCTCGTGGCTGACGTCGTAAGAACGCCGCGCCGTGCGTGCATGGCGGCGCGCGGCGAAAGTAGGTGGCGCGCACTGTGGACTTGTGCGACACCACAAGAAGAGTTCTGTAAATATACTGCCTTCATCTTTTCAGGTCGCTTGTAAAATGTAAGGTACCACCTTTTCGGCTGAAATGTAAGCTGTGGTGTCTTTATTACAGCCATTGACATTGTACTTTGGACCAGAACTGCTTGACAGTATTACAGTCTAAGTTCATAACATCCTACTTGGGAGGAACACCAAATTCTGCTTAAAAAGATGTTAGACAATTTCCTGTAATCCAGAGCAACAGTCAATTTAAAAAAAAATCTAAGTTCGTAAATTAAGAAATTAAAATTTCTTGGACATGTCTCATTCACAGACATACTTGATCCAGAAAAAATTAAAGTAGTGCGGATTGCGCTTATTTTTCAGACGTTTTGTACTACATCAATTACTCAATAGTTTCGCTCTTCTTTCACTTTTTCGTAAAAATACCCCCATGGAATTGGACAGAACAGTGACAGCAAGATTTCATAAAAATTAAGCAAGCTTTGGTTAATGCAGACATTCAAAACCACCTGTCATATCACAGGATTTCTGTATTGCTACCGATGCCTCAAACTCTGGTCTTGGAGCTTGTCTTTTTCAAAATTCAAACAACTTGGATTCACAGTCATTAAAAGCCATGAGTTTTGCTTGTTACACTCTCACTAAATGTGAACGACGGTATTATACTAGCGAGTTTGAACTCTTTGGAATCGTGTTGGGTTTTGCACAAAGACTGGCTAGATGGGCTCTGATGATTCAAGAGTATGATTCTGAAATTACACACATACAGGTTCAGATAACGTCATACCAGACACTCTTTCCGGGCTTCCCCAAGGTTTACCAGAATTTGAGGACTATGAGTCAATTTCATTTAAAATCAAGTTAATGAAAGACACCGAATTTAAACAGTATTATATCGATATGTGCAATAACACGCAGGAACTGCAAAAAGCAGATGACAGGTGGAGCAAGATTATTACACGTGTTACAGAAAAATCGGAAGCATCTCTAAATCAATACTACAAAATACACCAAGGGATATTTTTCTTTCTCAGGCATGTACAACCATAACTTTGCTGTGTTTGCATACCCTCATTCCATGAAAAGCCCTCTAATTTGGCATGCACACATAGTCTGGGGACACTTTGGTTCGCTGAAGTCCCTCCACAAGCTCAATCAGTATTGTTGTTTTTCTAATATGTCAAAAAAATCATCACACCATAAAGTACGGTTTAATCTGTTAAAAGAGCAAGCCTAACAATTAGTCCAGCAAAATGCAACTCCATTCTATTTTACCAGATCAAACTCTTCAGCAAATTTCTATCAATAGAGCTGACACTCTTCCGGTTGGATACAGAGGCTTTAAATATATCCTTGGCGTCTATGATGTATTTTCTAAATTTGTAAAGTTGTATGCATTAAGAACAGTGACTGCGAAATCAGTAATTCGTCGCCTGGAGTGCCATTTTTTTCCTCTTTTGTTGGTAAATCGTTTTGTCCAACAATGCAAAAACTTTAACGTGCCATGCGTGGTAAGATTTCGTACATGATCACAAGCACATTCCCATTTCACAGTATACCCCCTCTGCCAGCTCCATAGAACGCATATTCCGTGGATTGAACATTTCGTCAGAACCTATACTTTCAACAAGCAAACACATTGGGTGGAGTGTTTGAACTTATTTTAACAAGTGGTAACCTGCTCCTGTTTTCCACACCGTACTCACCAACTGATCTAGTTCTACAGAGCAAATATCTAATGAATGGATAAATCCGGTAATAAAATTCCCACAAGGAGAAATAGCACTAGGGGAAATGTAAATGAAATTTTAATAGTTTTGACTGATGCAGCATTGAAAAGAAAAACATTTTTTTTGACAAGCGGATGAAGAGACACATTCAATGTCAGGTACTTAGTACTGTTTAAAGATCATCCTAAGTCATCGGTAATTTAATAAAACACTATAAGAAGAGGCAACATCTTTTTTCTTGGCCCTTTAGAATTGTGCAGGTACCTCACGAAAGAAACTATTTCCTTTCCACACTACATACAGCAAGAGTACAAGTTTTATATCCGCACAAGGATTTAAAAAAAAATTCATACCAAGATTTTAAACTGATCTGTGAACTCAGAAATGTTACACCGTGCATCTCTATATATAAAAGGAAGTGTCCCGATTGATTGACTGACTGACTGACTGACTCATCATCGCCCAACCCAAACAACTGAAGACAGAAAGTTGAAATTTGTGGAGGGTGTTGATCTTACTCTGTAGGCGTCATTTAAGAAGCGATTTTTCGATATTCCGTCCGTAAGGGGGTGAAATAGGGGATGAAACGTTTTTTGAACATACGTAGCTATTTAGGCAACTTTGTAGCTAGAACTACAAAATTTCGGATTTTAATTCAGGGTTCGAATTTAAAACACACGTGTTTCGGCTATTTTTGAAATTCAATAAATAAGGGGGTAAAATAGGTGACGCAAAAAATTGATTTTCAAAAATATGTTGCTGTTAACTCAAATTTTAAGCTACAACTACGAAACTTCGGATATGGAATCTTGGTCAGGATTAAAAATCCATGATTTTTAGTAATTCTGGAAATTCAACAAGTAAGAGGGTTAAATAGAGGATCAAAAATTATTTTTGAAAACACGTTGCTATTGATACAATTTTCAAGCAAGAGCTGCAAAAATTGATATGGACTCTTGATCAGGATTAAAAAGACACGAGTTCGGTATTTTTGGAAATTCAAAAACTAAGGGGGTAAAAGAGGGGATCAAAAATTATTTTCGAAAAAACTTTGTTGTCAAGACAATTTTGAAGCTATAGCTGCAAAATTTGGTATTTGTATTGTTCGTTAGAATTAAAAAAAATATGTTTCGGTATTTTTCGAAATTCGACTATCAAGAGGTTTAAATTGGAGAGGGGGTGTTTTTCGGAAATATGTTGCTATTTAGGCAATTTTGAAGTTAGAACTATAAATTTTCGGATTTAGATTCGGGGTTCAAATTTAAAAGACACGTGTTTCGGTATTTTTGGAAATTCGACCAATAAGGGAGTGAAATACGAGATGCAAAAATTGATTTTCAAAAATATGGTTCTGTTAACTCAAATTTCAAGCTATAACTACGAAACTTAAGATATGGATTCTTCATCAGGATTAAAAAGAAACAACTGTTGCAGATCAACCAGCCTACGCATGCGAAGCAGCTGGTGTTCAGCTAGTAGGAAGTAAGTGCTGCACACAACAGCACTTACGGGAGTATAACGGAACTCATTTTTGCAATAGTAAGTGAAAAATCAGTAGTGTCAGCTGACTGTACAACTGTTGCCATATGGAACAAACTGATAAGTATGCAGGCTTGTCAAACTATCTATATACTTAACATGAAATATTTAGAATGGGAACTAACTATTATTATTATTACTATTATTATAAGAGAATATTTATGAAGGGTAAATGTGATTTGTTTTGATACATAGTTAGGAATTACATGCTATTATTACAGGGTGGAGCACACAAACAGACCTCATTTTCACTTTGTTCCCACTTTAGCTAGGATGAGTCATGGTTAGGAGGATATTTATATTTTTTTGCAAGTGACAGTGATGAAGATATATTTATATTTTTATTGCCTGATAGCTCTTGATACAAATCTTACAGCCAGTGACACACAAACCGAAACACAGACAACTTCTTCCGGGAAGAGATATTATCTGCATTATAAAACATGCAGTGCACAGCCTCCATGAGGATAATGCAGAACAAATAAGTGCCCCACACTTTGCGTTGGACTCAGCCACTGCGGGATCTCTTCTGCGAAGAGAGTAGCTATCCGCTCCCTTAGGAATGATTTAGAGCATATGCCATTTCAGATATGGACAGTTTATAATCGTAACTGGAATATCTGATAACCGTTTTGAAGAAAAATTGTTATTCTGAAAAACAGACTCGCCTTGCTATGAAGTTTGTACCATCTCCAGATATGCGTGAAGAGGAGTAGCCTTCATTCTTTATGCGGGGGGAGTTTCTTTCAAAATCGGATGACTTTAAAAAAGTTTTAACATCAGGACTACTTTCCACCTTCTAAGATTAGGGCACTGCTTGGCTCCGTCAATGATGATCTGGGACTCAGTAAACCCGGTGTTTACAAAATACCGTGTTTGTGAGACAAGGCAAACATCAGCTGTTAAATTCGCACACTGCAAAACAGATGCGTGGAAAATTGCCGCCAGACGAGACTACTATAGCCGGAAAATCGGCGGTAGCACAATACTGTTTAACACACAAGATTATGACGAGACCCAGAAGTAGCGAGTACCTCGTGTGTTAGGAACAGTGTTTACAGAGACACTATTGAAATCAGGTCGACGGACAATTTAATAAACAGAGACAAGGGGTTGCCTCCTAGTAGGACACGGAATCCACTTTAAAATGACATCATATTACATGAAGCTGAACTGATCTGTCGACACTCCAATGTCGAGCGTTTTGAAGATTAACATACCCGTGTAAGGTCAGGACCCATTTCACCGTCATGCATTTGTTTCTAAACCCATTCGCAAAATCCCTGTGCGCGGTATCACCAGGTTTAAGTTCTCACACTACTGTTAGTTTATACAGCCTTAGACCAAGTAACTTAGTAGCTCGCCACGAGAAATTTGTGTTTGCTGTGGAGGACGTGTAAGATACTTTTTAGGGGAATTTTTCAGGCGGCAAGCAATATCATCAAGCTGAGGTTCTGAGAACACTGTACGTCGTCATTTACGCTCCTTGTCACAAACACTTTCCGTTTCAAGAAATTTATTCACTAATTTGTGAATTGCATCAGAACTCTGAATTCTAACATCTGGAAATTTCTTTTCAAACTGTCTCCGAACAATACGAGCTGTTCTGTATGGACATACGAATCGTAAATCAACACTCGTGTCACGGAATAATTAGGTCTTGCCATCGTTGTGTTCGCAGCAGGCTTGCGGTGTTCTACCAGAAAAAAATCCCCCATACCTGCTTTAAATATCCCTCTAGCCTGTCAAAATGCCCTACGTTATGACTTGAGCATCGACTACGAGCCTTCTAATCTAATTGATTCAATTGGTTGTTTATTATTAATAATTAGGGTTACCAGATGTCAGTATTCAGAAAAGAGGACATTTATAGATTATAAAAACACTGCAAAAGCTCCTAGGGATTTTGTGTCTTCGTGCACCAAACTGCGCCTGATTTTTAAAACAGTAATAATAAAAAAATAAGGACTTATTGACTTTGGTATAACAGTAAATTAAGGACACTTCTTTATTTCTCTCTCTTTTTAAAAATATGAATAGGCAAAAGTCGAAGTAAGGAGAGGGGGGAAAGGGGAGGGGAGGTTGCAGCTCTATAACTTAAAAAAGAGAACATTTCCCCATTTTGTTAAAAATTGTTCACCATTCTGGTCTTCTTCCCTCTCTTCATGTGTTAGAAGACGTGCTACTTCTTTGGGCTGTTCATGCTTCTTGTTCATATTTTCATTAAATAGTGACAGCATTTCTAGAGGAACAGGATAATCACAACACTTTTTTTCATGGCGCGCATATCTAATTTTATACGCACAAGAGACGCGACTGTTTGTGCATGTAATCAGTTTCTGTTTTTATGTTCTTCACTAAGGAAAAAATACGTTATACAGAAGCATTGGAATGGGGTAATGACAAGCAAATCCAATAGTTTTAAACTGAAGTTCCGAATTCAAGTGCACACATTCTTCAATGTTTGTCCAAAATGCAACGATTTCCAGTCCATGGTGTACAGCAATCAGCATGGTGTACAGAAATTTTAAGAGAATCCTGAAAGGATGTCTGCATTGACTGGAAATCATTTTATTTGAACCTGCCTTGTCCGACTGCAAATGCGACGATTGATTATTTCAGAAGCTGTAAATTTTCATCACTTGAAATTAATCAGGTAGTCGTTTCCATTCGCCTTCTGTCCTCTCCAGGTCCACTTTAGACTGGAATATTTTGACGATATCTTTTATCTTAAAGTTTGACCTGACAACAGAACGATTTATGTTAGGGGCATTAGAAGGTTCCAAGAAAACCAAATTACGGAAAATATCCTGTTGTAATGGCAACATTTTAAGAGAATCCTGAAATAATGTTTGCAATAACTGCAGGCATCTAATCCTGAAAGCTTCAATATCTTGAGGGGAAGAAGAAGAAAAATGTCTCAATTTGCTAAGAGTTTCTTCACCACCTGCTCCAATATTAATTTCACTAAGAGGCAGAAGAGTAAAAAAATGTGTGATATTGTATTTAAACAATTTTCCTTCTACAAGCAAATTTACCTTTAGAAAATTAGAGCCCAATCATCTTAAAAACATATCGCATTCTTCGTCAGGTGAAGGAATCAGTATTTCTTAAGACTGAAAAAGCTTGTTCAAAGTATTGGCATTTGGTAAGACAAAATTTAAGAATTACAAATAAGCTTTGCAGATGAATTTTTGTTCTCGACTTTGGCCTCAGTAAATAAAGTGAATAAAACTGACCACTGATTTTAGATTCTAGAAAAGCAGTTTCCCATAGCTGACCATCTTGTTTTTGAAGGATTAATCATTTTTAACGACTGAAGATCCTCGAGAATGTTTTGTCTCCTTGGACTGTGAGAGAAATATGAAAAAAATCATATGCAAAAGAGACTCGATATTTTTAGGAAGGACCTCAGAAGCTGCACTCGCAATCACATGCAAGAAATGACAAATGCATCCGAAAATTAGAATTTCCTCATCCTGTGCAAGCCGAGACATAAAAGAATTGCGTTTTGCTAATTTAACATTTGCATTGTCGCTGCAGTACCCCACAAAGGTATTCAAGGATAAGCCATATTTACACAGGCAGTGCCTGAATATAGAAAATAAGTTTTCAGCATTTGCATCTTTAATTTTCACATAATCTAACAAATGAATATTTATAACTGAGTCATGCTTCTTGTGAGAATGCATAAATGTTTTTCATTTCCTATATCAGTACTTTCATCTATAGGTATTGAGAAGTACTTTCCCCATAAGGCGTTGGAATGTTTTTCTTCTACAGCCTTATTTATAACATTAGTCACAGGACATGTAACTTTGTCTCTTTTCAGTGCTACGTTTCGTACTATAGAGGAGTCCGGAAAAGCGACACAATTAAGTTCAGCGATATGTTCCATTGAATTGAAGCTCCTATCATACTCCACGACATCAAATACAATCCTGAGTTCAGCTGTTTTTATACTATTTTGCTCCCCCATTGACATTTTTGTAAACAGAGAACTAATGCTAGGGACATTTTTCACTTCCAGTGCATTTTTCTCGTGAGTTAGAGTTGCAGCGTGTCTACTATTTCGCTTTTCCCTGCAGTTAAGTCCTTTTGGCAACACAAACATCTGGCCTTATATGGATCTTTAGTTTCGGAGAGCCACCCTTTAAAATTTGGATCTACGCCACGATTTTTCTTCTTTTTTAAGTTCGCCTCTAATATCCCTCTTATTTTTGGTGTTGATGACCCTGACTGGTCACCTGCCATGTTGACACTGCTCATAAATACAGTACCTATTAAACAACAAAATCACCTTGTAACTGGACATATTTCACGACACACTAAACCACTTAGTGTTCACTCTCTGAGTCTGTCTGCAGCTGCGTAACGGTGGGACAACAATAATGTCAATAATGGTCACGATGACACCACTGCAGCTGCGATCTGTTCATTAACCGCCAACAATTAATTATTGCCGCAGGGGAGGGGATTAAAAATGAAGTTTTGGTGCTAGTACACAGTGACGTATAAATTTCAGACTAGCAAACGCGATTCCTTGTGACTTAATACAGTATGGTAGGTGTTACAATCACATCTTTAGAATAATTTTTATTAGTAAAGCCTTCTCCAAGCAATATGTGAAAATTTAAACTACGGCCGACAACCATCGATAAACTTTGAATACAATTTATGCAATGAACAAACAGACTGCTTATGTGGATTTAAACAATAAATTAATTATGCTACGGCAGTTCCAATAGAACTGTCACCATTGAGAGTGTGTGTGAAGTTTGTGTGTGTTCTGCCTACTATTTTTCGTGGCTGTGTGTACGCCTGTTATTATTTTTATCATAATTTAATTATGCATTATCAATTGTGTTTGTAATTATAAATTTGACATTACTTGCAAAGAATTTACTTGAGGGTCACCACCATGTTTCTAAATAAAAAGTTCAAAATCCAGAGAGGGCAAAAGTAGCAATATATTTAACATTTTTACAAAAAATTATATCTGTGACGCTCGTCGCTTGCATATCCGTTCTCTCTTCAGTGCATACCTCTGTCTAGTTTTGTTCCCGATGGTCAATCTTTTTCTCCGACGTGGAGAGAGAGCGGAAGCATATTTACACATGTATTGCCAGTGATAATGAACGGAGGTCGCCTATCGTACTTTGTAATTATGTGTACGTTTGACCTGTTATTACTTTTATTGTAAATCCCACAGTTTTATTTCAAATACTTTTTATTTCAAAATGCCCTCTCTTATTCCCACTTAAATTTGTTCGTTGTTTTCAGCAAACCACAGACTTAACGTAAAATGATGCTTACCTACCATTACGGTTCGCTTCGCAATGTCTTTCTAGTGTACCTAAATTTATTTCAACGTTCTATTCTTATGAATCAGAACTTGCAGTCAATGTTTAGTTCCTACACAGTCCGAAATTCTATATTTTATTCGCTTATTGTGGCAATCTTTCAACCCAGACGTGAAACTTAATTTTTTGAGGCATAAGATAACCAAACATCTACCTATGGTAGAAAGTTGATTATCAATAGCAAGCGAATAATTACACCTCATCATGATTTCTTATGACAAATCCAGGTAACTTTTCACCAAATTTCTTTGTAGTGGTATTTTCGGGTGTCAACTTTAAAAATAACTCCTGATATTTTTTGATGCCTTGCTCTGTCCTGACTTATCACATTTAAAAATTTATCCCTCAGCTATTATAAAGAGCATTCAATTTTATATGCGGTATTTAATTCAAATTTATACCGACAATGCCAAATGAAAGAAAGTATGAGTCTCATTATAATTTTAAATCCAAACACCTAGGGAGGTAATAACCGCCATGAGTAAATATTGTGAGTTACAGTCTACTGGACAATGTATTCCTACATGTTGTACTGTACATTAGAATATCACTATAGTAGTTTAACCATTACAACAGCTGTTTTACAACTGGATTTTAAGAAGTAGCAATCTTGTGCTGTTGTAATGGTTTGATTATTATTGGTTTCAGGCACTTAGTGCAGTTGTTCTGACCCCAAGTCAAACTTGGTGTTCGGATTTAACATATTGGGACACTAATATAATCCCCATAAGGGAATCAAGTGACAGAAAATGCTAATAATGAAACCATTTCAGCTGCCGCTGGTTGATGCTTCTTTAAAAACCTATGACATTTGATTTAATTTTGGAGAAGGTTATATATTCTGTTAGGCAAGGAAATGTGAAGGGTGCAACATGACTAAATCTCTAAAAAAATTTTCCCTTTTGCAGGTGATGCCAGCTACTGAGTCTACCAACTCGCTGCCAGAAATCACCAAAAAACTTTTGTTGGCCATAAAACCATTCCACATCACATGCAAACTTTTTGGTCTGATGCCATTCACAATTGACACGAATACTGGATCAGTGAAGAAACTGAGGTCAGATTTGGTTACTGTGGTCCTTGCCAGTATATTACAGCTGATTTCTGTATGCCTTCTGGTGTACTTTCATTCCAGATTGTTACATACTACGGTTGACCTTATCTCTTTTTTCACTGAAGTGAGTTTGTGTGCACTGAGCTTCTGTTCGATTATAATGGACGTCTTATGGCACACAGAGAAGTACGAAAAGATTATTAAACTGATAGTCTCATGTGACAGAGTTCTAACTACCCATATTGGCCCTGTGAATTCACATGATGGAATTATCATAAAACTGCAGTTTTTAATCTTAATTTCTTACGTTTCTTCATTGTTCACATTACATTTTATGATAAGTAAAACGGAGGACCACCATTTGGGTATGATATGTATGGTTGGTGGCTTCATCTCTGTCGCATTATGCCTTCTGAGATTTTCAAATTTACAATTTGTAATAAGGTACAGAGTTTCGCTTCTGAATGTTTGTGTACACGAAATGAGAAGCAACATGATTGCGCCATATTTCAGTGAAGTTTATGTAAATAACCAATATCCAGGAAGTGGTAGTCTACAATTTCAGCAGAGAGTGCTTCGGCAGAGATCGGGCCTCGTGCGATCTCTCACACGAGTGTATGTGGAACTTTGTGAATTGTCAGAATTGAGTGCCTCCGTGCATGATGTTTATCTAATATTGCTCTGCATAGGATTTACACTAAGTGCTATAATTCAGATTTATTTCCTGATAACGAAATTACCGTTCTTGGGTGCTACTAACATTAACACCTGGCAAGGGAAGCTGAGTATTTTTCTGATGTTAGTGTACCTGCTGCTGCTCGTCACGCCCGCTCACTGTGTGGAGGCAGAAGCGCGGTGCACGCGGCGGCTGTGCTGTCAGCTGCTGCTGGGTGGGCGGTGCGTGGGCGGCGCCGCCCACCGCGAGCTGCGGCTGCTGTGCCGGCAGGTGGCCTCCCGGCGCCCCGCGGCGAACCTGCTGGGCGTGCTCACCCTGCGGCTCAGCCTCGTCACTTGCTTCGTCTCGGTCGTGACCACCTACACTGCGCTGTTCCTCACCTTCTGGCCCTCAGGTACAGTGACTCAGGCATTCTGTTGCCCCAAGTACGAGGGTAAGTAGCAGGGGCGGCTCCTGAATAGGTTTGCAGGTTTGCGCTACCTCCAGGAATAATAATAATATTGTTAACCCTCCGTCGGGCGCACCTCCAGATGAAACAAAATCAGGCGCACCCGGCCTGAGAGGCCACCCACATATTTTGTAGACTAGCACCGCCATCTTCAATCAAATTCAAAATGCGTGTTGGCTAGTTTTGAAGAGGATCTAAAGGAAGGAATTACAGCAAACTTAAAGCATAATAATGGATTTATTGAACACAATACACCTTAAACTAAAGTAACCAAAATTACCAATTTCCCACAAAGAGCATTATAAATTGGTCGAACAGACATCCATAAGTTATTTTTAAAGAACATTAGGCAGTCTATTCTAACATGCAATCATCTTTTCTCGCCACATTTGCAGCCAAAAACCGACGCTATAGCTCCCAAATCAACAACTGAAACACAGGTATGTCACAGAACGTATACATCGCTCAAGCAGATTGGTTGATGACAAGCTGAACATTCGTGATTCTTCATCCTCCTAACTCTTGTTTCAGCCACGCATGGTCGACGTTTTAGCCATTTTGGAGGTAATGTGGGAGAACTTTCCCGTTCCTTGTGGGGTGAAAATTTTTTCAGTCGAATTTGCAGCCGAATCGACATTCCACATATATTCATAGCATACACAAGCTAAATTGTCCAGTTAGAAGTTGATGACACAAGGTTTTACAATTGGTGGCGTCATTTGTAGTAATATCTTTTACACTGGATGTTGTGTAATAATGATGTGACTCTTCACACTATGAATAGTAGAAGGTCTCTACATAGACTACTTCGTCATCTTATCGTTTCCAAAATAAAAACTCCTCACATATTTTCTTCTCTTCTTCATATTCCCGAGCTGTTCTCTAAACTTCCTGTTCAGTTGCTGAGTCCTCCTTGCCTTCTCCTATCTCATCCTGAGAGTGGGTGTCTCTCTCATCGACTAAATCTTTGAGCGCGGCTGGATCTTCAGCAGTTTCGTCCTCGAGGAGGCTCATTATTTCCACAAGTTCATTGGCTTACAGGCATAATATACTTTTCTGGATATTTCAGCAGAAAATATGGATGTGATAACGTAGGAAAAGAAAGGAAAACTGAAATTAGAACTCGATCAGGCGCACTCAGTCTGAAGGGCCAGGGTCGTCAAAGTCTTCTTTTTTCCGGAAGGTAACGGTGAAAATCACAAAGGACAGACTTAGTTTGATTGAAACGAAGTAATAAAATAAAAATATCTTGAAAAATCTCACCTTAAAAACTGTAACGTAATCGGGCGCAGACGGCCTGTGAGGCCCAAGGAGTTCCCCGTGATCCGCGTGGAAATCGACGGCAGCCTGCGGATCGGCACTGTGTGAGGTTCCTGAAGTTACGCGAGTAAACGGAGAGGCGGGCCGCTGGTCCACCACTGTTAAGCACGGGAATCAAAAAAGTGTTTTGCTGGCCTGTGAGGCCGACTGCGCCCGACGGAGGGTTAAACTCCGTTTGCTGTTCAGAAATTCTATGCAGGGGGAGAAATAGCGCTCCATTTATCTCTTTTGAAACGCCCGGGCTGCTACGCACCGACCACTCCCGAGTGGACCGAACTTCGCCGACAGCGGCTGGGTTTGCAGCCGGCCTGCAAACGCCGAATAGTGTGTCTCAGGGGGTGTGCGGGGTGCGGGGGCAACGCTTGGCAACAGTGTTCCCCTATAGGCGCCTTGAGTGTATACATATCGCGGCCGAGCCATCCTGTCAGCCGCAGAAATAGACCGAACTCTCCCGAACACAACCGGAGTCGTCCGCCTTTCGAACGAAGCGGGCTTTTCGCGCCTTCTTCACCAATTCATGTGTAGCTGCAAACGAAGTAACTGTGCGTTGCGTCCGTTGTTTAGCGTGTTTTATAGTAAGTTTTGAGGCTCAAGTGAACAGGTGAAATAATGAAGCACGTAATTTCCTTGCTTTCTGAGCGCTTCCATTTACGCAAGTTTGAATAGAAATTAGAAATCAAGAGGCTAGGTAGACCGATTATTAGTTTGACAATTTCAAAGACAGTTAAAACGAAAAGTCGTCAATTCAACATAAAATTTGACTCGGAACTATACAGAAAGTATTAATGTGTGGCTGCGACGTGAAAACGCCTTATTTCGTTTTCCTTGCTTATTATTTGGAGGAGAGTTTCCTGGACTAAACAAGGAGTCATTGACATTCAACACCTTCACGATAAAATAAGGAAACACGAACTTTCTTCGGTCCATGTCAATAATGTTATGAATCTGACAAGCCTAGGCAATTTAAATAGAGCCACTTGATTACTCAGGGATACAGAAAGTCCGTGCCATTACACTAGCAAAAGATTACAGATAATAGGTACATACTAAATGTAATAATTAATTGTATTCGTTCCTGTGGTTCTTCGGAACATCAGAGGACACGATGAGACCGAATCATCTTCCAATCCTGACGTTTTTCGCCTTGATTAATTTTAGTGCAGAATTAGATTCATTTTTAAGTCGCATTTGGAAAAGTACCACAGTTTGTAAAGGTACTTCAAAACGATCCAGAATGAACTCCTCTGATGCATGCTTCAAGGGTGCCAAGAGGAAATCAGGAACGAAATGAAGGGCGCCGAGTTTCTGGTTGTAATAGCTGATGGCACCAGCTATTTAGTCTGTGTTTTCCAGATGGTTATAGTATATAGGTGCATTATTAATGGAAGACCAGTTGAAAGATTTTGGGATTTTATAGCACATTTAGAGACTTTGCAGCTTTTTATTCATCTACATCTATGATATCTTGGCTCAACAGCATTTTGATTCCGAATGCATTGAGCTGCCATTCTAGAGAGGTGGCAACTGGTGAAAAAAGTGCACTACCATCTTTTCTGGTCACCAGCCGCCACTGGTAAGTAGGGATGGGAAAAACCGACCGGTTAAAACCGATACCGATAGTTTAGTTTAGAATAACCAGTTTTTTCGGTATTTATCAGATTAAAAAAAACCGATACGACTACTTCCTGTAGTAGTGGTTCAAAATATGTTGCTTGTAAATAATTAAAAAAAAAAAAAACAAACAAACTAGTAGACCCTTATATTTAGGGCTATTTCTAAAATTTCCACTGCTGTGAAATATTAGGTCATCGCAGAAACTAAGAAAAGCGATCAGTGATAATTTAAGAACAGTCCCAGCAGTCAGAAATACGCAACAAAACCGAGGCAAAAGAGCTTACGGACTGGTGCAGCTATTGAGGCATCGATGCACCTGTTGCCGTGTGGCGTGGCCTATTAGACGACGCGCGTGCACCGGCAGTGTACAAGACTTGCCTCCGTCTGGTCATGCGGCAGTTCCTTGCTGTCGTCGCCAGACATTGGTTCTGTCTTAAACGGCACCATCCCGAATGTGGAAGTACGGGAGCTGTGAGGTACAATGCTCCATTTGCTTTAAAAAGCTGAAAGCGGGTGGAGGTACTACAAACATGCTGTGTCATTTAAGGATAAAGCATTCAAAATGTTTCTTGGAAGAGAAGGTAAATTCGAATAGTGGCCGTGCAGACCGTGACTGGAGCGCCTTAGTCTCCTCGGCCACCGCGGCCGGCTTGCCCCAAGTCCTGTAGTAGTGGTTCAAAATATGTTGATTGTAAATAATTTAAAAAAAAAACTAGTAGACCCTTATATTTAGGGCCATTTCTAAAATTTCCACTGCTGTGAAATATTAGGTCATCGCAGAAACTAAGAAAAGCGATCAGTGATAATTTAAGCACAGTCCCAGCAGTCAGAAATACGCAACAAAACCGAGGCAAAAGAGCTTACGGACTGGTGCAGCTATTGAGGCATCGATGCACCTGTTGCCGTGTGGCGTGGCCTATTAGACGACGCGCGTGCACCGGCAGTGTACAAGACTTGCCTCCGTCTGGTCATGCGGCAGTTCCTTGCTGTCGTCGCCAGACATAGGTTCTGTCTTAAACGGTACCATCCCGAGTGTGGAAGTACGGGAGCTGTGAGGTACAATGCTCCATTTGCTTTAAAAAACTAAAAGCGGGTGGAGGTACTACAAACATGCTGTGTCATTTAAGGATAAAGTATTCAAAATGTTTCTTGGAAGAGAAGGTAAATTCGATTCATATACCTATTATGTAAGCTTGGAATAATAACTTTTAATGTAATGTATTATCATACTGTTATGCTAACAAGTTTTATTAATGTGATTCCTAGAAAGCGATGGGCTTTTTTAATAACCAATGTGGGTTTAGGTAACATTGATCATGTGGTGCCTCACGTGGTAGCCGTGCGGTCTGAGGCTCCACGTCACGGACTGTGCGACTGCTCCAATCGGAGGTTCGAGTCCTCCCTCCTCCCTCGGTCATGGGTGTGTATGTTGTCCTTAGCGTAAGTTAGTTTAAGTTAGATTAAGTAGTTTTAAGTGTAGGGACAGATGACCTAAGCAGTTAGGTCTCATAAGAACTCACACCCATTTGAACTTTCTTTGATCATGTGGTACACAGCTTTCCTAGTCCAGTTTGCGTAAATTTACACTGACAACAATCATACTGTTAGTCGGATCTGTGACTTTATTTTTCGAAATACTTCCGCAGCACTGATTGAAGTTCATTTACTGACTGTAACTTACACATATATTGTGTTTATAATGAGATATTCGTATGCGCTGGATCACAAGTCCAACTTACTGAGAGGTTGGCTCAATATTCGCAACTGCTGGATGGAAATATTAGGCCAGTAAATCTGTATGCTTCGTATATCGTCTTCTACGGCCTCCTGGCTAGGCTTACACACACACGAAGGCGTAATATTGGGAGGGGATCTTGTAAAATATGGAAAGACAAGTGATTTGTCGTATAACGTGAATTTACTTAAATTTTAATTGAATTTCGTAAGTTTCGGTTTCGGCCGAAACTAGAAGAACCGAAAATTCGATTACGGTGTCTGTTTCGGCCGCAAAATATGTTTCGGTCGAACTCTACTGGAAATAATAGCAATAAAAAGCCGAAAACCGGTTATCTTGAGCAGTTTTTACAGTGCGGTTAAACTGGAGATGAAAAGAACCGGTATAACCGAAAACCGGTTTTTCAGCAATAACCGCCATCCCTAAGGATAAGTCAGTTATTATCCGCAAAGTAGTTATAAAATGTTTTTTGTAATAAAATACTTAACTTACAAGAACATCATTTTTCGACATAGTCTCCTTGCTTTTCAATGCACTTCGTCCATCGCTCTACAAGCTTCCTTATGCTCTCATAAAAGAAGGTTTTCGGTTGAGCTGCGAGCCAGGAATGCACCGCTTCCTTCACTGCTTCGTCCGAGTCAAATCGACGGCCCCTTAATGCCTGTTTGAGTGGACCAAACAAGTAATAGTCAGAAGGGGCAAGATCGGGACTATATGGAGGATGATCCAGTACTTCAAATTTGAGTTTCTGGAGCGTTTCAGCAGTGTGGACAGCAGTATGCGGACGGGCATTGTCGTGCAACAACACAACACCTTCTGACAGCAATCCTCGGCGTTTGCTTCAAACTGCAGGCTTTAGCCTGTCAGTAAGCATCTCACTGTAACGTACACTGTTTATTGTTGTGCCCCTTTCACCATAATGTTCCAGTACAGGACCTCGCGCATCCCAAAAAACCGTATGCATCAGTTTTCCTGCGGACGGTTGGGTCTTGAACTTTTTCTTGCACAGCGAATTTGGATGCTTCCATTCCATACTCTGCCATTTACTCTCCGGCTCGTAATGATGGATCCTAGTTTCGTCACCAGTAATGATTCTGTCTAAGAAGTTGTCCCATTTGTTACCATAGTGATCCAAATGTTTTTTGCAGATGTCGAGGCGCGTTTGCTTATGCAACTGTGTGAGTTGTTTTGGGACCCATCTTGCACAAACTTTACGAAACTCAAGTCTGTTGTGAACAATTTCGTAGGCAGAACCATGACTAATTTGAAGACAATGAGCCACTTCATCAATAGTTAATCGTCTGTCTAAGAGAATCATTTCACGTGATCGCTGAATGGTTTCTTCATTTGTGGTGGTAAACGGTCGACGGCTCCTTCATCGTGCTTAACACTCGTGCGACCATTTCGTAATTTTTCAATCGACTCGTACACACTTCGTTGTGGCAAAACACTGCTCCCGTACTGTACTGAAAGTCTTCTATGAATTTCGGCCCCTGTTACACATTCCGCCCACAAAAAAACGTATCACTGAACGTTGCCCTTCTTTGGTGCAAAAGGACAGCACGGCAGCGACTACGAAACCAACGTAGCAGCTTGAAAATTGCAAAGATATAACAACAAATAAACAAAGCATGCGTCACCAACGTAAAACGACAGTACTACCAACATAAACAAAAATATAAGTAAATTGCGGATAATAATTGACTTACCCTCGTAGGTGCCTTAAAACCTGGCCTAGCTCAGGTATTTAAAGATTCCAGTGTTCTGATCGTCCATCTCCTCTTCCTTCCTTTATATGCCCATTATTTGCGAGTAGCTCACAAATGAGTCATTTACAATGAATATTTCAGTCCTATGAAGTGTGAAGTAACCAATCAATTTCATTGAACTGGTAATTCAAACACTCAACATATCTCAGACTTCATAGCATTCACAGAACTGACACTTGGCTTAATGACTAATTGAAGCCACTGTGAATATACGAGGCGCATCCAGAAAGTAAGTTCCGTTTGGTAATAAAATGAAATTGTACGCAGATAAAGAAGAAATTCTTATTGCACAAAATTCTACAACTCTTAAACTACTTTTCCACATTGTTTATAAAACTCTTCGTTTACATTTATACTTTTCCACATAACTGCCGAAATTTTGCAGGCATTTGTCATAGCGTGTCACCAGGTTTTGTATACCTTCTTCATAGAAATCTGCCGCCTGTGTCTTCAACCAGTTGGAAACAGTTTCTTTCAGCTGGTCGTCATTGGTGAAGTGATGACCACCAAGGAAAGACTTGAGGTGTTATCAATCGCATTAACCAGTTCTTCTGTAACCAGAGGTGTTCGCCCACTTCGTTCTTCGTCGTGCACATCAATACGCCCGCCATTGAACCGTCGGACCCATCTTCTCACCATCGAATCGCTCATCGCATTTGGTCTGTAAACATCGCAAATTTGCCGATAAGTTTCACTTGGTTTCACTTTCCTCGCATTCAGAAACCGAATCACCGACCTGATTTCACATGCGGCGGGGTTTTCCATCAACGCCGACATTTCAAACAAGCACAACAAAGCGTATGTAACAGCGATCTCCAAATGGCGCACATTCGTCTCCTTGATACACATCGTCTACAGCGCATGTGTGGAACTGCAATCGCAGCGCTGTAGCGGAGATAAATTGAAACGGAACTTACGTTCTGGACGCGCCTCGTATTTCCCATTTACGGTTGCTCCCATCAACCACTGCACCTAAGTCTATGTAGTTAGCACACAGAGTAACATTAACAACTTATTCATTTCGGCTGTGGTTCGCTCATTCACTTTTGTTTCCTTCTCCCTCTACTTCAGAGCTCTCACACAGGGATTTACACTGCAAAAAGCAATTAGAGGATCAATTGAGTTATCATACACACATACACAATACACATATGGTAAAGTATTTGATTCAGATATTGGTTACAGTTGTAATTTGTGTGTGATTCAGTACGACATTTTGCTGTATCAACTCTTTACTTGTTATATCTTGCGCCCACAGTGTTATAGATGTCGTAGATTGCCATAATTATAACTCGTTTGTCCAAAACGCTAATATATATATATATATATATTTCTTTATTTATTCACTAGATATCTTGCGGAGAAAGCGCTGTCTTAAGGTGTCTTTGGTATTCAGGAGTTTTATCTGCTTTGACTGGCTATTTATGAGGTGATCTTTTACATTTACATTTACGTATTTTAGTCAGTAAAATGGACATATAAAAGAGCGACTCATAGGTAATTAAAACAGTTAAAACCTTTGAATATCAAAGACACCTGACAACGACACTTACACCGAAAGATATCTAGTGATTAAATAAATATAACAGTGTTTTCGACAAACCAATTTTAATTATGTCAATATTTGCTTGTGTTTATGTAGAGCGAGGTACTGTGGGGCTACCATAATAGTGAAAAAGTCACTTTTGTTGCTCTCTAATGGTGTGTGATCACCTCAGGTGGCCAATAAAGTTGCATATCTGTGTGGCATGGACATTAGTAGGTTATCAGTCAGTTCTTGAGGGATATTTGGCCATTGTTTCTTGAGTGCAATATCCAGCTCTGCAACCATTGCAGGAGGTGCTGGTCTGGCTGCAGTGCATCTGCCACGTGCATCCCAGACATGGTCAATTCTGTTTAAGTCTGGTGAACAATCTGGCCACTCCATTCGTTCAAACCCCTCGGCTGCAACCTTGTTTTCCACTAGTGCAACTCTGTGGGGATGAGGGTTATCGTCCACCAGAAGGAACCCTATGGCACCAGCGTATGGCACAACAAAAGGTTGAAGGATATTGTCTGTATACCTGTGAGCAGTGAAAGTGCGATTCTGAACGACATAGAGGTCCGTACGTTCACCAATACTGACTCCTGCCTACACCATTAATCCAACACCATGATACGCTGATGTTTCCTGCACATAAGCAGAATTGTTAAGATTTCTCCAGTCTCTCCAGATGTGAGGACGACGATTGTGCGGCTGAATTTAAAATCTATACTCATCTGTGGACAGAACTCAGCGACATTCGTTATCACTCCGATCCTAATGTTCCTCTGCCCAGTTTCTGAGGGCCAAACGGAAGTAGTGCTTTTAATTACACACACACACACACACACACACACACACACACACACACCACAGACTGTGCGTAGACGCATAATTAGTAGCAAAATTATTAATTTTTTTGTTCCAAAATATTGACAAAGTATTGTTCTTCCAATTAAATAAAGAAAAATTGTTTTATGAGCAGTATTTTATACGAAATAATCAAAAGGGTAATTTTTGTTTCACTTTGTACTACTCTCCCCTATACTTCCACCTTAATCAATAATTGTTCGTTACTTTTCTTGTCGGTTTCATTATTTTATAGAATTCAAATTAAGGTCATACACTTTCATGTTGAGGCACAGATATAATTCCAAGTACATTGGTCAAAACAGTTGCAAAGCAGGACAGACACAAAGTGGCTGCAGCTGATGGAGTGTCACAAAGTGTAATTTTCAGAACCTTGACGCGATTTCAGACAACAAGAATCATTAAAAGAAGGGAAGGCCAAGGTCATCCATGGGTAACGTCAGCAAGACATGACCGTTATCTCCGGTTAACACCTCGTCAAGACAGGAGGCTGACTGCAACTCAGCTGTAACACACCCTCCAGGGAGCAACAGGACGCGTAATATCTACACAATCAGTCCAAAATCGTCTTATTAAACTAGATTACAATAATGAACATGCTCGCAATACAAATGCAATGAACCATTGGGAAACCAAGTATTTAAGAAAAAACACTACATGTACACTTGATAACAACCCCAACTTCATTCTTTTAAGGATTTAGATAGTTATCAGGAATATATATCAGCTTCTCCTGTGTACAAGTTGTCTGATCATATAAACAACACAAAGACCAATGTGACAGTCCAATAAGAAACACAGAATGGCGGATTATAAATATTTCCCGTCAGGCACTGCACATCTCAAATATCACAGCCTACTGCATAATGACATTGGGCGTAACCTGGAGGTACATAGCAAGAGCATCACCTCAGAAGCGTGAAATCCCAAAACTTGTAGTATTACCTCTGCAGAACTTGAAATTCTACAGGACCGTGTATGGTAAATTGGTATTGCATTGTCACTACAAGAACTCTTTATTTCGTTGTAAGTTAAGTAAAATCCAGTCTTCTGGTTTGATTATTCTCTACAATTAAGATGATGCAATGTGAGGCCCAGCTACTCTGTTCCTCGTGCGTTTTCGTCTTTGTATAAGTATACTCGGACTCGTAATAATTCCGGAGATTACTTTTTTTGGAAAGATCAGAGTGAATACTTATAAAGAGCATTTACTGCCCAGTAACTTTATAGACGTGTATGGTAGAATACACTCATTTATTCTTCTAATCATCATCATCATCATCATCATCATCATCATCATTAGAGACTGATTATGCCTTTCAGCGTTCAGTCTGGAGCAGAGTACCTCTAATAAAATTCCTCCATGATCCCCTATTCAATGCTAACATTGATGCCTCGTCTGATGTTATGCCTTTTACTTCAAAAACATTCTGCACCGAATCTAAGTACTTTCTTCTTGGTATACCTCCACTACTCTTACCCTCCGTTGCCGAGCTCATGAGTCTCTTAGGTAACCTTACTTCTCCCATGCGTGTAACATGACCCCACCATCTTAGTCTGTTCGCTCTAACTGCTTCATCTATGGTGTTCATTCCCAGTTTTTCTTTGATTTCCTCATTATGGACACCCTCCTGCCATTGTTCCCATCTGTTCGTACCTGCAATCATTTTTGCTACTTTCATATCTGTAACCTCTACCTTATGAATAAGGTAACCTGCCATTGTTCCCATCTGTTCGTACCTGCAATCATTTTTGCTACTTTCATATCTGTAACCTCTACCTTATGAATAAGGTAACCTGTATCCATCCAACTTTCACTCCCATACAACAACGTTGGTCGAAAGATAGAGCGGTGCACTGCTAACTTAGTCTTGGTACTTACTTCCTTCTTGCAGAAGAGAGTAGATCTTAGCTGAGCACTCACTGCATTAGCTCTGCTGCACCTCGATTCCAGTTCTTTCGCTACGTTGCCATCCTGTGAGAAAATACATCCCAGGTACTTGAAACTGTCTACCTGTTCGAACTTTGTTCCTCCTATCTGGCACTTAATCTCTTTGAATCTCTTTCCCACAGACGCTTTTTGGAAAAGCTGATCTTCATATCAAAATCCTTGCACCTCTGATCGAGCTCTGAAATATTAGTTTGCAACCTTTCAATCGAATCTGCCATTACAACTAAGTCATCCGCATATGCGAGACTGCTTATTTTGTTTTGACCTATTTTAATCCCGCCCTGCCAGTCTACTGTTTTCAACATATGATCCATGAATAGTATGAACAACAGTGGTGCCAGGTTACAGCCTTGTCGTACCCCTGAAACTACCCTGAACCGTGAGCTTAATTTGCCATCTACTCTAACTGCCGCCTGACAGTCTATGTAAATATCTTTAATTGCCTGCAGAAGTTTGCCTCCTATACCATAATCTTGAAGAACTGACAGTAGCTTCCTCTTAGGAATACGGTCATATGCATTTTCCAGATCTATGAAACATAGATACAATTCCCTGTTCCACTCATAGCACTTTTCCATTACCTGCCGTAGGCTAAAGATCTGGTCCTGACAGCCTCTAAGAAGCCTAAACCCACACTGATTTTCATCTAACGTGTCCTCAATTAATACTCGCACTCTCCTTTCAAAAATACCTGAGAATATTTTGCCTACAACGCTAATTAAGGAGATACTTCGATAGTTGTTGCAGTCTTTTCTGTTTCCATGTTTGAAAATTGGTGTAATTACCGCTTTCGTCCAGTCCGACGGAACCTGTCCCGATTCCCACGCCTTTTCAATTATACTGTGTAACCATTTGAGACCTGATACTCCACTGTATTTGACGAGTTCCGGCTTAATTTCATTCACCCCAGCCGCTTTGTTGCTCTGTAATCTGCTAACTATTTTCTCCACTTCCTCAAATGAGATCCTGTTTCCATCATCGTTCCTACCCCGTTCTACCTGAAAATCTGACATATCATTGAACGTTTCACCTACATTGAGCAATTCTTCACAATATGCCCTCCATCTGCTCAAGGTATCCACAGGACTGACTAGCAGCTTTCTGACCTGTCCAAAACACTTGTTAATTCCTTCTTCCCTCCCTTTCGAAGATCGCTAATTACGCTCCAAAACGGCTTTCCCGTAGCTTGACCCAGAGTTTCTAGCTTGTTTTCAAAGTCTTCCCATGATTTCTGCTTGGAGTCTGCAATTATCCGTTTGGCTTTGTTTCTTTCTTCAACAGAACTTTCTGTGCCTGCCTGATTTCTAGTATGGAGCATTTTTGAAAAACCTTCTTTTTCTTTTTACAGGCTGCCTTGACTGTGTCATTCCACCAAGCTGTCTGCTTCTTCCTGCCTTTACACACTACTGTTCCAAGACATTCTCTAGCTGCTTCCAGTAGTGTGTCCCTGTACCTTGACCATTCCTCTTCCAGGTTCTGTAAATCATTACATTCAACTAACTGGTACCTTTCCGAGATCATTGTTATGTATTTGTGCCTAATTTCCTTGTCTTGAAGCTTCTCCACTCTTATCCTTCTACACATGGACCTGACTTTCTGCTCTTTTGGCCTCACAAAACCAATTTCACTGCAGATTAAATAATGATCAGTATCATCAAAGAACCCCCTGAAAACACGTGTGTCCTTTACTGTCTTCCTGAATTACTGGTCTATTATTATATAGTCAATGATGGATCTTGTTACCCTTCCTTCCCAAGTATAGCGGTGAATGTCCTTATGCTTAAAGAAGGAGTTTGTGATAACTAAGCCCATACTGGAACAGAAATCCAAGAACTGTTTTCCGTTCCTGTTGGCCTCCATATCCTCTCCAAACTTACCCATAACCTTTTCATAACCTTCTGTTCGATTTCCTATCCTGGCATTGAAATTCTTCTAAAGAATAAATTATTGTCTCAAACTTTAGACCAACACTCATCTCACATCAGTCTCCAACAATAATGTAACAAAATCTCCAACTCATCAAACAAAAGAAACAAGGTTCATAGAGCATACAAATTACATATTGATTCCTTGACCTTTAAGTTCATTTACATTCAAATTCACTTTACATAATACTTTTCATTGAAAAATAATTGATAACTAATCTGAAAAATAGACTCAAAGAAATCAGAAGAACATGTTTCTCCATAAATGGTATTTAAATAAACTATTTGACATTCTTATTTCTGTTCATTGGGTTGTAGTGGCACTTGTTACACTACAAACTAAGGCACATAACGTTTCTGACAACATCCCCCAGTCAAATGGGCCCTCTTCAGACAACAAGGGAGGCTTAAAATAATCAATAACACTACAATAAAACAGATCAGTCGCACAAAAACAAGAGTGATTATAGGAGAGGAGAGCTAAGAAGAACAAGCAAGCAAATGGAATAAACCAGGCGTTACTAGGCACCCAATGAAAGCACTTACCACTATATAACAGAATTAATAAAAAAAGAACAATACTGTCCCTCGCAGATCTCCGAACACAAGCCATACGTGAGAGAGAAAAGAGAGGAGACAAGAAAACAATGCTTCTCTTGGAATACGCCCACAAAGCGAGGTAGCTATGGCAGCATGGACGGTCACAAGGTAGAAGAAACGGCTGGATTATATAGATACCTAAAGAGCCAAACAACAATCTACAAATAGCGATAAACACTGCACAATCACCTCTACGAATAGTAGGACGGCATATGTAGTTGCCAAATACATGAAAGTAAATCACTGCCTTACCCACTAATAGCACTTGCACCTCCGGAGCATTACGATACCAGAAGGAAAGAACAATCGCCTCAAAACTCGCCACCTCTTACGAGACAATACAAGGCGTAATACTGAACTCCAGTAATTGCGCCGATCCAGACAGCACCCTGAGCAAGTACTCCCCGTCACGCTCGCACAGCTCACAGGCATCAAATCAGAACATGCCGCGACCCTCACCTCAGTGGTCCGGCTCCAGATCCAATACCAAGTGGTGCCCTTAAAAATCTTCCACAGCTCGCGACTCACGTAACACTCCAGCAGACGTTCGTGCGTAACACCTGCCAAGTGGCACAGGCTACACTAAGTCCACCTCCTTCCGGGCTCCAGCGCATCACAGCCCTTACTGCCTCTGCTCAGCCCGGGGTAGCGTTCGTTTCACACTGGCATTTGCAATCGTGACGTAGCAGTGCTGTGAAGGCGGCTATCGCCCTGTAGATCGCTGAAGCATCGAGATTGAGACTTAAAGTATATGGGAACAGTCGTAACGAGAACTTTTTAAGGCCAATTCACTGTATGTCAGAACATTCCACAATTTATAATGGCGGCATTCACACTGTCCGTCACCAGATCGTCACATCACGTCAAGCTTTCTCGATTAGAATGTTTTGTCGGAATACTTAGTCGTTTCCTAACGGAAGTTAACCTATTTTCGTCAGGCGATTTTCATGTTGTAGTCGATGATTACACGGTGTCTTATTGTTTACTTTGTTTTAGCGGTAAATTCCAAATGTTTCTTAAAGACTTAGATATTTTTCTCAATTCGGTGTTCTCCTAAGAGCGAGGTCGGATATCTGAAACCGAAAATTGGTTTACATTTCGTAATATTGTAACAAAAAACTCTGAAGCAAACTTTTTATTTGAATAACATTGTAATTTGATGACGTATTTGTCATTAAATAACATGTTGTATGAAAAAGGCGGTATAATGAACGACAAAAATTCATTTGTTTACGACGGTATTAACAATGTCAGTGGGCAAATCGTAATGGATAAAGTAAACAGGCTCTATTTATGCTCTCATAAATATTGTTTGACATGTTCATATGTTTATTTTTTCGCTTTAAAATAGACATCGAAGTTCTGAATTTTTTTTTTTTTTTCAGATTCCTGTACTTACCACACTAAGTTGGCAAAAAACGTACATTGTAAAGTTTTATTTGGCAATCAATAACTGAATGACTTGGGGCTTTATTAGAACAAAAAAGAAACAAAAGTTCAAAAAATGTCCGACAGATGGCGCTTCATCTGATCAGAAAAGCAATAATTAGCAGAACAAATTAAGACAAAGCAAAAATGATGTTCTTTACAGGAAATGCGCAATATGTTCACCATCATTCCTCAACAATAGTTGTAGTCGAGGGACAATGTTGTTAACAACACTGTAAAGCATGTCCAGAGTTATGGTGAGGCACAGGCGTTGGATGTTGTCTTTCAGCATCCCTAGAGATGTCGGTCGATCACGATACAGACCTGGGAGGCCAAGCCTGACGAAAGTGACGGCTGAGCACACGCTCATCGCCAAACGACGTGCGCAAGAGATCTTTCACGCGTCTAGCAATATTGGGTGGAGCGCCATCCTGCATAAAAATCGTACGTTCCAGCAGGCATTTATCAGCCAAGCTGGGTATGTTGTCATTTTGTAACACATCGGCGTCCCTCTCACCCGTTACGGTAGCAGCTACAAAACCAGAATCACGCAGTTCCTCGAAGAAAAAAGGCCCGATAACGGTAGATGTGGTAAATCCAACCCATGCAGTGACTTTCTCGTTGTGCGGTGGAGTTTCCAGGACAGTTGTAGGATTTTTGGTTGCCCAAATTCTGCAGTTGGGGGCGTTGACCGCCCCTCGGAGCGTGAAATGGCTTCGCCTATCCCCAATACGTTACTCATCCAATTGTCATTTTCCGCCATCTTTTGAAACGCCCACACCGCCAAGTGCCCTCCGCTTCACTAAATCAGCAGGTAACAGTTCATGATGCCGACGGATTTTGTAAGGATAGCAATGGAGAGTACGCCTAAGTGCCAACCAAACAGTAGTGTATGGAATGCCGGTGCGACGTGCGACTGCACGAGCGCTGACTTCCCCGTGCATAGACGAACATGCAACAGACTCCATTTCTTCCTGGAAGTGTCTCAGCAGCATTACGCCTTGTGCTCGGTCGGCCACTACGGGGTCTATCGTCTAAACAACCCGTGGCTTCGAATTTCGAAAGCATTCTCGCCACAGCTGCATTTGTCAACGGACCTTTACCGTTCGAGTCTCCTTCCTATGGCGATAGGATCGTAAAGCTGAACTAGCACATTTCCCATTCTGATAATACAGCTTCACTAAACGTGCCTTTTCAGGTAACGTCAACATGCTGCGACTGCTGGTACGTCTGATTCACTCTCTCATTACAGCTCCTTTTATATACGATTTTCATACGCAGTCATTGACGTTTTACTGTCCAGTTCCATCTGCCGCACATATTTTGAAGTTTTTTTGTTTTTTTTTGTTTTTTTTGTTTTTTTTAATTTTTTTTTTTATTTTTTGTTCTAATAAAACCCCAAGTCATTCTAAGCATGAGTGGCAATTATTACCTCTCTATCTACATTATTTAGTGATTTATTAAGTTTTCAAATTTATACTGACTTTTTGATTACCCAGTATTGTTGTGAGCAGCCATCTGATGATGAACTGGAAAGTTTGAAACCGATAACGGCGCTATTTAGCAAATAAATAACATAATAAAATGTGGTTGGTTGCTGTTTTCTTCATTGTAAGAATCAGACTGTATTTAAAGGCAAATATGTTGCTGTGCCAAAATTTTTGGTGAAGACTGAGGCACGAGGTACTCTACTGTTCTGTTAAGATCCTTTAAAACAAGAAGATATATGCCGTTTTGTGCTCCGACAGAAATAATTTTCAGCTGGTTTATATGTTCTAATATTTACTGTAGAACGCAATTCATCAATTCAAACTAAGAACAACCATTGGTACCTTCCATCTTACCAATCTGAAAGAGATGCGATCGTTTTCAGTTTGCTTTACTTACGAAACATTATACTTTCGTGGCTTGAAAATTGATGTTCACTGTTCTCTTTCAGGTGCCGCAGAAAAAACTAAAACTTAGGAGATTGAGGATGCGTTACCTATACGAGAAGAACGCCTCGAAGCTACCACAGTATTTCATTTCACTCGACAGAAATTTTTCGTCCCAACTAAACAGACGTCATCAAAGTGGAGCATTTGGTATTTTGTTATGAAAATGCAATTGTAAACAGTCTAAACCGTTTCAGTCCCTCTACTGAAATATTAGGATATTAGGTACAAGATCAGCAAACTAACCTAGTATTTATATCAGCCTGGATTGAATCTTATGAAAGGTATATCCAATCTATGAAGATGAAATTCTGGTATTAACTCATGCAGCGAAATTTGATGACGTCGTAACATAAGAAATACTCTTTGAGGGAGTTAATGAAACAAAGAACAGGAAAACCTTTTTCATCTTTTAATATAAAAGTATTTAGTACTAGTATAGACTAAGCAGTTGACTAAATACTTAAGGATGGAGTAAAGACTATTACAACTTTATGAAATGAAGGTATGGTTGGAGACCGTGGCAGTTATAATGAAATGAGTTGTTGCTAAAAACAGCAACGAGCCATAAATTGGTTTTGCGTTACTATGTTAAAAAAGTGCAGGTAGTGGTTTCTAATTTCTGCAGTTCATTGTTAGACGGTACTCCGCATTCATTAGAACACATGGTACATTCATTTACTGCTGTGTTTTCCTAGGATAAACAATAATCCACAGCTACAAATTTAGAACGAGGATATTTGATTTTGGAAATGAAAGTGCCGTGTACTTCCTGCAATCCTTTTATATGTGTTTTGCCCTCGATTTAGAGTTTTGCTTAGATATTTAGCCTCAACAGAATATTAAGTTTACTTTCTTTTAATCGAAAGAAATATAGATACTCACGTTCTGTAGTCTTGCCATAATACTATTTGGTGTTATTCCCACCTGGTCACAGGTTGAATCCACATAACGTCGGCACAATCTGTATACTTACTTCTTCATTTTATAACTTTTCAATTTTTACTGTTTCACAGATTTGTAGGTGTATCTCATTTCGGAATTAATTTGTGTACACAAGTTTCCAGCTTAACTAAGAATGTCTATGGGGTGTGTGTGTTTTGGCCGTACAAAAAATATCGTGTATTTCCAAACCAAATATATGGTGTATTTCCAAACCAAATATATCGGTACTTACTTTGGAAGACTGTCTGACAAACAAATTTGTTTCTAATAAGGATAGTTGCGATACAAGCTTGTATTATGACATAACAACACATTCACAATGTAAGGATGGATCATTTGTTAGCAAGTGCAAATGCATGAAGATGTTCTCAATGCCTGGTTATGCCCTGTCTGACCTATGTAGAATTTTCTATATGAAGTCTATTGTTCCTTGTACAGTCCTTATTTACTGTAAGTGACCTTGGAAGGATTTACATCCTGGATTTTGGTTATAATTTCATGCTTTTAGGTAAATGTGATAATTGGGCCTTTGTATAAGACAACTATACAATTTGGTTTGGCTTCTCTAGAAGGTGGATTTGTTTTTGAGTCAATGTTAAATGAACTACTGTTCCATGAACCTGTGGTTATTTTGCTGTGGAGTTCATCTATATCCATTATTATGTAAAACTATTTTGAGTATTCTTATTTCTTAATGCTCTTTGTGACTCATAGGTACTTTTCAGTTCGGTATATCATGATAATGAAGTATGTTATTTTGTGTTGACTTAGGTGTCCAGATGAATTGTTAATATTAACATTAGGGGTGATGGATTTTCTATAATTCAAAACTGATGTTTATGTATAGCTTTGAAAATACTGATGCTCCTATTTGTTTCATGTCCCATTGTGGAGGTAATACTTTAATGAACTTTGCTGAGTTCTGCAGTCAGTGCATCAAAAAGATTGTACCATTTAACTGATATTTGATTTCATAGTACATTATTTTCTTTGTGACATTTTGCTAAGAGTTTTTGTTGTAAATGACTTGTGTTAATGTCAGCTAATATACCAGCCAACCTACTTCCCACTACTATGTCATCATCATTGTTTGCCATATATATATATATATGTGTGTGTGTGTGTGTGTGTGTGTGTGTGTGTGTGTGTGTGTGTGTGTGTATCATTTCATAAGTATCTGCAATATTAATATTCTTATGTCTAAGCAGATTTTTTCATATAACATTAATAGTTTCATCAAAAGGGATATTTTTGTAGATAGACTTAAGACGTCCAATGATGCAAATTTAGCAGCTTGTGAGATTTGAATGTCTTCAACAAAGACATGTTTATTGGTGTCATGTGTCATGTAACTCTTTTCAAAGGTATAATATTTAGCGAAGAGGTTTTTTAGCTTCTAACTTTCAAAGCCTCAGAGTTTATATATTTATCACAGGGCCCTACATCAAACTCATCACATCTGATCATTTTTCTATTACACTCAATAATTACACTCAGCCTCGAAATAATGAAATAATAACTTACTTGTGTAATGTAATTGTCATTCTATTGACACCATGTAGGTGGTAGACAAACGACTTTGACATATAAATAATGTTAGTTGTAGTCTTTTTGAAATAAGATCTGCAAATCCAAGGAATAATAATGTTGCACGTATAAAATACAATGTTTTCCAATTTTTAATTGATTACAATAAAGTTGAAATGTGTGGTAGGCCCATACACAATTAAGTATGTGCTGTTAAGTGTTTCATGTATTGAAATTTTGATAATGGAAAATTACATGAATACAGAGCTAATTTCTATGAGCCTAGAGCAATGTCGAATTGATTAAAAATAAAATAAAATTTTCTAGAGATGATAAACATCGTTGGGAATGTTTTTGAGAGATTCATCATATCTGCCAGATCTGTTCTCCACCAGTGCCATAAGTAATTCTTCTTCGTTTATCATCTGTACAGAATAAGAAAACTATATCCAATATTTTGGCTTTTGGCTGGGTCCAGGCTTAAAACAGAACCATCACATCACAAAAATATCTCACAATACATGTATAAAATGTTTTGCATTATCTGTGTATGTCGGAAACACATGTTGACACAGTTGAAAATCCTCGGGCTTTTAAACTACCATAAAATATAAGGAAACTATAGTCTCTTACCGCAAGCATACCAATTTTTTTATAATTTTGGTGGGGCAGTAGCATTTATATCTTGATCAATACACAATGAGGTAGAGTATAACGGGAAGAAGAATATCAACGTTCTATCACACACAGATGGTTTCTTTATGTCAATAAGCACTTTAACCGAAAACAAAATTTGAAGGTGTGTAGTCGAGACTGAGAGTAATGTTGTAGGTACCTGGAATAGTTTTCAAACTGGAGGCAGTGCTTATCACTTTCCCTATGTTGTGGCATAATGGTGTCTCCTCGCACGAAGGAACCGTGATCAGGGTGCCACTATGCCGAATAATGAATCTTTCAGGGCCAATGGGTGGCCAGTGTCAAACGAGCGTAAACCAAAGTCTCCACAAACAACTGTATGTACTCTAGAAGATCATGCAATGACCACAACCTTGAACTCAAACATCATGCTGCACTGTACAAGTGGAACCAAATCACGAAAAACGGACTATGGAAAACTGGAGAAAAGTTCTCTTCACTGATGATACCAGAAGCTGTCGACAACATCTTCGAAGGAAACCTGGCAAGTGGTACTTCTACGCCAGATGTATATTGTCAGTCGAGTACAGCAAGGTGGAGGATCAATGATGTGCTGGGAGGATATCATTTGGGGGTTTTTAGACGTCACTGTTGCCAATCAACAGCAAGCTTAAGACTCCAGAATACAGATTAACATTTCCAATCCATCTACATTTGGAAGAAGTCATGTTTATGGGCGACAACTCCTGACTACATTGTGAAGACATGGCCAACATTTCGTCAAACATGCTGTTACTGTACTGTTATGTTGGCCTGCAGGTTTCTCTGATATGAATACAATTGAACATGCTTGGGATAAATTGAAAAGTGCTGTGCGAGCACATTCTGTGCAACCAAGTAATCTCTGAGAATTAAAGAATAATTGGCATTCATAAAGGAGATAAATTATATCAGCAGTGGTTAAATGAACTCGTCGACATTATAGGCTTGCATTCAAGCAAAGTGTCATCCTACTCTTCACTGAATGAGGTCGTTACATAATGGTCTTACCTCAACAAAAGTTATTTTAGCCTGTGTTTGAAAACGAAAGAACTGATTGGTTGGGTTTTGATGGTCAATAAAGGATGATGAATTTTTTAATACCAGTTCATTATAATGCAAAAATACCATATAACTTGTTTGGAGTTAATGCATTTCTTATATGTGCACATGTCGTATGTTAAGTTCTTTATTTCTGTCTTGCAGCTTATTTCACACAAGCATACTCGAGGTCGTAAACATCACGTTCATACTGGACAATGGCCTCATTTGGAGGAGGAGAAAGTGCAGAAAAAATTCTTTATATCCACCTGAAGCTACTCACTGATGATTAGAACTACTAGTGATACCTAACTGAAGGAGTAGTAATTACTACGTTTTACCAGCTGTTTAGTCTCAGGTAATTTGTACATGATTAAGATTGACTGATTTAGTAATAAAGGAAGCAGACTCCCTAAAAAAAAACAAGAACCGAACTGACTCTTGTCAGATGCATACCCTTCCACTAACTGTCAAAGGTACAGAATATGAACGGTTAAAAATACAATAACTTTTCTAGATCAGTACTGACTTATCTCAGCATAAATATGGAATACATCACAAGAACCACAGAAAATATTGAGGTGAAATTTTTAACGAAGAACTGCTGATATGTGCTGTATGTTTAGAAAACACAAGATATTGAAATTGTTTTAAACATGAAATTAAAATAGTGACATATTATGCTGTACTACCATATTGCTTTATCCGCCAAATAAAATGTCTTAGCAGATTAAAATTGTGTGCCGGAACCGGGACTCGAACCTGGGACCTTCGCCTTTCGCGGGGAAGCGCACTACCGACTGTGCTATCCCGACACGACCCACGATGCCGTCTCAAAACTTTACTTCCGCCAGTACCTCGCCTCCTACTTTCCAAACTTCACAGAAGCTCTCCTGCGAACCATGCAAGACTAGCACTCCTGGAAGAAAGGATATGGTGGAGACATGGCTTAGCCACAGCCTAAGGGATGTTTCCAGAATGCCTTGCCCGCGAAAGGCAAAGGTCCCAGGTTCGAGTCCCGGTTCTGGCACACAATTTTAATCTGCCAGGAAGTTTCATATCAGCGTACACTCCGCTGCAGAGTGAAAGATTCATTCTGGAAACATCCCTTAGGCTGTGGCTAAGCCATGTCTCCACCATATCCTTTCTTCCAGGAGTGCTAGTCTTACATGGTTCGCAGGAGAGCTTCTGTGAAGTTTGGAAAGTAGGAGGCGAGGTACTGGCGGAAGTAAAGTTGTGAGGCGGTATCGTGAGTCGTGTCGAGATAGCACAGTCGGTAGTGCGCTTGCCTGCGAAAGGCAAAGGTCTCAGGTTAGAGTCCCGGTTCCGGCACACAATTTTAATATGCCAGGAAGTTTCATATCAGCGCACACTCCGCTGCAGAGTGAAAGATTCATTCTAAAATGTCTTATATTTATCACGTAAGTAATATCCTCGGTTATCAGATGTCGGCAGTTTATTTCAGATTCATGCAGGCTGTCTTTCCTGGAAACTATTTCATGTACCAAATTCAGTTATTATCACGATAAAATAGACATATACTCACATAAAAAGGCACTTTAAACTCTAGATTGAAGTCTTTGACTGAAGAAAAACGATTTATTTTCCAAAACTGGGCATTTGGAAACAATCACTCTGTTGAATTTCAATCGTCATTCAAGAAGATCTAGATTTTATCTAGAAACTAGCCATTTTTGCTGTAAGGTTTTCAAAGAAGTATTTAGTTATATGCCTTGTCATGTTTATGACCACTTGACACAGTTCATTCAGATACTACCGAATTAATAGTCGTGTGATGCACATCCCTTCAATATGAAAAGTAATCTGATTTTTTATTTTATTTTTTTTAAACATATTTTACAAATTTTTCGTGCACATTTAAAACATACTGTTAAGTATACACTGTTGACAAAGATATTTAGTTTTCCTGTTTTATTTTCAGAGGGAAAAGTTACACTTTTGTCTTTTCTTCAAAAGTTTACTCCCTCGGAATCTGAGCTATGATTCCTTTCAAGTACGTAAGGTTCTTGCACATTGGTAGACATCTGGTTAGCCTAGTCTCAGTACAGACTTCAAAATGTAAGATCAGTCCCCATTAAAGTTCTGGATATAGACGGTCTTTCTACAGCCAATTCTGTAATGAATAGCTGTGGAGATAAGTTTCGTTATTGTACAATAGATGAAGCTAATAAATTTAAGAACATCGAAAGAAATTTACCTGTGAAAAGTTACGTTAGTGTTTTACTGCAGTCTCAAATACAATTCGACACAACAATGAGGATAGTGTCAATGATTGAAAAACATGGACTTCCCTGCACGACCTCTAAATTAAAATTGAAAGGTAGGTGCAAGATTCAAATAGTAGCTTGAATACTTCAACAAAGGAAAGCAATAACAAATGATACCAGTCCACGAGACTGTTAACAGGAGGATGTGGTGTAAAGAGATCTACAAACAAACCAATGTTTGTCTCTAACGTTGCACTGTTGGTAACTTCTCACAAATAATAACTATTGTCCATAATTCCGAGAAGTATGTAGTTGACTGTAAGATGATAATACAGAGCTTCCACAAGCAAACATATGAATAGTTAATGATCTTCACATCACCTGTGTAATGATACAAACCGTTATAATATATAAAAAAATTTAAATATAACTTCCATAACACCCATTAAATTTATATTGTGCCGAATCATATTAAATGCATAAATTGTAAATGCAATAAGTAATTATTATAACTACTACTACTCGACCCACCTTGCCCCACACTTTAATCACCACAATAAATGTTTTATGGTTTTTTATATACATAAATTCCGAATAACTATGTTATCGTATGACTTCTCACATTTAGCTACATCTACCCTAATGTTTGCAATATATACCTAAAGATAAATTTTAAATGTTATCTGTTGTGTGATTCTTGAAGTTTTCCCAGTGTACAGAGTGTTCTGTGAAGTTTCAGGCAATGGTGGGCACTCTTATGAAATCTGGCTTGAATCCCTAAAATTCATAGAACTCTTTGTTGTATTTGACATCATTTTGAATAATATAATTTAATTAACACACCCATTATATCCTGCTGCTAATACAACTATGAGAGCAGAGGTCATTGTTATGGCAATTATAAATACTATAAATAATACTATCAGGAATGTAACTGAAATGATAGTCAGTATGTACGTTCTATATGTCACATTTACTTAGCTTGAAAAGTCACGCTTTTTTAAATAACGTTTCTCATTTTAAATTCGTTTTCAGTTTGACTTTAGTGTATTAGGTCATATAAATGGCGAGACGTTCAGATCTGTAATAGGACAGACATATAAAAGTAATGAGTGCAAATTTTGTTACACTCAAAATTTCTTTCTTTGGATTGATGATTTCATTTATTTTCACAGCTATAAGTTTTTAAATCTTATCACACCGTGTACTTTGGTGGCAGGGAAAGGGGGGGGGTGTTAGCCATTGCTTAGAAAATTCTTGGAAGTATTGAGTGGAGCAGAAAGGAACAATTTTCCGCATCGGATACTGGAGGAAGAGATACTCTTGTTCCTACTGCTTACAGAAATAACTTTATAACACAATGTTCCACCAATACTGCCTTGGTGCATAGGACACATGTCGAAGGGAGGTGACAATGCACGTCTCCCACCAAACCCTAATTTTCAACTTATTCACACACAATATATATAGTGCCTCTGGCTTTTTTCTCATTACTTGGGGAATTCTGCTGAATCTCGTAACATTTACAGTTTGGTGTACATCACGACTGAAGAGAGGATATTTGGACGTCTTCGACTTAATTTTATAGATTACATTTTCCCACAAGTAATTTTTGTCAGATACATTAAATTTCAGTTAGTTTCAAGAAAGAATTATTCATTTCTTGAAGGCTTATTCTTACATCAAGATTTTCATACTTAGTTTGAATACTAAAGGTATAAACTATTTCTTTGATTATCTAATTTTTTCGTGCACATATTTCCAAATATTAAACTTATGGACATTAATGTTGAGGTATTTAATATACATGGTACACAAACTCAATCAGACCAAATTTCAGTAGCATGGGATATTGCAATCCTACTGCCACTGTTCTGAAATATATTGAGCATTAGGTATTTGATTTAATATGCGCTGCCCTTTGACTGACATGCACACTAAACTCTGGCTAAAGTAGATCAATGTAAAAAAAATGACATCATTAGTTTCCTGTTATTAATCAGCCAAGTTCTAGAACTGTCTGTTCACTTTTGCCACCACACATCTCTGTATGTTTTATATGAATATTATGACAGCATAGGTCGTTTATATAAAACATTGCATGATTACACACTTAGACTACATGTCAACTGTGAGGTGCTGAATCGGAAAGCAATGGTGGAGCTATTATTATTTTGGGTTATTTTCTATTAAGAATACTGTAAGTTGAAAAACTTTTCAATAGCACTGTTAATAATCATTTTGAATAGTTGATACCTGTCATTCTTGCAGTATTGACTTAATTTATACTTGTAAGTTCTCCACAAGTTGTCAGTGACATGCGTTTGTTATTTCTATATTCAAATGAAAAATGTGTAATATTTGCAGAATGTAAACTAAAATTTGAACAAGAAACTTTTGGTGGTATTGTAATGATAATAATTTTTCTGTGTTCCTTTATCATTGTTAATTATTTCCTTGTACAGCAGACGTCCTTAATTTGGAACTTTTTGTTATTCATAGCTGAGTTTGTCCAGGTTTGCTGCATTGTTATCCTTTGACTTCTGTATGTATATTGTAGAGATAGTACCAATGACTTATTTGTTATGTTTATAATACTGAAGAGTATGGGTTGCCTATTGGCACTTGTGCTGTGTAACCACTGAATATGCCTTGAATGTGATTTTTAATGGCCTTTACCTTCTGAAAAGTATTATCTTAGCACCAGACAATACAGAGATTGTAATAGATCTTATTCTGATGCCTCCTGAACAAGGAAGGATATTATCAGTAAGGCAAGATAACATTCTTGACAAAATGAAGAGCATTAGTGATCACAATTCCAACTAAAGTACACACATGAAAGTTTCATGAAATATTTTCTTGAAAAGGTTTTGTATTCTACTCTTCTCAATATACAACAAAAGAAAGAATTATCAAACTGTTTCTTAAGGTACATCCACGTTCTTAATGAGAAACCAGGAAAATGATAAGATATGTGTATTTCATGAATATAATAATGGTATGCCAAAAATGGAAATCAACAGTATATAAGGACAGCTCACTGCAAACACGTACGACGAGCTGCTATAGGCACATGAAATGACACACTCATGCAATACTTAACCTATCGGCCACTGGCCTTCCTCAGGATAGAGCATTCACACAATCACACAGGCACACCTCAGTCACACTTCAAATCACGGTCTGAGGTGAGGGAATAGGTGGAGAGGGGATGGACAGGGAGGGGGACAGGAGGATTGCGTCATGATGATGGGGATGAATACAGCGTGGCCTCACAGATCATGTATGTACTAGATGGTTGAATGAAATGCAGCTTTGGAAAGCAAAACAAAAGTAAAGACATACACACACACACACACAGCACATGAAATTGGGAAAGGTGCAGGATAAAGTGGGTAAGAACTATTGGTTGTGGGGAAAAAGGGTGTTGTTGTATTTTGAGGCCTGGATATTTTCGGGATTGGAGAATGTACCGAAAGGATAACTCTCAACTGCATAGTTCAGAAAAGCTGGTGGTGAGTGGGAGGATCCAGATGGGCTGGGTCGTGAAGCAGCCATTGAAATTAAGCATACATTCCGCTGCATGTTGTGGTGTAGGGTGAACTATCTTGTTTTTGACGACAGTTTGGCGGTGGCCATTCATCCTAATATGCAGCTGGTTAGTTATAATGCCAATATAGAAAGCTGTGCATGGTTTGCAGGACAGTTGATAAATTACGTGGCTGGTTTCATAGGTGGCCTGGCCTCTGATTTAATAGGCTAAGCCTATGATGGGGCTGGGTGGGTGTGTTGGACAGGTCTTCCACAGGGATATGTTCCCTGTGGGAGTGGACTGAGGTTTGGCGTGCCATAGGGATGGACTGGGATGTCCTTAGCATTAAGTTAATGAAGATTATGAGGAATGATGTAGGATATTGGGCTTGAATCCAGAAGGATGGCGTCGGAACATTATTTTAGGAGAGGTGGGAAGGATCTTGAGCAGGATGTCACTCATTTCTTGTCGAATGATGCAGTTGTTTGAGTCCAAGGTAGTACTGGGTAGTAAAGTGAGAGCTCGTTTGTGGCTTTGGTGGAGGGAGGATTAGCGATGTGTGGGGATATGTTACAGGAGATCTGTTAGCGGACTAGATCTGTGGGGTAGTTTGTGTCTGTGAAGCCTTTTGTGAGACCTTCTGCATATTGAGAAAAGGAGTTCTTGTCACTGCAGATGCGCCATTAGTGGTTATTTAGGCTGAAAGGGAGGAATTTTTTGATTTGGACGAGATGGCAACTGTCAAAGTGTAGTACTGTCGGAGATTGGTTGGTTTAATATGGATGGAAGTGTGGATGGAGCCATGACTGAGGTAGAGGTTAACATTCAGGAATGTGGCATAGTAGGTCGAGGAAGACCAGGTCAAACAGATGGGGGAGAAGAAGTTGAGGTTTTAAAGGAAGGAGGATAAAGTGTCCTGGCCCTCTGTCCAGATAATGAAAATACCGTCTATAAACCTGAACCACACAGGAGGTTTGGGGTTTTGAAATGCTAGGACAGGCCATAAAACGGTTGTCAGAGGTGGGTGCCATATGTGTGCCCATGACTGTGCCACGGATTTTATGACAAAGTTTCTCCTCAAAGGAAAAATAGTTGTTCCTTAGCATTAAAGTAGTGAAGGTTATGAGGAATGAGGTAGGAGATTGGGCTTGATTTCAGAGGGACGTTGGGAGAGGTAGTGCAACACTACAACAATCATGAGTACGTGTTATTTCATCAGCACCATGTGCAAAGTAGTTTATGATGGGTATAGAGAGATTCTCATTCACTATGTGTTAGGTCATTACGTCGCCGGCAACTGTATTTAGAATGTTTACTGATACTTTACAAATATGAAGCAGCAGCACTTTTGGCTTCTATCAAAGATGATTTGGAGCTCCGGAAGGCCGGGGTTTTCAAGATCCCATGTGAATGTGGCCTTTCGTACATAGGACAGACGACATGTACAGTCCAGGAAAGATGCACGGAACACCAGAGATATACCCGTCTCTTACAACCAAATAAATCGGCAGTGGCAGAGCACTGTATTGATACTGGACACTCCATGACGTACGAAAACGTCAACATTTTAGCCACCACTTCATCCTTCTGGGACTCAGTAGTGGAAGAAGCAATAGAAATTCGCCTGGGGACGAATTTAATTAACAGAGACCGCGGCTTCAGTTTAGATAAATCTTGGAATCCGGCACTTTCTTTAATAAATTTACAAAGACGCCGCAGATCATAACACATCGATTTCTCCGCAGTAATCGACCATGCAGCCACAGACATAATTTACACACACGTGTACTTCCTTGCCTCCGAGTAACGTCTTTGGTGCCTTGTTGTATCTGTCGCCGCATGCGCAGTAGCGCGGCCCGCGCGTTTATAAACACGAAGCGCGTGCTGGAGCGTCAGTCTTCGACTCTCTGAAGATGGCTGAACGTTTCTCAGCCGAAATATTAGAAGAAGTAAACTTTATGCGGCTGCACGCCCGAAACTTCTTTGAACAGTCATTGCGCCACGAAAACATGAAGATGCACATAATTTAAATATGAATTCATTTCCGATTCTGCTATTTGTGGGTCATGTTGGCTGAAGAACTGGGGAGGAAGAGGAACTGCAAGCTTGAGAGGTGCAGCAGCAGGGGGGGGGGGGGGGGGGGGAGTGGAGGCTTTTGCGGACAAACAACGGAGCGTTGCTCCATTACTCAGGATAAGAGACATGTCCTGCCCCGCTCCCTTCTCCACCCCTGGCCTCTGAACTCAGTGGCTGGAATGCTGTCGCTGGGGGAGCAGAAACTGATTTTGTGCCAAGGCCGAAGTAGGCTCGGAAGAGCTGACCGCCAGTTTCGAAGTTGACAGCAATCGTCGGTAGGGCGTTTCATATTCGTTCTAAATAATTATCCACCAAGAATGTGGGAGAGTAGCTTATTTAAAGTTTAACATCGTTATATACTGTAAAGTTTTCTCAGAGGCGAATATTTCTGTCGGGTTTCATTGCGCTGTAGGTCGAACCTCATCTGATCCGGACCTTGAGCAGTGTGCGCGTTGTCGCAAGTCTCGTAGCACACACGTCACTGCACTGCCACGTGCGAACTAACGCGAACTAACGCGAACTAACGTGAACTCGCTCCCTGCAGCATGTGGGGACGTAGTGTATGGACTCTGATTGTCGGCATTCGGGAAGTGTTCGTTCTGTTGCAAAACCTACCCTCCGTTAGTGTGGCTCGGTCTCACAGAGCAACTTCTTCAACTTTGTTGATAATTTCTTCCCCCTATAGCACGCACGAGCTTTCCTGCCATAGCCTATATCTTCGTCATCGGCGTTGCTTTACACGCCACAATTTATTTAATTGGGTAATTGTTGTTGTGTAGTGAGAACGGCATTCTTCGTTCCCCTAAACCGATTACACTAACCTTTGAAGGTTAAAACACTGTTAGCTGTTACTTAAAATGTATCTGTAACTCGCTATCGTTGCAATTTGTTTAGTATTTGTGTTATTTTGGTCAGTGGTACGGTTAACAGATTTGTTGTACGCTGAATACATGAAATCAGTTTTTAATGCCATAGCAACATCAGATCTTGAACGTGTCCTTCTTGAGAGAATTTCCGAGCTCTGAATGACTGCAACTAGACCAAGTACTAAGATACATTTTTGGCAGATAGTGATTATCTGAATAAAAAGATAATAGGACAACAAAATGACGTTGCAGAAAGAAAAAAAAACATGTATTGAACATACTGAATATTTTTGGAAGCACTGTAAGTAGAAAATGTGAAATATTTAGTAATTTTTCTGTGTTATTCAAAGATTCTTAGATATACCATATAGGGTGAGGTGTATTGCTTAAGTATCCTCAGGTTTTGGTAGCCAGTAGCATTGGTACGTATTTAATATTTCTTCAAAGAGGAGCGTTATATTTGTTTACTGTATATTCATTGCTATATTCCCTTATAAATAGTCACTAGAATAAAGGAAAACGAATGAACAGCTATTGTATTCTAGTTTTTATTTACGTACGAATAAATACTACTTTTATTGAGTTGTGGATTTTGTTGATTTGAGAGACTTGCATCATCATACTTAGAATATGAAGTCAACATATGTGTGTCAAAATGAAGCATTTGCAGTATAAATTCATCTAACTTCTTTTGAACATTTCTGTGAATGATGTGTATATTTATGGACCATTTCATTGTATTAAGTGAACACAGTTCTAAGGTCTGACAAACTTTGTCAATGTGGTCCTTGTAGCAAGAAGAAAACACAACCAGTATGTAGTGCATGAACTCATAAAACAGTAAACAAAGAAAGTACAAACCTATGTATATTCGTGTTCATGTACATCTATGTGAATATGTAATATAAACCTTCTCTTTTAGCACTATTTATACGTGATGGTCAAATAAAGTCTGATCCCATTGTAAGCTTGTCACATATTCACTGACCAATGAACCACCCCCAAGTGACGATTTGGGTGGCCTGGTTGCTGCCTGATTCCGAGGAGTCCTCATCTGGTCACCACTCCTGCCTGATGTCTCCACTGACCAGCTCCACATTTCATCAACTTCTCGTCCACACACCAAGAAAATGATCAAAAATGAGTAGCAACAAAAAATGAATATTTGTGGAAATAACTGCATCCATCAAACTTCCAACCGGTCATACAGATCGTACTGTTCTTGATATAACAAAATAATATTGGCAACCCTTTGATCGTTACTTTCTCCGTGAATATAATATCAAGATCATTGCTGAATTTTGAATTTGTACGACTACAGTGTGCAAAACCACAAATGAGGATCTAGAATCGCTAATCCAATTATCGTCATACAACTGAGTGATTTATAATCAATTTTGTCCATCAAAGTATATGCCTGTTGCAAAGTACTTGGCAAAATACAGGAAATGGCATTACAATACCACGTTGATGTGGCTTCTGATATCGAACTGCTTGAATGCGAAGGTTGATTTGAATGTAAAGCCCTGTATACTTTGTACGTTTCCACTTTGTTTCGACTAATTCATCGAAATAAATCATCTGCACTTTGGGGGCTGATATAAGCACTGTGTGCTATGTGTTATTGTAATTTCTCAAGAAGAGGGTTTTTGCGACTGTTTCAAATGTAATGATACTCTGAGTCATCAAAGTAATTATAGTTTTCTCCTACGGTGCTGATATCTTCTTTCGCATAATTAAAATGCCTCATGTCATCTATATATAATCTGGCTGTATCCTTCTGCCGCCGGCCGCGGTGGCCGAGGAGACTTAGGCGCTCCAGTCACGGTCTACACGGCCACTATGGTCGGGGGTTCGAATCCCCCCTCGGGCATGGATATTTGTGCCATCTTTAGTATAAGGTAGTTGATAAGTAGTTTGTAAGTTTAGGGACTCATAACCCCGTAGTTAAGTCCCATAAGCTTAACAAAGATTTGAACATTTGAATTTGAATTTGATCTCTCTGCTCTCTGAGCAGAGAACTACACAGCGTCCTCAGAGTCATTTTACAATTCCCGCTATGTTGAAATTTGGCAGACCAATTTTCATCATGACAAAGAATTATTAATTACTTTTCTTTTGAATTTTATGTCAATATGTCATATAATAAGCTGGTATGAGAGCAGAATGAAAATATATTTTCCTTCTGTCTTGTAGTAAGATTCCCTAGCAGCCACATTGTAATTTGGTAACGAACAAAATATGAACATCTATGGCTAGTACAGTCAGAAAACTGAAGTTGAACATCCAGGAAGGTTAGAGACCGTTGCGTAGAACACAACTTTTTGTAGAAGGTGACACAGTCCACTGATGATTTTACTATCGAGTTTTTCTCTAAGCATTGTTTAGTGTGGTTCCCAGTGACCGGCTGCCAACTAATGTACAAACAGCTGACAGCATGTATAATAAAATTTCTTTTTCTTGAACATAAATTTATCCATGTTATTTGGATTTTTTCTGAGGTCTGCTACTGTATTATAAGCTTTCTTCGAATAATTAATGCTGCAGCAGTCACTTTTTACTAATATTTTTATTGGCACGACGCATTTCGGCAGCACGCTGCCATCATCGGGTGTATTTACACAGTTACTGGTACATTATTGACTTATTATGTTTTGTGCTATGGATGTCAGTGAGGTTATGTTTGTATATTTTAACCTGTTCAGGAAGATATACTTATTTTTATTATTATGTTTCATCATTATAGTTTTTGGATTATTGTAGTGTTGGCTTTTTAATCCAAAAACTATAATGATGAAACATAATACTAAAAATAGCTATATCTTCCTGAACAGGTCAAAATATACAAACATAACCTCACTGGCATCCACAACACAAAACATAATAAGTCAATAATGTACCAGTAACTGTGTAAATACACCCGATGATGGCAGCGTGCTGCCAAAATGCGTCGTGCCAATAAAAATATTAGTAAATAGTGACTGCTGCAGCATTAATTATTCCAAAAAATTCTTTTTCTTGAGCCTGAAACTTTAATCACATGAGCATTTCCAAATTCCACAAGGAGGAAAAACGAAAACCAGCAAACGAAAAGTATAAACTTTCTGGAAAACGGAAATAAGGGCTGTAGAATTTAATATCCAGAAAATTGCCATATTGTATGAATCACCAAAGACAAGTGTCAATGAAGGTGCTTTGAAGTCCAACTTGTTTCATTTCCTGCAAAGATTGAGACTGCCCAGTACATGAAGAGAGTGGCCTAGAGTCCCTGTGAAGTATCTGCAGGATCTGTAATGAGAAAACAATTCGTGATTAGACATAATGTAACACGACATATGTTGAAGTTAGAAATATAGAACAGTAAACCCATAGATTGAAATAATATGCAGCTCTCAGTTATGAAACCAACAAATTTTCACAAATGAAATACTTACTCATAATTTAATGAAATATTTCGGAGATATTGTTATAAAGCACTTAAGACATTTTATGAATAATCAGTCGAATTACATTGAGTAGGGGAGTTAATGATTCGCGATAGAGTGACAAGTCTTTTATGCTGTCTCTCGACCATGATTTATTTTCAATACGAATTGCTCTACGAGCTGACAGACCATCAGTAAAAAGCGTGTCAGTCTAATCGATAGACTAGCAGTGCCGGATTAAGGTGGAGGGGGGGGGGGGCAAGGTGGGGCGATCAGTCCTGGGTGTATGGTATTTTGAATCAAATTCTAAACAATGTCAAAATACGTACTTAAAATAAGAGGCAATCTGGAGTTGGAGGCCCCACAGGTATATGTAGGTTTCTCAACAGGAAGGTAATTAGCACACGTAAAAAACAGATCAAATGACAAAAAATAATGCTGATAAAATCTGTAGTTATGCTCTCACTCGTTCCTACACCTGTTACACAAGCGCTTTACTTGGATTTGAGGAATAAAGAATGGAACAAATAAATAAAACTATTTTACAGTAATGTTATGCGACAAGCTCTTATTATTTTCCAGCACAGGTACCAGCTGACCAGTTTCTATTACTACTGGTGATGATAACTGAACTCTCTTCATAAGCGTCCACAAATTTTTCCCACACATCCAAATGTGTATTACAATTAATATAGTGTATAGTAAACATATTATAAATACTGGATTTTTTTGTCACGTACTACAACTACATAATTCGTTTCAGGACAGTGTACACTAGAAATGCATCAACTTCCAATCAGACTGGGGGTCTCATTTTGTTTTGCAACCCCGGGACTCTGACAGGCTTTACATTTACTCTGTGAGGCAAAACTGTTGCAAGTGATGGTAAGAGAGCGTAAAAGGTCAGTTTTGTAGGCAATTGGGTATTGTTGTTGCAGGTAACTAGGCTTCACTAAGGATCGTGGTGGATCTTCAGGGGGAGGGGGGGCGGTTAGTGGAAAGGTGGCCTCTTTTGTATTTCTGAACCTCCAACAATCTTAGTCAGCCACTGATCTCTTCTCCAGTTTTTGATGTCAATAGATACTTCATTGAGCAATATGTGGTGATTGGCAGTGCTCTACTTGTAACAGTTGTGCAATGTAAGCTGCCTCTAGGATATCTCCTTTGGGCCGGAAAACCATGTAACTGGTAAGTGTAGCTTGCAGTCGATACCAAAAGTGTACCTCCAGCCAGTGGCACAGCCAGCATTTGGTTCTGGCGGGGGAGGGGGGAGGCGCTAATTTTTAAAAAATAAAGCCTATTGAATTTATTAATCTATGACTTATATTTATAATTTCACCAATTATACAACGAAAACAATTGCACAAGAAATAAAATGAGAAGTGTCACATTGATTTGAAAGTGGGAAAGGAGCAACATAATGGCAACAGAGTGTATAATATGTGATGATATTGCTGACCCTCTCATCTCAATGAAATCGTACAATACCGTCTGTGTCAGACCCGGAATCGTGTCGTTCAATAGTGATACATGTTGCGTGTGAAGTTAGTTAAAAGCGAAATATCCTGCCTAGGAATCAGTGTAGAACAGGGTCTCGGTGATACTGTGATTGTAACAAGTGATAGATTTTATTAATTAAGAGATTCATATATTTTCTTTCCAGACAGTTCTATGAACAATAGTTTCGTCATTGTATGTTATTTCAATAAATAGACAGACGAATGGTAAAAACTTTTGTAAAACATAAAAATATGAAAATAAATAGCATTGTATATAAGTTAGGCTTATAAACAAGTTGTATTGACCAGCTAATTGTGTTAATTAATGTAATAGTCGAAATTCCGATATTGTAATTCTTTGTACATATTCTTGACGTGAGGTCTTAAACCTAGTTTCAGAATTGACAATATATTTTTATAGTTCAGTTTGTGTTAGAAACATGTATGATGTACTCATTAACTAATTAATTGACATTTAACATCGCACTTTGTTGTCTAACAGCAAGGTCCGTGATTAAAACTTAAAAAGATATGCGCCATCTAAAACTATTGTATGTATAGTTTTCATTTTATATTGTGATTATTTTTGTGTAAATGAAATGTTTTACTGTTGTGTTCGTTAATTGTAAATTACTATATTCAATTGTTATGAACAATGCATAATGTAAGGTCATTGTTGCCGATGTTATCTATTTGCCTCACCACCTTGTGTGGGGGAGTTCGAGTTTTGGAGGAGTTCGAGTTTTGGAGGAGTTCGAGTTTTAGCTTTTGCAAAGTGCACTGAAAGCTATGTCCGTCTCTTCTCTTATAATGGAAGTTCTGTCAGCTAAGTTCTGTTGCATTGTATACGTTTTGAATTTGTAATATGTTGGTGTAGAAGTAATTTGATTGCAAATTAAAGAAGAAGTGAAAAATTATACCTACGAGTATTTATTTCTACCACGACGCCCCAGCGAGCAGCGAGCAGAACCCCCATACATTGTAATGTTGAAAAGCTAAGTATCTCGTTTGGAAGTGGTAGAATGAACGGTAATTACGTAAGAATCTATTAAAACATTTCAAATATCAGCTCGGAAAGTAATTAAGCAGCTTTTTTGTTACTAGTTAAAGAAAAAGTTTTTTATAGTTTAATTAACGTGAGACTGTTTGTGTAATAATTGAACTAAAATAACACTATTGTTGTTCATAAGATTCCACTTGGTGACACCGCTGCCCCTCTAAGGAGCAGGTCGCTGCATAAGTACAATCGGCTTGTAACTTCAGCATGGCAGTAACAATAGCAGCAGCATCAAAGCTGGTTGCGGCGGCATTAAAACCGCTCACAGTAACAGCAGCACACGTTCTCAGTGGCGATATCACGTTGGCGACGTATTGTCGCCTTCTCTTGTGCTTGGCAATTTATAGTTACGTTGTGATTTATTACATGTGTACTATTTCAAATTTCCAGTTTCGACCTGTTTAAAAAATAAAATATTTAAACAATAAAAAATAATAAAATTGAAGAAACTTTGGGAGGTACTGTGGGGGGGGGGGCTTCAGCCCAGTTAGCTGCCCCCCCCCCTCCCCCTCTTCCCTCGTGGCTGCGCCACTGTCTCCAGTAGCCCACAATGATGCTTAAACTATGATAGGCACTTCTGGGAACACAAAGGATGTCTTCATCGTCAACAACAAGAACTAGTACTTCTTGCAGGTGTAGTTAGAGACAAACAGAGAGGGCTGGAAGACAACACTGCAGGAAGTATCACAACTCTCGCACTGCCTGCAGCTGGCTATATCCAGGCACACAGGCAAGTGTCATTTTGCCTCTGTTCTCGATTATGAGGAAAAAAACCCTGGATGTAGACTGGCCTCGCTACACTCAGGCCACTCTTAGCTCTGATCTTTGCTCGGTTTCTCATGGACTATGACTGTGGTGCTACTGCGGACTTCGTCTCCAGACTCTCTTCTGGCGAACTACACGTATTTCTCTGCAATTCCTAAAGTAGGCCGTATGGACTCTAACAGACACCACAAGGATGTAACTTATATGAATTGCCGATGACGGGCAATGATCCTTTCTTCAGTGCGGAGGTACACCTAGGCCCTTACCCTTATGGGAATTAGTTTATAATAACTACGAGTTTGAGTTCTGGTAGGCAGGGTAAAGTTGAGAATTTGTATCTGACGGGAGGCATACTTGAGTAATTCCGTGCAGGTGTGGTGATCGCTGTGTCCCCAGTGGTGTAGAGATCAGCGTGACTGCCTGGAAAGCAGGAGACCTCGGTTCTTGTCCCGGCTGGGTACACATTTTCAACTTTACCCATTTGCAAGTAATGTTATATATATATATATATATATATATATATATATATGAATTTTGCTGTTTGTTAGTCTCGCTAAAACTCGAGAACGACTGAACCGATTTGGCTAATTTTAGTCATGAAATATTCGTGTAAGTCCAGGGACGGTTTAAACGGTGATAAAATATGGAAAATTTACCCGGAAAACAGGAAAAATCGGTAAAAACTGAAACAGCTTTTTAAAGTGGGCTATCAATACCGTTCGTCCAATTGCGATAAAATTTTGTACATTTCATGTTAAAACAAGAGAAAGGTTCGCATCAAATAAAAATTTGGACAAGTCGCCGAAAATGTAGGAAAATTTAGGAAAAACCGACAGCAATTTTTTCCTAAGAATAAAAATCAATTGCCACATGGTTGTAAGAGCATCATTGAGTACGGCTTGACGTGACGAGGTTTACATGAAATAAATTTCGTGGAAAATCTACCGGAAAATTGGAAAATTTGAGAAATATTGAAAGTGCGTTTTTCATTGTGTTTTTGATTGATTTCAACACTATAACTAACTATTTGCACGACGGAGAGATGTAATTCTTTTTTTTTTCTTTTGTTCATTAAGGTCTTGGAAAAGTTTTCGGTAAAAAAAAGGAAAGTCCCAAAATTCGAACTAAGTTCCTTTTTCAATGTGTTTATAAATATAGTCAACACTATAAGTTCAGAACCATTCATCCGATTGCGATAAAATTTTGATCATTTGACCTTCAACAAAAGATTGACAATCTTATGAAATAAGAAATTGGAAAAGATACCCGGAAAATTGGAAAATTCAAAAATAGAGTTGAACGTTCTTATGAACTAAAAATTTGAGAAAGTTGCCAGAAAAATTCGAAAATTCGCGGGAAACTGAAACAGATTTTGCAATGGGATAGTAATATCATTTCTCTGATTGCGATAAAATTTTGCACATTCGACGTTCAAAGCGAGAGGAAGATTTGAGTGAAGTAAAAGTTTGGAATAGTTGGCCAAAAAATAGGAAAACTAAAAGAGCTCTTTTCTTTGGGATATGAATATCATTCCTACAATTGCGATAAACTTTTGCACATTTGACATTCAAAGCAAGAGTACATACATATTAGCAATTGCGAAGCATTGCCGAGTCGACTAGTGGATAATAAATACAGGATCACAAGTGGGGTCTGTTGTTTCGGTTATGTGCAAAAGAACAGACACCACACATATATAACTAGTATATATATTCAAAATATCCACGGGTGTACTGCCGGTCTATAGTGTCCAACGGGCACAATATTTCAGCGATCATACATGTCGCCATCATCAGGTGAACTGACGGACTGAGTTCCTGGAAACGCGCCGGCACGGAGATCCGCACGCTACGGCTGCTCGACGGGAACTGGGTTCTAGCCCGGTAGCGGGTGATTTAAATACCCTCGGCCCGCGGGGCGCCCCCTACTTGCTCCGCGCCCCGCGCCGCGGCCGCGCAGTGGTACCGATTGCGCCGGCGTCTGAGATGACGTCGGTGTGAGGCCTCTGTCCGCCGTGGTCGTCACTACGTTAAGTTTGCTAGATTTACTCTTAATTAACCCAATCGCTGGTTCCCAAGCCTTGCCAAGATTATAGTCACAGTCATGGTTTATGAGGTCGTCACTTGTGCGAATTTCAATGGCCTCTCTAACGACGCAGTCCCAGTATCTCGACGCCTGTAGCAGAATCCTAGTGCGTTCATACTCCATCGCGTGATTCTCTGACAAACAATGTTCAGCGACCGCCGACCTGTTCGGATTCCTCAAACATCTGTGCCTCTGGTGTTCAACGCATTGATCCTCGACGGTATGCACCGTCTGTCCAATACATGACTTGCCACACTGACACGGAATGTGATACAAGCTGGCCTTCCTCAAACCGTGATCATCTTTGGCGCTCCCCACCAGTGCACGAATTTTATTCGGCGGATATTTCGATTATCAAATACGCCGGGAGAAACCAAAGAATCACAGTATATATATTATTTTGCCATTCCACGATATTAATGTGCTGTGGCAGAAGAGAATTTTCGTTTCAGTACCGCCAGTAGAAACTTCATTTAACTATAAATTCTCTACATCGTGTGATGATTTATAGTTGTTACACGTTGTAAGAGTAATTTGTGCAAGTAAATTTCTGTTGTGCAAACTTGGGTGTACTTCAGTAGCAACTGACTGTACCTGAGGGCCAGAATGTGAGGAACAGGGCACTGTAGGTGGTCACTACGGAGACGAAGGCAGTGACGAGGCTGAGGCGCACGGTGAGCACGCCCAGCAGGTTCGCCGCGGGGCGCCGGGAGGCCACCTGCCGGCACAGCAGGCGCAGCTCGCGGTGGGCGGCGCCGCCCACCCGTCGCCCACCCAGCAGCAGCTGGCAGCACAGCCGCCGCGTGCGCCGCGCCTCCGCCTCCACACAGTGGGCGGGCACCACGAACAGCGTCACCTGGCCCAAACTGAGAAAGCCGCTCACCTTCCCTCGCCACCCGTCCGTGCTGCCCGAGCCCAGGTACGATAACTGTGTCGCGTGGAAGTAAATCTCGAGTATGACTAGGAGTGAAAGTGCTATGAACAATAACACTAGAAAACTCTGGTGAGTAGCGGCTACCAGCTCTGAAATTTCACAGAGTCTTATGTACGCTTGTCTGAGAGATCGCACGTAGGGTGATGTGCACAGATGCAGCCCGCGGCGCAGTTGCAGGTTCCCATTGTGCGTACTTTGCTTCTTTGCTGAAGTTTTACCATGTTTTGGAGCAATCGCATCATTTCTTATAGTGTAAAGACAATCATTCAGAAGTGAAATTCTGTACCTTATTAGTAATTGTAAATTAGTGAATCTTAAAAGTGTGAAACCGGCTACAAGACAGCTGGCTACAGTAAACACTAAACCCTGCTTGTGGTCCTCCTGTTTACTATTCGTAAAAACTAATGTGTACATTGTAAAACCATAAATAAATAACAAAACCAATTCTACCTTCACTGTTTTTCCATCGCCTGTATTGACAGGATCATTATACATTGTCAGAGCTCTGTCACATGACATTATCAGCCTAAGCATTTTCTCATACTTTTCTGTATTGTAGCAGACGTCTGATGATATTGAAATGAAAGCCATTGCCAACATGCTTAGTATACTGATAAGTGAAACAACTTCTACGACAGAAAACGTATGCAACAATTTCGAACAGAAGTGCAACAAAATGCATGCAAAGATGAGGTGCACTATGCTGCTGATGGTCACGATAAGGAAATCCCTTCTTAATCTTTTCACTGATCCGGTTCTCATATCAATTGTGAATGGCATCAGACCAAGGATCTTACATGGTAAGTGGAACAGTTTAATGGCAACGAAAAGTTGCCTAGTCATTTCCGGCAGCAAGAGGGTACATTCCTTCGCTGTCATCACCTGAAAAGGGGAGAAAAATTTTTAATTTCATTTACAACTGGCAACAAACATGTGCGCTACACATTTCAATACATATCGGAATGTTAAGGCTATTCAACAGTAAATCTACGAAATACCATGTTAAACTGTAATATATACCTGTGCAGACAGGCGCACATTATTTCTTGAATATGATAACTGCTGCATCCTGATTAGTATCCCACATTAACAACAAAGATGTTGTGCTGGTCAACCTGAATACGGTTTTCAGATGGTTTCCCTCATTCTACTAGATGATTTCTGATCTGGTAGTCCAATACCACCTCAGTTACACGATTGGCAAATATAACAAAAATAGTTAGCCCACTTCCATAACCATAAACAGTTAGCTGGATTGTAGATATTCCATTCCAGAGTCTAGGAGTAACGACAGGAATGTCGTACAGCTACCTCTTAAATTATTCTTCGAAATCAACCACTCTGATACCATGCAGATTCGTCACAAAGGCGGAAAAAATAGAAGAGAGAAAAATAAATTATAACTGACGGTGCTATATATCCAATTTGAAACTTCCTAATTGTTATATATTTTTGCATCTACGATTAATGATAATTTTCTATTAGAAACTAACTTTAAATTCACATACTAACATAATTTCTTTGAAATTTATCCTCTGAGAATGAGGATGGTTTCTTCATAATTCTGCAGGTCGATCCACTATATTCAAGTTAGATTCAGTGGCAATTTCCGAGATCTCCATCCAAGAGTAAGCGTTGTAGACGTTATTCAAATCCATGGGAGATTTTGCAGGTCTTGTGTCTACCCTCGTCTGTTCATGGGTGAAATTTAAGGGAATAGGAAGGATCAACATACGAGGAAGAGACGTTTCTGAAGTCTAAAAGAACGATAACGTATGCTCTATGATGATCGAAATTGTTGTTACTCTGGTAACGAATAGCACAGTAATTAGTTCAGGAGGAACTGAAATATGTAAAAGAAACTATCATAGAAACTACACAGATAAATTAAGGTAAAAGAAACAAAGGCACTGGAAGTACTAGTAAGAAGCGAATCGCTCAACTTGACTAACGAGTGAAATGAATACAAACGAATCCAGGAAATGAAAAGATGAGAGTAAAATACTTTTTGGATATTTAATCAACAACTTTAGGTATAGCTGTAAGATCTTTTACGAAATGGTAGCAAGACATCGGCACTTTAATGCTGCATAAGCTATGTAAGGGTACAGGTGTTGTCTATATGTAATAAACGAAAACACACATACAGCTTGACTAGAGTTTCTACCAAAGGCAGTTTGCATGATTGACCAAGTGTGGAATTTTTTCAATTTGTTTCTTCTAAAATATAGTTGGAATTTGTTGGTTAAAGTACTTGAATTAGCGAGATGCTGTTTTGTTTGGTGGTGATTTTATGTATCAGCTACTCTGGGAGAGTTCTCCCGACAACGTGCTTGCGTCGTACACAGTGCTTCCTCTAAGTTTGCAACGCCGTGCGTCACGCCACAGGGACACTGAACTGTGGCTCGTAGGGGGTCCTCAAAACTCAAAGAATTTCACAGATTCAGAGTTAACTAAGGAGATTATAATAAAGAGAAATTATCACAGACGCCGAGAATAGTTAGTCATAATTTGAAGCCGGTGGGCTATTTTTTGTGCCCACACCTGGAATTCTACCTAAAAACCCGGAGCGAATCTCTGTCCTCTTTAATGAAAGTCACACATCGGAGTATGTAATTAGATATGACGTAAGTTTTAACGACTAGAATTACAATACACAGGCACGCAGTACGACCAATGTTTGGTCACAAAAAAATGTCGTTGAGCTAATTTGCTGGCTTTACGTTTGTAGTGTTAGGACATCTCCAAAGGATCCTAAAATCCTTGGTGTTAACGTGGTTTCCTTAATTCAGAAATGACGTGGAATTCAACTAGTCAGTACTTACCGACGTAATTTGATGTACGGAATCAATTTCAATGAAATTGAGGTGTTTGTGCCTGTATTTCACTCTGCAGCCGTAACTACACAACGCAAACGAACAGTGTTTGTATGTGGTAGTAGGTATCAGTCTCACATTGCGCACTATGATGGTAGAGGGTTGATAACTATAAGGGGATAAAGTTCTACGTGTGGGTGTCAATAGTTTGCTCTTCAGCAAAACCTACACATTGGGAACGAACGATCTCTAAAAAAAAGTTCAAATGTTTGCATAGCTTATGGGACTTAACTACGGGGTCATCAGTCCCTAAACTTACAAACAACTTATGAACTAGCTAATACTAAGGACGGCACAAATATCCATGCCCGAGGGGGGATTCAAACTCCCGACCTTAGTGGCCGTGCAGACCGTGACTGGAGCGCCTCAGTTCCCTCGGCCACCGCGGCCGGCCGAATGATCTCTCTGTGTTGTTGTTGTACAAAGTCTCCCGTTGTACACTATAGCAGTTCCGTGTCGATAGCTATAAGAGGCCCACTGCATCATGTGGAGAAAGACTTCTGGGTGTTTCTCTGACACTTATGTTAAAGTTCTGCTAGCCTTACGCTATCCTGACTTCATCAAGCATGTATCATATTAGTGGTGAAGCGGTGAGTTTTTCAAGGCTGCTCTCATCGTGAGTTAATGAGTTAGAAACTTGAAATCTGTAGACGTTGTTTATCGTGCACTGTAGGCTTCAGCGATTTTTCGATATTCCCATCCTTAATGGGGTGAAATAGGGGATGAATTTTTTTTTAAAAAAATACGTTGCTATTAAGGCAATTTTCAAGCAAGAAATACAAAATTTCGATTTAAATTTTTGATTGGAATTAAAAAAAAAGTGTTTCGTTATATTTGGAAATTCAGCCATTAAGTGGGTGGAATAAGGGAAAATCTTTTAAGGGTACAACTAACACTATTTTAATGGCAAAAATGCAAAAATTTGGTTTTGGAACCATGGTTAGAATTAAAAGAAAAATCTGTTTTGAGTTCTGCCGTCAATGGTGCAATAGGAGGTGGCCAGTTGTATAAAAATACTTGATTAGGAAAGCATTTTTAAAGCGAAATCTATGAAGATTTATATTTAGAAGTAGAAACAACCAGTGCAGACCATTGCTGAAATTTTGCAAGGCTTTCGTCTGAGCAGCGCCGGAGTCAAACAGCAAGAAGTTGCATTTTGTTGTTATTACTGACAGGACAGAATGGCCAACAAAAGTAATAACTTCTTTTTTTACCATTTGACTGATGAACCTAGGTTTGGTATGTAATAATATCGTAGAAATGTCTTCGTGACACATAAAGATTCGTTAGGAAAATAACAAGTCTTGTATTATGAAAGCGGCTTGATGAATTTTCTTATAGGCACGTAAATGTGATTTGCGGAGTAAATATATAGATGTACATAAGCAAGCGAAACAAATGCGTAGAAGCAGCGATGGTTGTGTATATTTACGCTTAATAAACACCAGGAGTAACCGTGGCACTTTTTGAAGGCGAAACGAATTTATTGCCGCTATTCAAGTCGCAACATGTAATAAAGGAAAAACCAAAATTTTGACTCCTGACAATAAAAGTAGTTTTCCCGAACTTATGCTGAAGACGCATTGCTACGACATAGCACAAGATGAATCACGCTGCGCTATTGCTGAAGAACAAATGTCCTTTTTCGTGCGATTTTTGTATATTGAAAGTATTGCTAACAATATTTCCGTATAAAGGCAAGACCGTGCAGAAGATTTATTCAGGACTTCTGATAACTTCATGACTATCTCCAAAATTAGTTACGATAAAATGGTGTCTGTTTCTCTGGCGTGTCCCCTATAATAATCGGCAAAGATGAAGGACTCGTAGAGAATATAAAAGATAAGAATGCGTGTCTGATAATTCACCAGCCAGCCCTTTAAGAGACACTTAGTCTGACTGTGAAAGAAGTAATGAGAAGTTTTATCAAGCTGATCCAACCCCTATGAATCACAGACATCGCCGTGTTGGGGTGGCTTGCGTGCCTCAACGATACAGATAGCCGTACCGTAGGTGCAACCACAGTGGAGGGGTATCTGTGGAGAGGCCAGACAAACGTGTGGTTCCTGAAGAGGGGCAGCAGCCTTTTTAATAGTTACAGGGGCAACAGTCTGGATGATTGACTGAGCTAGCCTTGTAACATCAGCTACCATGGCTCGGCCATGCAGTTACTAGGAACGGCTAAAAGCAAGGGGAGACTACAGCCGTTACTTTTCCCGAGGACATGAAGCGGCTCCTATAATACAAATAATGACTTGGAAATTGCACCGCAACATAATGACATAAGAATTGTTTACTATTTCGATTGTTCTGCGATTGTATTAATGAACATCAGTTCTTCAGGATTCTCTTGCAGACACGTGTAGGCGGCACTTTCTAGTGTCAAGTCTTGGTGGATTACACCTACTGAATGTCCATGTCATTACTATCCAAGTTAAAAGTTATGTTGCAATGCCGTTACCAACTCACTATATTTTTATTACACAAAGAAACATGTTTATTATTGAAACAGTCGCTGTAAATGTTAGTAGGTAACTGAAGAGTTGATAAATTTTGATAAAGTAGCTGAATAGATGCTTCCACTAATGTTAACTAAAATAACCGATTTCGTTTTACATGAGAGCTCATAGTCTTTCGTGGTGTAAATAATGCGTGGCAAAACTTACATTTTGCCGCATTTTATGTTTTTGATGGGATACCTAATTTTCATTCAAATAATTAGTTGTTTATACGCCTATAAAAGCGAGGATTATAATGTTGTAAATTTCGTAACCTATAAGTTATCTTTGAATGCTTAATTGCATAAATCCATAGACGTCACAACTACTGCACAATTTAATCTTTGGAGTGTTCAGTGTCATCCCGAACGAAGTTACGAGAACTATTGTACAGCAAGTATAATCAAGGATGGTAACTATCTGAACTTGAACAGAAGTACTTCTCTTTATTGGAAATAAAAATTTAATTTTCGGTAATGGAAATGAAAACCAACGTATTATGACAATTTGTTTTTATTACATTGTGTATTCTGTCAGTGATATCATTATTTTACTAGCATAATCGGTAAATAGAATAACATCAAGTGAAACCTGTGTCCGTTTCCAAAGGCTTCGCATTAACACTCTCTTTCTGCTACAGATTAAGATTGGTCTTGCTGAATAAGGTCTACACTGTTCACAAATGACAGGAGGAAAATATTCTTGGAAAAGACCTGCAAATACAAAGAGGTACAATCTAACTAATAACGTGTTCAGACAGACATTCTTATACATTTAATGTATGCTTTGTTGTTTTTAAGTATAGATCTATGTTTTGCGTCAGGAACGTACTAAACCTTTCTGGAAAGGACATTAGCTACGAGATATTAAAATGTCACGAGATAGGTAATATTACTTGCACTTTTTATTCTTAGGAAAAAAATATAATTGTCATACCTTTAGAAAGTTGTTTATAACTGTATTATCATATCTTTAACCAATAATTTAAAGGTAGTCAAACATTGCAGCGTACGTCAATATAAACCTTTTTCGTACAGAACTACAAATTAATAACTAAATTTAAAAATATGTGACTCACATAGCGTTAGATACTTACTGCTCCATGGATAACTTCTGCTGTAAGGAATTATGTAAAAATAATTTCTTAGTTTCCTGTGTCATACATACTCGCAACGATAACGATGAACATAAAAATGGACATCAAATACGTAGTGATATAGCCTCTATAACAGCTGTGTCCTCTTTCTGATTGATGACATCAATATACATTTCTAGATTACCTAATTGCGTTTAGTTCGTACGATAAGATCCATGAAACATTGTAAGGCGCTGACAATAAAAAATTTAATCACTCAAGTTCGTTTCTTTGCGAAACGTATACAAAGTATTTTACTGGTATACTGGACAATTATTATAGTTGCCATGTAATAGTCATGGGAGCTTTTCCACACTCCTTGCTGCTGTGAAGTGAAAATTTACTGATTAATTAGGCTTTATCATGATACTATCTGCAAGTATTAATGAGATGCTCTGTTACATGATAGCATCAGTGCCCTTACAAGGAAATCAACCTGCTTCAGTTTTGAATACACAAGATTGCGTAGTAATAAGTTTACGAAAGACGTATTTATGTGCGGTAGTACGTCGTCGGAGTTAACATTATGGAAGCGATGCTATGTTTACATGCAACACAGTCTATCCCCTGGTATTTTAACGTTGGTTTGCTGTTGTTACTGTACTAGACGGATGTATACGCAGTACTGGTAAGTCGGTGTCACATTGTACACGCTTTGACAACTGTACATGCAGAGATTATAGATCTCTTGTATTATTAGCTTCACTGTGTGAAAGGCCAAATATCTGTCCGGATTATGCTCCCGGCAGGGTCCCTCTTTTCTTGCACCTTAAGAAATTCCTGTCGTCCTGTCAGCGTTTCGAAAAATACGAAGAGCTGAAGACTAGTGTCACACGCTGGTTACATTCATAGGTAGCAAACTTATATGACATAGAGATTCAAAAGTAGATCCCACGAAATGACAAGAGTGTCGATTCTTTTGGTGACTGTCAAAAAATAGCTAAAACTGCTGTACATTTTTTCCGTTCAGTTTTTCGTGCAACTATGTTATTTTTTTTTTTTTTTTTTTTTTTTTTTTTTTTTTTTTTTTTTTTTTTTTTTTTTTTTTTGTTCCAGCCTCGTCGCCGCTTTTGTGTCTCGTTTCCGTCGTAGATGTCGATGGCCGAGTGGAATGAGACCGACACAGGAATAAAGATAGCACGCTAGTGCAGGTACGGAGGGGAGCAGCCAGAAACTAGAAACAATAGTTGAGTTAGAGGCCTGCCTAGTGCCTGTCCAATAGCCAAGACTTCACTGGTGCCTATCTGATTCCGAAGGTCCTAACTGGTTCCTATCTCAGTCCCAAGTGAACGATGTCGTTCAGTGGTGGCCACGAGCGGAGTTCCAGCAGAGGGCGCTCGTGGCTGTCGTCGTAAGAACGCCGCGCCGTGCGTGCATGGCGGCGCGCGGCGAAAGTAGGTGGCGCGCACTTTGGACTTGTGCGACACCACAGTTTTCATTTTTTATTTTTTTTATTTTTAGGTTTTGGAAGCTCCTAGAATGTGCCATTAAGTGGGCACATAAGTTGCAACGGTCGTAAGAACCATTCTATGATGAATGTTAATCCACAACAAACAGACATTGGTTCCACATACCTAATGAGATGATTTCTACGATTGCTTCTCTGTCACAATTCAACTGTGTACTTCCAGCGAATTGTGGAGAATTCTAAGCTATACACTGTTTGTTCAGAGTTGACTAAAAATTGTGAGTCTTTTGCATTTTACACGGTTTAAAAATAAATTCTTGAATAAATGCTGGTCACCTGAACCAGGGGGGCATTAAATCACACACAAACACACACACACACACACACACACACACACACAAAACCATTTAGAAACTGCGCTAGTAAGACCTTATCTGTTTACTTATGGCATAAAAGCAAACTTTTAGACCAAAGCATGCAACAATTAAGGTTTATAGAGTTTATTTCTGCAGTACCATTCATTAACGTGCAGTTCAAACTTTTGGGCACTACTACACCTGCGGTTTCGAAGCCTTGTGGTCGACTGAAACACTTTGTATCCACAATATCTCCGGGAACGAGTTAGCTATCTCTAAGACTTAGTAAAAAAAAGACGAAAATTAAGTAATGTTTATAATGAAAATAATTAAGTCCACAGAGCGATCTCTCAGATTGGTTCCTGGGTTGTCACATCCAGCTATAGTCCCTTTAAGTGTATCCCAGATATGTGCAATAATGTTCATGTCTGAAGAACATGCGGGCCATTATAATCTTGCAATGTCATTATCATGAAGTAACGCATTCAACAAGGCGTGAATGATGAGCGCAAGGATTGTATTTCCTCACAGACATACAACCGATATGTTTGAACCATACGTCGGAGGGTGTCATCCCATTACCGTATAGCCGTTTCACTGCGTCATACGACCAGCTTTGGCGTACGGTGCTCTCACATACTGCCACCACAAAAATTAGGGAACCTCCAACTCGTTGCACTCGCTGGACGCTGTGCCTAAGATGTTCAGGCTGGCCAGGCTGCCTTCAAAAACGTCTTAGATGATTGTCTGGCGAAAGCAGGTACGAGGCTCATCTGTGAATTGCCCTTGATGCCAATTCCGACGAGTCCATTCAGCGTGTTGTTGGGCCCGTCTGCAGCGCGCTACGGGTGCTTAGGTGTAAAAGCTGCACCTCGACATGTTCGTCGGGAGAGTACGGCGGGGGTGGAGATAAAAAAAAAAAAAAAAGAATTAAATCTATAAACCATTCAATATTATGGTTAAAGTTTATGTTATCAAGTCCACTTGTGACAGTTTTCTTGACACTTTCCTATCTTCCCTTTACCACACTCACGTCACCGCGAGCAGTGTGCTAACTCGTAGGCGGTTGTCGCTTAATATTTGACTAACCTGCTGTCTCCTCTCTCATAGATGTCCCCAGCGCAGAAGCAGCACACAGGTCGTAGACTCGAAGTTTTCCTTGGAGAGGCTGAAATTGAAAGTGGTGATTACTGTGACTTTCTAACTACCGTTAAAGAAGTCGATGAATGCCTTCAGAGATGCCAGTGGCTCTTTTATTTTTACCATCACACGAATACAGAAGCCACAAACTGCATGTTGACGTCAATATTAGTTGACAACATTCACAAATTTAAAAGTCATAACACACTTTGACATACATTGCACGCGCTTTACAAATATTTTAGCCCCATTATCGACCGATTAATAAAATACTGGTAATCGCAAGTGCCACTAGATGTTTACCGTGTCGGGGCTCGCAGTGAACTAACTAGCAGTGGAGCTAGGCTCCACGCTAGCGCCTAGAGTTTAGGCGCCAACCGACACTTCCAGAACATCACACTCACTCTTTACCTAAAATACTTAATCTAATAAATCTACGAAACACTAGTGCAATAACGAACAATTAATTAACACACATTGCCGCGGTGGCGTAGCCGAGAGGTCTAAAGCGCCTCGCTGCGGAGCGCGCGGTTGCTCGCCGTCGGAGGTTCGATTCCTCCCTGGGGCATGGGTGTGTGTATGTTGTCCTTAGGTTAGTTTACCTTAGTTTAGGTAGCTGGTAAACTACGGACTGATGACCACGCAGTTTAGACCGATGGATTTATTAACATTTGAATTAACACACATTATGGCAATAGAATTAATAACAGAATTTTTTATTTATTAAATAATTAATAGAGTACCTGGGAGGTTGTGGCGCGTAAGGATAAAGCAACAGCCAATCAGAACACTCTTAGAGAAAGGGGAGGAGTTTTTCCGCGGGACCGTACATACAGTACCATCTGGCTACTATCTGGCACAGCCTCTTCCTACTGTCCCATGTCTATTTCATTATAAGTGAATGAAATTTAAAAAAAACAATGGTTGCTGGCTTATAAGCCATTACCGCCACAAGAGAATTTGCATGCCGTGAGGCCTATTACATACAGTTTGAGTCGAAAAACGACATACTGTGCCTGCCCGAAAATCATTATTCAGCATGGCGGTGTTCCTCTCAGGCATCCTTCGAGCTGAAATCTGTAAGTAGCGCGTTCATCAGCTGCTGGGCGGCGAGTCACCGACAGATCGAGTTTCTCTGTATTTCCTCCACGTCCGGACTACATCGCTCTGGTTCGCTCACTTCCCTTGCTGAGAGCCCCTCCAGACACAAGGTAGCTGTGCGGATGCCATCAAACTTTGGAACAATAATAATAATAATTTCGTGTGGCTCATTGGCCTGGTGCAAGTCTTTCAATTGGAGGCCACTTCGGCTACTCGCGTGTCCCTAACCTACCGCAGTTATCCAACAGGGGAAAGGGGACCTACAGCTTAACTTGGAATCCGAATCGTGTTCGACGACTCCTCACGTCGTTGAGAGGTGAAGGCTGGGTTAAAATACAGACTGAAAAAAATCTGAGAACCGACCGGGTTTCGAACTAGCGACACTTCGGTTTCACGGAGACTATCGAGCCTGACCAAACTTGGTCCTCTAAGCATGGCAGTACTACAATCACCACAAGCATTTTACTTTCTTCCTGGTGATATCACTGCAAATGATCGGCCATCTTACTCATCCCGTCGTAATGGCAGCGCTTTTATTTGGTGAATTGGTCTAATGACATCTATGGACAATTTAAAGAACTGTGTTCTTGATGCAATACACACATTCAATGTCAATTTTCACGAGATCTTGGGACCGAAGTTATAGAGACAGTCAAGAAATGGAGAAAAAATACTACATAGAAAAACTCCTGCATTATCGTGCCCGAACGCCGAGCACGCAGAAAATAACTATAGTAGGAACCAAGGTCTGTGTTTGACAGTAGGTGTTCAAAACAAAAAAATGTCGAATGCTTCGAAAAGGGTAGTACTCATCGAAACAAGAAAAGTATGTACAAGAGAAGTTGGAACATTATGTAATACGAGGAGCAGCTCACAACTGGTTCACCTCTTACTTTAATAACAGACAGCACAAGGTAGTTCTCCGCAATGTTGAAAATGGCTATGACGTACAATCACAATGGGGCACAGTTAAGTGTGATCCAGGGGTCTGTTTAGGTGCCACTGCTGTTTCTTGTTCATATAAATGATATGCCTTTGAGTATAACAGGTGATTGTAAAATATTTTTGTTTGCTGATGATACCAGCTTGGTAGTGAAGGATGTTCGTTCATAATATTGACATAGTATCAAATAATTCCATCCCCATGAACCACAGACATTGCCGAGGTGGGGTGGCTTGCGTGCCTCAACGATGCAGATAGCCGTACCGTAGGTGCAACCACAGCGGAGGGGTATCTGTGGAGAGGCCAGACAAACGTGTGGTTCCTGAAGAGGGGCAGCAGCCTTTTCAGTAGTTACAGGGGCAACAGTCTGGATGATTGACTGCGCTGGCCTTGTAACATCAGCTAATGTGGCTTTGCCACACAGCTACTGCGAACGGCTGAAAGCAAGGGAAAACTACAGCCGTTACTTTTCCCGAGGACATGCAGCTCTACTGTATGAACATATGATGATGGCATCCTCCCGGGTAAAATATTCCGGAGGTAAAATAGTCCCCCATTCGGATCTCCGGGCGGGGACTACTCAGGAGGATGTTGTCATCAGGAAAGACAATACTGGGATTCTACGGATCGGAGCGTGGAATGTTAGATCCCTTAATCGGGTAGGAAAATTAGAAAATTTAAAAAGGGAAATGGATAGGTAGAAGTTAGATATAGTGGGGATTAGTGAAGTTCGGTGGCAGGATGAACAGGATTTCTGGTCAGGTGAGTACAGGATTATAAATACAAAATCAGTTAAGGGTATCACAGGAGTAGGACTGATAATGAATAAGAAAATAGGAATGCGGGTAAACTACTATGAGCAGCACAGTGATCGCGTTATCATTGTCAAGATAGATACGAAGCCAACACCGACAACAGTAGTACAGGTTTATATGCCAACTATCTCTGCCGATGATGAGGAGATCGAAGAAATATATGAGGAGCTAGAGGAAATTATTCAGACAGTTAAGGGAGAGGAAAACTTAATTGTGATGGGAGACTGGAATTCGGTAGTAGGAAAAGGAAGAGAAGGAAAAATAGTAGGTGAATATGGATTGGGCAGGAGGAATGAAAGAGGAAGTCGCCTGGTAGAATTTTGCACGGAACATGATTTAATCGTAACAAACACGTGGTTTAAGAATCACAAAAGAAGGTTGTATACGTGGAAGAGACCAGGAGACACCGGAAGGTATCAGACAGATTTTATAATGGTAAGACATAGATTCCGGAACCAGATCCTAAACTGCAAGACATACCCAGGGGCAGATATAGACTCTGACCATAACTGTTAGTCATGAACTGTAGGCTGAAACTGAAAAAACTGCAGAAAGGTAGGAAAATAAGGAGATGGGACTTGGATAAATTGAAGGAACGTGAAGTTCTGGAGAATTTCAGAGGGAGATTTAGGCAACAATTGACAGAAACAGGGGGAAATAAAACAGTAGAAGAGGAATGGGTAGCATTGAGAGACGAAATAGTGAAGGCAGCAGAGGACAAAATAGGTAGGAAGGCAAGACCAACAAAAAATCCTTGGATATCACAGGAAATACTAAATTTAATAGATGAAAGGAGAAAATATAAAAATGCAGTAAATGAAACACGCAAAATGGAGTACAGACGACTAAAAAATGAGATTGACAGGAAGTGCAAAATGGCTAAGCAGGAGTGGCTAGAAGTCAAATGCAACTCTGTAGAAGGAAGGGAAACCAGTTCTCAGCAAAGAAGGGAAAGCTGAAAGGTGGAAAGAGTACATACAGCAGCTCTACAAAGGAAATGAACTTAGAGACGATGTTGTAGGAAGGAAAGAAGAAGTAGATCAAGATGAAATAGGAGATACTATACTGAGAGATGAATTTGACAGAGCGTTGAAAGACCTCGGTCGGAACAAGGCCCCAGGAGTAGATGACATACCCTCAGAGCTACTAAAGTCTCTGGGAGAGCCAGCCATGACAAGACTATTTGAACTGGTGTGTAGGATGTATGAAACAGGCGAAATGCCCTCAGACTTTAAGAAAAATGTAATAATCCCCATTCCAAAGAAATCAGGCGCAGAAAGGTGTGAAAACTACAGAACCATCAGTGTAATAAGTCATGGTTGCAAAATTTTAACACGAATTATCTACAGGAGAATGGAAAAGCTGGTAGAAGCTGACATCGGGGAAGATCAGTTTGGATTCAGGAGGAACGTAGGAACCCGGGAGGCAATACTCACTTTACGTCCTATCTTAGAAGATAGATTAAGGAAAGGCAAACCTACATTTTTAGCTTTTGTAGATTTGGAGAAAGCTTTTGACAATGTTGACTGGAATACACTCTTTCAAATTCTGAAATCAGCAGGGGTAAGAATTGGTGAGAAAAGGAATTTTTGGCATACCCTGTCTAAAAGAAGGGATCGCTTAGACATCGGGGAATCGTAAATTTAGCATTGGAGGGAAGTGTGTGGGGTAAAAATCGCAGGGGAGACCAAGATACGCGTACAGTAAGGAGATTCAAATAGATGTGGGTTGCCGTTCTTATGAGGAGATGAAAAGGCTTGCTCAGGATAGAGTAGGGTGGAGAGCTGCATCAACCAGTCTCCGGGCTGAAGACCGTAACAACAACAACATCAAATAATTAAGTTCAAGAGATAAGTTCATGGCTTGCAGAAAACGAATTGATGTTAAATCACAGTAAAACTCAGTTTTTACACTTTCTAATACATAATTTCATGAAAACGGACATTTAGATTACACATTATGGGCGTATGATAAGTGAGACTGAACAGTTCAAATTTATAGCTGTTCAGATAGACAGTAAGCTGTCGTGGAAAGCCAATGTTCAGGATCTTGTTCCAAAACTAAGTTCTGCTTTATTTACCATTAGAACAATATCTGAAATAAGTGATTTTTTCAACACGAAAAGTTGTATACTATGCTTACTTTCACTCACTTATGATGTACGGCGTTATTTTCTGGCATAACTCGACTGATACAAAAAGAATGTTTTTGTCTCATAAACGGGCGGTTCCATCAATATGTCGTTTAAGTTCACGAACCTCATGTCGACCCATTTTCAATAGTCTGGGAATTCTGAAACTGGCGTCACAATACGCATTTTCTTTTATGTCATTTATTTCACTCGGTGTATACTAGACAGAAGTCGAATCTAGATTTGCATCAAACCACCTTGACACTTGTGCAGAAAGATGTGCAGTATTCTGCAGCATCCATTTTCAATAAGCTGCCACAAGAACTCAAGAATCTTAGTACTAACCCACGCTCTTTCAATTCTAAATTGAAGAGTTACCTCATGGCTCACTCCTTTTATTCTGTCGGGGAACTCTTAGAAAAGCTTCATAATTAAGCTAATTTCTTTTTTCCTTCGTTATTGATTCTTTTAACTTAGTCTTAGGATTGTCGAGTGCATAGGACTACTTAAAATTTTCGTATTACCATTCTTGTGTTAAACTTCATGTATTGACTTGTTCCATGACCGTGGAGTCTTACTCCTTAATTAGGTCCTGCGTAACAGAAACCCGCATTATTATTATTAGATGTGGAACCGTAAACACACAATTTCTTCGGATAAAAATGTGTTTATTAGAGTGTTCCACGTGACGTCCATTTAGCGCAATGCATCCGCCTGCCGTACGACGTAAGGAAAGACGCACCCTTCGAAGTATAGCGGGTTGTTGTTGTTGTTGTTGTTGTGGGCTGCTTGACTGCTTAGTAAGCAGGAGACCTGCGTTCGAATGGGAGCTGGGCTTAAATTTTCAGCTTTCCCAATTTATTTCCCTGCCGCCTGCCAACTAACGCCGTAAAGACCTTTGTGTGGTGCTTCAGTTTTCCTACAACGTTGAGAGTTTTTTTACTCTGACGTTTCTCTGTTTTGAGAAGCTCTGACTCTTCTGCAGAAGATGTACCTGGTCACCCAGTCTACGCCTCAATGGGCAGATACCTGGTAAATGGTATTCTCTTCTTTTATTCCATCATACTTATTCAAGTTGGAATTTTGTGATGTTCTTTGAAAATAACATGTTTTGGACTTGATTGTTAAGGTCTAGAAAAGTATATATTCAGGATGAGTCACATAAAACGTTCACTGTAAATATTTCGGAAATTGAAACTGCCATTAATGTGCGATTTCAGTGAATGGATTGGTTGATAGAGGCTTGTATTGTTAATCAATGAACAGATTTTAGTAATACACGCACAATGCCTGTTGACACTAAGAAGTTGAAAGTAGGATAAATTAGAATGTCAGTGGAGTTTGTTGCAGAATTCTAGCGGCATTTGTTTGCAAGAAATCGTATCGTGAAAATTTTCAAATGTGACAGTTACTTGCCTCATGCGACGTGCATAGTTGTTAGGTACGATGGTGTTATGTTTTGTTACATCGTGCTAGTGTTTTACTTCAGTGCTTTGCGACTTGCTAGTTAGTTTATGACTGTCCAATCAATAGGTTGTGAGTGGACGTGGGATTTACCAGTGCAGATGAGGTCGACTTGGTGTATGGAAGGAATAGGAAGAATGCAGTTAGCGCATGTACGGTGTATGTGGAAACAAATCCCCATAGACGTCACCCATGTCGATAATTATTTACCAAAATCTTCAACCAGTTACGTTAATTAGTGTAAGAACTACACGTAAGAACGTAACAAAATGAAACAAATGACGCCAGAAGTGGGGGAAAGTAATTTTTGGCTGCTGATGCATCTGATCCGCACTTTAGTTCCCGCGCAACCGCTCGAGGAAGGGGTATGAGTCAGACAAGTATCCTACACACTTTTCCATCGACATCGGTTCCATCTGTGTCACATCTCTCTCCATCAAGACCTGCATGGAAACGATTAAGATAATCATGTTACCTTCTGTACGTGAGCGTTACGATAGTGTACTCCAGATGCTTCATGTATTTTATCATTACTGCAAATGGTTGACAATCCCCGTTGGCTGCAACATTTAAAATATCAGCGTCCATGGAAGGGAAACGTGTGGTATGGGGTTTTAACTATTAGCTAATAGCTCCATTATGATAGATGGAACACTGAAAGCGAACAAGTATCGCAGCCTCCTAACGGACCTTCAGTAGAAGGAAGATGATCCTCTACAGAGGAGGAGGGATATGTGGTTCCAACATGATGGCTGTCCAGACCTTAGTGCACGAATTATTTCCAGATTGTTGGATTGGACGCAAAAGACCTGTATCTTCGTCGAAGTACTGTAGAACTTTTCCTCTGTGGAAGTCTGAAAGGCGTTGACTACAAAGACATACTAACTAAACCCGATGATATGGAAAGACGTATTAATGCATCATGTTCGGACATCTGAAATGCTGACACATGTGGCGCAGTCTTTCCATACCAGACTGGAAATGTGTATCGCCTCTGCCGGTGGACATTTAGAACAAAATCTGGAATGGTCAGTTGTCTGTTTATTGGTCAGTCACACCATTAGTATAGAGACTAATTTTGTTCGTTAGTGTGTAGTACCACGGGCACTTACAGGTTTGCCGTGGAATACTTGATGAGAAAATACACTCCTGGCCATTAAAATTGTTACTCCACAAAGATGACGTGCTACAGACGCGAAATTTAACCGACAGAAAGTTATATGCAAATGATTAGCTTTTCGTAGCATTCACACAAGGTTGGAGCCGGTGGCGACACCTACAACGTGCACACATGAGAAAAGTTTCCGACCGATGCCTCATACACAAAAGCAGTTGACCGGCATTGCCTGGTGAAACGTTGTTGTGATGCCTCGTGTAAGGAGGAGAAATGCGTACCATCACAGCTCCGACTTTGATATAGGTCGGATCGTAGCCTATCGCTATTGCGGTTTATCGTATCGCGACATTGCCGCTCGCGTTGGTCGCGATCGAATGACTGCTAGCAGAATATGGAATCGGTGGGTTCAGGAGAGCGATACGGAACGACGTCTGGATCCCAACGGCCTCGTAATCACTAGCAGTCAAGATGACAGGCATCTTATCCGCATGGGTGTAACGGATCTTGCAGCCACGTCTCGATCCCTGATTCAAAAGATGGGGACGTTTGCAAGACAACAACCATCTGCACGAACAGTTCGACGACGTTTGTAGCTCGAAGACCATGGCTGTGGTTATCCTTGACGCGGCATCACAGACAGGAGCGCCTGCGATATTCTGTTTACAGCATCATGATGGTCGCATCCGTTTTTGGCGACATGGCGGGGAACGTACGGTACATTGGAAGCGAGTATTCGTCATCGCCATACTGGCGTATCACCAAGCGTGATGGCATAGGGTGCCACTGGTTACACATCTCGGTCACCTTTTGTTCGCATCGACGGCACTTTGAACAGTGGCCGCTACATTTCAAATGTGTTACTATCCGTGGCTCTACCCTTCATTCAATCCCTGTGAAACCCTACATTTCAGCAAGATAATGCACGACCGCATGTTGCAAGTCTTGTACGGGTCTTTCTGGATACCGAAAATGTTCGACTGCTGCCCTGGCCAGCACATTCTCCAAATCTCTCACAAACTGAAAATGTCTGGTCAATGGTGGCCAGCAACTGGCTCGTAACAATACTCTTGATGAACTGTGGTATCGTGTTGAAGATGTATGGACATCTGTACCTGTACACGCCATCTAAGCTGTGTTTGACTCAATGCCCAGGCCTATCAAGGGCGTTATCACGGCCATAGGTGGTTGTTATGGTACTGATTTCTCAGCATTTATGCACACAAATTGCGTGAAAATGTAGTCACATGTCAGTTCTAGTATGATATATTTGTGCAATGAATACCCGTTTATCTGCATTTCTTGTTGGTGTAGCACTTTTAACGGCCAGTAGTGTACTTTACAACTGATCAGCCGGATTTCGTTGCTTATTTGGCTCATTATTTCAACAAATGACCACGTTGCTGTCATCAGGTGCACCGATGAAGTGAACGCTTTGGAGCAGGGACTTCTCCTCTCCCCTCCGACCCACGCGGTCCTCATCCAGGCACGAGCATGAACGCACCTCCTTAACCTCTTCATTCGTTGACAAGTCCAACCCTCCGAGGTCCGCCCTCACAGATGCAGTTCGGTAACGTTTCTGTCAGTACTCTATTCGACTATGAAGTAATTGGTTATAGGTTTCCTTGTTCTTCTTGATTTGACTCAGTTCTAGTTCTCAGGACTCACTAAAGTTTTATCCACTGACATGATAGATCAGCGGCTCCATTTCTCCAATGTGGGTAAATTATTTGATACGTGGCCCCACGGGTCAGATGTCTACGTCTACATGACTAGTCTGCAATTCACATTTAAGTGGCTGACAGAGGGTTCATTGAACCACTGTCAGGGTATTTTGCTACCATTTCCCTGTCGAGTAGCACGTAAGAAAGACAAACACATAAACCCGTTCTTGTTCTGGTTTCTCCTTTTAATTTATCATTACTATTTTGCATGATGAAGGACTCGGCAAAATATTACCGCCTTTGAAAGAGAAAGCCCCTTCCAGCGGACGGCATACGGAACCCTATTTAGGTTGCAGACCACTACAAGACCTATACTAGCTCCTAAGTATTCAGTCATTAAGCGCTCTTGATAAGGGAACGTTACAACATGGTCGTTTGCAGAAATGTTTTGCATGTTGGTCTCCGATGTTCGGTCGATGTTCCTTGAAGAATTTAAAGATTAAATATTTGGCCGTTCACTCAGTTCAATATTCATAATGTTATAGCGCTCTTATCTGTCTACCCGAACTCAATTAAGTAATGCAGAAATAATTTATTGATGTCAAAAATTAGAGAAACGAGGACGTGCTAATCGAAGAGATAAGCTTCTTAGCGACTTACAGCTCTATAAGGGACACCAGCCTGTAACTTATTAGTAGTATAGTGTGTACACTGTGATAGAAAAAAGTAAGGAAGTAAGTATTTTTAAATTAGCTTAATTCCCGCTGGTTCGCACGCGTAGACTGGATAGTCTGAATTCGTTGTTTCTACTTCTAAGTATATATTTTCAAAGATTTAGCTTTAAAACTGCTATCCTAATCAAGTATTTGGATAGAACTTGCCACCCCTATTGCACCAATGATGGCAGAATTCAAAACACCCCGAAACACATTTTTTTTTAATTCTTACTATGGTTACAAATCGAAATTTTCACATTTCTAGCATCAAAATAGTCTTAATAGCATCCTTAAAAGATTTCCCCTTATTTCACCCGCTTAATGGTTGAATTTCCAAAACTATCGAAACACTTTTTTTTTTTTTTTTTTTTTTTTTTTTTTTTTTTTTTTTTAAATTCCAATCAAAGATCTAAATACGAAGTTTTGTATTTATTGCTTAAAAATTGCCAAATAGCAACGTATTTTTTTAAAAGTTTATCCCCTATTTCACCCTCTTAAGGATGGGAATATCGAAAAATCGTTGATCCCTATAGTGTAAGATAAACAATGTCTATAAATTTCAAGTTTCTCTCATCTGTAGATTCTCTTTTCAGTGCCGTTTGCTGTCTTTTAGAAACGGATCGACAACGAGAAATTTCTTTCTTACGCTTTGGCATCTTTCTTTTCAAACTGCAATATGCACTTTTTTCTTTATTCGTACGATTGTTGCAGAAAAACAGCTGAAGAATGTGCATCATGTTCCGCTGTAAATAATCTCTTTACTATTATAGTGTCAAGAGTCATCGCTGGTCTTCAGTCCGAATTTTATATACGCTGCCGACTTTCAAACACTACATCTTCCACCCTCTTATAACTATCGACGCGGAAATGCTATCGTGTAAAATAGGAGACATTGTACTACAACAACGCAGAGAGAGATCGTTCGTCTCCATTGTGTAGTTTTTGCTGAAGAGCAAAATATTGACACCCACACGTAGAATTTTATAAAAACAGAAATGGATGGTTCATATATAAAGACACCTGGACAGTTGTTGTCGTGGTCTTCATTCCGCAGATTCGTTTGATGCAGCTCTCCACGCCACCATGTCCTGTGCAAGCCTCTTCATGTGAGAATAAAACGGCAACCTACATCCTTTTGAATCTGGCTACTGCATTCGTCCCTCGGTCTCCCTCTATGATTTTTACCCAACACACTTCCTTCTAATGCTAAGTTGACGATTCCTTGATGTCTCATAATGTGTCCCACCAACCTATCCCTTCCCTTACAAGGAAAGTACATGGGCTCGAACTAACATATCTGTATGAACGTTTGGTTACAGGATCTCTACGTACACCTCAATGTGCTGGTGGGTGTCGTTTTCTGCAAAGCTCTGCAACCATTCTCTAGATTAGCACTGTAGCTGTAATTGTAGATGCCATACGTAATGCAGATACCTTAACTATAACTTATGTAATAATCATCGTACATGTTCTCTAGCGAATTGTCATCAAAAGCCGTGATGATAGTTGCAACTTTAACCTTCTTCCCGAAAGACTGTTGGTATTCACTGCCACTGCAACCGCTACGTCATCTACCCATCTAATCTTCATAATTTGTCTGTAGAACCCCATTTCGGAAGCTTCTATCACCTTTTTGTCTGAAATCCTTATCGTCCACCTTTCACTCCCACACTACGCTACACTCCAGACAAATGCTTTCAGAAAGGACTTCCTGACATTTAAACTAATTTTGGATGTCAACAAACTTCGCTTCTTCAGAAACGCTTTTCTTCCCATAGTCATTCTGCATTTTATACCTTCTTCACTTCGGCCATCACTTACGTAAGTTAAAATGCAAAAAGTTGATTTCTCAATTGTTTAAAACGTACAAACAGCTTAACAAAGTAATGAGAGTGTGTAACTGCATAGGGCAGAGGTAATTTTCGGGTTTTAGCATATAGAGTAAGATGAAGAAGAGGACTGACTGGGGATAGCCGCGGTCGAGTGGCCGAGCGGTCTAAAGCGCCTTGCTGCGGAGCGGGCGGTTGCTCGCCGTCGGGGGTTCGAGCCCTCAAAATTCAAATGTTTGTAAATGTATCGGATCAAACTGCGTGGTCATCAGTACGTAGCTTACAAACTACTTAAAATTAGGTAAACTAACCCACGCCCCAGAAAGGACTCGAACCTCCACGGCGAGCAACCGCGCGCTCCGCAGCGAGACGATTTAAACCGCTCGGCTACTCCACCGCGGCTTCGAGTCCTCCTTCGGGCATGGGTGTCTATGTTGTGTTTAGGTTTAAGTTAGTTTAAGTAGTTTGTAAGCTTATGCACTGATAACCACAGATGTTAAGTCCCATAAGATTTACAAACATTTGATTTTCGATAGGGTATAAGTTTGGTACTTGGGATATGGTAAACTGCTGTGTTTCCGAATTAAGCCGTAGGATGTGGGTGCAAGAAAGTAGTGAGGAAGAAACGAAAGAAGGAGGGATGAGTATCCTTGGATACGGCAGGACGATTAGACACAGGGGTGGATGTAGTGGTTGGTTTAGGAGACGAAATTAAGGATCGTTGGAAAAAGACGCGGAGAGTTAGGAAGTTGTGGCGTTTGGTGAATGTGGTGGTAAAGACGCGGCAGATCACTATGATTAGAGAAATCTGGTATGTGATTAGTGTCGAGATTACATGTAGAGTAGGCTACTCGAGATGTTAAAATGCTAGACCTTGGCAAGACATTTTATAAACTGATAGATGATTCGGGTAGAGGAGAGTAAGCAGATTGGAAACGTTTGGAGGAGTCAGTGGTGTTCGTGACTGCAAGGTGAATCAGAAATCAGTGGTACATTAAGGTAGGAGAAGATGGTTCAGATCATGGTTTTTATGTCTGAAGGGTCATGGAAGTGTACAGTGCAAATATTTGAACGGTTAGTTGTTTTAGTAATTTTGGTCTATCGTGGTCTCCCTGTTAGCTGGTAATCATGTATTAGTACAAGCTACTTTAGTACTTTAATCAACTTAAAGGACCATCGTAAGTGGTAAGGGGCCTCCACGTGCGGGTGGTTTGGCCAATAATTATTCCCTGGGCTTTGGTAGTAGTAGGTGAACTGATTGAGATCACCATGGAGGGATGGCTGGGACTTCCGTGTTAGGAAAGTGTTGCCACTGGCCTACTGCAGGAAATGTACAGGAGGAGATGAGTTCGGAATGTGGCATATAGAGAAGAGGCAAGACAGAATATATGACAGATCCTTCGTGTACCTGAACCTGCAGTGGGAGATTTTAGTGTTGATGGTGATCTGTGACGGGCAGTTTTAAAGTACAGATGCGATAAGGAGCTCGTAGTTCAGGAGTTTGTGGAAGCGGTTGTTAATTTGGTGGGTCAGAACCTGTGTTATATACAAAGGTGCATTACTGGAGCATAAATTGGAATGGAAGCCCCATTGATTAACAGGAACTGGTGTAGATGTTTAGCATGTGTCGGGATAAGATGAACTCAAAAACTTCACTAAACTCTAAGTAACGGTGAAAATAGCTAGTTTGTTTGGTTTGGGAAGAGAAAATACGAGAGGCTTTCAATGAATACGAACAGAAGCGCATGCGAAGGATTATTTTGTAATGTGTGGCTAGGATTTCCTGCAAGTGGAGGACCATTATGTTGGATGTTTGTTGGTTATGCAGTCGTGACCTTGAGCAGTGTGTAATGTTTGATGGTTGTCTATTGCATGTGTTACAATGAATTTATATATGTAATTGAAGTTTTGGATTCAGTCTGCAAGCTAGGACCAACGGCTTGAGGGATTATTGGTGCTCTCATGGGCTATAAGGATTAACGAATAATCGACAGATGATGAGGGTCATCAGTCATTATGAAAGTGTAGTATGCATAAAGTTTGGCCTTGCTTATCTCATCAGATATGAAGTGCTTGTGTTGCAGGAGAGGGTAATAGGGAGTGAGATTATAGCCAGGAAGACAGTGAAATATATCCAGTACCTGGAAGTGTTTATGGGTACTGTGGTGTTGATATTGGTGCATATTTGTTTTGTAGTTAGTTGATTTTTTTAGTTGTAATTGTCATCAGTGTATAAGTGTGACTCGGTAACAGGTCTGAATATGAGACTGTTTGTTATAAGAGACGTACCACTCTGCGCACCATGAATGTTGGCAAAGATGCAAGGATTGTGTGACTCAACAATGAAGACATAGTTACAACCACAATTGACGGTATTTGTTAAGATGCTAGGTAAACGTGTTGTTCATGCATGATTAAGTGATCTTGTGTAGTAACATCATCCAACTTGGCACTTCCATTCAGGCACCGTACTGCAAATGGTTGAAAGCAAGGGGAAACTACTGCTGATAGGTTAGATCATGTAAGCAGCGAAATGGATAGATTCGGGTATTGGCGAAGTTTGGTAGCAGGAGAGGAATTGTGATCAGGGGAGTACACACACACACACACACACACACACACACACACCTATATATATATATATATATATATATATATATATATATATATATATATATATATATATATATATAATGTGGGATTATTGTGAGAAGATCTAATAATGAATAAGAAAATAGTAATGTGGTTGACTGAACAGCATTGTGATTATCACAGTCATGTCAGACAAGAATCCACCACTCATTACAGAAATGTTCAAATGTTTGTAAATCTATTGGACCAAACTGCGTGGTCATCAGTCAGTAGCCTACAAACTACTCAAACTAAGGTAAACTAACCTAAGGACAAACACACACACATGCCCCAGGGTCGACTCGAAGATCCAACGGCGAGCAACCGCGCGCTCCGCAGCGAGACGCCTTAGACCGCTCGGCTACTCCACCGCGGCACCCATTACAGCAGTAAAGTTTATATGTCAACTAGCTCTGCAATTGATAAGAAGATAGAAAAAATTATGAGATAAACAAAATGATTCAGATAGTAAGTTGGAGAAAACTTGATTTTAAGGGAGAACTGAAATTCAGTAGTAGGAAAGAAGAAATGGAAATTTTTTAGGATCAAAATTGATTAAGAAAAAGGAGTGGAAGAGAAAGTCCACTGGTAGAAGTTTTTACAGAGCATAATTTAATCATCAATAACACTTGGTTTAGGAATCGTAAAAGAAGTTTGTGTAGGTGGAAGGGACCAGCAGACACTCGGAATGCTTCTGTTTGGTTTTATGAGCAAAAACTGCAAAAATTCAAAAGGGTAGTAAAATAAACAACATGGGATTTGAGGAAACGAAACAACATGTTATTGAAAAGTTGCAGGGAGAACGTTAGCCAGTGAAATAGAGGGAAGTAACACACCAAAATACAATGGGTACCTTTGAGGGATGATACAGTGAGGACAGAAGAGCATCAAATAGGTAAAACAACAAGACATAGTAGAAATCCTTGCATATCACGGAATAAATAGTTAACCTGATTAAATACTAACAGGTGTAAATTTTACGGAACAGTCAGTGTGCTAAATCATGGTTACAAAAACTAAGCCGGCCGCGGTGGCCGAGGGGACTGAGGCGCTTCAGTCACGGTCTGCACGGCCACTACGGTCGGGGGTTCGAATTCCCCCTCGGGCATGGATATTTGTGCCGTCCTTAGTATTAGCTAGTTCGTAAGTAGTTTGTAAGTTTAGGGACTGATGACCCCGTTGAACATTTGAACAAAAACTAACATAATCAATTACTGGAAAAATGGTGCAAGTAGACGAAAGAGTGGATCAGTTTGGATTTAAGAGGAATATAAGAATAAGGGAAACAATGGTGACACTCTGACACAACTCATAAGAAAGTCAGCATTTTTGTATTTGAAGAATGCTTACAATGTTTACTGCAAAACACTGGTTAAAATACAGAAGGTAAAAGAAGTAAAATATAGGGAACGAAAATTTACATAAAACGTCTTTAGAAACCAGACGACAGTCGAGGAACATGAAAGCTAAGCAATGAGAACAGCGTGAAGCTTCAAAAATGTTCAAATGTTTGCAGAGCTTACGGGACTTAACTACGGGGTCATCAGTCCGTAAACTTACAAACTACTTATGAACTAGCTAATATTGCCCGAGGGGGGATTCGAAACCTCGACCGTAGTGACCGTGCAGACCGTGAATAGCGCGCCGGAGTACGCTCGGCCACCGCGGCCGGCGCGTGAGGCTTCTCCATTTCCAGTAGGAAAGATAGAGTTGTGTGTTGGGGATTCTTTTTTGAAGGTATATGTGTAGAATGCAGCCTGATATAGAAGTGATACAAGGCTAACACACAGCTCAGACAAGAAGAGAAGTGAAGCTGTGGAACAGAATGCTGAAGAGTAGATTAGTAGATCGTTAACGTGCACAGAGATGATCAATAAAATCGGAGCGAATATAAAATTGTAGGCGATCAATCGATAGGGCACCTACTGAAACATTAAGGGATCGCTGGTTTAGTTCAGAACGGAAATACACTGGGTAAAATGTGTACGGGAAAAGCAGGTTCAAAAGCCTACAGTAAGTATTTAGGAATGAAGAGGTGTGCACCGGGCAGAATAGAGTAAAACGCTCCATCAGACTGCATACAACAGGAACAATAACATAGGTGAGGTAATCGGTGCAGGGTAAGGAGAGCACTTGGAGCAACTGTGGAATGGTGCTGACAGATGGATTTCATCGGAATGTGGTAATTGATGGCGTTTGTCATAGTCAGTTGGAGGAGCGCGAAAGTACGATGGGTGTCATTTGGTTGCTGGTTTCTCTCTAGGCATCTTATTTGCAAATTGCTATTAGGGAATTCCGTAAGAGTTGATGCACGTAGAGGGTGTATTGTGTATTGAATATTGAGTAAGATAATGGGGTGGTCACTTCCTCACTATCGTTTGGAAGAAGACTGCTGAAATAATGCATCCATAGCAACTTAGGAGGTTTATGGATAATATCTGGATTTCCTTTCAGACTATGTTGTGGGGTAGGTTCCCTACCACATCAGAAGGAACCAATAAGACGAACCGAGGCCTCCATTGCAATTCAGCGTGTAATCGTATATAGATGCTACGGTCTGCGCCAATGAGTCTTGAAAGTATTGTCTGTGTAGTTAAGGAAATTGTATGGGGAGGAATGATGAGATTGGATAAAACAAGCAATAGTTGCGGTTTAGAGGAAGAATTGAAGATGAGGTTCAGTAGGAGAATTGTAGAGGAATCATGAAACAGAATTGTTCCTTCAGGATTCAGTAGTATCTCCATCTGTAGCTATGGGAAGTGAGTTATCAGTACAGGGAGGAATGTATGGTGGTTCTGATAACATGACAAGGTTGATTGAGTTCAAGTAGATATGGTGCTGTGACATTAAATGAATGAAAAGCGGGGGGGGGGGCGTTTTGGCTGATGAGCTGCAGCTATTGTATATTTTAAAGTAAGATATAATACTGCTGATGCACCATGATTCAGGTGAGAGGGGTTAGTGTTAATTGGTGGTTTACTGCTGGTAACTCAGAAATAAAAACAAATCTCACCTCGAACTTTTCTGACAACGGATGTTTATGATATATATGTTATATCGAAAAGTGTCATGTCTATGTATGTTCAAACGATTGTTACAAAATTGTGTAAAATATGAATTTCATAAATTCAACACCTCTACCATAATTTTGGTAACAATCTTACACTACAGGTTGTTTGTACTAGATAGTATAGAGATGTAATAGTTTATAACTCAGAGTGGGACATACCGCCACCAACCTGTTAGTATTTAGTTTTCTCTTAGGTACTGTTATGTGTAGTAGCCTGTGCACCTTCTTTTGAGGATAAATTCTCTCCTTTTACAGGTGATGACAGCCAACGAATCTACCTCTCCAGTACCAGAAAACACCATGAAACTGTTGTTGGCAATAAAGCCATTCCACTTAACATGCAAGATAATTGGTCTGATGCCATTTACAGTCGACATGAATACCGGATCAGTTAAGAAATTAAAATCAGATTTGGTTCTTCTGTCCCTTGCTAGCGTATCACAACTGATTTCTACTTGTGTTATGGTGCATTTCTATTACAAATCATTCCAGTCATTCTCTATTGTAAATGCTATCTCACTTTTCAGCATACTGACTTTGTCAGTATTGACTTTCATTTCGGTAGCATCGGATGTTTCCTATAACACAGCAAAATATGAGAAAATGTTCAAGCTGATTGCAGCATGTGACGAAATTCTAATGACCCGTGTGAGTCCTATGAATGGCTGCGTAGGAAAGATAGTAAAGATACAAATGTTTTTACTATTTTTGTATGTTTCATCGTTGTACACAATCTACATTACGGTTACTTCTGAGCGGAACCAAAGGACTGGCTTATCATTTGCTTTGGGTAGCTTTCTTGCAGTCTTCTTATCACTTTTGAGATTTGCAAATTTACAATTAGTGATAAAATTCAGGGTTTCATATCTGAATTTGTGCATTGACAATTTAAGAAACAATTTGATTGCTGAATGTTATAATAAAGTTTCTGGAGCAAAGCGACCTACGCACAGAGCCAGCATAAAATTGCAGAGCAGCCCCTTACATTACACAACAGCCTTTGTGCGATCACTCGTCCGTGCACATGAAAACCTCTGTGAACTGTCAGAGGTAGTCGCTTCTATTCATGAGGTTTTTCTATTCGTATATTTCATCTCATTTTCGTTGCATATCACACTTCACATTTACGTTGTTGTATCGAAAGTACCGTTTCTGGTTTCGAGTAATATGAATGCCTGGCAAGGGAAGATGACCGTTTTCCACAATCTGACTCAGCTGATTCTTCTCATCGTGCCCACTCACTGTGTGGAGGTGGAGGCACGGCGCACGCGGCGGCTGTGTTGCCAGCTGCTACTGGGTGGGCGACACGTGGGCGGCGCCGCCCACCGCGAGCTGCGGCTGCTGTGGCGCCAGGTGGCCTCCCAACGCCACGAGGCCAAACTACTGGGTGTGCTCACCGTGCGGCTCAGCCTCGTCACTTCCTTCGTCTCCATAGTGACCACCTACACTACTCTGATGCTCACTTTCTGGCCCTCAGATACAGGGATGGGACCTCCTGTTACTGAAAACTACTGAAGGCCAAACTACTGGGTGTGCTCACCGTGCGGCAGAGCCTCGTCACTTCCTTCGTCTCCATAGTGACTACCTACACTAGTCTGATGCTCACCTTCTGGTCCTCAGATACAGGGATGGGACCTCCTGTTACTGAAAACTACTGAAGGCCAAACTACTGGGTGTGCTCACCATGCGGATCAGGCTCATCACTTCCTTCGTCTCCATAGTGACCACCTACACTACTCTGATGCTTACCTTCTGGCCCTCAGATACAGGGATGGGACCTCCTGTTACTGAAAACTAATGAAGGCCAAACTTCTGGGCGAGCTCACCATGCGGCTCAGCCTCGTCACTTCCTTCGTCTCCATAGTGACCACCTACAGATGCTATCCTTCTGGCCCTGAGATACAGGTATGGGACCTCCTGTTACCAAAAACTACTGAAGGCCAAACAACTGGGTGTGCTCACCGTGCGGCAGGGCCTCGTCACTTCCTTCGTCTCCATAGTGACTACCTACACTAGTCTGATGCTCACCTTCTGGTCCTCAGATACAGGGATGGGACCTCCTGTTACTGAAAACTACTGAAGGCCAAACTACTGGGTGTGCTCACCATGCGGATCAGGCTCATCACTTCCTTCGTCTCCATAGTGACCACCTACACTACTCTGATGCTTACCTTCTGGCCCTCTGATACAGGGATGGGACCTCCTGTTACTGAAAACTAATGAAGGCCAAACTTCTGGGCGAGCTCACCATGCGGCTCAGTCTCGTCACTTCCTTCGTCTCCATAGTGACCACCTACAGATGCTAACCTTCTGGCCCTGAGATACAGGTATGGGACCTCCTGTTACCAAAAACTACTGAAGGCCAAACAACTGGGTGTGCTCACCGTGCGGCAGAGCCTCGTCACTTCCTTCGTCTCCATAGTGACTACCTACACTAGTCTGATGCTCACCTTCTGGTCCTCAGATACAGGGATGGGACCTCCTGTTACTGAAAACTACTGAAGGCCAAACTACTGGGTGTGCTCACCGTGCGGATCAGGCTCATCACTTCCTTCGTCTCCATAGTGACCACCTACACTACTCTGATGCTTACCTTCTGGCCCTCTGATACAGGGATGGGACCTCCTGTTACTGAAAACTAATGAAGGCCAAACTTCTGGGCGAGCTCACCATGCGGCTCAGTCTCGTCACTTCCTTCGTCTCCATAGTGACCACCTACAGATGCTCACCTTCTGGCCCTCAGATACAGGGATGGGACATCCTGTTAACGAAAACTAATGAAGGCCAAACTTCTTGGCGAGCTCACCATGCGGCTCAGCCTCGTCACTTCCTTCTCCTCCATAGTGACCACCTACACATGCTCACCTTCTGGCCCTCAGATACAGGGATGGGACATCCAGTTACCGAAAACTACTTAAGGCCAAACTACTGGGCCTGCTCACCATGCGGCTCAGCCTCATCACTTCCTTCGTCTCCATAGTGACCACCTACACTACTCTGATGATCACCTTCTGGCCCTCAGATTCAGGGATGGGACATTCTGTTACCGAAAACTAGAGAAGGCCAAACTACTGGGCGAATTCACCGTGCGGCTGAGCCTCGTCACTTCCTTCGTCTCCATAGTGACCACCTACACTACTCTGATGCTCACCTTCTGGCCATCAGATACAGGGATGGGACATTCTGTTACCGAAAAGTACTGAAATTTTAATTTACAAGAAACTTAATACTTTTCAGAGATGGCAACTGATCAGGAACAGAAATGTGATGTACACTACAACTCCATCTCTTTCTTTATTTTTTTCACAACCCAAGGGTCATTACATCCAACTAAACAATAATTTATTACTAACAAAAACTATAAAATTTGGGCAAAACTTTTACCATACATACAAAGAAAAAGAAGTGATCTGATGTATAAATGAACAGGGGATTGTAGCAATTATTATGTTGTATTTCAGCCTTAATGAGTGTTACTAGTGTGTCAATGAAAACATTGTAACTCCATGTATTTGAAATCTTTTTATTTCAAAAAAATGTTTTATCCCAAAAGTCAGTCTCAGTTGCAAAATTTTGTTTATTTCATTGACGCATTTCACCATTTTGAGGCATCACCAGATAATGTGAAAGCAAAAAACACTTCTGATGTGGTGCACACTACATATATGTACAAGAATTTTAACGAGTTAAAAAAAATAACGATAACTAGTGAGGTGGGGATTGGGATTAACATATATGGCCTAGTTATATGCTGTACGTATCATAACAGTAATTTATAGCAAGTAAAAGAGAATAAACTTACGTAAAAGATAATGGTGCGCTATCTGTCATCACTGCAAAACAAACCATTTAGCAAATTGATTTGGCTATCTTTACATTATGCATTAAAAACCTTTCTGACTTTCCTGTAAAACATAAAAAAATTGAATTTTTTCATAGCCTAACACTGTTTTTGTTGGTCATTGATGCCCTAAGTTATTAACTGAATGAAGAGATTTACCATAAAAACTTTCCAATATAATGGGCATCTCTTATGAAAGTGTCTAAATGTTTCAGTCATTGTTGATACAAAGTGTCTAGTGAACCAAGAATCATTTATTGTTATTCATAATGTATTAGACTGCCAAACCTGAAATTTCTTAATGGACGCAAATGCCCCCCCACCCTTTATTCAGGAGGAGTATGTACATTGCCAACATATAAGCTATTAACATGCATCAAGTTCAAATGTGCGCTGAAATGAATCAGATTTGTTTGAATTCTAATATTTAATCATAGGTCATAAAAACGGATTCAGTTATTAACTATAATAATTTGAAAAATATAATCACGACTTAATTCAATTTAATAATAATTTTGTGTGGCTCATTGGCCTGGTGCAAGCCTTTCAATTGAACACCACTTCAGCGACTTGTGTGTCCCTAACTTACCCCATTTATCCAATCGGGAAAAGGGGACCTACAGCTTAACATGGAATCCGAACCAGGTGTCATTCCTGATGACTCCTCACATCGTTTAGAGATGAAGGATAGGTTAAAACTCAGACGGAAAAAATCCGAGGTCCGAACATTTTATGACTGGAATGTATTCAATATATTTAAAGTTGATGACAGTATTTCTAATGTTTCCGTTAGCTGACTATTAACAGCATAAAATACCTTATAAAATGTCTCTTAAAACTATCAGCTCTTTATTAAATCTTTAAAAATCGACTAGTTTCAGTCGTAAACAATCAGCATGGATTAAGTAAATGAAAGTCAAGATAAAACCAATTAATGCACACAATACACAAGCAAAAAACAGCGAGTGTGTACACAATAGGACATAAAAGTGAAAATATCATGACTAAATAATAATTATTGTAAATAGTTACAAGGTATTTAAAAGATTAGGAAACTGCAGTAAATGAAATTAAATTTGGCTCATGACAGCACAGGTCAATTTCACTAAAAAAACCAAACTGTTTTATATTTGAACCCATGCTTTCGAAGTTTGGATCTACAATTTAGCCATTATACTTAATGAGTGTAAACAATATTTGGTTGAATATCTTTGGCCACAGAAAAAGTAAAGAAAGCTACAAAGTGCAGTTATCAATATATTTTCATATGTAAAACAGAGTTCCACGTTTTTGTATGTAAGTTGTTGTTGTTGTGGTCTTTAGTCTGGAGACTGATTTGATGCAGCCTTCCATCCTACTCTATCCTGAGCAAGTCTTTTAATCTCCTCATAAGAGTGGCGACCCACATCCATCTCAATCGGCTTTCTATATTTGTCTCTTGGTCTCCCTCTGCAATTCCCCCCCCCCTCCCCAACACACACACACACTTTCCTCCAATGCCAAATATAAGAATGTGTCCTACCAATCGATCCCTTCTTTTAGCCAAAAATTCCTTTTTTCCCCAATTCTGTTCAGTACCTCTTCATTAGTTAGATGATCTATTAACCTAATCTTCAGCATTCTTCTGTAGCACCACGTTTCAAAAGCCTCTATCCTAGTCCTGTCTAAATTATTTATCGTCCAAGTTTCATTCCTGTACAAGGCAACACTCCACGCAAATGCCTTCAGAAAGGACTTCCTTGCACTTAAATTAATATTCATTGTTAGCAATTTTCTCTTTTAAAAAAATGCTTTTATTCCCATTGCCATTCTGCATTTTTTATATCTGTACTATAACCGTCATATGTTATTTTACTTCCCAAGTAACAAAACTGATCTACCACCTTTATTATTTCGTTAACTAATCTAATTCCGTCAGCATCGTCTGTATTCCGTCAACATCGACTGTATTCCATTTCCCTTGTTTCGCTCTTGTTAACATTCATTTTATACGCTCTCTTCAACACACTACCCATTCCGTTCAGTTGCTCTTTCAGGTTCTTTGCTGTGTCTGACAGCATTACAATTTCATCAGTAAAACGCAATGTTTTTATTTTTTTACCCTGTACTCTAATTCCTTCTCCAAATTTCTCTTTGATTTTCTTCACAGCTTGCTCAATGTACAGATTGACTAACATAGGAGAAAGGCTATAATTCTGTCTTCCTTCCTTCCTTCCAAACCACTGCGTCCCTTTCATGCCCTTTAACTCTAATAACAGTTGTTTGGTTAAGTAAAAGTTGTAAATACCCTACCGTTCCCTATAATTTACCCCTGTTGACTTCAGAATTTCAAAGTGTGTATTAGAATCAACATTGTCAAAAAGCTTTCTACAAATCTACAAAAGCTAGAAATTCCTCTTGAATCTGAACTGATATTCCTCGAGGTCAGCATTTATCAGCCTTTCCATCCTTCTGTAAATAATTCTTGTCAGAATTTTGTAACCAATAATTACAGAACCATCAGTTATGGGGATTAATTCATTTTTCTTATAGTCTGAGGGAATTTCACCTGTCTCATACATCTTAGTCACCAGGTGAAATAGTTTTGTCATGGCTGGTTCTACCAGAGGCTTAAGTAGCTTTGAGGACCCTTCATTCAATATTGTCTTGAAGTTCGTTTCGTTTGTGGAGCCCCTCTATATACGCTTTCCACCTTTCAGCTTTCCCTTCTTTACTGTGAACTGGTTTTCCATCTGAGTTCTTGATATTCGTACAGCTATTTTTCTTGTCTCTGAATGTCTTTTATTTTCCTGTAGGCGGAATCTATCTTTACCGTTAATTATATATTCTCCTATAGATTTAGTTTTGGATTCTAGCCACTCCTGCTTAGCCCTTTTGCACTTCCTGTTAATGTCATTTCTTAGTCGTCTGTACTACATTTTACCTGATTTATTAACTGCATTTTTATATATTCTCCTTTCATCAATAAAATTTCGTATTTACTTTGATATCCAAGGACTTGGTCCTCTACTGAGTTGACTATTTCATCTCTTAAAGCTCTTCTACTGGTTTGTATTCCCCAATTTGTGACAATTGTTGCCTGAGTCTCCCTCTGAAATTCTCAAGAACTTCAGGTTCTTTCAGTTTATCCAGGTTTCTACAATTTCAGTCTGGAGTTCATAACCAATAAGATATGGTCAGAGTCTCTATCTGCCCCTGGATATGTCTTCAGTTTAAAACCTGATTCCGAAATCTGTGTCTTATCATTATAAAATCTATCTGGTACGTTCCAGTGTCTTTTGGTCTCTTGCATGTATACAACTTTCTTTCATGATTCTTGAACCAAGTGTTAGTTATTATTATGTTCCATACAAAATCTACCAGACAGCTTCCCCTTTCATTCCTTTTCCCAGTCCATATTCACCTTCTATTTTTCCTTCCCTCCCTCTTCTTACTACCGAATTTCAGTCATCACAATAAATTTTTCCTCTCCCTTAACTGTCTGAATAATTTCCTTTACCTTCTCATACATTTCTTCGATCACCTCATCATCGGCAGAGCTAGTGGGCGTATTAACTTGTACTAATGTGTGTATAAAACTTTCTCGAACATCTTGCCACGTCAATTATTGATGAAATCTCAAGCTTTCGAAGATATCCTCCATCTTCTTCGTCAAGAGCCGCTGACTGATAGTGCTGGTGCTGTGGTGGCTTTAAATAGCCCATGGACGACTTCTGATTAGTCGGCCGCTACGTAGAGCTGTCACAGATTCAGTCTACGTCTGCTGGTGGCGCCACCCCTCCCGTAGTATCGCAGACGTTGCGCGAAATGTCTCTGCTGCATTTCTGTATCGAGTGCTCGTTGCAAGCACCGCTAAGATTATACCCGCTATCACGCTTGAAGTTTTCTCACACATTCTTATTTCCACAGCCTCTTTGATTATAGAGTCCTCGTATGCTCCCAGTCCAGGAAATTCTCCAGATCTGTAACCAAATGAAAACGTCTGGTCAATGGTGGCCGAGCAACTGGCTCGTCACAATACTCCAGTCACTACTCTTGATGAACTGTGGTATCGTGTTGAAGCTGCATGGGCATCTGTACCTGTAGACGCCATTCAAGCTCTGTTTGACTCAATGCCCAGCGTATCAAGGCCGTTATTACGGCCAGAGATGGTTGTTCTGGGCACTGATTTCTTAGGATCTATGTACCCAAATTGCGTGAAAATGTAATCACATGTCAGTTCTAGTATAATATATTTGTCCAATGAATACCCGTTTATCATCTGCATTTCTTCTTGGTGTAGCAATTTTAATGGACAGTGGTGTATGAAGATGGAATCATTATTAGTGAAGAACGAAGGAAAGACGAGAGTGAAGCGGGGTTGGTTAAATGCAGGGGGAAGCTGTTAAAACTTTGTTTGGCACAGCGGACAATGAAGATATCGAAGGCTTAACTAATAATTCAATAACGTTCATCCAGAGCAAAGAAGGGAATATAGAGACGGTGGTAGACATACATACTACTGAGATACGGGGATTGGAACAGGAACTGTTGAATGTAACGCGGGTAATGCTGGGAATAGCAACGGAATTGCAAGCATACATGCTGCAGAGCAAGTATTCATTGAATGCAGATCTAAAACAGGTGCAGTCTCGGTTGATTACGTTAGAGGAGAAATTAGCGATAGCTTAGTACGGGAATTAATTTAGCAGAGTTGGGGACGCTAGGATAGGAATTGAGGAATTGCAGAGGCAATCCATCATGCATTGCATGGCGAAGTGGGTGTAATGTTGATGTCGCCGGACGGATTCAGACGCGGCTTTGGAGCAAGCGTAAAAAAAGTTCCTACAAGGGCTTGAGAATGTAGTACTAGTCAATAGTAGTAGTATGTAACCTTTTTCGTTATGTCAGGAATTAAGGTCTCAACGGATAAGGTTAAGATTTATGTAGAGGTTAAATTTCCTGTAACTGGTGTAGAAGGGCGTTATCAATGCTACACCTTGCATCCTTATCCTGTAAGGTGGGAGCCGGAGAAGAAATGGGTGGAGGTCAAGACGCAGGAAGTGCTGTTAGTTTCGAAAAAAGGGGACACCCACGTTACTATCACGGTCTCGGAGTTGATCAACTGTCTGACGGTATCCGTGACCGTCCGTCCAGACGAGTCGTTCGTACTGATAACGGGTTATGTGAGATCCAGTTATTCAGGGGGGACGTGGAAGCTTCAAAGTGTCAAAGAGTAGTGTCGAAACACGAACCACACTTTCAGCGGGTGGGGAGACACTGGATATATTCAGTATTTTCTCCAGAGAGGATGTCATTCAGGTCTTACTTCAATGGGACGTAGACTGAAGCGGAAGCGATTAAACTGCCTGACAGTGGGTTGTTAGCTAATAGTACGAATTGTGAGATAAGTGGGAAGCATTTTCACCTACCGGCTATGATCACACGCAAACACGCTTCTGGCACCATATTGGTCAGACAAATCTTTTAGAGTCGCATCAGCACAAAATTTAACATATATTAACAGTACCGTGGATGCCACATTATTGTAGACGGTAGATAAACTTGTAGAATCTGAAAAAGGATAAATCTCAATGGGTCGGTTGTTACGGAATATCGAGGAGCATGATAATAATAATAATAATTTCATGTGGCTCATTGGCCTGGTGCAAGCCTTTCAATTGGACGCCACTTCGGCGACTTGCGCGTCCCTAGCCTACCCTAGTTATCCAGCCGGGGAAAGGGGACCTACAGCTTAACGTGGAATCCGAACCACGTGTCGTTTCTGGCGACTCTTCACATCGTTGAAAAAATCCGAGGTTTGACAGGGTTGCGAACCCGTGACCATACGGTGTCCAGTCGAGCCTCAAGACCACTGGGCCCGACGGGGATCATGATAACAGGCGAAGACGTAATGTAGAAACCATCAGTGTTTCAGTTAGTAGAATTGCCGTGTTAATTATATTTATCGGGGTGGTGTACTTTGTTCTGAAAATGGTAATCCGACATGTTCATGCAAGTCCAGTCCATGAGATTCCGGTGGAATGGGTTATCACCAGAGCATGGAGTAGGGTGACCTGGTGTGTACATAAGAATTGATAGGAGACAGTTAGGGTACGATAGAATTTAAGGCATAATGTTAAATTTGAGACGAATTTACTTTTAGGGGAGGACAGTGTTTCACCAACGATTAGCGGTTGGCTCCGTGAGAGAGGAGTGGTGAGTCTCGTAACAAAGTGAGTGGTAACCGGTGTGCCAGCTTTTAGTAAACATTTATGAATGGCTGGAGGCACAGCCTAGCAGAATAAGCAGCTGAGCAGACAGTGCTGAGGCAGCGACAAGTACCGGCAGGAGCCGGTCGGTTGCGTCAAGAAACCTGTGTGATGAAGCGCGCTGTGTGTGTGTGAGAGAGAGAGGGTGGCACAGTGAAGTAACCATATTGCTGACAAGTGGCAGTTACAGCCGAGCGGTGCTATCCTGGGGCCGGGAAGCGGGCAGCAATGATTCCTTTTTGGCCCACTTTAGGTTACGGTAGTAACACTAAAAGTGGGCCTTTGCGATCGTCTTTTGACAGTTCTACATTTAAATGAAAATAACGGCTTAACTATTCATCTGACACGAAAATTGAATAACCCAATCTGTAGAGGAGAAAATTCTCTACATCTTCTCTCTCTCTCTCTCTTTTTTTTCTTTTTTTTTACATATATATATCTCGTAGCGTTTCAAAGATATTTCCAAAAATAACGTCGATTTTGGGATGTCTGTCTGTCCGTAACGTGTTCCCTGTTTTTAAGACGAACAGTTCAACCGATCAGCACCAAATTTTACAGACATGATTGTAGGCCGCCAGAGGCCAGAACCTCCATTTTTCAAATTGTTCGGACAAAAAATATGGTAGTAAAACCAAAGACTGCTGTTTGTAATATAATTGTAATTCCAAACGAACCGTTCATCTGACACGGAAATTGAATAACCTAATTGGTAGAGGAGAAAATTCTCTACAACTTAGCTCCCTTACTTTTTTTTCATATCTCGAATCGTTTGAGAAATATTTGCAAAGATAACGGATATTTGACACCCTCCATTGAATTAACGAAAACCAGCCGTTCGTAGATGTCACGTGACATTCCTCGCGTATTTGATGATTTTCTTCTTGTAACTTACATGTTGTCATGTCAAAGGAACGCCACACTGAGGAATTAACAAAAACACATCGTTCTTCGTACGATAAATGATAATCTAATGTCTACAAATGCCATATTAACATCAGTAAACAACGGCCATGAATAGTATGAGATTAAAGAACTTTTGTTTTGATTTACAGCCGTAGCGTAGTGGGCAAGGTGCTGGACTGTGACGCGAAAGGTCGGTGGTTCGAAACCCGCCACTACTTATTTTTTTTTCGTAAAAATGTTTCAGACACTCTTATTAGTTAATTATTTAGATTATTATTTTGGTCCAAAATGTTTGCAAAAACTTATAAAACTACAAATCTAAAGTGGGCCGGAAAACACGTCAGTGCGATTTTTTTATAATATAATCTCGACCACCTGGCTGCAGTAGGTAGTGGTCTTGGGAGACTGTTGCAGCCTCTAAGGATCCAGCCTGCCAACTGCCGAGACGGCGATGCCACCGCTGACTGGAAGCTGCCAGTCCTCCGCAATTTGGGCACCGACGCAGGCCTGGTAGGCCAGCACCCGCTATCTGGACGGTCAGTACTTCGAGACCCGGCACTGGGCGAGTGTGGTGTCCGGGCGGACGCTATTGGCGAACAACGCGGCTACCGACTACACGACTCCAAGGACCAGTGTCGGGCGTATGCTAATGGCAGACATCTCGCCTACCCACTACACGATGTCGAGGGCTGGGGCCCAACGCCTCTAAAACAGGGCGGAGAGCCTGACTGTAGGAGGGTCGAATAAGAAATACTTCTGCATAACTGTGACTGGTTCTCTCTCAATCCTTCGGCATCACTAGTGTTGCCATCCTAACAGGCCCGCCAAGGACCACTGCTAGTGGTTTGAGGGCCTTGGCTACAACAATACAAAGGGACGTCAATCAAGGGGACTGTCTTCTTTAGTTAATATAAAATTTGGAGATACGTTTTAGAAATGGCAGGGAAGTACATACAGGGCGTTTCACCAAGTGTGTTTGCCTCTGTAACTTATAAAATAAAAGGTGACGGGAAATTTTTTATGCAGTAGGTCAACACAAGAAATGTTACACTTTCTGCGGAGCTATGAACATAGTTTATTGTATCATGTTCCAAAGAGTTATAGCTCAAAGATATAATTTTTTAAATGGAACGATAGTTTTTTCTATCGTGCATTGGATTCGTTGAAACCAGCTGCGTCCAAATCAATTTAAACTACTTTCCTTTCACTTAGTTTGGGAGCTACAATCCTTCAAAGTTTCAAGGACAGATACCACACATTGCACATAATGCAATGCGCCTTCTAAATGTGGTGCGGCCGAATTGTAACGTCGTCGGTGTCACGGAGCGAGAAGCTTCCTCGATACGCTGTTGGACTGCCGACTGTCGCCGCACACGGCCGTATACCCGACAGTTGGAGCCACACAAACAATCGGGGCTCAATATACCACAGTTACTGATATCGGATGACGATGGCACACACGAACAACGAGTACGTTGACATGTTGCTGATGGTCGGCGAGTTCCGACACGATGCCACTGAAGCAGCCACGGACGTTCCATTTAAAAAATTATATCTTTGTGCTGTAACTCTTTGGAAAATGATACAATAAACTATGTTCATAGCTCCGCAGAAAGTGTAACATTTCTTGTGCTGATCTACGACATTAAAATTTCCCGTCACCTTTTATGTTATAAGTTACAGAGGCAAACACACTTAGTGAAACACCCTGTATATTAACTGTGAGTGTATAGTTTCTTGTCATGATCAAGAATATCTCATGTTGTAGCTGAGGTTCCTTATACTAAGATGGACCACTGGTAATATGTCACTCATGCACATTCTCAAGAAATGGATATAACAATGTAAGGAAATAGATGTTATTATAATGTTCATTTTATGGGGCTACTTTAATAACAGAGTTGTTATCTCTGAAAGAAGTTGTCATACCAGAATACTGAAAGACTTATAATATTACATCATTAACATACTAACATTAAGCAGAAAAATTACTGCATAACCTATAAAATAAGGTTTAAAACCACATTAATTCATGTTGTATGTAATTCGGAGTAACTATTATAGTCCTTAAATGTGGCAATAAAATATAATGTTATATAATACATAACAAACAGCCTAATAAAGGCTATAATTTAGTATAAAAATGGAAAGTATGTGCAGAAAAGGTTCTCACTGAGTACTCTTTTTTTTATTAAGAAGGCAAATTATACATTCTTAAAGAACATTAAAACAGACTGTTACTTGATATCAGTAGTTGTGATAGAAGGCCCATACGAATTTCTTAAAAAGAGGCATTTCGTAAAAAATGATCTAAAGTGTCATTTTGAAATTCATACCAAAAATTTATTCAGACAGTACAAAAACTAACTCTTCCATATATATTGAATCACATTACACAGACAACACATTTACATGAAAACTAGAGACATATTATTTGCATCAGTAAATCCCTAATGATATATTACACATTAAATTATTCAGTCTGAAAACTGATCGTGATTGTTCTACCTGACCTACTTGAATATAATCAACATATTTTTCTTAGACATAAGTACGTTTTAAACAATTAATGTAAATGTATAAAACATATAGTGCAGGAATGTGTTTGTTTATATTGAAACCTAATAAAATGGATCACATTGAAGAATTATTTAATGCTTCTAAATGGTGTAGTAAAGGTAAAGCTTATAATGTATGTATTTTTTACAATGACAGCTGGATTCCGAAATAAAAACATCAAATAGAGAGTGTAATATCAATTTATAGGAACAACTTTTAGCCGGCCGCGGTGGCCGAGGAGACTGAGGCGCTTCAGTCACGGTCTGCACTGCCACTACGGTCGGGGGTTCGAATCCCCCCTCGGGCATGGATATTTGTGCCGTTCTAGTTCGTAAGTAGTTCATAAGTAGTTTGTAAGTTTAGGGACTGATAACCCCATAGTTAAGTCCCATAAGCTGAACAAACATCTGAATCTGAAAAACTTTTACAGATATATACTATATTTTGAATGCCTTTTTATTTTATTAAAAAAGTGATCTGTTTAATGCTGCTAAACAGTAACGTATGGTAATATTACACTAGCTAAGTTGGATGGATCACAATAAAAAAATTTCTGTAGGTATTCTATATCATGCTTGATATTCGAAATACTTCCTTCGATACATAATTATGAAAATTACTGTATTAGGGGCTTAGCATATTATTTCTTTATCGTTGATATATACTATCAATAGTTTTGTATACCAAAAGTAATATTAATAATATAGGCAGAAAATGTATTAAAAATTACTGTTGCACTGATGTAGATAGATCGGATTTCATAGTGTATGAAATTAAGTCAAATATTCACCTTACTGGTAGCAATGTAAGGAACTAATTGAAATTATAACCATAAAAAGAATGCAATATCCATTTGTTTCATCATCAAATCCATTGAAGTTGAATTCAGTTCTTGGTTATACAGTATACATGGAGGATCATACATTTAACAAAGGTAAGATGAACTGATGTACTATATCTACTGGAAGTGATTGGTCGATTTATTGTTTAAAACAAATAAACTGTTTTTTTCCGCTAATTATCATTTATTTCAAGTCAATTTTCTGTGTCCAGTCACATACTTTGTTGATTTGTACTAACAAAAGTATTTATCACCACACAGACTGTCGTATCATATGCATCCATTTATGGTCAGAAGAGTCGTGCTGTAGGTTAACATACTTTGATACTTTCCTAACTCAATTCTGTTGAAATAAAGTAACAATTGATAGTTCCAAATCTGATCTACCAGATGACTGAAGGAGTCTTTCAACGAAACTGCATATTAATATGAATGTAAATACATTATGGAAATCGGGAGCAATACATTCTTATAAAAATAAAAAAATAGAGTACAGACTACTAAGAAATGAGATTGACAGGAAGTGCAAACTGGCTAATCAGGGGGGGGGGGCTGGCAGCCAAATGCAAATCTGTAGAAGAATGTATAACTAGGGGAAAATAGATTCTATCTACAGCAAAATAAAAGAGACATTGGAGACAAGAAAAATAGCGGCATCAATATCAAGACCTCAGATCGAAAACCAGTTCTGAGTAAAGAAGGGAAAGCTGAAAGTAGTAAAGCGTATATAGAGAGGCTCTACAAACGAAATGAACTTCAAGACAATATTGTAGGAAGAGGAAGTAGATGAAGATGAAATAGGAGATGCAATACTGAGAGATGAATTTGACACAGCACTGAAAGACCTAAGTAGAAACAAGGCCCCTGGAATAGATGACATCTCTCAGCGCTACTGAAGTCTCTGACAGAAGACAGCCATGACAAAACTATTTCACCTTGTGAGTAAGAAGTATGAGACAGGAGAATTCCCTCAGGCTTTAGGAAAAATAAAATAATCCCCATTCCCAAGAAACAAGGCGCAGACATGTGTGAAAATTACAGAACCATCAGTATAATAAGTCATGATTGCAAACTTTTAATACGAATTATTTACAGAAGGATGGAAAGGCTGATAGATGCTGACCTCAGGGAAGATCAGTTCAGAGGCAATACTCGCCTTACAACTTACCTTAGATTAAGGCAAACCTAAATTTCTAGCGTTTGTACATTTGTAGAAAGCTTTTGATAATTTTTCCAATTCTGAAGTCAGCAGGGGTAAAATATAGGGAACAAGTTTAAATACATCTTGTACATTAACCAAAGAGCTGTTATTAGAGTTGAAGGGCATCAAAGGGAGGCAGTGATTGGGAAGGGAGTAAGTCAGGTTGCAGCCTTTTTCCAATATTATTCAGTGTGTACACTGAGCAAGCTGTGAAGAGAAGCAAAGAGAAATCTGGAGAAGAAATTACAGTTCAGGGTGAATAAATAAAAACATTGTATTTTTCTGACAACAATGTAATTCTCTCAGAGACAGCAAAGGACATGGTAGAGCAGATGAACTGAATGGACAGTGTGTTCAAAGGAGCGTATAAAATGAACATTAACATTCCAAATTAGAGTAGTCCATCGAACATTGCAGTTCCAAACTAATCCCTGATCAAAGTATTTGTTATAAAACACGGTTTGTAATCACACGAGTACACGATTGCTGAATTATCACAGTTCCTTGCATAGTTTATTACTTTTCAAGCAGAGATTAAGTTCTGCAGTCACAGTCCCGTAAGTCCACACATGCCTATCTCTTCAAATCACAAGGACGTAACGCGGCTTTCACCATCACGTCCAAGTTACGAGTCCCTTCCCAAGCGTTCGAAAAGTGTGCTCTCCCTGTTCCCAAAATTGTATCCTTCTGCACATCATAACGCCTTATATTTAAGATACAATTTCCCTTCCAAAATTTTGTACATTTTGATATCACAGAATTAAATGCTTCGACCACTTCCCTACTAATATTGTTTACATTTAATAAACATATATTTAACAATACTAAAACACGGTTGAGACTGAACCTCTTTGCTCAGATAACCATTAAGCATGGCGTCTCACTGTTCAAGTATACTGCTGCTGTAGAAAAAATAGTTACGCAATTAATATTTAATTTATCATGGATTTTTATACAAATATATTCAGTTATTATCCAAAAATACTTATAATTGTTTATATATAAATTATCTGCTGCATATCTACTATTTTTGTCAGCCATGAAATATTTAAGTGGTAGTCTACAACATAAAAACGAACGTTACTAAGAATAATATTAAATATAATAAAATACATATATAAATGTAATGCACTTTGCTGGGTTCATGTTTTGTGTTTCTGTGGTGGAATCTATGTTCTGACACAAGAATATTACTACCGCAACGAAAAGCAGAATTAGAGAGTAAAACAAAGTTTATTGAAAGAATACAGAAGTAACGTTGTACGTCTTTTAAGATAGGTAGCGTGGTACAATGCTGCCCATTTGCTTCTTAAACTGTTACTGATAAACACTATGTATCAATAATTGTAAATATAAGTCATATATTTATCGGCTTTGTATCTATAAGGGATATTGAAATTTTAATTATGGCGTTTGATTCTCACAAGTCTCCTGAATCCATTCATATAATTATATTTGCTGTATGATCATTCGCTGATTTTATATGGATGTTTAGAATAATGTTTGTGGCTATATTGTATTTCAGTTGCAATCTGGAATAGACGCCCTCGCTCAGCCAAGAGCACTTTTGATTTCGAAGCACATTAGGAAAACCCTGACTACCTGTATCCCATTCACTAGGTCTAAACGGTTAGCCGGCCGACTGGAGAACCCAACATCCCGGCAAAACCCACCTTCCACATGGAAACAATCAGCTTCTCCCTATATCTGTAATGTCACAACAAGAGCAAAAAAGGATCATGGAATGCAGTCTGGGAAAATCAGCTACGCTGAAAGAATTAGATTAGGTAATGAAACAATAAAGGTGGTAGATGAATTTTGTAACTTGGGTAGCAAAATAACGTATGATGATCGCAGTACAGAGGATATAAAATGCAGAATGGCAATGGGAAGAAAAGTGTTGTTGAAAGAGAGAAATTTGCTAACACCGAATTTTAATTTAAGTGTAAGTAAGTCCTTTCTGAAAGCATTTGTATGGAGTGTTGCCTTGTACAGGAAACAAATAGTTTAGACAGGAAGGGGATAAAGGCTTTTCGAATGAGGTGCTACAGAAGAATGCTAAAGATTAACTGTTTATATTGCTTAACTAATGAACAGGTACTGAACATAATTGAGGAGAAAAGGATTTTTGGCATATATTAACTGAAATAAGGGATCTAATGGTAGGATACATTCTTAGATATCAAGGAATCGTAAATTTAGTATTGGAGGGAAGCTTGTGGGGGAATAATCTCGGAGGGAAACCAAGAAGCGAATACCGTAAGCAGATTCGGACGAAAGTGGTTTGCCATTCTTATGAGGAGCTGCTACCCCCATGAACCACAGACATTGCCGAAGTGGAGTGGCTTGCGTGCCTTAACGATACAGATAACCATACCGTAGGTGCTATCACAGTGAAGAGGTATCTATGGAGAGGCCAGACAAACGTGTGGTTCCTGAAGAGGGGCAGCAGCATTTTCAGTAGTTACAGGGGCAACAGTGTGGATGATTGATTGAGCTGGCCTTGTAACATCAGCCAACATGGCATTGTCATGCTGTTACTGCGAGCGGCTGAAAGCAAGGGAAAACTAGAATCGTTACCTTTCCCGAGGACATGCAGCTCTACTGTATGAACATATAATGATGGCATCCTCTCGGGTAAAATATTCCGGGCCGGCCGCGGTGGCCGAGGTGACTGAGGAGCTCCAGTCACGGTCAGAACGGCCACTACGGTCGGGGGTTCGAATCCCCCCTCGGGCATGGATATTTGTGCCGTCGTAGTTCGTAAGTAGTTCATAAGTAGTTTGTAAGTTTAGGGACTGATGACCCCGTAGTTAAGTCCCATAAGCTTAACAAACATTTGAACATTTGAAATATTCCGGAGGTAAAATAGTCCCCAATTCGGATCTCCGGGCGGGGACTACCTAGGAAGATGTGATCATCAGGAAAGACAGCACTGGCATTCTACGGATCGGAACGTGGAATGTTGAAGTTAGATATAGGGGGGATTGGTGAAGTTCGATGGAAAGAGGAACAAGATTACTGGTCAGGTGAGTACAGGATTAAAAATACAGAATCAGTTGGTGGTATTACAGGAGTAGGACTGATAATGAATAAGAAAATAGGAATGCGGGTAAACTACTATGAGCAGCACAGTGATCGCATTGTCATTGTCAAGATAGATACGAAGCCAACACCGACAACAGTAGTACAGGTTTATATGCCAACTAGCTCTGCTGATGATGAGGAGATTGAAGAAATGTATGAGGAGTTAAAGGAAATTATTCAGGCAATTAATGGAGAGGAAAACTTAATTGTGGTGGGAGACTGGAATTCGGTAGTAGGAAAAGGAAGAGAAGGAAAAGTAGTAGGTGAATACGGACTGGGCAGAAGGAATGAAAGAGGAAGTCGCCTGGTAGAATTTCGCACGGAACATGATTTAATCATAACAAACACCTGGTTTAAGAATCACAAAAGAAGGTTGATTACGTGGAAGAGACCAGGAGACACAGGAAGGTATCAGATAGATTTTATAATGGTAAATCATAGATTCCGGAACCAGGTTTTAAACTGTAAGACATACCCAGGAGCCGATATAGACTCTAACCATAACTTATTGGTCATGAACTGTAGGCTGAAACTGAAAAAAAAAAAAAAAAAAAAAACTGCAGAAAGGTAGGAAAATAAGGAGATGGGACTCGGATAAATTGAGGGAACGTGAAGTTCTGGAGAATTTCAGAGGGAGATTTAGGCAACAATTGACAGAAACGGTTGGAAATACAACAGAAGGCCGGCCGCGGTGGCCGAGGAGACTGAGGCGCTCCAGTCACGGTCTGCACGGCCAATACGTTCGGGAGTTCGAATCCCCCCTCGGGCGTGGATATTTTTGCCGTGCTAGTTCGTAAGTAGTTCATAATTAGTTTGTAAGTTTATGGACTGATAACCCCGTAGTTAAGTCCTATAGACTATACAAAAATTTGAACATTTTTAAAACAGTAGAAGAGGAATGGGTAGCGTTGACAGATGAAATAGTGACGGCAGCAGAGGACAAAATAGGTAGAAAGGCAAGACCTACAAAAAATCCTTGGATATCACAGGAAATACTAAAGTTAATTGATGAAAGGAGAAAATATAAAAATGCAGTAAATGAAACAGGCAAAATGGAGTACAGACGACTAAGAAGTGAGATTGATAGGTAGTGCAAAATGGCTAAGCAGGAGTGGCTAGAAGTCAAATGCAAATCTGTAGAAGATGTATAAGAAGGGGAATAGTAGATACTGCCTACAGGAAAATAAAAGAGAGATTTGGAGACAAGAAAAACATTTCTACAACTATCAAGAACTCAGATGGAAAACCAGTTTTCAGCAAAGAAGGGAAAGGAGAAAGGTGAAAAGAGTACATAGAGGAGCTCTACAAAGGAAATCAACTTGGAGACGATGTTGTAGGAAGGGAAGAGGAAGTAGATCAAGATGAAATAGGAGATACTATACTGAGAGATGAATTTGACAGAGCCCTGAAAGACCTAGGTCAGAACAAGGCCCCAGGAGTAGATGACATTCTCTCAGAGCTAATAAAGTCTCTGGGAGAGCCAGCCACGACAAAACTATTTCACCTGGTGTGTAAGATGTGGTTGCGTAGACTTTCCCGGCGTAGTAACTGATAATATTCATCTCGGGTATGCAGCCGGATACCGTCGTCAACCAGACACGATATTTCAGCAGACCAACTGGCTGCCATCTTCAGGTGAGAGCGCAGAACACTAACTCGCCGGAAACTCAGTTTCCGGCGAGTTAGTGTTCTGCGCTCTCACCTGAAGATGGCAGCCAGTTGGTCTGCTGAAATATCGTGTCTGGTTGACGACGGTATCCGGCTGCATACCCGAGATGAATGTTATGGTGTGTAAGATGTATGAGACAGGCGAAATACCCTCAGACTTTAAGAAAAATGTAATAATCCCCATTCCAAAGAAATCAGGCGCAGATAGATGGGAAAATTACAGAACCATCAGTTTGATAAGTCATGGTTGCAAAATTTTAACACGAGTTATGTACAGGAGATTGGAAAAGCTGGTAGAAGCTGACCTAGGGGAAGATTAGTTTGGATTCAGGAGGAACGTAGGAACACGGGAGGCAATACTTACTTTACAACGTATCTTAGAAGATAGATTAAGGAAAGGCAAACCTACATTCTTAGCTTTTGTAGATTTAGAGCAAGCCTTTGACAATGTTGACTGGAACACACTCTTTCAAATTCTGAAGTCAGCAGGGGTAAAATACAGGGAAAGGAGAATTATTTACAACTTGTACAAAAGCCAGACCGCAGTTATTAAGAGTTGAATGGCATGAAAGGGAAGTATTAGTTGGGAAGGGAGTAAGACAGGGTTTTAGCCTTTCTCCAATGTTATTCAATTTGTACATCGAGCAGGCGGTGAAGGAAAGCAAGGAAAAATTTGGAATTGGGATTAAAGTTCAGAAATAAAAACATTGCGTTTTGCTGATGATATTGTAATTCTGTCAGAGACGAAAATGACCTGGAGAGCAGTTGAATGGAATGGACAGTGTGTTGAAGAGAGCGTATAAAATGAACATTAACAAGAGCAAAACAAAGATAATGGAATGCAGTCTCAGAAAATCAGGCGATGCTGAAGGAATTAGATTAGGTAATGAAACAATGAAGGTGGTGGATGAGTTTTGTTACTTGGGTAGTAAAATAACATATGACGTTCGCAGCATAGAGGATATAAAATGTAGAATGGCAATGGAAAGAAAAGCATTTTTGAAAAAGAGAAATTTGCTCACAACAAATATTAATTTAAGTGGAAGGAAGTATTTTCTAAAGGCATTTGTGAGGAGTGTTGCCTTGTACGGGAGTGAAACATGGACGATAAACACTGCAGACAGGAAGAGAGTAGAGGCTTTTGAAATGTGGTGCTACAGAAGAATGCTGAAGGTTATGTGGGTAGACCGCATAACTAATGAAGAGGTACTGAACAGAATTGGGTAGAAAATGAATTTTTGGCATACCTTGACTAAAAGAAGGGATCGCTTGGTAGGACACATTCTTAGACATCGGGGAATCGTAAAAAATCGCAGAGGGAGACCAAGAGACGCATATAGTAAGCAGATTGGGTTGCCGTTCTTATGAGCAGATGAAGAGGCTCGCTCAAGATAGAGTAGGGTGGAGAGCTGCTTCAAACTAGTCTTCGGACTGAAGAATACAACAGTAACAAAAACCCAAATAAAATGTAGTAAAGTTATAAAATACAAGTATGTTATATAATTTATTTGTAATATATAAATACTTAAAATTATGAAAGTTTCTGACAATGTGAAGACTAGTACTAAAATTATTAAAATACAGCAATAAAACAATTCAATATTTGTGAAATAAGTATGTACATAAATTAATTGATGGTATAAGTCAGGCGTGGCCAACATTTCCGGCCGGCGGGTGCACCCGCGCACTGCGGACTGAGTACACTATCGTTTACCGGCCCGGCCGCGATCGTGTGTCGCTAGTGTTGGCAACTGACTGAGAGAGATAGCTGCGGAAAGAGTGAGAAAGCGCAGCACTGCTCTGCGCTGGACTGTCCCGCGGCCAGATCCAACGTAAACGAAGTAAAAGAGGAAGCGCAGCTCTGTAATGGGGTCGAAGAAAGGTAAAACAAGCAAACCATCTACTGATTAGATAACAACTAGTGTTTGTATGGAAGAATCACAACGCGAAGATTTAGAAAAAATCCAAAACACGAATCGAAGAGAAACTTAGTTTTTTGTGACCCAATTTGATTCTATTACTACTGTATAAACACACTCGTCTTACGTACAGTAGGCTTCTTCTGAAAGATATATATTTATTAAATTCAAATGCTCAAATGTTTGTAAAGATTATAGGACTTAACAGTGGGGTCCTCAATCCCTAAACTTACAAACTACTTATGAACTAGCTAGCACTAAGGACGGCACAAATATTCATGCCCGAGGGGGGATTCTAACCCCCGACCGTAGTGGCCGTGCAGACCGTGACTGACGCGCCGCAGTCAATCCCCTTCGGGCATGGATGTTTGTGCCATCTTTAGTGTAATCTATTTCATAAGTAGTTTGTAAGTTTAGGGACTGATGACCCCGCAGTTAAGTCACATTAGTTTACAAACATTTGAACATTTTTGGTGTTGTTCTGTACACAAACTCATCAGCTAATGGTAAGTTGTCACTCCTTGGCCCCGTCATCTACTCGTAAATTAGACGTTCTCGGAATTTAGATTTTCGTTCTAGTCAGACACTAACTAATACTAAAGACAGCACAAACATCCATACCCGAGGGGGCGGAGGGGTTCGAATCGTGGAACGACCTCGCACATCGTAGGATAGCGCCTCAATGTCTCTTAAATGAACTAGTATCATAAATATGCTATTTAAAAAATAATTTAATGTAAGGGCTATAGAGTCTTATTCCTACTACGCACTCGCACTACGGGCGAGAGCCGTTTTACCGGGCGCACTACTTCTCCCACCACTGAAATGCCTGCAGAAAGTGTGGGAGTGAAACGGCTATATGCCAAGAGCTGCAAGGGGGAAACGAAGGCATTTTTTTTGCAACACAGTGAGGATACTAAGTGGAGATGGGAATGCCGTAGAGTGCTATTATAATCGGGATTTTAGCATAATATACATTTGCTACCTTTTTTCATTAGCCAAAGCAATAACTTTATTCTTTAATGAAATAAGCACATTACGCAGTATTCTTGTGATTAGGAGAAATGCATATCTTTCTTGAAAAAAGAAAACCGTTTGAATTAAGTTGTTTAACATCTTTACAAACCTTTATTGAATTCCTTAAAGAGAAATGGTAATTTTCGACACCTTCAAGCTCAAAACAACAGAGATAATACGGAACGTAAATTCACAGAGTAACATATACAGAGGAGAAGCCCCCCCCCCCCCTAAACCACTGTCCTACGCTCCCCTCGTAGTTCCGTAAGATGCTAGCAGGCGTCAGGCGGTTCCCCGGCTTAGTACCGGTAGACCACACTAGAGGTAATTCTGAGGGTGCCTCTAGCATGGAGGGGAGGAGGGTAGCATGGAGGGTAGCATGGAGGGGAGGCTGAGGGGAGAGCTCTTGCCGCCTGCCACGTCTGTGTCCGGCTTGCTGGCGTTTGAGGGGAGGTGGTGGTGGGGACAGACACTACCTGCCGCCTGCTCTGGCCAGTTTAAAGGGCTGCTTCTGACCGCAGCGCCATCATGGGACATCTTACGGAACTGCTACAGCACCCCCGCCCCGCACCCCTGAGCGTGGGACCGGGCTCTTACGGAGGTTTCCCGTCTGTATATATTTGTCTGTGGTAAATATATCACTGCTCGCCACTCTGCCCCACTCACCGCTGCGCACAGTGCGCGGGGCAGGGGCGCGGCAAGGGCGGTCGTGCCCGCAGGGGTGGGGGGGGGGGGGGCAAGGCGCGGCGAGGGCAGCTGCACCCATGGGGCGGTGTTTGGCCATGCCTGGTCTAAGTGATTTGGATGGAGGTGTGGTTGGTAGGAATGGTAACTACACAGATTAAAACATTAACATTTGAAATGCATATACAGTGGTTCAAAATGTTCAAATGTTTGTAGAGCTTATGGGACTTAACTAAGGGGTCACCAGTCCCTAGCATATACAGTGGTATAATTACTGTGGTCGAGGTGCAAATTGAGGAGATCATTTAGTGCAGATTAAGGTACAAATCCATTAAATGAAGCCGCGGTGGAATAGCCGAGCGGTCTAAGGCGCTTCGCTGCGGGGCGCGCGGTTGCTCGCCGTCAGAGGTTCGAGTCCTCCCTGGGGTATGTGTGTGTGTGTGTGTGTGTGTGTGTGTGTATGTGTGTTGTCCTTAGTTTAGTTTACCTTAGTTTAAGTAGTTTGTAAGCTACGGACCGATGACCACGCAGTTTGGTCCGATAGATTTACAAACATTTGAACATTAAATGAAGCTTGCAACCATGGTACTGCATGAAAAAAGAGAATGCAAAAATATCGAGCATACATATGAGGCAAATAAAGTATTTCAAAAAGTTTCAATAGAGATTGAGTATAGTAATCATTTGGTTAATATTAGCTGTTACAGGTGGTGGAGGCACAGTTTATGGATAACAAAAATTTGACATGGTATTGGTATGGAGGATTATGGGTATGAATTGTAACATATTTTTTCTGCATAAATGAATGCTGTTCACAGTATAATACTGAATTATGTATAGATGATTAATAATTCTGGTTTCAGTGAATACTTGACATTGTCAGATGTAGGAGGCGATCTCGTAATATTAACCTGACGTAAAATTATTAACTATATACACTTCTTTTACCAGGACAATACATTTGCCTAGATTGCTTGTAAACATATTTTGATAATTCGTTTCCCCGAAATTGTATCGCCTTGTACACATCACATAAGAAGTAGGTATCAGAAAATATTTACAATCGATCTAACCAATAAATCTTCTTGGAAAAATAAGTGCATGCATATAAATTTGGTTTTGATTATTACAATGAGCTACAGAGTATTAAACTATAGATAAAAACAATTGAACTAATGTCAACAATAATCAATTATATAGTATTGTGCATTTTCAAAACTGATACACAATAGAGTGAAGGAGATAAAAGAAACTGCTACAAGCAATTCACCTATAAAATGTTGTTAATTGTGGAATGCAATGTGGTTTAAACACTTATAATTAATTGTCGATTTCCAGTATAATTATCCGTTTCTTGTACAGATAGTTGGTTTATCTAGTAAATTCAGTTAAATTAAACGAAGATTATTGTAATACTGAAATGATCTATATCCACAGTCTTTTTCTGTAGCCTCATTTGGATTGGACAATTCATTTCTCTCCCCTGTCTACCACTGTGAAAGGGAAACAACGCATTACGATAAAGAATTTTTTATTTCCGACAGAAGCATCGTTAATTTTACTCTAGTGCCGCGTGAATGCCCCTGCTGAAAGTCATTAAACTGAAAGCAAAAGGAAGAAAATATCGATATCCCGGCCAATACTGTAAAAAGAATGTAAGTGTTAATAGATGTGACCATGGTTTCGTCGAAACAGTTCGTCATAGAAGGCATCATGCTATAATAATAAAAATACGTAAATCGTAAGTAAATGCTTAGATAAAAGCATTTTTATCCTTGCAAATTTGACATGCACAGAAATTTCTATATACTTGTCTCTCGAAGTTTACTGAGACGGCAGTGATGTATTCATGTGCTTAACTTTTATCTGATAAAGTCATATCACAGTTAGTGACCAAGTAATACAGAGAAACATACAAAAACTGTGTGTTAGCTTTTTAAGAGGCTTACGTATTGATCATTAACTAACGATAATATCAGAACTGTGCACTGTTTATGGTTGTAAAACTATGACAGGCTAGATGTTGTGAGACTAATACTTGTTATACTGTTATTAGATTAGCGTTTCAAGTACTATGAATTATGCCTTTCTGTGATATCATAAAATGTGGATATTATTATTATTAATGAACACTATTAAATAAAAGAAGTTGTTGTTGTTAACGGAAACCTCTAAAAGTTGTCGATAGACTTGTCTCTAATTTTTATAGAAGCTGTAGTAAATATGCAGAAACGCTATTAACCAAATTCTCGAAACATTTTCAACTGACTTTTCGGATTAACTTCACGTTTAATACTATACCCTAAGAAAAATTTTGACGGACGGAGGTTAAATACTTTTAATATGTGTGGTATATACATGAATCACGACACTATATAGGTATTCAACTAACAACGTCTTTCATAATTATAATTTATCATAAAGTATTCCCCAGTCCGCGTGAAACCATTGGCATTTATCCATGTTACTTAGTTCCTGAGAGATCGACTCCTGTTCACAAATGTGCCTTGAGGCTGCTTGCAGACAAATTTTGAGAGTTGGTTCAGGAATTAAATTGTTTCTTCATTTTTTACGTCAAGCTTCTGACATCAATGACTACTCAGTGTTAGGGAAAACATCAAACAATTTGATATCCCATCCAAAAACAGTCGACAAACTGGCCTTCTTATTCTCAACTTGTCAACCATGGTTGGGCAACCAGCTATTGCCAAAATTAATAATTTGAAATGAATTGAGACAAAGAGATTCACTTACGCCAAATGTAGAAAGGCAACCATTACACTTACCGAGTCAAAGAAGTCAAGGTGGTGGCAGCAGACAAATGCTGGCCTTTGCTGACAAAGTTTTGATTCTTGACGTCTCACTGGAGAAAGTATACGCTGATTCTTCCAGATGTCTTCACAATGCAAAGAAAACAGAGTTACTGGTGAATGATGATAAAAACAAAGTCTCACATTGTACCACTCAGTCAATATCTTCCTCCTTCCATTATTGTTGACGAGAAAACCTTTGAGTGATTAAAAAATGTAAGTTCGTTGTACAAAAATGCAAGGCGATGCACGCGAGTAGGAAAATCAATCCCATAATGGTCGAATACAGCATTAGTACTGAGCTTCTTGATACAGTCGCGTCGTTCAAATCTGGGCGTAACATTGCAGAGCAATATGAAAGGGAACGAACATGTAACGTCAGTTGTGAGTAAAGCAGACAGCCGTCTTCGGTTTATTGGGAGAATTTTGGGAAGATGTAGTTAATTTGTAAAGGAGACAGCTTATAAAACGCTTGTACGAGCACTTCTTGAGTATTGCTGAAGTGTTTGGGAACCGTAGCAGATCAGTATAAGGAAGACATGGAAGCAATTCAGAAGCGAGCAGCTAGGTTCGTTACTGGTTAGACCAATACGCGAACTCAAATGGGAATCGCTGGAGGAAAAACGTTCTCTTCGAGAAATTCTGTTGAAGAAATTTAGAGGACCAGAATTTCTTGCTGACTGCAGAACGATCTTGCTGCCGCCTACCTACATTTCCCGTAAAGATCTCAAAGACAATATAAGATAAATTAGGGCTCGTACAAAGGCATATAGACATTCATTTTTCCCTCGTTCTATTTGGGAGTGGAACAGGAAAGGAAGTGCCTGGTGGTGGTACAGTGTACCCTCCGCCACGCACTTAACGGTGAATTGCCGAGTTTATATGTATATGTAGATCCATAAAAACTAATAAAAGTGAACTGAAGAAAGAAGTGCCTCACTGCTTTCATATTCTTTATACTGAACAATATATTTAAGTAATATGTGTTATTATAGAAGAATAAGTTTCAGAGGCCGGTACTTACATGCAATAGTGCAAACTGAGCAACGTCAGTGACAATGGAGGAAGCAAAGTTTGCTTTCGAAAGAATACTGCTTCACAACGCCTATGGATTTGTTAACAATAATATAGAAAGTAAAAAAATAAGAACTACAGAGGCCTATACCAGAGGTTTATCATTGGTCAGACCAGTCATGTGGCCAGTAATGTGGCCACATATTTCGATTAATAGATCCTTCAAAGTGTTTGTGAAGGTATTGGACCAAACTGCTATGGTCATCAGTCCCTAGACTTACAAGCTACTTAAGCTAACCTAAGCACAACACATACACCCATGCCCGAGGGAGGACTCGAATCTCCGACGGTGATCAACCACGCGCTCCGCAGCAAGGCGCCTTATACCGCTCGGTCACTCCACCGCGGCATGGATATTCCCTAACCTAGTTCTTCACTACTGTGAAATACTCAAAATGGGAAGTTTAAGGATGCTGTGGAAGGATCGAATAACAACAACCATTCAGGAAGTGGAGACGAAGATGAAGCTAGCGGCCAGCAACGATGGACTTCCATCTCCACGAATTATCTAATTTGTCGTGACTACCCTTTCCTGTTGTTGCACGTTATTTTCACTCATATTTTAGGCGATTTTTTTTCTATAATGTGAATTTTTTTCATTTGCTTTCCTGGTGCATACCCAAAGGTCAATTGAAGAATACATTTTGATGATGATGATGACAGTATGTAAATATACAGTGTGAGTCTTAAATGAGGTAAAATATTTCGTGCAAATTGTCATACACTGAGCTACAAACAGAAATGTGAGTGAAAGGAGGTGTGGCCACTTCCCAACTTGTAACACATCAACGTTGAATTTGGGCAACGTTATGGTGATATACATTCATTAGATGACACTCTAAACACAGCTAAATTTTTTCAGCGTGCAGTTATTATTATTATTATTATTATTATTATTATTATTATTATTATTGCATTAAACTGAATTTTATTAAATGAATAATTGTTACCCACAAAACTGACAGCTAACTTTTTTCAGCGTGCAGTTATTATTGTTATTATTGCATTAAACTGAATTTTAGTAAATGAATAAATTTTACCCACAAAATTGTTTATAAAAATTAACTGCCAAGGCGAAATAACCGTGCGCGCTAAGGCGCCGTGCTGCGGTGCGCGCGGCTATTCGCCGTCGGAGGTTGAGTCCTCCCTCAGGCATGATTGTGTGTGTTGTTCTTAGGATAAATTAGGTTACGTAATTTGTATGCTGAGTGACTGATGACCACTGAGCTAGATCCCATAACTTTTCAAACATTTGAACATGTGAATTGAAAAATTAATACTATTTATCATTTCTAGGGGTGGTGGGGGTAGGGGGTGGAAGAGGAAAAGGCGTTTTCAGGCAGTAAAAAGTGAACTGCAAGCCCTAACCACGATGTCGACAGGGCATTAACCTCTAATCTTTCTTCCTACTTTCTCACTGATTCACAATTGCCAAACGGCGTGTAGATTAGATACGTGTCCTAATTTTCCTCTTCGCTCTCTCTTCATCTCCTTCTTTGGGTGTTTCTGTGCGCTGATATTGCCCAAGGGGACAGATCGGCAACTGGGCACAACATGCGAGTGTTGTATGCAGTCTACCCGCTCACGAGAAGGCGAGGTATGCGGCGTCAAGCGACGGTCTGCGTGACACTGCGAGCAATGACAGCGCTCACATCTATCTCGTACCGATTTAGCTGGTCGGTATTATGTATCGTGGCTAGGTGGAATAGAGAAAGGAACTTGTTCCCTGTTGCTCCGTTGCCGATCTGTGCCCTTGGCCAGCGTCGGCGCAAAGGAACATCCATAAGTTCGCTTCATATTTACAGATTTTCACCATTCAATTGCATTGTCATTTGTTGACATAGGAACATGCGGAAAACGAGTTTATGTTTGTAGCTCAGTGTGTGACAATTTGTCCGAAATTTTTTTCCTCATTTATGACTCACGCTGTATATGCATGATATATACAGGGGAAAGGTTGTTAATAAAATCTCGAAAACTTCTGAACCAATTCACTTATAATTTTCACACGATATTCTAATGTGCATACACACGGACGCAGACAACATATTTTTTGGGTTTCTTCTTTTTTTTAATTTCATTATTATTATTATTATTATTATTATTAATTTGATTCCTGACTGTTTACCGCTTTAGGGTATTCTAACAGAATAGCGACTATATAAGTACAATGAGCTGTTTTGTTTCCTTCCTCGTGGTCTACAATAAGAGGGAACAGAAATTTTGTACAGCTAGAAAACATTATAATCGTACAGCGTTGCAGCTGAAACATGACAGACGTTGGCGGTATTATACTAACAGATCCAGCAACTGGAGAAGTCTCCCTCATATTTGTATACCAAATTCCGACTGTTTTACACATGCAGCTGAAGCACTGGTATATAACAATGATTTAGTTTCCAGCAGCAATAAACAAAGCTAAGATCAGAGATGAGGTTAATATGGACAGAGACAGAGTAGGGTTAGGGAGATGAACAGAGAGTATGAGGACGACGAGATGAATAGGGATAGGGGGAGGACGCGGTGGAAAGAGGTGTGGTAGAGGAGAGGTCCAGAAGGAGATGAAGAGAGAGCGAAGAGGAAAATTAGGACACGTATCTAATCCACACGCCGTTTGGCAATTGTGAATCAGTGAGCAAATAGAAAGAAAGATTAGAGGTTATTGTCCTGTCGACATCGTGGTTAGGGCTTGCAGTTCACTTTTTGCTGCCTGAAAACGCCTTTCCCTCTTCCACCCCCTATCCCCATCGCCCCTAGAAATGCTAAATAGTATTAATTTTTCATTTCATATGTTCAAATGTTTGAAAAGTTATGGGATCTAGCTCAGTGGCCATCAGAACCTTAACATACAAATTACGTAAACTAACTTATCCTAAGAACAACACACACTCTCATGCGCGAGGGAGGACTCAACATGCGACGGCGAATAGCCGCGCGCACCGCAGCACGGCGCCTTAGCGCGCACGGTTATTTCGCCTTGGCAGTTAATTTTTATAAACAATTTTGTGGGTAAAATTTATTCATTTACTAAAATTCAGTTTAATGCAATAATAATAATAATAATTGCACGCTGAAAAATAGTTAGCTGTGTGTAGAGTGTCATCTGATGGATGTATGTCACCATAATGTTGCCCAAATTCAACGTTGATGTGTCACAAGTTGGGAAGGTCGCCACACCCCCTTTACTCACATTTCACCCCTTCATTTGACACCCCTGCGATAGTGGGAGGCCCTATTCCACGGGATCAATTAATGTGCTGAATATTTCCAATAACACTCTCATCTTCTTTTCTTCCTTTCCAAAGTTCATTGTCTTGAATAATATTGCAGGAACGTTTCTTTTTTGTAGTTTCCAACTACTTGCCTGCTCTCTTCTCATTTTTACTTTCTCTTTTTACCACACACATAGCCATATTCGTTTCAGGTTTTCCTATCGTGACAGTTTCCACTATGATAGAGAACCTGGAGGTAACGTACTGTTATTCCTGTTTTAGACAGCCTTACATTCTTATAATGTTTTCGAGTCATCTTGATAAACTTCACGTGGTAATATGATGATATGAGTATCAATTAGAAAACGAATGTTTATGCGTATTTGTATGGTATAAATACAACGAAGAGCCTGCAAACAGTGGTGTCATCATTATATAAATACGCTAACACGAAAATTGTGGTACATATTACTAATTTATTCGTACAAGAAGGCCAATGAAAGTTACATAATTCGAAAGACTGCTTGTCGTAGATTTCATGAATATAAATATTATGTGTGCATTTAGCAACTGAAAGTGGTAAAAGGAAGTAGAAATTTTTCCTATCTACAGCTTGTATCAAGTTCTACATTCTCCAACAATCAGCTTACTGATTGGCTATTCGCCTCGTCCAAAGAAGCTGTAATTCAGCGCACCTGCAGTATTAAAATAACGTATTAAAATAAGTGAATATCGAAACATGGAGTGCTCCCAACTCACTTTCTTGTGCCATTCAAATGCTTCACTTTCGCAGTGACTAAGAGTGGTTAAAGGAAATGGATGTTTTCATATGAATGCCGATATAAAGAATGATGCGCCGGGAGAGGCATCTAGCGGTGCTCGGGTGGAACTACGAAGTCGAGAATGCCGATATAAAGAATGATGCGCCGGGAGAGGCATCTAGCGGTGCTCGGGTGGAACTACGAAGTCGAGAATGCACGGGTGGAACTACGAAGTCGACGTGTTGTCAGCTCTGGAATTCTGAATATCGCAGTATCGAAATAACTTTATTTCTTGGCGTTGTATAAATATACGAACACCGAAATTGTACTTTCTTTTCAAATATTAGGCTAATGAAAGTTATATAATTCGAAAATAGCATGAGAAGTATATACTTCCGTTTTTATTTGTTGTTATTGTGGCAGGCATTTTCCTTAACACGTTTCATACCTCCCAGTGCCGTTTAAATTGTACCAAATATCCCAGCGGCCTCCTATGGTAATGTTGGCAACAGATGCTGAATAGTGAGAATCCTGTGAGTCTTCATTTTAGCTAATGGCTTGACAACGGTGATGTTTTCTCATGGAATCTTCGCTTTACGAGGGCAATTATTTTTACTGAGCGGACGAGGGTACATAGAAGAACCTGTCAACCATAAAGCAGGAACAGCATTATTTGTTTACTTCATGGTCTGTACGATACACTAATCGAGTCATTCTATGTGGTTCGAACAAATGGGCAAAGATTTTCTATCGTGTTGTTGATGTTGCCAACATAATCACGCGAGGCCGCCGACATGATACGTAAAATTTTACCCCAGTGACCGTTGTAAATACAATTGGTCGATTTTCGACCACAGGCAATACTAGTATTGTGAAATAGGCGCGCAGCATATCGACTAATAAACGCTTAATCATTTGAAATACTGCTTTACTACTCTTCTACGATAAACTTTGAGATTAAGTACGCGATATCTAATATCGTTTCATAAGCATACATTTCCGTATATTGAGAGAATGTTGTCAGAGATATGCGACACTATATTTGTCAGTACCATATTGCTTCGGTAGTCTGTTGTGCCCAAGGGGACTGTCACGGTCTGCACGGCCACTACGGTCGGGGGTTCGTATCCCCCCTCGGGCATGGATATTTGTGCCGTCCTTAGTCTTAGCTAGTTCATAAGTAGTTTATAAGTTTAGGGACTGATGGCACCATAGTTAAGTCCCATAAGTTATACAAACAAGTCTGTTGTGCGGTGTGTGATCGCAGCGTTTTCCAACGTGTGTAAGCAGCTGCAGCTGTATTTTACGTTAGGTAAATAACGCCAGAAGACGTGTTGCACTTGCATTTCCGTTTAGGAGAGCAACTGCACAGGTGAGATAAGTCTCCCATCCGGCATGGTGGAGCAGACAGTTACGATTCCAAAAAGTAGGAGAGAAAGTAATATATGCTCTGATTGATTTATGCTAAGTGTAAGAAAGGAAATTGCCCGTGCACTGTGAAAGGAACCATCCCGGCATTTACCAGAAGTGATTCAGGAAAATCACTGTAAACCTAAAACAGGATGGCCAGATATTGGTTTGAACCGCCATCCCCCCGAATGCGAGTCCAGTATATTACTTTTGCACTATTTCAACACTTTAGGTGTTTAATGAACAAGCGTGTTGTTTCTTTTCACATATTCCATTATGTTGTATCATTAGTATTACACTCATGTTCGTAAAAACGGACCACATTGAAAGACTGAAAACAAGAGATTCATAATGACAGGACATGTTCACTTTAGTATGTTGCGAACAAATGATTTGCATTTCATTCACTTTGTATATATCGAGAGACACAGAGAGAGAGACAAATAAGGAATATAGATCCAGAAAGTTAATGAAATATATTTAATTTATAAATTTTTGAAATTTATCACATAAAAAATTTGGAAGCACTTCTTATCAGTCCACTTTGATATTACACTGACGTACAAGATGTGAGTCTGGCTCAAAATTAATACGATTCTCTGACACTGTGGTTGTATCAAGATCTAATAGTTACTACACTAGCATGTACAGGGGAAGCACAAAAACTGAGAAGCACAAAATAACTTAAATTGAATGGAAGACGGAGTTAAATTAAGTTGTGGGCGTTAGTGATAAATAAAGCAGTTGTACCAGCTCTTCACTGCAAGTTCATAAAACTCGCGGGCGCGACCCTGCGATCGTAGGTTAGACAACGGTATCATGACGGGACGGATCGATCGTTGCCTGGATGCGCATAAACAGCACGGCTTGCTGACTGACTTGAATGTTAGCCAGCGTTTTGTGTCTGCAAAACCTTCGAGGATGTGTTCAGAAGTGGAAGACGAAATGTCAGGCGGAGGATGATGCCCTGGAACGCGGCCCTCTTTTCAAGAATCTAATATCAACATTAAAATTAATTTTATAGTTCCTGAAGCAATTAAAATACCTCATTATCGACGTAATGAAGATGTTATTATAAATTACGTAATATAATAATGATGTTATTATAAAGCATTATTAAACATTTCTTTTCTTCCTTCTAAACATGACTCTTACTTGAGTTTTCTGGTCATGAATCAGTATGTTTCCCGTCCAGGCACAGTGACTAAATGTGATGCAACGTGTTTTACTGTCTTCATTTGGTCCTTCCCAGTAAATTTATGTTGTAAGGCACACTTCAGAATTTCATTACTGTCAAAGTGAAGTAGCCTAATGGAAGCTCTTCTTCAAGTTTTGCATACAGATGAAAAGTGGATGGCACTAAGTTACAACCGTAACTGAATGTCTGTAAGTTCTGTCACTCCATGAGAGTCGAAAATGTACCAACTTTTGCTAACTTAATGTCAATGTCACTTTATTTCTGTTTTTTCTCTTATATTCCAGAAAATGGCATATTTTATTCCCAAGTGATGTATTTGGGTTCGCAGGCATAGACTTGGTAAGAAGAAGAATTTTTTTTTATAAAATGGAGATGATACTTTTTGAAATGTAATGAGTTGAAACAAAATATTCTTTGTTTATAATTATTCTGTATATTTACATACAGAATAATGCTTAGTTACAGAAGATATGTGTTACTGTAACGAAGTTATGAACTCTTCTGTACCTCAGTGTCAGGAATCTTCACTATGAAAAATCTCATTTTTCACAGCTACTAAGAAGAAATTCATGATAGTTCATTTCAACAAAAAGTAAACAAAGTGGTACGAAACAAGCATTTATTCAAATAAGCCCCAAGGTCAACTTTACAGACTCTTAAAAGAAAACTTCAAATGACATCAATCACAATCGTAAAAGCTACAAGTTTTCATAATAACATAATTATAATTTCGTAACGGGAGCTAGTTAAGGAAATTACATCCGTGAACATAAACAACAAAAATGGCTGAATCACATGAAACATAAAACTACCTCTGAAGGCCAATAATAGTCGCTGAGGCTGTTGCTCAAATTAGTTAATTACTGAATTAATAAATTTGCCTTTTTCTGTCACTTTTTTTTCTGTGAAAGCTTAGCATGCACAACCAACATAATCTATTTTAACTAATTGTCGAACGTTTTTACTCTTCGAAGAGCGCTGAAAGACCGTTCAGATGTATATGTTGTTACAGGCAAAGCAAGAGCGACTAGTAGAGCCTTTTTAATGGCAGGCAAAAACTCAGTACATTGATCAGTAATACCGGTGATTGGAAGATTCCTTGGTATTTCAGTTTTCAACGACCAAAAATCATACCAAACCGTTGCGTCATATAAGAAATTATCAATATTATGGTATGTTTGAATATTTGTTACTACTTTTCAAATTCTTTTTTTCAGACGTTTTTCATTTTTTGTGGAAGTAATTTAGATAAATTAAATGTTTCAGTATGCTCCTCTGAAAATCTGGACTGTAAAGACGAATTTAAATAATCTATGTAAGGAACAAAAATTGATCGTCGATAATATTCATTTAAAGACTCACACGGATGATTTGGCCTGTGAAGTTGTTTAGCAGCTTGTCTAGGCACTGAAAGATCAACATTTATTTCGTCTGCAATATTTTCTGCAACAGTAATTATAAACCCAAAAACAGACTCAGAATTTTTTCTGTGTTGCTTCAGAATTATTTCTTATATATGAGTATGTACTTTTAAGAAATCTCATTCAACAGCCTGTAAGACCTGATTTAATGGCTCCAGTATTGAAGAGTACTTACTAATTACTACAAGAGAAATAATGTCCTTGGAATGGGTGCAAGCGCTGTATAACCGGTATGCCGTTTGTTTTGACTTTGTATTGCCTTCCTGCGAAAGGTTCTGTAGTTGGTTCACAATACTTACAAAACTATCAGCGAATATTCAAATACTTCTGTGTTTTTTTGTCCACCGAGTTTCACACAACAAAGGACTATTCGGAACTCTACCTCTTCTGATAGCACTCCCCCCCCCCCCTCCATGCGGACGCCTGTGGTATCGAGGATGCGAAGACCGTTGAACGAATGCTTCTGAGTGCGTATGTCGCAGAGCTCGTGTATGAGATGGCATTGTCTTGCTAAGGGTGAGCATGCTTAATGTGTGGCCGAAACATTCTGGATCGTGCTTTCCGTTTCCACGCTGTTTTTACCATGTACACATAATTACATTACACACCGCCAGATTACGCAGAATTCGGAACCTTTCAGCGGTTCAGGATTGTAGCTTGATTTAACGAAGTGAGAAACTCAACTGAGTTATGCGTATGACATTTAGTAACCCAAGCGACATCCATGAGAATAGCGTCATGTTTCACGTCGCGTAACCATACAGAGAGTTCGTGCATGTTGATGTTATTAGCTAATTTTTGTTGTAGGGGTATCAGTTTTGTATGTCTCACAGAGACTTCTCTGACCAACTTTATTAGACGTTCTATATTTGATGGTTTGATATTAATGATTAATTTTTGTTTTTTGAGACGGGAGATGCGTGAGGCGGAAGTCTTTTTCTGCGATTTTGTTGTCTTTGTAGTAACAATTTGTAGAACTGTATTCTGACTACTCTCAGTACTGAGTGTAATGAATGAAAGCTTGAGTGTGTAAGGAATGTATTACTGTTTCTTGCGCTAAGTGAACGGAACAACTTAAATCGCTTAGTAAAAGTATCTCTCCCATTTCGATAAGGATTTTAACACAGTACACTAATTCAATAGCTCCATACTCAACACACATATAAGTGCTCGCTCAACTACGAATTCTTACCCAATGACTGGAAAATTCACAGCAATTATGAACATAGGTGATAGGAGTAATCCGCTGAATCACAGGCCTATTTATTTACTTTATTTATATTTATCCTGTTTGTAGGCCGAGTTGAGGATATCCACGGTCATGGAATAAGTCAATACATCACGTAAACAAAGGACTGGTAACTGAGAAAATGTAATGTATAACAATCTTAAGTGCACGTTAGGTCTACGCAACGTAACACAGAAATTAGCTTAAATTTTTAATTCTTTCAGGGATTCCTTGACTGAATAGAAAGAGTGAGCCACGAGGAAACGTTTCAGTTTAGCCTTGGACCGAGAATTACGACTAAGCATTTTGAATTCTTTTGTCAGCTTATTAAAAATGGAAGCGGCAGAATACTGCACACTTTTCTGCGCGAGGGTCAAGGAGGTGTGATCCAAAAGGAGATTCTATTTCTAATACTGACTGAATGAAAGCTGCTAAATCTTGGGAATAAGCAAATATTATTAACAAAAAACGCACTGAAGAAAAAAAAGTCAGAATTCCCAGGGGTCGACAAGAGTTAAGCGAGCATACTGGAGTTATTGCTCGAACCGGCCGTTTTTGCGAAATAAACTTCTTTTTTGAACAAGAGAAGTTACACCAAAATATAACACCATACGTCATAAGTGAACCAAAACACGCAAAGTAGACTACTTTTCGTGTTGAACTTATTTCAGAAACAATTTTAATGGCAAACAACGAAGTATTTAGTTTTTGATCAAGATCCTGAACATGGGCTTTCTACGACAACTTACTATCTGAATGCCAAGAAATTTGAATAATTCAGTTTCACTTAAAATGTGCCCATTCTACATGATACAAATGTCAATTTTGTTTAATTGTGTATTATAAACTCTAAAAACGTAGACGTATTGTGATTTAGCATTAATTTATATATACGAACGTATTTCTTTAACTACATTATCTGATACTGCATCAATATTGCCAGCAACATCCTTCACTACCACGCTACTGGCATCATCGAACAGAAATGTCTTAGACAACAGAGGCCCCAGAACAGAAACCTGGGATACCCCTCACTTAACTGTGACCCATTGATAATATTGCCGCGAGAGACCACGAACACCAACTGCCGGCGTGGCGCAGGGGATAGCGTCACGGACTGCGGAGCAGAAGGTCGCCGATTCAGTCCCGCCCACCGGCGAAAATTTATTTCTATGTAATTGACAATTCCAGAAGGTTCTACATCTTTCTTATGTTCACTTGTAAATTCTACTTGTTTCTTATGTTAACTGTTCTTCTAATTTCTGGTAAATTCTGTCTGTGTATAAATAGCAGGGCACTCTGCCTGAGAGGCAGTCAGTGCTGCGTGTATGTTGAGTTCGTAATAAACGTGCTTTCAGTATAAGTGCTCTGTTTAGTTGCCTTTGACGTCAAGCCTACTTCCATTGCAACGTGACATTGTTTGGTGGAGGCGCCGAGTACACTGTGCAACAGCTGCATCACCGTGGCTCCGATTAGGCAACGTAAAAGCCGTCGCTTACACGGACTGGAACCGGAATACAAGGCATACACCGAGTACATCCTTCCAAAAGTCCGTATTAGTAGAAGAACGATGGAGACGAAACCAGCAATAAGCCAGCTGCACATCAGACACCCGTCGGTGTTCTCTGGAGATGCTGGACAGGACCCCAACAAATGGCTAAAAGGGTTCGACCGAGTCGCCAAGTACAACAGGTGGGACCATACGATGTGCTTGGCCAACGTTTATTTCTACCTGGATGGAACAGCCCAGCAATGGTTTGAAAACAACGAAGACATGTTGAATGACTGGGAGACGTTCCAGGAGGAACTTAAGAAGACGTTTGGAGACCGCCAGCGACAAATCCGCTCGCCGGAAGAACAACTGAAGAACCGGACCCAACGACATGGTGAGCCGACACAATCGTACATACAGAGTGTTTTGGCCCTGTGTAACGTAATCAATCCGAACATGACTGAAGCAGACAAAATCACGCACCTAATGAAGGGAATTGCAGAATATATGTACCAAGCTCTTCTGATAAAAGACGTCGCTACGACAGAAGAGTTCATCAAGTGGTGCCAGCGTATTGAAGAGATGCAACAGAGGAGGGTTGGACGCAAAAAAGTATGACAGACTCCCAAATGTAGTCCCTATGGCCGTTGTGGAAGACCAGCAGGACTTGGCTTCTCTCATACGACAAATCGTGAGAGAAGAATTACAACAGTGCATGGCAGCCGGGACTATTAGACCGAGCGAGCATCAGATTATGGCCATGGATGTGAGCCCTGTAAGTCACGAGGTAGCCGACGCCGCTGAGGACGAGGTATTTCAAACATTAGCTCCTGTCTGCCCCGTCAATCGCACCCGACGTGAAGAATGGCGTCGCCCTGCTATGACTTACGCTGCAGCCGCCAAACGGCAGCCCATGAAGCGGCCGACGCGACCACAGCCAACTCCCCCGGTAACTATGACGCCCTGCAGAAGAACAGACGTCTGGAGGACAGAAGACAACACACCACTGTGTTTCCACTGTGGACGCCCTGGACATGTCGTACGCTAGTGCAGAGAGAGGAGGCGAGTATTCGATGATTATTTTGCCGCGAGACGTCAGCCGTCGGAGCAGTTCTATCCAAGGCAGTCACCTGCTGATGAGTTCAGTCGACCTATGGGAAGAAGCCCATCGCCGTACCCTAGACGAGGTCGCTCCCCGACGCGCCGTCGCCGTACGGAGGTACCAGCCGCTCCCCTAGCCACCACGCCCAGGAAAACTAAGCGAGGCGACCATCTACGGAGGTGAGGCCACCGCAGCTGAAAATCCTCCATGGACGACAGTCGCCAAGATGTCGGGAAATCTCATCGACGTCAGAATCGACGGCCAACCTGTCCGGGCACTTGTTGATTCAGGAGCCTCTTTTTCTGTATTATCGGATAATTACCGCCGCACACTAAAGAAGACAATGTTCTGTGATACGGGGGCAACTGTGCTGAAGGTCGCGAATGGAAAGTACGTCCATCCAGCAGGTACTTGTGTCGCAAGAATAACCATCAACAACAGGACGCAGCCGTTTGAATTTGTCGTGTTAACAGAATGTAGTCACAATGTCATGGGACTTCCTTCAGGCATCCCAAGCTATCATTGACTGTGGAAGATCTGAGCTGCAAATTGAAGAAGTTGTTCCGCCAGATATACGTAATACAGAATTTTCTGGGAAGTTATTCGTCGTTGACAATGTGACGATACCGCCGTTGACAATGAGAAGAGTTGCAGTCACAAACACAGATGACTGGTTAAACTGTGAAGTTCTTGTTGATAGTAAAAAGTTTTACAGGCTCACAAAAGAAATTTACATACCAGCGGCTATCATAAGCATTACCGGTGGTCAAGGAGAGATTTGGATCACAAATTGTCACGAGCAGTCACAACTTATCCCCAAGGGAATGTGTATCGGGACAGCTGAACCAATCCAGGACGGTGAGCTCAACGTCATCAGTGAAGACCCATGCTCTGCTATTAGTACAGACAACACGCTGGAGGAAACAAACGTGGAACTGCCAATAGGGCCTGGACTGAGCAAGGAACAACGCCAGCGGGTGTTAGGTATACTACGCCAATTTTCGGGTGCATTCACACCTCAGCAGGGGAAAAGTCAGACGAAACGGCCCACGAGAAGGCACCGTATCAATACTGGGGACCATCCGCCAATTAGCCAGCGTTCGTATAGAGTGTCGCCAGATGAAAGACGGATAATTCAGGAGGAAGTGGAGAAGATGTTGCGAGATGACATTATTCAACCTTCGGAGAGTCCTTGGTCGTCTCCGGTGGTCCTCGTAAAGAAGAAGGATGGCACGTGGCGATTCTGTGTTGACTATCGGCGGCTGAACAGAATCACAAAGAAAGATGTCTACCCATTGCCGCGTATTGACGACACCTTAGACTGCTTGAAAGGAGCTACATACTTCTCAACTATGGAGATGCAGACAGGTTACTGGCAAATCGAGGTTGACGAAGCTGACAGGGAGAAGACGGCTTTTATTACACCTGACGGTCTCTATGAATTTAAAGTAATGCCATTTGGAGTATGTAATGCTCCAGCCACATTCGAACGAATGATGGACAACTTGCTTCGACACCTTAAGTGGACGACGTGTCTCTGCTATTTAGATGTCATTGTCGTTTTCTCGAAAACGTTTGAAGAACATCTGAGTCGCCTGTCAACTGTGTTGGAGTGTGTTCAGGCTGCAGGTCTTCGCCTCAATCCAAAGAAGTGCCCCTTCGTCGCCAAAGAGATAAAAGTTCTGGGGCACCTAGTCAACAGAGAGGGTGTCCGTCCTGATCCAGATAAAGTAAGGGCAGTCAAAGAATTTCCAACTCCTCAGCACATTCGTGATGTGAGACGTTTTCTCGGGCTGTGCTCATACTACCGACGTTTCATAAAAGGATTTTGTAACAAGGCATGTCCATTACAAGAACTTCTGCAGGAAGACGCCAAATTTTACTGGGATGAGACAAGAGAAAGAGTTTTCCGGGCACTTAAGGAGGCTCTAACTTCCGCACCAGTGCTAGCCTTGTACGACGAGAATGCAGAAACGGAACTTCACACAGACGCCAGTGGTTATGGGATTGGTGCAGTGCTTGTACAAGTTCAGGAAGGTGCCGAAAAAGTGATAGCCTATGCGTCAAGAGTACTCTCAAAGTCCGAGATAAACTACTCTACAACTGAAAAAGAATGTCTCGCGGTTATCTGGGCTATCAACAAGTTTCGGCCGTATTTATTCGGCAAACCATTCTCCGTCGTGACAGACCACCATTCTTTGTGTTGGCTGACTAGCTTGAAGGATCCATCAGGTCGACTAGCAAGATGGGCACTAAGACTCCAAGAGTACGATGTCACAGTGGTATTCAAGAACGGGCGCAAACACAAGGATGCCGACTGCCTTTCGAGGAATCCATTAGTGGAACATTAATGAAATTTCAGCTCTCACTAAATTAGATGACGTTACAGCTGAACAGAGGGAAGATCCAACACTATTAAGAATGATAGAGGCCTTGGAGAAAGGAGAACCGACCAATGGAGAGTTCCAACTTATAAACGGAACATTGTACAAGAGCAACTACGATCCACTGGGCCCCAAATGGCTACTTGTTGTTCCAGCTCATCTCCAGCCAGCTATTCTCAAATATTTCCATGATGCTCAAATATCCGATCATCTGGGATTCGTGAAGACCCTAGACAGAATCAGACGCAGGTATTACTGGAAAGGACTCTACCGATCTGTCAAGCACTATGTGTGTCACTGTAAAGAGTGCCAGCGACGGAAGCATGTGCCGCAATTACCTCCAGGACATCTCGTACCGATTCCGCCGGCAGCAGCTCCATTCCACCGAGTTGGGATCGATCTTTTAGGGAGGTTCTCGAAGTCTACAACCGGTAACCGTTGGATAATAGTCTGCACTGACTACCTCACACGCTACGCTGTCACCAAATCTGTGCCGACTGCAGAAGCTCCAGAGATCGCAAAATTCCTTGTAGAAGACATTATTCTGAAGCATGGAGCACCACGTGTCATGATATCTGATCGTGGAAAAGTATTCCAGTCAAAACTAGTATCAGAGGTAATGTCACGGTGCAACGTTGTCCACAGAATGACAACTGCATACCATCCCCCAGACAAATGGTCTTACGGAACGTTTTAACAAAACGTTAGCCGACATGCTGTCAATGTACGTTGATGTTGAGCAGAAGGATTGGGATACAATTCTGCCAGTCGTGACATTTGCTTACAATACCGCAAGACAAGACACCACAGGCTTCACTCCGTTTTTCCTGCTCCATGGCCGTGAAGCTGAGACGACAATGGATACACTGTTCCCGTTCCAACCGGACGACACTCAGGATGACTATGTTAAACAGCTCATCACCAGGGTCGACGAAGCAAGACAGCTGGCTCGCATACGGACACTGGGTGCCCAGGAGAAGGACCGTCAGCGGTATAACGACAAGCACCGACCTGTTGTGTACAGCTCAGGAGATCTGTTAAGGATTTTTACCCCTGTACGGAAGGTTGGACTGTCAGAAAAGTTATTGAAGCGATACTTTGGTCCGTATCGTGTCATACGCCAACTGTCAGACGTCACATACGAAGTTGAGGATTATGAGCCGTCGTCGAAACGTCAAAAACGAAGAGACATTGTTCACGTCCTGCGCATGAAGCCTTACTACGATCCTGAAGAGCAGGTAGACGACAATGGCGTCTTGTTCAAGGACTTTGAGGACGGTAATGTTCCTGATGAAGCCACGACAGGAACGTCTGTCGTCGATAATCACGGAGAAGGGAAGGATTCTCTTGAACTGTCATACAGAGGACCCATGACACGGTCAAGATCCAGGACATTGCAGCTGGCTCCACAGGGATCATAACAGCGGGTCGCTCTTTCTCCAGGAGAGGGAGCAATGCCGCGAGAGACCACGAACACCAACTGCCGGCGTGGCGCAGGGGATAGCGTCACGGACTGCGGAGCAGAAGGTCGCCGGTTCAATCCCGCCCACCGGCAAAAAATTATTTCTATGTAATTGACAATTCCAGAAGGTTCTACATCTTTCTTATGTTCACTTGTAAATTCTACTTGTTTCTTATGTTAACTGTTCTTCTAATTTCTGGTAAATTCCGTCTGTGTATAAATAGCAGAGCACTCTGCCTGAGAGGCAGTCAGTGCTGCGTGTATGTTGAGTTCGTAATAAACGTGCTTTCAGTATAAGTGCTCTGTTTAGTTGCCTTCGAAGTTAAGCCTACTTCCATTGCAACGCGACAGTATTTATCACCGTTGTTATCCGTAATTAATCTAATAAGTAAACTAATTGTGAGCTATTCCACTTACTCCATAAGGTTCCAACTTCTGAAACAATATCTTATGAACTACAGAATCAAATGCTTTTCTCACATTAAAGAACATAGAGATCACAGGTTTGCTGATGATGCTTACGTTTGTCGTCAAGTAGCGCATCAGAAGACGACACCCAGCTGCAGAACGATTTAGTTAAGGAAATCTACACTGTGCGAGAGTTGGAAACTGACCCTAAATAATGGAACCTATGTGGCCACCCATATTACAACTGAAAGAAATCCATTAAAAGTAATGTGTAAAGTAAATCTATCAATTCGACTAAGTACCCGGAAATTACTGTTATGACCCAATTAAATTTGAAGAACTCATGCCAAAGGTTGTAATGAAGGACAACCAAACAGAGTTTGACTGGCAGATCTCTTAGAAGACGCGGCACAACTACTGAAGAGACTGCCAGCAATACTGTTGCCCGTCCTCTTTCGGAGTTTCCTTGCGCAGTCTGAGATTCTTATCAAATACGATTGATGCAGAACATCGAAACACTACTAAAATGGAAGTTTGTATTGCATTATCGGGATGCAGGGAAGAGAGTCTCACGGAAATGATACTTGCTTGAGGATAGGGAATCATTACAACAACGTCGTTTTTCGTTGCGGTGAGATCTACTTACGAAATTCCGATCGCCAAATTCCTCCTCCGAAATCGGAAATATATTGTTTACTCCCTCCTCCACAGTTCAAAATGATCATAATAATGAAATGATAGACATCAGACATCGAACGAAAAGCTGATTTTTTTTCTCCGGCTATTCGAGAGTGGAATGGCAGATAAATAGAATGAAAGCGGTTCGATGAACCCTTTTCCAAACACTTATGTGTGAGTTACAGGGTACGCGAGTAGATGTAGTTGACTTCAGCATCCAAATAATTGATCACAGCACTAAGGGTCATAGTGTTTGGGATAGTCCTTGGCGTAGATATCATTTATACTCCTATCAGGAGAACTGGACGACTGTAAGTATCCTACAGCACCGTGTCAAAATTTACAAACTACACAGTTCCCATAGCCAGACCAAACTTAGCAAAGCGTTTGATATTTAATCATTACCTCTGGTTATGGTGATTTTTATATGGATTATAAAAATGTTCAAGTGTTTGTATAGTCTATGGGACCTAACTACGGTGTCATCAGTCCCTAAACTTACAAACTACTTATGAACTACTTACGAACTAGGACGGCACAAATATCCATGCCCGAGGGGGGATTCGAACCCCCGACCGTAGTGGCCGAGCAGTATGGATTATAAAAGTAGTATTCGTCCATAGGTAGTTCCTGAGAAAACCACGTAAAACAACTTCGAATAGTGAGGATGGCCAATCATATACTTTTTATTCATAGCAAATCGTTGAAATTATTACCATATGTTCTTATTCTCAAACTAGTTTTTAATTTTTTCTTATATATCTTTATTCATTTCGTTATCCAAATCCAGAGGTTCAAAATTATAGAAATATTGCACAAAATTACAAAAATCACTTTTTTGCCTTTTTGCACAGTGTCCCGCAAACAGCGAGATAACTATCCACAGAAAATAATTTAAATTTCAAAAATGTATTCTGTATACGTTTATCTATAAACATCATTTGCCGTTTTAGTAAATATATATTTGTTATCAAGGTTGAAAAACCATGATGTTTCGTTTCTAAAAAATGCCAACTTTTGGCAACAATGGCGTTTCGGCAGCTATGAATCGTACCATTTCATTTAATAAATCTACTGTACAGAATTAAATCACATAAAATACTGCATGTTATAATGATTTTGTATAGGTCAAAACACACTGCGTAGACTTTGCCTGAGGTTGATGTGAGCTTTGATGAGATATCGAAATTTTATGTAATTTGAGAGCACAAAATTATCGCAATTCTTCCTACAAATATTGCCTTCATTCTCGCGGCGGGCTAACTTACATAATGTTTTCACTTCTGTGCCCGCAGACTTAGCGACCATTAGAAATACCTATCACTCCATTTTAAGGAAACTATCCATTGAAGACATTTCATTTTGGATATCAAACAATTTGATGTCTTCTCTCGATAAATTTTTATTGTTATTACCAAAACTCTCTAAAGAAAGTATATAAAGCAAGTGTTAACAGACCTTTAGAACTTTTTGTCAGGTAAGTAGCAAACTCTGTTGCAGCGAGGTAAAGAAGGTATGCCAGCTAAAACATAGCCCTGTAGGAGAACAAAAAGCAAACGAATTCCTGTTTAGAATGAATGCAATGTGGGAAACCGGATGACTCGAACCTCATTCTACCTTCATCACCAAATATTTTTGCATGCCAAACACATACGAACATTTTAATCCGAAAGAAAATAAGAGTGGTGGGAAAAAGAGAAGAGACAGTGCAAGTGGGAAAGATGCATAAGGACTGATTTTAGTGAACATATAAATGGTTTCAGACACTAACTGCAGATGCAAAAGAGAGGGGAGGTTGTGGAAATGAACAAGAGAATGTGAGGAAACCATAAGTCTTGAGGTTCAGGATCCCTTAGACCAGAGAACTTCAACAACAACAAAATTTTCCCCTGCCACCCTCCTTCCCACGTTGGTCTAGTATTTACAAGTCCGACCAAACCATCCAGAGGGACATATGTAGAGAGGAGGCAATGGGATCAAAAGCACCAATTGCACGCTACGAGAAGGAGACAGTAAAAATGTTAAAGAAAATCAATTTGACAAACACAATGACACAGACAAAGAAATTCTCAAGAGAGATAGTGGTAAGAAAGATCGAGAGAAAGGCATGAAATCAACGAGAGTGAGATAAACAGACGGGAGGAAACAGCAATGGAAGACTATGGGAGAGAGACCTATATAGATAGTGGCAGTGAAACCGAGATGCTGTGTGTGAAAGCATTATTACGATGAGAGACTGGGTAGAAAAATTTAGCATGTTATGTGTTACAAGAATGCGTATATTTTCACTTGCCGAAATGTTTACCAAGCAAGGTCGAATGAGGACTGACACAGATGGTTTCTTATGTTTCCGTTAAACAAGAACATTTTTGCCTTTTCGTGCTATGGCAGGAGCATTTTTCAGCTGGTAGTGTCTTCCTCTACTTTGGTACTCATCAACTGGTTGCAACAAAACTTATGATTCTCTCTTGCTTGATGCAAATAACTTGTCTCAAAGCTTCACTCTTCTAGAGGCTGTTCAAAAAATGTCGAGTACTCTGACAGATGGTAGTACTTATTGAAACAAGAAAAATAAGTCCAGTAAACATTCAAACGCTGACTTTCCTATGGCCTGTCTTAAAAATCTGGACAGACGATTTATCCCACCTTGTATTACAATCAGTGGTCCCAGTGATCGACTTTGCCCTCACCCCCCCCCCCTCCCAAGACCACGATCCTGGATACGCCACTGTTTTCAATCAAGGATTGATCTACAATGTTTCGTACCATAAAACGGTGGCTCTGCAGGTGAAACAAGTCTACCATGACACGCAGCCTTAGACACCAGAAAGCAGTGCACTTTTCAATCGAAGACACGTAATGAGCCGAACGACTACTCCTCTTAGAAGAGGCTACAGGATAGATAAAATTTAATTTATTATCTTTAAAATTGAAAAACAAAAAACAAATGAAGTTCGAATGAATGTAATAATGAAATGCAATAATATTGAAAAGAGAGGACATGATTTGACCGCTGACAGTATCGCTTTGATACTCGAAAGCACATACAAAAATTAAACAATTTATTAAAAGAATAATACGAAGGTGAGGGTGACTGAGTCCACAGCTGCACTTGACTTTACAACTGAAAAATTAACTAACTGAAGCTGTGAGGCTGTCGCGGTAAATGGTTTATAATGGTGTTCTGTTGTTGGTGCCGTTGCGCGGAAGCGACCTTGCAGAAACTCGCTTCGCATTAGCGCACGATATAGCATTCGCTGCGTTTGCGGCGGCTGTGTCCACGATTCTGAAATGCTATCAAAAATTGTCTATTTAAATCTAAAGATGAATTGAATCAGCCTAAACTTCCTATTAATCTTGATGAAGCCTAGATCCATTAACATCCCAAGTCAAAAATCAGACATTAACTACATATTGTGGACAACAAAATGTCCACTGCTCGCTCTGTGAAAGTGCCATCATTACAGGTGAAGCCCGCAGTTCAATACTTGGCACCACGCACTGCTGTTTATGCCACTAGGAAAGCCACAGTGGATCCAGAGAAGTGCTCGCGTACCGCCATTGGCAGTTGTCGGGCCTGGGGACAAAGAGTAAGAAACTATACTACCAAGGAAAATATACATAGTACTGACAGAAGATAGTGGCGTCAGTAAAGTACAAAGGAACAATCCCACAATCGCCTGGAATAAAGTGTGGAAACATATACATTTGCAAACCTCAGCATCACATGTACGGGCTTCGTGGTACTGCGCAGTTCACAACATCATAAGCACAAATGAGCGCCTCTGCAGGATCGGCATGTCTGACATTGACAAATGCATGGACTGTCAGCAGACCGACACCACGCTACATCGGTTCACTTGCGGTGCTGCTAACGACGTATGGCAATGGGTACGACACAAGATAGCAGGAATGAACCGTACATCAGAAAGTAATGTAACTATAGAAGAACTGTTAGCGCCAACCAGGTGGTCGTATCCAGACCAAAAAAGAATATCCACCTACTGGTTGATGGGCAGGTTCATCAATTTCTGCCTGGGAAATGAGAGGAAGTCCCTACTGGAATTTCAACATGATATCTTGCTAGAGTACTCAAAATACTCTAAACTCTGGAAATGGAAAGAGAGGATGGGAGGCTCTTTACCTGCAGTTCTTGAAATAAGGTGACCAACGAATTAGTGATGATTACATTTTAGACTACACATGAGCATGATAAACTATTATTGTCTTATGTATCCCACTGGAAGAAGGGTTTTGTTGGACATACATTCCAAGGAAAATGTTGTGGATCGAATAGTTTCTGTTCGTCATTTTTGTTTATTTTAAAGTAGCAGGAGTATTGCTCTTTATTTGTAGGAAAAAACTTTCATCATTTAGTTACACAGTTATTTTAGATGCACAAAACCATTCCGGTTTCCTTAAAATGAAGACGTAAAGGAATCCTACATAATTTTGTTTGGAAGATATCTTCCTCGTCGGTTGGTTCAACGTGAACGGGAGTGTGGAGCAGTAAGCAGTACAGCGCTCTGAGTAGCGAGAAGACAAACACGTGAAGTCAAATTGAGTAACTGGTAATAAGAGATTAACACAATCCAGCATATACCGGAAGTCAATTTTTCTTCGAGAAGACTCACTCGAAGCAAACGCGTAAATGCGACTGTTCCCTTCCGACGTCCAGCGACGACATCACAGAAAACGGCATAGAAGCCAGTCCGAGGCCGAGAAGGCAATTCATGGGGAGCGAAAGGATGGCCTAGAAGGGGAGTTGGGAGACCCCCCCCCCCCCCAGAAACGACACGTGGTTCGGATTCCACGTTAAGCTGTACGTCCCCTTTCCCCGGTTGGATAACTGGGGGTAGGCTAGGGACACGCAAGCCGCCCTAGTGGCGTCCATTTGAAAGACTTGCACCAGGCCAATGAGCCACACGAAATTGTTATAGTGGCAATCTCCGTGAGAGAAGAGCCGTCCTCGTATTTTCCGTATTCCTCCCCCCGTCTGTGGACTCGCACACCCCGCTCTGGACAGCGAATCAGGAGTATCCTAACAAACGCTGGCATTCCTTCCACAATGCGCTTTTCCAGTGTGAGCTGATTTTACAGGCCAGTTAGGTACAAGCCCCGTGAGTGAGTGAGTCTTTGTGGCGCTCTGTGACCACTCAAGCCGTATTGTCTCCATTGTTCTATTAAAAAACTTGCGTTTGCATCGGCACCTGTTGTGAGGGGCCGGTCGCGGTGGCCGAGGGGCCTTATCCATATACAAAACGGAACGCCTTCAAATGGTTAAAAGCTCAAACAGTCCACTATATCCTTAATGAAGCAAATAAAAGCAAAGAGGATTTTCTATTATACCTTCAGCTGCATAACCATATTCTAATGACATCGCGACACTATAAGAAAAATTTCGCTAAATTTTTGAAAATATTATTATTTGACACACAAAGAAGGACTTGAAGATTCAGATTGTAACATTTTGAAAAAATTGAATACGGCGAGATTTTAATTTTTGCTTCAAACAATACTCTTTTTTTTTCCTTCCTTGTGGTATTTCCCTTTTAGTGATATTTTCAAAATTCTGACGTCTGAGAGATGTATCAGAAGTGCTTTCCGTTTCGTATGGGAAAACAAGTTCCCCTACAGAATCTGTTCTCTTATTTCACATTTAAATGCGCTTCAGTCACGGTCTGCACGGCTACTACGGTCGGGGGTTCGAATCCCCCCTCGGGCATGGATATTTGTGCCGTCCTTAGTCTTAGTTAGTTTATAAGTAATTTGTAAGTTTAGGGACTGATGACCCCGTAGTTAAGTCCATAGACTACACAAACATTTGAACATTTCACATTTAAAATTTCTTTTCGGAGTTCCATCGCCAGGTGGAGCGATTACACCTTTTCCTCTGTCCCGTGGCGAAACCTTGCTAAAACGACGCTCACGGAACAAGACAAGCGCACAGTTAAGAGACGAGGAAAAATAAACAAATAAACTTAAATGTAAAGATGTGAGCAATCAAAAATGTAAAGTGGAAAACCACAATTAATCTCCAGAAAACAGAAGCATGGATCGATCAAGAACGGAGTGGGGGCACACCTCCTAAACAAATCTTATGTGAAGCCGAACTCTGCAGCTGTCAATGCGCTGGGATGTTGAAGTGAAGTCCTTCCCCAGGAGCAGATCTGTAAGAGGAAGACATATATTTATTTATTCTTTTTTATTTTCTTCATTTATCTTTATTTGGAACAAAATTCCGTATCGACAAGAACGAATGGCATTGAAGCCAGGCCGAGAAGGCAAATCTGGCGAGCGGAAGGACGGGCTGAAGGGGAGGAAGGAGGTAAAAAAAAAAAAAAGGGGGCGGGGGGGGGGGGGGACTGCGGCGCGCGCACGGCCACTACAGTCGGGGTTCGAATCCCCCCTCAGGCATGGATATTTTTGCCGTCCTTAGTGTTAGCTAGTTCATAAGTCGTTTGTAAGTTTAGGAACTGATGACCCCGTAGTTAAGTCCCATAAGCTCTACAAACATTTGAACATTTTTGTTCTGACGGCCCAATAGCGGTATTTCCAGCGAGAGACCGATCCTTTAAGACACACGGAGTGGCTTCAGCACCACGCCACGCAGAATAAATGTCTGCCCGCCGGCAGCTTTGTAATAAATGTAGCGTTCTTAGACATAATGACTTTTGAAAGTGCAGTCATTACTTTCCCCAATTACCAACACAAATACCATGTGTGGGCTATGGAACTAATCAGAAAAATTATGGCATGTAAGGAAGTCAGCAATTCTTGACTCCTTACGGGTCTGTAAACGCATACTTTCTGAGAAAAATATTTGTTTGTCGGAGGTGTTCCATTTGGCGTTCATTCATTGTAAAACATCTTTCTGACCTTCGCATAAGGAGTAACGTTTTTCGGTTGTTGTTGCAGGACTTGTTGACAAGCATTGAAGAGACGACCCTGTGGTGTCTGCAAACCAATGATTCGAGCTGCATAGATCACTTCCTTCAAGTGTCCCCATAATCATACGTGTGCTATCAAACTAATCAGAAAGACGATGCAGCTCTGTTCGTGTACATATAAATGGCATGTAAGGAGGTCACCATTTCTTGATTCCTTGTTGTCGTTGTCTTCAGTCCGCAAATTGGTTTGATGCAGCTCTTCACGCTACCCTGCCCTGTGCAAGTCTCTTCATCTAAGAATACGTTCGGCAACCTACATCCTTTTGAATCTGCTTACTGTATTCGTCCCTCGGTCTCCCTCTACGATTTTTACCCCACACACTTCCTTTTAATGCTAAGTTGACAATTTCTTGATGTCTCAGAATATATCCTACCAATCTATCCATTCTCTTAGTAAAGATATGCCAGAAACTCCTTTTCTCCCGAAATCGGTTAAGCACATCCTCATTAGTTACGTGACTTACCCATATAATCTTTATAATTCCTCTGTATCACCACATTTCAAAACGTTTTATCATCTTTTTGTCTGAACTCCTTATCGTTCACGTTTCACTCCTATACAATGCTACACTCCAGACAACTGCTTTCAGAAAGGACTTCCTAATATTTAAATTAATATTGGATGTCAATAAATTTCGCTTTTTCAGAAGCCGGGCGCGGTGGCCGAGGGGAATGCGGCGCGGCAGTCACGGTTTGCACGGCCACTGCGGTCGGGCGTTCTAATCCCCCGTCGGGCACGGATATTTATACCGTCCTTAGTATTAGCTAGTTCATAAGTAGTTTGTAAGTTTAGGGACTGATGACCCCGTAGTTAAGTCCCATAAGCCTTACAAACATTTGAACATTTGTTTTTACAGAAAAGCTTTTCTTCCCATAGCCATTCTACATTTTATATCTTCTTTACTTCGGCCATCAGAAGTTATCTTGCTACCCAAATAAAACTCATCTACTACTTTTATTGTCTCATTACCTAATATAATTCCTTCGGCTTCGCCTGATTTTCTGACATTACATTCCATTACCCTCGTTTTACTTTTGTTAATGTTCACCTTATATCTTCCTGTCAAGACACTGTCCGTTCCATTCAATTACTCTTCCAGATCCTTTGCAATCTCTGACATAATTACTATGTCATCGGCAAACCGCAAAGATTTTATTTATTCTCCCTGAATTTTAATTCTCTCTCCAAATTTCTCCTTCCATTAGTTCACTGTTTGCTCAATGTACGGATTGAACAACATTGGGGAAAGGCTACAACTCTGTCTTACTCCCCTCCCAACCTCTGCGTACATCTCTTGCGCCCTTCGCTTCTAATAAGTACTGCCTGGTTTTTGTATAGCTTGAATATAAGTCTTCGCTCTCTACCCCTGAGAACTTCAGAATTTGAATGGGTTTATTACAGTCGACATTATCAAAAGCCTTCTCCAAATCTATAAACGCTAAAAACGTAGGTTTGCCTTTCCTTAGTCTATCTTCTAACATAAGTCGTAATGTGAGTATTGCCTCCGGTGTTCCTACATTTCTCCTAAATCCAAACTGATCTTCCCCCTTTGTCGGATTCCACAAGTTTTTCCATTCGTCTGTAAATAATTCGTGTTAGTATTTTGCAACCATGACTTATTAAACTGATAGTTCTGTAATTTTCACATTTTTCTGCACTTGCTGAATTTTTATATTTTCTCCTCTCATCATTTAAGTTCAGTATATCCAGGGATTTCTATTAGACCTTGTCCTTCTGCCTATATCATCCTCTGCGGCCTTCACTACCGTATTTCTCAGAGCTACCCATTCTTCTTCTAGTGTATTACTTTCCCCTGTTTCAGCCAATCCTTGCCTAATGCTCCCACTGAAACTCTCTACCACCTCTGGGTCCTTCAATTTGTTCAAGTTCCATCTTCTAATTGTCTACCTTTCTGCAATCTCTTAAGTTTTAATCTGTAGTTCATAACCAATATGTTATGGTAAGAGTCTATATTTGCTCCTGAATATGTGTTACAGTTTATACCTGGTTTCTAAATCTATCCCTTACCATTATAAAGTCAATCTGGTACCTTCCAGTGTCTCCTGGTCTCTTCCACGTATACAGCCTTCTTTCATGATGATTAAACCAAGTGTTAGTGTTCATTAAATTGTGCTCTGCGTAAAATTCTACCAAGCGATCTCCTCTTTCAACCCTTTTTCGCAGTCGATGATCACATTTCCTTCTCTTCCCTTTCCTACTACCGTATCTAACTTTAACCTATGCATTTTTTCAAATTTTCTAACTTGCTCACGCGATTAAGGGTTAGAACATCCCACGCTCTGACCCGTAGAATGCCTGTTTTATTTTTCTTGATGACGACATCCTCCTGAGTAGTCCCCGCCCGGTGATCCTAATGGGGGACTATTTTACCTCCGGAATATTTAAATCCGTGAAGACGCCATCATCATATATTCATGTCCTCGGGAAAATTAACGACTCTAGTTTTCCTTTGCTTTCAGCCGCTCGCAGGAACAGCATGGCAATGCCATGTTGGCTGATGTTGCAAGGCCAGCTCAGTCAATCATCCAGACTGTTGCCTCTGCAACTACTGAAAAGACTGCTGCCCCTCTTCAGGAACCACACGTTTGTCTGGCCTCTCCACAGATACCCCTCCGCTGTGGTTGCACCTACGGTACGGCTATCTGCATCGTTGAGGCACGCAAGCCACCCCACCTCGGCAATGTCTGTGATTAATGGGGGTGGCTTAGTGCATGGGGGTGTGTTGTGTCCTTACGAGTTTGAAAACGCATATTTTCTGAGAAAAAAATTGTTAATAGGTGGTGTTCCACTTGACGTTCATTCATTGCCAAGCATCCTGATGTCGTTAGCATAAGGAATGACGTGCCCAGTTGTTCTTGAAGGACGTGTTGGCAAGCACTGAGGAGGCGACCCCTGTAGTGTCTGAAAATCGGTTATTAGAGCTGCATAGACTATTTCCTTCAAGTGTCCCCATAACCACACGACTGCAAAATTTAGGTCTGGGGAACAGGCAGGCCATGGTGAGAGGGACCCCGGTCCATCGAGAAATCCGGAAAAGCCTACGTAAATGAACGCCCACATTTGTGACGAAAGTGTGCTTCTGCGCCATTAAGTGGGAACCACATATATAATCATTGTTGACTGGCACATCGTTGTGACGTTTCATAGGAAATAATAAAGATCCTGAGTTAAAAAAAGATAAAACAGTCACTACTAATATTTTTTTGAAACTAGAATATTGTAAATTTTATGAACCTGACAGTTTGTCTAACGATTATATCAGTTTCGAACTATTTACGAAAAACTAGAATTGTCATCTATTAAGTATTGATAAACCATACACCTTTAGGAACATTTTTTCACTTGTAAATTGTCATTACCTTAAAATGTTGGTAAAATCTTGAATTTGAAGATCAATCGTAAGACGTCAGGTGCGGACTCGTTTGTTTACATGAACTTACAGCTCAAAGGTTATTGTCACCTAGCGGTCGTGAGCGAAATACGCACCACTTACCTTTAAATAATTAATTTATTGCATGAGTTGCAACGTTTTTTAACAACTTTTGTAACCAGTTATATTATTTGTTAACCCCTAAATCGATCTGTATAATTTTCTTCAAAATTTGTAGTCAATTTATTTGAAACAGAATTTGTGGACGTCAAGTGACGTGACGTGACGTGACGTATTCGCGACTTGGGCGCCAAAATCTATGTATTTAAACAAGTCGCTACTGACGGCAAAGGGCAGTAGATGGCAGTTGTAAGTTGTAAGCTGCTGAAAGTCGTAGACAGCTGTGGTACGTTTTTGTAAGTTCGGTTTCCAGGAGCCTTAGACCAGATGTACACAGTGCTGTAGTGTGAGGGAAGAATCAATACAAAATACGTCCTCATCTAACAACGACTTTATTTTGGTAGAAGAACCTTGGAGAATGTGCTGCTATTAACTTGACCAAGAACTTCTTGTTTTTGAAGTTTGATTCGTTGTGTGGCTTGGAGTGCTTTAGTAACAAGCAACCCTACCGACGACCTAAGCCCCATTCACACAGGCCACGCAACGTCTCATTCTCCAGCAAGACTAATTCAAGAGTGCCGAGTGACAGCTTTCCAGTGTCAGAGTAGCTAGGTTACCGATGTCCCCAAGGCACTTGAAAAGGCTGGAAATTAATGAAGAAGTGCAGATAATGTGCCCCATTTACACCTACATCTACATACATATTCCGCAATTCACCGTAAGGTGCGTGGCGGAGGGTACACTGTACCACTACTAGGCATTTCCTTTCCTATTCCACTCCCAAATTGAACGAGGAGAAAAGGAATGCCTATATGCCTTCGTACGAGCCCTAACTTCTCTTATCTTGTCTTTGTGATCTTTACGCGAAATGTAAGTAGGCGGCAGCAAGATCGTACTACACTCAGCTTCAAATTCCGGCCCTCTAAATTTTCGCAACAGAATTTCACGAAAAGAACGTCGTCTTTCTTCCAGCGATCCTCAATTGAGTTGCCGGAGCATTTCCGTGACACTCGCGCATTGGTCGAACCTACCGGTAACAAATCTAGCTGCTCGTCTCTGAACCGCCTCTATGTCTTCCTTTAAACTGATCTGCTGCGGGTCCCAAACACTTGAGCAATACTCAAGACGTGGTCGTACAAGCGTTTTATACGAGGTCTCCTTTACAGGTGAAGTACATCTTCCCAAAATTCTCCCAATAAACCGAAGTCGGCTGTCCGCCTTACTCACAACTGTCCTTACATGCTCGTTCCATTTCATATCGCTCTGCAATGTTACGCCTAGATATTTGAACGACGCGACAGCTTCAAGAAGCTCACTAATAATGCTGTATTCGAACATTATGGGATTGTTTTTTCTACTCATGCGCATCACCTTACATTTTTCTACATTATTCGCACCAACTAGAAATTTTGTCTAAGTCATCCTGTAAGCTATTACAGTCAGTTACAGACGAAACCCTCCCATACACCACAGCATCATCAGCAAACAGCCGCAAATTACAACTTGCTCTGTCCATCAGATCATTTATATAGATAGAAAATAATAGCGGTCCTATCACACTCCCCTGGGGCACGCCTGACGATACACTCATCTCTGACGAACACTCGCCGTCGACAACAACGTACTGCGTTCTATTACTAAGGAAGTCTTCCAGCCAGTCACAAATCTGTGAACCTATTCCATAAGCTCGTATCTTCGTTAGCAGTCTTCAGTGTGGCACCGCGTCGAACGCCTTTTCGAAGTCGAGAAAAACACAATCCGCCTGTTGCCCTTCATCCATGGCTTGCAAGATGTCATGTGAGAAAAGGGTAAGCTGAGTTTCACATGAACGATGTTTCCTAAACCCGTGCTGATTCATGGGAAGAAGCTTTTCCGTTTCAAGGAAATTTACTGTATTCGAACTGAGAATATGCTCCAAAATTGTACATGAAACTGATGTCAACGATATTGGCCTGTAATTGTGTGGGTCAGTTCTCTTTCCTTTCTTATAGTAGTACCATGTTTGCCCTTAGTATCCATCGCCAAGTTCGCCTGTCCACAGTGTCGTGTCGAAGTCAGCTGTGGCGCCAGAGATCACGACGGCACTATCGATTGACATTGCAGTCTCTGCTGTGGGAACATCACAACGTTGGCAACAACACCTGCTGGATTCCGCTTAGTGGCCGCAAACGTATGAAGACTATCGCGTGCTTCTACTCGGACTGGCTGAACTTAAGTCACATACTCGACACATACAGTCTGTCAGGTAGATAGACTGCATCATTCCAAGAAGAGCACCCTCACGATGCTGCAGTAGCCTGCAGTTCCTCTAGACTCGTCACTCCGAGCAGGCATCGCTTGCTTACGAGCCGATAATTCTATCGCGTTCTGAAGTATTAGTTACTCTCTGCTTGGAACTTAAATTTTATCATCCTGGAATTACTCTACTGCCTCAAACGCCCAAAGATCAGCATTTAGCTGTTTAATTAAATATCACTCTTACTAATGCGGTATGGGTCGTTTCTTTTAAGTGTACCAACACTCCTGCCCCCCCTCCCTCCCACACACCACAAATACATGTATTAAGAATGCGCCTGTGACGTGTTTCTTGAACTGCTTGGAGTTTATATCCTGCACATGCATGATGGTTCCGAAAATTTTCAACACCATCTGCTGTGAACCCTGCCTCATCGGCTAATAAAATCTTGGAAATGAATCTTCAGCATTCTTCTGCGACAGCCACTGACAGGATGCCACCTTCCATGGTGAACTTATGGCCTTAGGGATTATCTGTGGATGGCACAGATACAGTAGTTCATTACGTACCCTCCTCCTCGCAACCTTAACACTTGTTCCACAGATTTCTTCCACTGATCGCTGCACAAGCGCCTCCATTTTGGGCGTGCAGATTGAGTGGGGTCTTCCACTGTCAATCAATTCAGAATGTTTAGCAGAGGTATTTTCTTGCTTCGATGACTAATACAAACTCTCAAAGGATTGGAGACATTTTCTTCAAAACTCTGTTCAAACAATAGTTTTGTAGAAGTTATTTCGATCTCTTCTCGATCGTCGATGTTGAAAACCATTTAACAGGTGTGCTGATTTTAGTAAAATTTTTCGGGTGTTACATACAATCCGTTGGATGACGAACGAGTATTACAGAAACTACTTGAACGTATAGGTATAATAGTCACATGTTCTACATTCAGTTTTGGGACTGCAGAAAATTTGCCAACTCAGCTGGTAGTAGCTGTATCTACATAATAGTTGTAACCTAACTAGTTTAATTCCCGCTGCTTCGCACGCGTAGACTGGATGATCTGCATTGGTTGTTTCCACTTCTAAATATAAATGTTCATAGATTTAGATTTAAGAATTCTTGCCTAATAAAGAATTTTGATGCAACTTGCCACTATTGCAAAATTGATGGCAGAATTCAAAACATCCAAAAATACATTTTTTTAAATTCTAACCGTGGTTCCAAATCCAAATTTTCGTGTTTCTAACATCAAAATAGTCTTAGTAATACCCTTCAAATATTTTGCTTTATTACACTCGCTTAGTGGTTGAATTTCCAAAAATATCGAAACCATGTTTTTAAAATTCCTATAGAAAATCTAAATTAGAAGTTTTGTATTTCATGCTTAAAAATTCCCTGAACAGGAACGTATTTTGAAAAAAAAAAAAAAGGTTCATTCCCTATTTCACCCCCTTAGTGATGGGAATATCGAAAGTCGCTGATGCCTACAGTGTAAGATAAACAACGTCTACAAATTTCAAGTGTCTATCGTGTGTAGATTCACTTTTCAGCGCCGTTTTCTGTCTTTTAGTAACGGATCGAGAACGCGAAGTTTCGTTCTTACGCTTTGGCATCTATCTTGGTAGCTTTACTTTTCAAACTGCGATATGCTCTTTTTTTTCTTTATTCGTACGCTTGTTGCAGAAATACAACTGAAGAATGCGCATGACGTTTCGCTGTATATAACCTCTTTGCTGTTATAGTGTCAAAAGTCATCGCTGGTCTTCAGTCTGAATTTTATATAATCTGACGACTTTCAAACACTATATCTTCAACCCTCTTATAGCTATCCACACAGAACTGCTATGGTGTACAAAGGGAGACTTTGTACTACAACACAGAGAGATTGTTCGTCTCCATTGTGTATTTTTTTGTGAAGAGCAAAATATTTTCAGTCAGACTTTATATGTAAGTCGGTAAATTTCAACTCCCATATCTTTTAGCCCCTTATCTTTTCAACCCTCTCCCACCATACTGCGCAATGTCTGACTGGTACCTACTACCCCATACAAACACTATTCGTTTACGATGTGTAGTTTTGGCTGCAGAGTGAAATATAGGCAAAACACCTCAATTTTATATATATATATATATATATATATATATATATATATATATATATATATATATATATATATATATATATCAAGATTACTCACCAAACTGAATGGTATTAATCTGTTATTAATGCGATACTGTCCGCTAAACCAAAGTAACCTATGACTTACGAACTTCCATCATATATTAACGTATGTCTACAGTCTGTGTATTACAGTGAGCTAAAAGATAATATGTATTATGAAACCGTGACGCTAATCCAGTTGCCAGTGTTTGATCCTAAGCACTGCAGTTGTCCTTCCAGTGTTTATATTGAGATCATTAGTGGATTGCCAATGTAGTTCATGCTCAGTTAATGTATGTCTGTGTTTCCCAGTGTTTTATCTTTGAGTCTTCTTATCTTTGAGCATCTGTTAATCGTCGTATTGCCCCACATTTTACGGATTTTTGTTCGCCACTCTCACCCACCACCACACACCGCGACCAAAACATCATAGTGCACACCGCGAATCTAAAGGCTACTCTCATGTATAACCGCCATTGGTCTGCAGTGGATAATTTTGGCTATTAAGTGGAATATACGGACACACGTCCAACGTTCCAGTTTTATATATGAATATTGATAAGGAGGCTCAACATCTAATCTCTTTATTATCAACATTTATTACTCTAACACAATTATTTTCTTTCTTTGCTCAGTTTCATGTTCATAAGAAAAGATAAAATGGACGTAAGTTATTAATGATGATACCATTTCACATTCTTCTGAACAAACATTGCTGATAAAATATGTTCAAAGCATGTCATTTTGGACTATATATATATTTCACTAAGTGTGTTTGCCTCTGTAATTTATAAAATAATAAGTGACGGGAAATTTTAATGCGGTAGGTGAATACAAGAAATGTTACACTTTCTGCGGAGCTATGAACATAGTTTATTGTATAATTTTCCAAAGAGTTACAGCACAAAGATATAATTTTTAAAATGGAACAATAGTTTTTCCATCGTGCATTGGATACGTTGAAACCAGCTGCGCCCAAATAAATTTAAACTACATTCCTATCACTGTTAGTTTGGAAGCTACAACCCTTCAAAGTTTCAGGGGCAGATAACACACGCTGTACATAATTCATGGCTGTGTGGTGGGTGATGGATGTTATGGTGGTGGGAAGTTGATTTACATGAGATGTTCAAATGTGGATCTGCGGACGAGATGTAACATCGCCGGTAAGACGGAGCGACATGCGTCCTCGATGCGCCGTTTTAGATCATCTGGGGATGTGGGCTCAGTGACTTAAACGCGATCCTTTAGATAACCGCACAAAAGGAAATCTACTGTTATCTACTGTTGTTAAATCGGGCGACCTTGCGGGCCATGAATGAGGACCATGGCGCCCCAACCCCACCACACTGCCATGCATTATGTACAGCGTGTGGTATCTGCCCCTGAAACTTTGAAGTGTTGTAGCTCCCAAACTAACAGTGATAAGAATGTAGTTTAAACTGATTTGGACGCAGCTGGTTTCAACGAATCCAATGCACGATATAAAACACTATTGTTCCATTTAAAAAATTATATCTTTGTGCTGTAACTCTTCGGAAAATTATACAATAAACTATGTTCATAGCTCCGCAGAAAGTGTAACATTTCTTGTGTTGACCTACCGCATTAAAATTTCCCGTCACCTATTATTTTATAAGTTACAGAGGCAAACACACTTAGTGAAACACCCCGTATATATATTGTATGAGCTTCATAAACACTTGTGACAGCAACAAATTATCTATAAGTGTAAAAATAGTAGTATTTAAAATTTGCTGTTTACTCGACATACTGCCAATTTTGCACAGATATTCTCATTTGCCAAGCACAGTTTCTCTCTTGCACAAAATAATAATAAATGGTAATAGAGACATCATCTCCAGTATTAATATTCTCACTTTTCAGATGTGGTCAGAAGACAGTTTCGGCAGCTCTACAGTAGAACTGACTGTGCATCTCCTAAGGAGCAGCAAACCATTCATCATGGCATCCAAACTATTTGGTCTGATGCCGTTTACCGTGGATGCACAGACAGCTACTATCCGAAGGTCGTGGTCAGATTTTGCTATCGCAGCCGTCTCTAGTACAATGCAGATTTTGTCCGCCTGTGCAGCAGCATATTCTGTCTTTCTAGTGAAATACGCTGAATTGAATATGATTGTATATACAGAAATTTTACTTCAGTCAGTCACGACAGTACTTTCAGTGCTTTGCGATCTGACCATCAATATAAGCAGGTACAGAAAAATAGTCCAGTTGTTAGTGTCTATTGATTTGTCATTGGCGGACCGCCTAGGAGTAATTACAACATCACACAGAACGTTTGTGAGGTCTGAGCTCTTGTCGTTTCTGGTCATCTGTTGTTTAATATGCAGTAGCTTGTTCGGTACTGGTACACGTAGAAGCATAAATGACCTATTACCAATGGCTTTCAGCGTGTACACATTTGGAGCTCTTGTAATGACCATAGCAAGATTTGCAAATCTTCAGCTGGTTATACGACACAGACTGTCGTTGCTGAACATGTGTTTGGTCGGCATGCTAGGAGAACACAGTGGTACCAGCCGCGGAAAATTGAGACCAGGGGCACTCCCAACCCTCAGTGTCACATTACGTGATGCAGAAAGACTCTCCCGCCACTCGCCGTTATCAGGGCTGCCACTAGCTAGAGTATACGCAACACTGTGTGAGTTGTCGATGGTGGTAACATCTGCGCACGAAAGTGTGTTGTTTCTGTTCCTGGCAGATGTATCGCTGTGTACGGTGGAAATGGTTTGCTTTATTGCATCAGTGTCGAGGCACACTGTGGACGGTGACCACGTGCCCGACTGGTGGTTCTCCCTGGCGATCTGCCTGACTACGCTGGCAGCGCTGGTGGTGCCCGCGCACCTGGTGACGTCAGAGGCCGCCCTTACGGCCCGCCTGTGCCCGCAGTTGCTGCTGGGAGCGGCCTCTCACGTCGACCCGATGCGGCGCCAGCTGCGTCATCTCGCTCAGCAGGTGTCCTCTGGTCGGCCCTCGACCAGGTTGCTGGGGGTGCTCACCCTGGACCTGAGGATCATCTCTGTCTTCATCTCCGTCGTGACGACCTACAGCACCCTAATTATAACTTTCGTCGTTCCAGGTACTGTCGATGCATCAATTCTCAACAATGCAACTACAATGAATAGCCAAAGAAACTGCTATAGATACGCAAATACAAACTCGATGTACGTAACACATCCATCACCGCCCTTGACATCCAGTCTACTCTACGCACAAAACACAACACTGCCCCCAGTCACAACCGCCTAACATACAGCCACCGCTGTGCCTGTCCCCCCTCGTTCTACATTGCCATTTCCTCCCTCTACACTGTAATCCTCTACACCGGCTTCTTCCCTGGCATGTGGAAGACGTCTCGCGTCCTCATGTCCCCTAAACCTGGAAAGCCTCCCTCTGACGACTCATCCTACTGCCCCATCAGCCTAACCTTGTTGCTCAGCAACCTCCTGTCAATCCTTACATGCCGCCATTTTTGTCTCCCTCGAAATCGAGAAGGCCTACGACAGAGTATGGCATTCCAGTCTCCTTTTCAAGCTCTAAACCTACGCCCTTCCTATTAATTTTGGCCGATTCATTCCTTCCTTTCTCTCCTGTAGCCCATCCTATGTCACTGTCAACAATTCCAACTCCCGTTTGTTTCACCCCACTGCTGGGGTTTCACAGGGTTCCGTTCTCTCCCCTCTCCTATACCTGATTTACTCGGCAGACATGCCACGGCCCCAGCATCCTATCCATCTCCTTCAGTATGCCAATGATACCACCGTCCTTGCCCTCGCTCCCAACACCTGCTCCAATCTCACCTCTCCAAATTCTTCACAAAGTGTAACCAGTGGCTCCTATCAACCATAACAAATTCCAGGCAATCATCATAGGTCACACCACCAGCTCCTGGTGCCACCGAGACTTGTACCTAACTCACTATGACGCCCATATCCCAAAAACCAAAACACTTCAGTACCTTGGCCTTACCCTTGACTACTCCCTTTCCTGGCAACTAACCTTCAAAATGTCCCTAAAAAATGCCCTCTCCCACTTCAACCTGCTAAAGCTCCTCTCCGGCCGGACATGGGGACTCAACCACTCCACCATCCTCTACACCAACTGATCCTTAATGTTTTCCGTTTTGTGTAGTTTCCCCGTTTGGTTTCTACCAACCCCGCTCACTATCAGTCCCTCCAGATCGTTCAGCGCCACACGCTCCACCTCGCTTACTGTATCCGCCTCCCTTCTCCCAAATGGATCCTGTATGACCTCCTTCCTTTCCCATATCTAATCAAATTCCTGGAGCACATCCGAACCCTCTATGCCTCCTGAAAGATAAAGTTTCGACACCCTCTGGTTTCCCACCTACTCTTGTATCCCAGGCCTCTGCCGCACTGTTACCAAGTCATCCCTTCCTCACTCCACTTCAGCACTCTTCACATCCTTGCTAAGGGTAACTTCCATCAGCTTCCTCTCCCGGATGACACCTTATATCCCGACATCTATCCTTCCTATCAAAGTTAATCCTTCCCATATATGAGCGTCCCCTCTCCCTTCCCTTCCATCCCCACCCTACCTCGCTCGGATCTCCCTTGTTTTTCCCATCCCTCTGAGTCCTTATACTCTCCCGCCTCCACCCCCCCCCTCACGCCTGCATTTCTCTCCCCTCTGCATCCATCCCTTTCCCATCCCCTGTGGGGTTTCAGTGCGCCGTTCATTGTGATGCATAGTGTCATGTTCTTAATGTGGTTTTAAGATGTTAGCCAGCGACGATCAGGCAGGAAAGTGTGTTGCGGTGTGTTTTTATCAGTGTCGCCTTCCACATAACCTTTTTTTAGACATTGTAGTCATTTTAATTCAGAATATGCGTGTATTTTAAAGTTATCACATTCAATGTATTTTATACATTAGTTTTCACTCCATTGTATATTAAAAGTCTGCATTTACTCTCTTTTTCTACACTACTGGCCATTAAAAGTGTTGCATCAAGAAGAAATGCAGACGATAAACGGGTAGTCATTGGACAAATATATTATACTAGAACTGACATGTGATTACATTTTCACGCAATTTGGGTGCATAGATCCTGAGAAATCAGAACCCAGAATAACCACCTCTGACCGTAATAGCCCCATTGAGTCAAACAGTGCATGGGTAGCGTGTACAGCTACAGATGCCCATGCATCTTCAACACGATAACACAGTTCATCAAGAGACTGTCATATTGTGACGAGCCATTTGCTTGGCCACCATTGACCAGACGTTTTCAATTGGTGAAAGATCTGGAGAATGTGCTGTATCCAGAAAGGCCCGTACAGTGGTGGTCGTGCATTATCCTGCTGAAATGTAGGGTTTCGCAGTGATCGAATGAAGGGTAGAGCCGTGGGTCGTAACGCATCTGAAATGTAACTGCCATAGTTCAAAGTGCCGTCGATGCGAACAAGAGGTGCCTGAGACGCATAACCAATGGCACCACATACCATCACTTTGGGCGATGACGAATACACGCTTCCAATGTGCGTTCACTGCGATGCCGCCAAACACGGATGCGACCATCATGATGCTGTAAAGAGAACCTAGATTCATCCCAAAAAAAATGATGTTTTGCCGTTCACGCACCCAGGTTCGTCGTTGCGTACACTATCGCAGCCGCTCCTGTCTGTGATGCAGCGTCAAGGTTAACCGCAGTCATAGTCTCCGACATGATAGTCTATGCTGCTGCAAACGTCGTCGAACTGTTCGTGCAGATGGTTTTGTTGCAAACGGCCCCATCATTTGACTCAGGGATCGAGACGTGGCTGCACGATCAGTTACAGCCATCCGGATAAGATGCCTGTCATCTCGACTGCTAGTGATACGAGGCTGTTGGGATCCATCACACGTACCGTATTGCCCGCCCGAACACATCGATTTCATTATTCTGCTAACAGTCATTGGATCGCGACCAACGCGAGCAGCAATGTCGCGATACGATAAACCGCAATCGCGATAGGCTACAATCCGATCTTTGCCAAAGTCGGAAGCGTGATGGTACGTATTTTTCCTCTTTACACGAGGCACCACAACAACGTTTCATCAAGCAACGATAGTCAACTGCTGTTTATGTATGAGAAATCGGTTGGAAACTTTTCTCATGTCTGCACGTTGTAGGTGTGGCCACCGGCGGCAACCTTGTGTGAATGCTCTGAAAAGCTAATCATTTGCATATCACAGCATCTTCTTCCTTTCGGTTAAATTTCGCGTCTGTAGCACCTCATTTTCGCGGTGTAGCAATTTTAATGGCCAGGAGTGTATATCTTTACTCAGGCTGAAGAGCGGCGTATTAAGCTGCTGCCAACCTGCCCGTGTGGTAATTAAATAACTATAAAGAAATAATACAGTGACATATAAACCCTCAGAGGATGGAGCTGCCGTCTGCATCGCCTATATAACACAACAGGTGTCTGGCGGAGGACTTAGATCGGTTACTACTACTACAATGACAGGTTATCACGTTTTAAGTGAGTCTGAACGTGGCGTTATAGTCGGTGCACGAGAGATTGGACACATCATCTCCGAGGTAGCGTTGAGGGGGAATTTTCCCGTACATTTCACAAAAGTACCATGAATATCGAGAATCTGGTAAACATCAAATCTCAGAGATCGCTACGGCCGAAAATAGATCTTTCTGCAAAGTTCTACGCACTTGAACAAATGACTTTCAACGAAACATCATCAATATGAGCTTTCGGAGTCGAAGGGTCACTCGTGTTCCCTTGATTACACGACACAAAGCTTTACATCTCAACTGGGCTCATCAGCGTCAACATTGGATTGTTGATGAAAGGAAACATGTTGCCTGGACTGACGAGTCTTAGTTGTATAGAGTGGATGGATGTGTTTTGATATACAGACAACCTCAAGAGTCCATGGACCCTGGAGGTCTGCAGCGAACTGTTGAAGTTGGTGAAGGCTCTATTAGGTGTGTGGAGAGCGTGCAGTTGGAGTGATATGGGACCTCTGAAACGTCTAAATACGACCTGACAGGTGACACGTACGTAAACATACTGGTTGATCGCCTGGATCCATTCACGTCGATTGTGCATTCCGTCGGACTTGGGTAATTCCAGCAGCACCAGCCAACACATCATAGGTCCATAATTACCTCCGAGTGAGCTTAAACGCCTCCGGTGGCCACCAAACTCGCCAGACATGACCATTATTGAGCATATGTGTGATGCCTTGTAACTTGATGTTCAGAAGAGATTTCAACCCCCTCGTCCTCTTATGGATCTATGCAGGATGCATGGTGTTATTTTCTTCCAGCATTATTTCGTACATCGGTAGAGTCCGTGCACGTCGTGTTACGGTACTTCTGCATTCTCATGGATACCCTACACGATATTAGACAGGTGTTTCACGTTCTTTGACTCTTCAGTGTAAATCTTTCCATTTTACAATCTCGGCTGAAAGCTTTCTACACCTCATACCCAGCACCTCATTAGGCTGAAACACCGGCGGTGAAGCTGCACTATTGTTGCCATTAAAAAACGAGCACTTCTGAGTAAAACTACTTTATCAAGTGGTGTATACAGTGCTTACCGTTAAGACTGAACTAACACAGCGGCAACAACCTTCAATTCGAATCCGGATTTCCCGATTCGGGCCAGCGGTGGCGATAACCAATTGGCCATCCACAGGCGATTTCCTATCCTGCCCAATTTTCAACTTTTCGCACACTACGATGGTTGTGCTCAAAAGCCCATTATCTCCTTTGCTCGCAGTTTATACAGAAACTGTCATATTTATGTGATTATAGATATGGTATCTGCTCTATCGCACATGTCAAAGAAGGAGACACGTTCCAATATTCGTAAACCCAAAGGAACAAACTGCTGAGGCCAGGCCGCGGTGGAGTGGCCGGGAGCACTGAGGCGCTATGCTCCGATGCGCGAGGCCGTTCTCCGTTGGGGGTTCGAATCCTCGCTCGAGCATCGATGTTTGTGTTGTCTTTAGTCTAAGTTAGTTTACAAGTAGTTTGTAAGTTTAGGGTTCCGGTGACCCAGCCGTTAAGTCCCTAAGCGTAACAAACATTTGAACATTTCGAGCTGTGTCCAACGGTCCCTATACTGATGAACTACTAAAAGTAACTTAAGTTAAGAACAACAAACATACCCATGCCTGATGGAAGACTCTAACCTTAGAAGGAGAAGGGACGTTGTCTGTGCAATACACCTTAGAAAACTGTTTAAATATTTGTAAATCTAAGGTACTTAACAGCTGCGGTCATCCAAAATTTGGTTTCTCTGAGGTTGGCAGGAAGGAAGATTATGGCTTAACATACCATTGACAACATGGTATTCAGAGATGCAGCACAACATTGACTATTCGGTCAAATATGAGGAAGGAAATCAGCCATCCTCTTTCAAAGGAAGTTTTCTAGGATTTGCCTGGAGTGATTAGGGAAACTTAATTTGAGTCCAATGTGCTAAGTACTGCGGCACCTCACCCGGTGTTCCACACACTCACTGGGGCCCGTGAGATGCTGACAGAGCACCCAGAGTGCCACATCCATGTCTCCACTGCCGTATACTCACCGACCAAAACTTTTCTAATTCTTTTTCATGAAAATATGTTACAGTGAAGAGTCTCATATTCTTTATTACACTCCTGGCCATTAAAATTGCTGCACCACGAAGATGATGTTCTACAAACGCGAAATTTAACCGACAGGAAGAAGATGCTGTGATCTGCAAATAATTAGCTTTTCAGAGCATTCACACAAGGTTGTCGCCGGTGGCGACACCTACAACGTGCTGACATGAGGAAAGTTTCCGACCGATCTCACATACACAGCTGCGGGGGAGTAGCCGATCGGTCTAAAGCGTCTCACTGAGGAGCGCGCGGTTGTCCGCCGTGGAGGTTCGAGTCCTCGCTGGGGCATGGGTGTGTGTGATTGTCCTTAGCTTAGTTTACCTAGGTTTAAGTAGTTTGTAAGCTACGGACTGACGACCACGCAGTTTGGTCCGATAGATTTACAAACATTTGAACATTTGAACATTTCACATACACAAACAGCAGTTGACCGGCGTTGCCTGGTGAACCGTTGTTGTTATGCCTCGTGCAAGGAGGAGAAATGCGTACCATCACGTTTCCGACTTTGATAAAGGTCGGACTGTAGCCTATCGCGATTGCGGTTTATCGTATCGCGACATTGCTGCTCGCGTTGTCGCGATCCAATGACTGTTAGCAGAATATGGAATCGATGGGTTCAGGAGGGCAATACGGAACGACGTGCTGGATCCCAACAACCTCGTATCACTAGCAGTCGAGATGACAGGCATCTTATTCGCACGGCTGTAACGGATCGTGCAGCCACGTCTCGATCCCTGAGTCAAAAGATGGGGACATTTGCAAGACAACAACCATCTGCACGAACAGTTCGACGACGTTTGTAGCAGCATGGACTATCAGCTCGGAGATCATGGCTGCCGTTACCCTTGACGCTGCATCACAGACAGGAGCACCTGCGATGGTGTACGCAACGACGAACCTGGGTGCACGAATGGCAAAACGTCATTTTTTCGGATGAATCCAGGTTCTGTTTACAGCATCAGGATGGTCGCATCCGTGTTTGCCGACACTGAGGTGAACGCACATTGGAAGCGTGTATTCGTCATCGCCACACTGGTGTTTCTCCCAGTGTGAGTGTATGGAGTGCCATTGGTCTCGGTTACCTCTTGTTCGCATCGACGGCACTTTGAACAGTGGCCGTTACATTTCAGATGTGTTACGATCCGTGGCTCTACCCTTCATTCCATCCCTGCGAAAACCCACATTTCAGCAGGATAATGCACGACCGCATTTGCATGTCCTGTACGGGCCTTTGTGGACCCCGAAAATGTTCGATTGCTGCCCTGGCCAGTAAATTTTCCAGATCTCTCACCATTTGAAAATGTCTGGTCAATGGTGGCCGAGCAACTGGCTCTTCAGAATACGACAGTCACTACTCTTGATGAACTGTGATATCGTGTTGAAGCTGCATTGTCATCTGTACCTGTACACGCCATCCAAGCTCTGTTTGAATCAATGCCCAGGCGTATCAAGGCCGTTATTACGGCCAGAGGTGGTTGTTCTGGGTACTCATTTCTCAGGGTCTATGTACCGAAATTGCGTGAAAGTGTAAGGTATGTCAGTTCTAGAATAATATATTTGTGCAATGAATACCCATTTATCAGCAGAATCTTTTTCTTGGTGTAACAATTTTAATGGCCATTAGTGTAATTGAAAGGCTGTATGTCCATGCTGTTTGGCCCTGTGCATACCGCATACGTTGTGAAGTTCTGCTCTATTTGTCATTTGCGCCTAAAATGTCTACAATAGATTTAGGCTGTGTGCAAGACAGCAAGTGCAAGGTCCATGTTGAATGTTGAATATCAGAATTAGTATGGTTAAGAGTTGATAGATGCAATCCTGGTGCTACGGAATACAAGAAAGCATTTAGTTATTTGGCAATACGATCACTGTGTGAGATTTTTGAGGAAGGGCATAATGAATATTATATACTGTCTACTGACTCTGATGAATGTTGAATTGAAAAATCAAAGCTGAAAACAAACAGCAATGGTTTGCTTTCAATAATTGACTGTTCAGTTAGGAGAACAAGTAATGTTTCTTGTATTTGTAGTACATCCCTGTGTCTGATAATGTAACCGAATTATATTAATCATTTTTGCAGCTCAAATTATGTATTTAGTATATAACCACTGAATTTCTTCTGCTTCTGAGAACGACGTAACACGTCCGTATGAAACCCATGAGAGATTTCTGATAACAGATTTCGTTCTGTAATTTTTATTAATTTTTTATTTAATAAATAAAAATCACTGTTGTAGCATTACCTCCTTAGACCTTCCACTCTACATTTACATGGAAAACGTCGTTTTTTAGAACTAATTGAAGTTTTTGAAGTAACATTATTAAATTATTATTTTAAAACACAGTCTATATCACTTAATAAATGACACTTATTCTATCACTTTTTAATGAAAAATACCTATTACGATTATTAAAATGTGAACCTTGGTCAAACTGTCAGAAACATGGATTAATGAAGTAAACTGACAATATTCATAAGTTTTGTTCATTAACAATTTACCTTATTTCCTTAATAACACAGCAAAAGTTCTTTCCTCACATAAAAGTGTACTAATATTTTAAAAGTACTATTTTAAGGTAATGTAACTGTTGATACATTCCTGTTTCCTTTAAAAATTTTCCATAAAATCATGTCATTAATTTTTTTCTTATTTGAAAATGGTGAATAATATGTACTACAATTTTACTTCATGTTTCTTTACTGCATACACCGAAATGTTCATATAGCCCATTCAGTACTCCAAATAAAAATTAAAATATATCAATATCAACAATAATACATTTCTGTGAGATAACATTGTCTCGTTATATCAAATGGTCTTAAACACAAGGAGAGGCACTGAATTAAAATTTGTGGAGTGGGTGGGAGTCGAACCTGGGACTTCCTACCTACTAGGTAGGCATTTAAATCGCTCAGCTAACACAGCCTTGCAGCCAAAGTTACTGCACAGACTGTCATAAGACACGTCTCAATGAGGCAGTTTTATAGTATGTGGTGTGGAGGGAGACGTGCTTTAAGACAGTCGGCGTAGTCGATTTGGTTGCAACGCTATGTTAGCTTAGCGGTTTGCCGGGCGCCATGGCTCAGCGCGTCCGGTCGGGGGGCTAAACACTCTCTGTAATAAAAAAAGCTGAGCCGAATATTCGACGAACAAACTAGAACAAACTGAACGAACGATCGAGATGCATAGATCGACCAGAAAAAAAAAATAAAATAAAAAAAAATAAAAAAAAAATAAAAAAATAAAATAAAAATCGGTCTAAAGCACTTACCAAGTAAGTAGGAGATCCTGGGTTCGAATCCCGGCCACATAACAAATTTTAATGCAATGCCTCTCCTTATGTTCAATACCTTTAAAATATATCACTTATCGGCCAACAAATATTTCCTCAAAAAGATCTCATTAGTGCATAGTTCAACTAAAGTACCTCATATACAATATCCCATGGATGAGAAAAGTTATGGAACCCACAGAAAGTTTCACCGTTCATCTCAAATGGTAACATTGGTGAGCCTAACATGGTGGCACCAAAGACTATTTCACATTTCCAGTCAGTAGTGATGGTGGATGCACAGATTATCGGCAGTGACGCGACTCACCATCAACCTTTTTAATGTAATGACTTTCTGAAACACTTCAAGACACATGGTCCGGCCCTATCATCTGTCCAGAACAGTCCCCACGATAAAGGAAGAGAGAGTTGTGAAAGTAATGATTTAATTCTAATCACAAAGTCTGAATAAACTGATAATTGTGCAGTCCCATCGTATCGACTGCGTACCGAGCAGTACAGCTCCGCCGGTACGAGATTTATAAGGCACGGCAACGCGCGCTAATTACGCACCAAGGAGGTTAGAATAATGCCCTTTCTATACGAGACGTGCAACGCGCACAAGGAAGTCGTTCTCAGCTGCATCGCCCCTTGCGATAGACCGTCGAACTACAAAGAAGCGTTCAAACGGTACGCATTTGTTGAATCTGCTTCACGCGTCTACTTGGCTTGTTGTCAACTTACAGCAAATGAATCGCCGCGTTTCGAAACTGTACGATATATTGTGATGCTTAAAACATTTATTAGTGTTTTAGACTGCCACTGTGAAATTGTATTTAATTGTTTTCTTACAGTTCATGCGTAACTACGCCGCTCACTTGTGTTAACGTCCTCATTATAAAATGCGATTACATACTTCCAGCCCTTGCGGTTTGAGGCGCCTATTTATATGATGAAGAAGCTCAGGTGTCTATACATAGTTCTTTCACTTTGATAAAGCTTCAAATAATGCTCACCAAAAACAAATATTTCATCTGTTAACTACAGCATGTATCAGGGAAAATAGCAAATATTTTAGAAGATGGTAATAAAGTAGATTTGCAGTTAAAATTTCATATAACGTGTGTCCAATTTTTATATGGTACAGAAATACAGCTATTGGTATGTACAACAAACTGATTTGGATATTTTGTCTGTTTCTTTCGTCGGTTCTTGGTAGATCACCATATTGACTTTTATTTAAATAACCCGTTTTCGACGTAGTTTAACGTCTCAATATGTCCTTACTTTTAAGTAAGTGTAATGTTGTACTACGAAGAACCGACGGATAAATCAGTGAAAATTTCTTGATTTACATTTGCTCTATGTTTGTTTGGATTTAATATTAACAGCTATATCTCTCTATTCAATAAAAATTGTACATAGGTTATATTAAATTTTTAATGCAATTCCTCTATAGTATCACCTCCTAAAATACTTACGACTGAGTTGCTCTGAGCAGGAGACAAGTACACATTCTCAAACAAATTCCCGACTTCGCTTCGTTTGTCAGCAAGATTCCCCATTCGGTCGTCTGCGGATGCGCAAAGCACTTCCACACGCGTGAGAATAGGATGCACCCTATTGTGTCTACTAGCGATCGTTTGCGTTCATCTTGTGCAAGTGGATGCGTCTACACTGTACGCTGACGGCGTGACTGGTGCGTCATGGGTAATCTCGTATTCTCTCACTTCCCGTGTAGAAAGGGCTTAAGGCAGGGCATAAAATAACGTGTTAACTGGGCGACACTTGTGTCGCTCAGTGGTGAGATTTTGTCGCCCAGTGGTGAGATTTTGTCGCCCAGTGGTTATGGGTAATGCCGGCAATTTATTTTATTGAATGACATATCAAATGTACCGAGAATTAAAAAATAAATTCTTGTAAATCATTTAGAGCATAGGTTCCCAACCTTTTCAGTCTTGTTACCCCTAAGACCTACTACGGAAACTCATACATGAAAACACTACCAAGCTTTGTTAATCATAATACACTGCATGAGACCACATATCTTTTACACTTTCGATGCAGCAATGAAACAATTATATTCAATGAAAAGGTGGGTACTGTTTACCAGTCGCAAGTTTTCTAATGTTTGGTTTTGTTTTGCTTAAGGCGCATCTCAGGTCATGTTCCACATTGAGACGGTTACTAGTCTTACTTCATATTGTCAACAGCTTTGAGAAGCCACTCTGATATCTATAGGTTGCACCGAACTGTCTTAACGTTCTTAGAGCTATGTCAGCTGTAACAGGATATTCGGCTTCTGCCTTCCGCCAAATTGTTCCAAGGTCATAATTTTGAAAATCCACTTTGAATGTGTTATCTTCGACCAATCAGAAGGATTCTACACATATCCTGTGTTTATTCAAAGCTGCGTGTGTGTGTGTGGCATGGGGGCGAGGTGAGATAGATACACTCGGTACGGCGAGAGAGGAGCTTTGACGGCAAGCAGTCCAGTTGCCAGTGTTTGACGCGGATGTGCAGTGGGCCACAGACTGGGTGGCGATGGCGGGGAGAGGGTGTGGTGGCTCGGGGTGGCAACGCTGGCGGGATACCATGGTAACGTATAAAAAAGCTCAGCACCTGATAGGCCGACGTGACCACGCAAAAGTCAGAGCTCTTCTCTCGCCGTATGCAGTTTAGTGAGTTGTTCATACATGAAGTGTTCCTTTATTTGTTCCGTGTAGGTTAGGGACAACAAACCCAGCGTGTAAGGTAAGTGGCTTTTTAAATACTGTATAATCTTAAAATTCGTATTTCCTATGGTTATGGTCTAAATATAGTAAAACCTGCTCAAGACGAAATCGCCTGGCACTAAAATAATTTTCCGAGTTTAACAAGTTTACTTATTACACAAAACTCACTAGGGCACATAAAATTTATCAGTTATCATGCGCAAAAGTATAGTATAAATTGAATTATGTACATGCTTACTTACCTTCACTGCAGCACAGCAGATGTTATTTGCTGGATATTGTACAGTATAACAGAACATTGGACTATTATATTGATGGATAAATAACGTTTCTACATGTTTACTACAACTTTAAAATAATTTATTAATATAATAATACAGTATTATTCCCATGTTTATTTGCTTTACATTTCACTTTTTTCGTGACATATCAACGAGGGAAAATTGTTTTTAATTTTCTGTTCAAAACTGTTTTTTCCACACAATTTTTTGCACTATACTATAGTTCTAACAACTTTGGAGAATTTTTGTGGCCGGCCGCGGTGGCCGAGGGAACTGGGGCACTCCAGTCATGGTCTGCACGGCCACTACGGTCGGGGGTTCGAATCCTCCCCCCCTCGGGCATGGATATTTGTGCCGTCCTTAGTGTTAACTAGTTCATAAGTAGTTTGTAAGTTTAGGGACTGATGACCCCATAGTTAAGTCCCATAAGCTTTACAAACATTTGAATTTTTGTGTGCTGCATACTGCATAACATCATTTATGCATGCAATGGCTTCTTCAGGCGTATTAATTTTTCCACGCACATAATTTTGCTCCTCATCTTCTTCTCTTATTTCTTCCTGATCATCCTCTGAGTTACGGATTTCTATTAAATCTGTTGCTCAGCTGAAAGTGGGATGAGTTGATGGTAAGTCATCACTTCGAATATAGTCATCTGCGGTGCACGAAATCTTTCGCATTTTAATTAATTCAGCTATTGCTGCTGCATTTTCTTGAGCTTCGATGGTTACAGTAGCGTCTTGTTCTTGACCACCAAATACCGCTTTATTGAAGCTCTTGGTGACAGTTTCAGGCTTTATTTCCTTCACTGCCAAGCCTTCCAATTTACTGCATCCAGGACAGAAACTGACCGCGCAAGAGCAATCGCATTTTCGGCTTTTTCGACACTAAGAATAAGTGATGGCATGAATAATCGTCTATAATGAGACTTGAATGTGTAAATCACCCCTTGATCCATTGGTTGTGTGAGGCTGGTTGAACCTGGTGGAAACCAAGTCAATTTAACGTAAGACAACTTCACATTCAAGTGACACGTTGCATTGTCCAGGAATAGGATAACTCGGCGATTTCCTTTGTTCATTTCTGCATTGAAAGAGCCTAGCCATTCTTCCATAAGACCGCTCACCATCCATGCCTTATTATTACGTCGCCATGTGACTGGAGGCTTACTGACATCTATGTTAGTCACATTCCGCTTTATTGTACTGAATGCGTCGGGTCTGAAATGCTTGTACGGAATGAGGAGATTTCCGAATTATATACGGTCCGCTTTGAGCAAGTTTTACTGTATATATAAATATATCATAAATTATAAAAAATTACGGTAATGCATTTGTTTCGAAATGGGAGCCTGGCAGCAGACCCTTTTGATGTTTTGTTAGTGCTTTCATAACAAAAATCTTCACTCCTAATTTTAGCTATAAAAATTTATTTTTAAAACCTACACTACACAAGATACTATTAACTTTTTTTTATTTTAGGTGTATGTCACGCTACTAACTTTTCAATGGGTTCAGTTGATAACTATACGCGATGGCTAAGAGAACTACAATAACGGATTTCTTTTGTGTTGGATAAAAAAAACGTTCAAAAAACGATCGGGAAATTAAAGAAGATGAAACTGCAAGCCCAATCAGTAACTCAAGTGACGATAATAAACCAGGTTGCAGTAGTTCAAATACACAAATTGAATTTCAAGAAACTGAATATTCCAATTATGATAAGACTCTACCTAAGAGTCAAGACCGAAATCTCCCCCCCCCCCCCCCCCAAAAAAAAGATAAATATGTTGAATGGTATAAGGGTACCAAGTTAGATTCGTCTTGACTGTTAAAAACCTACGACTTTCTTGTAAAATTAAAACTGGGTAACAAGCGTTCTGGTGTAAAATGTGAAATTTGATCTAAACATATTCAAGAAGCACTGAAATGTTCAAAAAATGGTACTTTGCCCATTGCTGATGGCGTCCGATGTGACGGAAAAATGAATTATTGACTATTTTAGCAGCGAAGCTCACAAAGCTGCTGTCAACCTTAATGAAATGGAAGAAAAATGGATGGCACAATCTTTCTGCTCATTCTTGGCCGTCATGATCACTAACAAAGATACACAGTGACACCCAGATTTCTTCATACAAAGACAATGGTTTAGAATCAGAGTTTTCTCCTCTCACTCCTTCTCCAGCTTTATTTCAGTACAGAAACCCTGTAATGTATCGCGAGATGCTTGATGTTGTAGGGGAAGTGATAATGGAAGATGTGGTCACACAGTTAAAAAACTCGGAATGTTTCTCCATTCAGGTTGATGGCTCCGTAGACAAATACGGAGTTGACAACAAGTTCATTACTACACGGTTCATTACAGAAGAGAACGAGGTGAAATCTGTATTTCTAGGGGCAGAAGGCCTTATGGAATTGGTCAAAGATTTATTGGAAAATTTAGACCTTGGTGATACAGCAAAAGATAAGTTGACAGGATTGACTACAGATGGAGAGAGTGGTAATACAGGCAAATCCAGTGGCCTATGGGTTCGAATGAAAGAGTACTTAGGAAGAAACTTACTTTGTATTTGGTGTGTGGCTCATCGATATGAACTAGCCATGTCAGACTTAGATCAGCAGTCACTGAAGTTCAGCACTGGAAGACAAATTTAAAAGCCGTGGTAACGTTTTATAGGGCATCGGCTTTACGCTTTGAAGAACTTGAAGAGCTGACTGAGTTAACCAAGAACAATGTCTACCGCTTTCCAGGACACTTTGAGGTAAGGTTCGTAGAACATCTCAACAATTTAGCCAAAGCAGTATGGAACAACCTTCCATTAATGCAACAACATTGGATTAATGTTCTTGGAAACACTGATTTCTCAAAAGTTGAAAAAGCTTCAGCCCGTGGGTTTCTACGTTTGTGGGAGACAGGTGGCGAACAACAGCGACTTACCAGTCTTATGCTAGATCTTCTGAAACGTCTGGAAAAACTGCAAAAAGATTGTCAGAGGTCATTTGTTACAATATCTGATACTGAAGTATCTAAAAACATATTTGTTGATTCATTATCTTTGATGGAAGAAGATTGTTATCTAGGTGGATATGAAGAAAAGTAGGAAAGAGAACGTGCAAGCGAACTTGAAAGTGACGAGTCAGATACTGAAGATTTTCCTAGAAGACGTCAAGTAAACCGATTTGTTTCAACAAAGCGACACTGGCCTGCAGCGAGAAGAGAGGTTCTAATGAGCTGCAAAGAGTTTAGCTTACAACGGCTTCCCGAAGACCAGAAGGAAATCTGCAGTAGGATTAATAGATTATTAAATTCTAAAAATACTACTGAGCTTGTGAACGCAGTTCATGCAGACGTTGAAGGCCTGTTTGGTAGAGATAAAGTATCAGATTTTACTGATGACGTTGTAGTGTTGTTTGCAGCAGAAAAACTCCCTGCTCCGTCTAGTATGACATCATCTACTGGAAAGCTGTACCACTTTTGGAAGTATCTCAACCTCACTCGATCCTAAGAAAGTGGTGCATTCGTATATTTCTCTGACACCGCACTACATATGACTTTAAAATCAAACAAACAATGTGGCTTGTCACGAGAAGCTCTCAACTCTAGAATGCGCATCGCTCTCAACGGTGTTTGGACAGCCTTTTTCGACCCAAGGCCATCCGTGGCGAAGTTCCTAGAGAAGAAAGAGAGAAGAAGGAAGCTGTCCGATTTTGAACTGTATCAAGACCATGAGTTTGTAAAAAAGATTTTTTGCATATGACAGTAACGTTTAAATTTGATGTTCTTCGATTCTTTTAGTTAGGGACTTTGTAACGTATTTATCAAAATACTTTGTAAACCCAGTAATTTCATTATCCTTTAAAATTTTGTTGTAGGCCTATTTTAAAATACTTCTTGAAAATTGTTTCTTGTGTGCATTAAAACATTTATAAAAACGGCAAAAGAATTGTTTTTACCTACAATCTTACAAGTAAAGGTATAAAATTACTGTTCAAAACTCTTTGAAAGAAAACTGTTATACTAGAACTTTACGTTCTTTAAAGACGTTTTCAACAACAGCATCTCATGACTCATTTTCTTCAGAATTAAGTACTTTTCTTAGAGAGCTTAAAATTGTAATTGTGTTTCTTTCCCATTAGTGTACAGAAATCTCTAGAGCAAAAATGTAAATTGAGGAACCATAACGTAATATGAGCTTTTAAGACAAATAATGATTTATTAACTTTTACAGAAAGTGCACAGGAAGGTATTTTAAGTAATCATAGTATTGGTATTAGTTTAATTTAATACTATTTTCACTTAATAGCCATATCAAATTAAAGTGAACTTTCAACAGGTACTATATTCTATTTAACTACTTAACAAATAAAAGACAATAAAAACAATTGAAAGATTGTTTAATAAAATTAGTAGACATAAATGAGTTCTTCAGATTCCAAATTTAGTATTGTTCCACAATCATTTTTATTTACCATTAAAACATATATGAATAAAAATGTATTAAGGACAAATTAAGCAGCTTTGATTTGAATAAAAAAGGCATCAATATTTTGAAATTTTTCCGGGGGAGGGCCCCCGGAACCTCCGGATCGTCCTTCCAATGTCGCCCAGTGAAAATCCCTTAAAATATGCTCTGGCTTAAGGGGAGACGGCGCTACCACGAAAAGCTTATCTGTCGATTGAAGCCAGTCCGCCATCTTGTGGAGTCAAAGAAATATGATATTCTAACCTTGTACGATTCAGATTAAAGCACTGTGTGGTTCTTGCCCTATTAACTTTCATACATGTAAATAACTGTCATTTCTGGTACATGTCTGATGTAGTACAGACCTTCCAAATAGGTGAACTGTGATTTAATAAGACAAAATTATTGACTCCACAACATGGCGACAACGGCTTCACTTCTGTAGCATTAAGGGCGACATCCCCCTATTCTAACCTCCTTGTTACGCACGGCCAGGTCCACGGTCGATGCAGGGTCGAGAACGCTCTGGAACACTGATTTAACCAGCCACAGAGTGCTGGTCGGCCCAGTCTGTTATCCTTGATACTCAAGAGCAACAGCAAGAATGATTAGCGTTGCTTGTTGTAATTGTACTCGTGTAAGAGCAGTCTTCCTTCTCTTTGCACCACATTCAGTGTTTATATTTCGTAATGTGTAACGCTATGTGTAGCAAAAAGGTTCTCATGTGTTGAAAAACGTAAGTGCCCAATGCACAACTAGGTTACACCTACAATAGGAACACAGTAAGTACATAAAATTACAATACGTTTAATTCCGGTTTATTCTGTTCTCGCTTACTAAAGTTCAGTTATATCACCAGAACCAACATGACAGCATAACCTACACTTAGCGGAAATGTTCCTGTAAAGTTATCCACTGATGATGAGCCTGCAGTGGCTCGGAAACTAGTTCTGGATTAAATATAAAAAACATCCAAAAAGGCAGCTGGCTGCAATTCTTTTCACGAAAATAAACCGTCAAAGTCTTCCTTCTGTCCCTCTTTAAGTCTAAAGAAGTTACGTATTTGCCTTTGTACTTCCAAAGGAACTTGTATTATTAATGAGACTGTAAGTTCTAGCTTTGGTCCCGCCTCCGCATTCTTACTTGTGTGCTGGCTGCTGTTACATTCCACAGTAGCTCACTCATTATTAACAAACTCTGCCGGATCGATTCAGTATTTGAGTAACTCGTCAAATTACTCAATTAACATAACTAAATTAAAATTCCCATTTCTGCGGACACTACCCATTTAATGTCTACATACAGGAACATCTGTTGGAGTGGTGCAGCCTAATTTTAGACTTCCTCATTTGATTGAAATAGAAAACGCCCAAAATGGCGAAATATAGCGCAGTTACTTGCTCTTTATTTTACATCGTCGTTGGACTAAGTGGTGGTTGGGAGTTTTCAGACGTTTAGTGAATCATGAGAATGGAAAATGGGAACTTTTCACCCTCTCTTCCAGTTCTGAATTATTATCTGTGTTGTACGCCATGTATCTGCGACATACCGCTAAAATTTTGTGGTTATTAACTTCCAGTGATGCACTATCTTTAATAACAGGTAACATTTGGTCTCTATGTGCGGTTTTTTTCGGCGTCGCATGTGTCAGATTACATTACGCACTTTCATAACTGAAATCAAATATTTATGGCATTTCACCAAGCACGATGCTATGTGCTCGCTAGCTTGGCCAGACTCTTATTCACTCCACATATAACAGTACGCTTGTGTTTGTTTGAGTTGAAGGATACTCAGACTAAATGTCTACAGCAGACGTTTGTAAATGTCACAGAACTTCCAAGAGGAGTGATTACTTTCTCCTATGAAATTTATAATCCGAAACACATGTATGCACACTATATCTTTATTGAAATCAGTAATAAATGAGGTACAATAGCTGTTTCATTTACAAAGTTCTTTATCACGAATATCTACAGGGTAACACTTATTGAACTATATTAAACAAAAACCTTCATAAGTCTTGGCTGTGAGGCATGGTGAAAATTAGTACGCTTGTGAGCATGTGAATGGCTTTAACGATGAGCCAGATTCCATTTGAATGGGTTCGTATATAAGCAAAATTTGCGTAGTTGGAGGACGGAAAATCCGCACTACGCGATCGGAAAGCCTCTTCACCCTCAACAGGTGTCTAGTCATCAGATAATTGCTGCGCTTTTCCTTGATGGCACAGTGTCTACCGAACTGTACGTGAAGGTGCTGGAAGATGGTTTCAACCCATTAAGCAAAACAACCCTGATTTTCACAAAATTGTGTTTCATGCAAGACTGAGCTAGACTACATCGAAATAGGAGAGTATCTGACGTCAGTACTTTGGGGACCACATAATGGCCTTGGGATACCAAGAAGCCACTGGCATGGGACTCGATTGACCGCCATATTTTCCGCGTCTGAACGCATGCCGCTCCTTTTTGTGGGGCTGCATTAAAGACAAGGTGTACAGCAGTAACCGCCAAACCACTGCTGGGCTGAAAACAGCCAATCAGGTCATTCGACAGCATTGATGTACCGAGACCTCAGTCGCTCATGCAGAATTTCGCTATTCGTCGGTGTTACATCATCGCAATGAAAGGTAGGCAATGGAAAACGTCATAACCTAAATCCGAATATCTGTACTGACGTTTACTAGTTGAATCAGGTGTGTGCACGTCGTAGTTTGAAACTAATTTACGCTTTGTTTCATTTAGTTCAATAATTTTCGCCCCTTATACCTAATGTTGCATACATGTTCCACAAAGCATTTCAACAAATTGCAATCAAAAGTTTTCAACACACATAATGTAACTTTGTAAATATACACAAACCGGCTGCTATGTAACAGCTTAGAGCAGCCATTTTCTGTGAAATAGTGGCCAAAGGACTGCATTAGCATTATCGGTGTTTAGCGTTGCTATCAGGTCTCGTAAAGTGCAGTACATAACAGATACTGATGTCAGTTGCATCCTAGTGGGACACTCGGATGTATTCTGCAGCACTGGCCTTTGGCATTGGACGTAGAGTAACGACAACTCGAGTAGGGAAATTCAGTAATTAGCCACTACATTGTAACCACCTACATGATAATAACAAAGGTGACGTGTCTGGGCTTGAGCCCTTGATAGGTCGCTGGATGGAGATGGCCCCATATCTGCACGCGCAAATCACCTATATCCAATGAATTTCCTGGAGGGGGTGATTATCTCTGACGTTATGCTCAGTCTCACACAGATGTGTTCTGTCGGGTTGAAATCTAGTGGGCCGTGTTGAAACGTAGGTATGTAATGTCGAATGTCGGCTATTCATATCTTTGACTCTGTAAGGACAATCTTTGGCGTGCGCTGCCCCACGTTTGAGCGAAGTGTGTGGTTGCCGGCCACCGACGATTGAGCAGGAGTAGTGCTACACAGGCAGTCGTGGAATGAAGTCGCAAATTGCAGTATGCACTTGGATCATTTGAATGTTTTTGTGAGGGATAATGTTGAGAAATACTTGAATTTGAAAATGTTCTGAGATTATGAAGAATAAAGGAAAGGAGAGTCATCCTTCAATTATTAGGCGCTTCGCGTAATTGTAGTTCATCTCAGACATTCAAAATGAAGGGCTTAAGTTTCGTCCTCTATGTCCATCCTTTAAACAATTAGTAGTATAGTGCAGGCATCAAGTATGTTTTTAATGTAAAAAAAAGACAGAGGAAGTGTGATGCACACAATTGCGATTTTTATTTACATTGTATAATGTCCTAGCTGCTTTTTTTTTTTTTTTTTTTTTTTTTTTTTTTTTTTTTGTAGTAAAGAGAGATTGATCTTTATCGGAAAAGGGCAACGAAAGTGATGACTTTCTGGAAAGATTTGTGGTGTAAGGCATTCCCAAGTTGTAATCACCATTTATTGTACAATATTGTTTAAGTTCATATTCTACTTTTATAAAGAAAATATAAAGTCATTCATTTCAAATTCAAACCTCTTTTCTCTTTCGTGTTAGTTATTCATACCGAACCCAATTTTTTCTTTCTCGAGTACTACAGGGATGGAGAAAATTAGTTTTTATGTAGTTAGTGGATTCGCATTCCACACCTGCCAATTCTGTAGCTAGTTTTTGGCCTTGCAGCAGCATTTTTTGGCAGTAATTCTGAGAGAAGTTGTTTTCTTGAGCACAGGTAGGCCATAAAATCAATGTAAACCGTTGAGCGCGATAATTCAGGAATAATTGTCGAACTCATATCTAAATGGCAATCAGTCACTTCTGCAGTAATCTGGTGTCCCATTGTCCAAAAATTACAATATTAAATGAAACAGCCTATTTTCCACCAGAGGTCAAATTGCCCATTCTATTAATAAAGTCACAAGGTCAGAATTTGTTCTTGTTACATAATTGGTTTTGTTCAAAGTCATGCTTAAGTAATCGGATAAAAGTGTTCATTCAGATTAGCAAGTTTGAGTTGAAGTGCAAATTCATATAAAGCTACCCATACACACACAAATATTCACGACACAATTGTTTGAGAAGCCACTAACGTACAGTCAGGCAATTTTTATTGATCAGCTGCGATTTCAATACTAAATATTATTATTTTAATTACAGTACCAATCATTATATATTTATTTGATCAATAACAATCAGTACATTACTTTATTTATTAAATCAATTGCAACTGGCCATTATTTTCCTAGAACTCCTCCATTGTACTCCTGGCCTTGCAATGTGGGGCACACTATTGTTTTAAAAGTGCCAGTGTTGTTGGAAAACGTGATTGTCAGGTGCGACATTTCTTGGCCATAATGATATGTTGCATGAGTTCAATTGAGCCATCGTCAGCTTGTCTCTGCCTCGCAGTACTGGTGCCAAGGAGATGTTCTCCTCTAAGACTATGGATTCACAGTCTATCATCGACATGACGAAGAAGGTGTCATGATACATCACACCATGCAACCATGTCAACGTTCAGAGACTGTGGTGACGTTCCCATTTCAGCTGCTGACGTCGTAGAGTTAACATTGGGGTCGTCACCTTTGCAGATCCATAGCGTGTACTGAGTCACGGTTGTACGTTTCCCAGAATTAAAGTGCAATGTCAGTTCCGCCACAGTTGACCGCTTATCGGTTTCACCAGTCTGTCCACCATACTATGCCCGACATCTGTTATGTGGAGTGGCCGACAAACCCCTCGACGTTTGGACGTTGTCTCACCTCTATTTCGCTCTTGGTTGAAGGCGATTACACCAGCACTTTTCGGACAACCAACAAATTCAGTTTCCGATTTGCTCATGTCGAGCCTCAGGACCATCACAATCAGACCTCACTCAGCTTCCAACAGATTGCGCAGCTGTCCATTGCACATGGACAGCACGCTCACTGGTACCACATGCACTGCATGTGTGCCTGACTATCGGCCATTCTTCGTCATGTAAAGCTGCTATCGGCTGGTTCGGTTTATATCAATAGTTGAAGGTTGGTCATTACGCTCTAGCTGATCAGTGAACCATCCCATTTGCAGGCTGGCGTTAACACGACACAAACCGTTACGGTTTGTGTATGAGCAGTGTCGCATTGTGTTCAGTGGTTTTCCACTACCCTGGATGACCCATGTAGGTAAATAAGAAACGTCGCATCCTTCCGGTATTTCAGAGACACAGCAGTGCTACTACTGGTGAAATGGTGTAGATAACTATCGTGTATGAAGTCTTGGCTGGTAATAACTAAGAGAACTCTAACAGCAGGAGAGTATGCATGAATTATAAATGAGAGGAAGAATTTCAAATTGAGTTTTTATAGTAAAGAACCATATCTGTGATAACAATGTCTCTCATAGCAATGTCACCCATGAAATATAAAAATTGTTCATCATTGCAGAGAAAAAATACAGAGGAACTCCTTGCACTTAGTGCAAATTTACATTGACTCATTTTTCCAGAATTGGTGCAGTGCTGCTCGCTGCCACTTCACTCTCACCGACGTGACACGGTAATACGCTTGCAAGAAAAATTATGTTTGTCACTTCAACCGTCGACACTTACAGTGCAGAATTATTGCAAAGGTCCTCTAGGGAGAATCCCATATATTTACGAACTAAAAAACGAAAGCAGATGGACAGCAATGAGACCAGTAACAGTCGTCCATTAAAATGGATCCCATGTGGCACAGGGTTATAGATATTCTGCTTCCTCACTTTTACCTCATATGCGGCGTTACTGTGGAACAATTTTTGAACAGAAGAGTGCTTGTCCACATAAGGCACCTACCTCCATCAACAATCGTGCGATACTGAATTACTCACCAAATCCAACAATATCCGCAGATCTGTAAATGACAGAACAAGTGTGGCACCAGCTCAAATAACTACATGTCCAGGACAAAAAGGCTCAGTTGCAACATTTGCTTCAGTTTTTGACATACCATCAATATGATTCCCTTCCATACACACCATAGTGAGTGCAATATCATTCTGATAAGTGGCATCATTCTGTAAAATTATTTGTAAAAATTGAACTAAATATTTCAGTTACTGAAATAATATTATGTGAATTTTTGTTTCCCCCTCCCATCACTTTTTTTAGGCATTGTACATGTTAGAAAGTACTGAGAAGAATTACATCAGATATGAGAGAGTTCTAAAACCTAAACGAAAGCAGTGTTTGCAAATAACACCAATCTTCAGCGTCGTCTATGACTCAGAGCGATCTTCGGTACCTGTAAAAAAAGTTCGATGTTTTAGTGAAGTCTTTTCCACACAGTGATAGTCTATTTTATACTTTCGTAAGTTAAACAAAACGTCTCATTACATATAGAAAATGACACATCGTGAAGGAATTAGATATGATATTTATATACTGACATACATCTGATTACATCTTCAGAACAGTTCGTTGAATTATTCAAGAGAAAGAGATTCGTAAATTGAACAAGGTCATAATGCGTTGGTCAACGTCTGGTCCTCATGCAGGTAGTTGTGTTTGATGTTCCTAAGCGATACTGTGTCAAATTGTGTCCATTTGCCCCATCAAGTCGCCAAAAAGCCGAGACAGTTGAAGGGGACTGCCAATAATGCTGTAAACGATCTCATTGGTAGAGAGGTTCAGCGACTGAAAAGGCCAGGTACGGTTTGGCAACTACAAAGATAAGCACTAGAAAATCTAATGTCTGTGTGCGGGCATTACTTTGCTGAAATATTAAGTCCAGGACAGCTTCCCACAAAGGTGACAAAACAGGACATAGAACACCCTCGAAGTACCGCTGCTCTGTGCTGTAAGGGGACCTCGGCATTTAACAACATAGAGTGAAGGGCAGCAATAATAATGAGATCTTGTGATACTTTCCAAAGACAAAAGTATCGAACACTATGAATCGAGTGCCTACACAAACCATAAGACTTGAAGAAGTATTTGAAATAGTAGTAGTAAACGTGTATGGTTCATTCTCTAAAACTGTAGGAGGATTTAAGTATATTTTGGTGATAGCTGATTTATTTTAGAAATTCATAATGTTGTACATTGTGAGAAATTCAACAGCTAAGGCTGTATACAACAAAATTTCATTGGATTATTTTGCCTGAGTAGGGAAGATGAAGCTAGTACTGTTGGACAATGCTACACAATTTTGCTACATGGCTTAGAATCAGGTGGAAGTGATACATATCTCAGCTTATCATCCATTGTGAAATTTGGTTGAATGCTAAATGCTAAAATTAGGAGTACTATTCAGGAGTGTGAGATTACCGCCTAATAGAAATACCGGTAATCAATAGCATATGATAATTAAACAGTATGAAGTTCACTGCAAACATTGACCATGCCAATGCACTAAATGTTACACAATTTTAATCTTATTAATTATGGTAGCAATGTATGTACACAGTTGGGTGACAACATTTATAGTTAGGCCATAGGTAGAAATTCTCCACGTTGAGATTTGCTGTGTGCTTGTAGCTGACGGGAGGCCAGCGAGCAGGCCGACGTTGGTGGCTTGTTCCAACTTAGGATTTTCCAGTTCGTTTCCGGTGAGGGGAGAGAGGGACAATGGCGAGTGCCAGGCACAATGCAATGCACAAATATTGTAATACTACTGGCATTTGAAGTAATGCGATGCAGTTAGGAACCTTTAAGGCCCTCATTACAAAATAGCCTGTTGATAAATAAACAATATATTAGCTGATATAGTCACATCTAACGTAATATGTTTAATTGACAATGAAAAGTAATAAATTACCAATGAAGACAAACTAACATGGCAATGTTTGTTTATAAAAATAATATATTAACTATTTCTCATTTTATTTTCAATTAATCTTTTGTATTTTATCTTGAAGTATTCAGTTAAATCACTTATCTGTGGTATAAGAAATTGCACGATTATGATAAATAGTACAAAGTATGTTTATACCAATATAAAAACCTAAGAAGACAATTTATTTAATGTGTAGTGTAATTATTTTGATTTTAAGTAAAGTTTTAGAAATCTATTGGCTGAGCGCTGTACGTTGGCAAATCGGTTAGAACAGCTCACATGCGGAAGTTGATGACGTAGGGGAAAAAACCCCGGCAGTTGAGCATTTGGCGCGCGCGCGTGAGGGCAGGAAGTGAGGACTCCGGAGCACGTGGTGAGCTGGCCGGGCGGCGTCGCTCTGCATCAGTCGGCATGTGGATCTCGAGGTGGTGACTTGGGATTTGTCTGTGGCAATCGCCACGTGTGGTTGCTCGTCGTAGACTGCACCAAGTTGAATCGAGTGCTTCTGTGTGTTTGTGAATATTTAGCCAGCGGAACAAGGTGTGCATCGCATTGAATTAAAGTGACTGTGATTTGTTAATGTAACACGTGTCGTCGCATAGGCATGAACATAAACGGTGTTTGAAACAGCCACGTGGTGTGAAAACAATTCGCGACAAATATTCATTTTGTCTGGGGGCTCACGAGCTATAACTTTATTTGGGAAATGTATCGACGTACAGACGTATCAGCCACTGGGTTCAAATATTGTGAAATAAACAACATAAAGTGAACTTTCACGTGTTTTCAAAAATAGTAGTTAGTACACCCTTTTCTCTCATGAACTTGATTTTATTATGAATTTGTTTTGTTAATCATATGCAGGGAAGGAAAGCTGTGAACGTGTGATATCATCCCCTAGAAAAAAGTCAAACAGTCGCAATCACAGTTCCAGTGTTTTTGCATGTTTAGGAATTTGGTTCGCAGTTGGTGGTTGTGAGTTTTAAAAATTAATCTTTCCCTATTTTAAACTCTCACCCCGACCTTCACGTTCACATTTGGGGGCTCGTTCCGGGATAAGTTCACGTTGGACTTGCTCGGACGGAGAGATTAGGGTGTGTATAGGACAGTGAACAGTTACGAACGGTTGCAAGCAGATACGAAATCGCGTCGCGCGGTTAACGACGGTTAGTGACGCAGAGTTCGTGCGCGGGCATCCGTAACTGGCGATCGACGGTGCATCGGACCAGCAGCAGTGAGCGGCGGCGCGAGGGATCCACGCACTCAAATTTCATCTTCTGCAACGGACGGCATTGATCGTGGGATCTTCGCAAGTCGTCAACGGAACGTCAGGACCCAGCAGCTTCGATTCTACAAAGGATAAGGGATGCAGTGAGGACATATTCCAGCCACAGCTTCTACGACAGAAGTTGGGGACGTCGCAGCTCGTTGCAGCAACTTCTGGATTAAAAGCTAAGTAAAGCAGCTGGCGCTATAAATTCTTGTGTGTTAATCAAGCTTCCTTGTGATACCGATAATGGATAGGGTTTTTAAAATGTCGCCAAGCGACGTAATTTCAGAGAGTAGCATACCAGAAAGTCCAGAGAGGGTAAATACTGGGAGAATGTTGTTGACAGCCATGTTAGCGAGTATTAGCTCAAATTTAGAATCAAAAATAGGATCAAAAATAGAAAATTCAAACTCAAATTTAAAATCAGAAAAAGGAACTGTAAAATCAGAATTGAAAGCAGATTTTAAGGCAGACATTGGGGCACTACAAAATTCAATGTGTGCATTAAAGGCAGAAATAATCACAGACATTGACAAAAAGATAGGAAGTCTAACAGAACGGTTTGATAATAGGGAAAAGGAGATACATGCCAGAATTGGTGCTATTGAGACTGAGGTAGGAGACAAGTTAGATGCTGTGCAACAAATATGTGATCACAGGATTGAGGGCACTATGCAGGCGTTGGCTGAGGTTGACAAGAGGATGGTGGCAGGTACTGAGGAAACAAAAACTTTGTTGTCCGGAAAATTAGAGAATACAGAATGTAACTTTAGGAAAAAGATAGAACAAGTAGTGACAGTAAACAATACTGAGATTGAGAAGGTGAACACTAGAATAAATAATCTAGAATTGTGTACTGCATCCGGAAACACTAATTGGTCCATGGTGCAAACACCTAATGGCAAAAAGTTTTCAGGAGTGGGTAATTATCATCCAGTAGATTTTTTGGCTGCATGCAAGGACCAATTTGTGCCTGGTATGTCAGACCAGTGTAAAGTGAAGTTATCAAAGAGAATGCTTGACCGTTCTGCTCAAACTTGGGCAAATCAGTGTGCTGATAAATTTGTTACTTTTGAGGCGTTTGAAAAATTGTTTTTAAATAAGTACTGGGGGGAGGCCAAGCAAGCTAAGATACAAAATGAATTCTTGAATGGGCCAAACTATGTGAAAGGGAAACAGAGCATGAAGGAATTTTGTCAGGAGGAACTTTAGAAACTAGTGCATTTAGATACACCTTTGAGTCTTTTAGCAGTAATTTCCACTTTGTGTAGGAGGTTACCTGCAGATTTGCATTGGCAGTTAATTCACCATCCCACAGATTCAGCTGAGAATTTCATTGAATTTGTAGAGAAGATAGACCAGGGTTTAGTTATGGAACGACAGCTCAGGGGAACACAGCATGTGAACCACAATGAAAACAGAGGCAGTAGAAATGTGGGTCATAACCAGGGAAACCACAATAGAGAGAGGAATTTAAATAAAAATTGGAGAGGTAACAATAACAGAGGAGACAACTGGGATAATAGAAGCCAGAGGGAAACATGGGAAAATGATAGGAGAAATCAAAGGCAGGAAGGTGGAAATAGGAATGGGGATAACAGTAGGAGAGAAAATCAGAGACAGGATCAGGGAAACTAAGATTTGTTCCAAATGAGGTCCGTTTTGGGACAAGGAACTATTCTAATAATAGGACCAGAAGTTGGGATAACAGGTGATCTAATAACCATAATTACAGTAGGAATAGAGATGGGGAGAGAAGGGAGGAAAAACTATGTCACATGGACAGAGATGATGACAGGAAAGAGGAAGTAGGAGTTCACAAGGGCAAGGATAAAGAAAAGAGGGAAGAAAACATAAATAGAGTAAACAAGGAAAGGGAGAAAAGAGAAGAAAGTATGTGTCAGATAGATGCTGTTATAGGTAGTGAGGAAAATTTTGGGTATTGGTTTTTGCAACATGACAAGAGAAATGCAAACAGGAGGAGGAATGATAGAAATAAGGACAATAAAGGAGAGTATGATGTGGGAAGTTTATTTGATATTAATATTAAAGAGGATAAAAACAGTGTTGGGTTAGCCTTAGTTTTGGATAGGTCAGAGGCACAAGTGTTGACTGAATGTGAAAGTATGAATGTAAATATTGATGGTACTGGAGCCAGCATAGATGTTGTGGAATGTATGAATGAGAGTGAATGTTTTTCTAAATTAAATGTAAATAAATGTGTTCCAGTAGAGACAGTAAATGACAATGGACCTACTGTAAATGAAGGCCAAGTTGAAAGTGTAGATGCACAAACCAGAAATTTAATTGGGAAAATAAACTGGATTAGGAAATGGGCACCAGATGATTGGCTATTGCACAAATATGATTACTTGGACAGACTAGGCAAACAATATAATAGGGACCAGACTTATTATAATGTGTTGAAAGAGTTTGTGAATGGGGACAATGAGTATGATCAATTAAGGGAATTAGGCATGTGTACCTTAGATCATGATGAGATAAGAGAGGTACATGAACTTGTACCTGAGGGGTTAGGTGATGATGAGGAGAAAATACTTTTTATGATTCATAATAATGAACAGTGTCATGAAATGGATATTGATGGGTTAAAGTCAGGTTGGGTTAATAAAGAAGTACATGAGTATGGGCAAGATGATTGGATCCAATTCCTCAAATATTTAAAAACAGTAGAGCCAGTGGCATGGGGAAAAGAAAATTATGCTTTTGAAAGAAAAATAGGGGTGTTAAATGCAGGGAACTCAGAATTTGAAGTAATCAGTGAGGAGGAGCTGTTTATTCAAGATTTATTGGTGATGAAAGGTCTATGTTTAAATCTAGTGTTGGGAATTGATTTTCTGTGCAAATATGAAGCTCAGTTGGAATATAAGGATAAAGTGCTAGAATTAAGTCTGGAGGGGTGCATGAAGAGGGTGAAATTCAAAAATTTTGTAAGTGATAAAGATTTAATGGCATGTTTACACAAGTAACTGTCATGAAGTATGAGATTCAATGCATTGTAAATAGTAGGTTAAGAATTTGAGTATATTTATTCTGTGGTCTGTGTTAGTATCTACTTGTGTGTTTAGATTTAAGCACTGGGGTCAAGTTTACAAGTGTTATTTGTAAATGTTTTTCTTTTGTTGTTTGTGTTAAAACATGTGCTTGTATCAGATTTGCAGTTCAACAGTGGTACATGAGGTAAATATGTATGTATGTATGCCAACACTAAAGGATAGAGGAAGTGGGAGTGTACTGTTTATGTGTGCGTATATGTGAGCAGGGCTGGATATGTGGTGTGAGTTGTGGGGAGTACTTGTGGAAAGCACATGAGGCTGATGACAGGAATCCAAATTTTACCTCAAACCAGCAAAAAAAAAAAAAAAAAAAATTTTTTTTTTGGTGCGAGGGGGTAGGATATGTATTTATGTTTGTAGGTGTCATTATAATGGAAGAGAAAATTCTCTATGATAACATTCTTTTGGTAATATTATATGAGCTTTAAGATATGTTTTTGACACAGGCAGGTTGTTTTTTTATTTGATGGAGTAATACTCCAAGTAGGCTACATATTCTCTTGTCTGTTTCATCTGAAGCTATGGCTGATGAGAGTGCAGGCATGGTGGTTTGGGTTGATCTGATAATGACTAACACCAGCCACTTCAAGTTCTTAATTGCATGTTACTGTACATGTCTCAATGCTTAGTTTCAATTGCACCAAGTCTGGATGGCAGAGGGATGGGATACTAATCCAACCGAATCCTGGTGTCCAGACAAACTTTTGTCTATGTTGACTCATGAGTGCCTTCCACTTTTCCTGTTCCATGTAGGGTGCATATGACGTGTGTGAACAGGAACGCTTGATCCAGTGCCATGAATCTTAGCTGCAACAGCATGTTGGTTGAAATGATGGAGACATAGGACCGTACACCATGGACCAGAGTTGCTGCAACGATGACTCTGGGGTTCTCAGTGTCAAAGTGCTGAGAGATTTCCTTTAAACAAGTGGAGTGTACACCGTCAAAAGTTTTTATAGTGATAATTCTAGTTTTTCCATGTAGGACAAGGTCTCTAAGACTAAAGGTTAATACTATTATACATTTGGTGCCAATTTTGTATATAAACAACAGGCACAATTAAACTTCATGGATGTAATTAGTTATAAGGATTCTTTTCTTAAAAATATGCACACACTATAAGTGGTCTTAATGGTACAAATATTGGGAAATTTTCTCACTGCCCTGTTTATTTTTATTTATCTATTTATTTTTTTGCATTAGTTGAGGAAATAATTGGCATAGTGTTTGAGTCAATCCGATTCAATACTTTTGTAATTTTAAATTTTGCTCATTTGAATGTATTAATTTTTGTGCTACTTGCGCCATCCTGCACATGGTTTGGATGCCGCAAATGGGGGTATTGTGAGATTACCGCCTAATAGAAATACCGGTAATCAATAACATATGATAATTAAACAGTATGAAGTTCACTGCAAACATTGACCATGCCAATGCACTAAATGTTACACAATTTTAATCTTATTAATTATGGTAGCAATGTATGTACACAGTTGGGTGACAACATTTATAGTTAGGCCATAGGTAGAAATTCTCCACGTTGAGATTTGCTGTGTGCTTGTAGCTGACGGGAGGCCAGCGAGCAGGCCGACGTTGGTGGCTTGTTCCAACTTAGGATTTTCCAGTTCGTTTCCGGTGAGGGGAGAGAGGGACAATGGCGAGTGCCAGGCACAATGCAATGCACAAATATTGTAATACTACTGGCATTTGAAGTAATGCGATGCAGTTAGGAACCTTTAAGGCCCTCATTACAAAATAGCCTGTTGATAAATAAACAATATATTAGCTGATATAGTCACATCTAACGTAATATGTTTAATTGACAATGAAAAGTAATAAATTACCAATGAAGACAAACTAACATGGCAATGTTTGTTTATAAAAATAATATATTAACTATTTCTCATTTTATTTTCAATTAATCTTTTGTATTTTATCTTGAAGTATTCAGTTAAATCACTTATCTGTGGTATAAGAAATTGCACGATTATGATAAATAGTACAAAGTATGTTTATACCAATATAAAAACCTAAGAAGACAATTTATTTAATGTGTAGTGTAATTATTTTGATTTTAAGTAAAGTTTTAGAAATCTATTGGCTGAGCGCTGTACGTTGGCAAATCGGTTAGAACAGCTCACATGCGGAAGTTGATGACGTAGGGGAAAAAACCCCGGCAGTTGAGCTTTTGGCACGCGCGCGCAAGGGCAGGAAGTGAGGACTCCGGAGCACGTGGTGAGCTGGCCATGCGGTGTCGCTCTGCATCAGTCGGCATGTGGATCTCGAGGTGGTGACTTGAGATTTGTCTGTGTCTGTGGCCGGCGGAACAAGGTGTGCATCGCATTGAATTAAAGTGACTGTGATTTGTTAATGTAACACGTGTCGTCGCATAGGCATGAACATAAACGGTGTTTGAGACAGCCACGTGGTGTGAAAACAATTCGCGACAAATATTCATTTTGTCTGGGGGCACACGAGCTATAACTTTATTTGGTAAATGTGCCGACGTACAGACGTATCAGCCACTGGGTTCAAATATTGTGAAATAAACAACATAAAGTGAACTTTCATGTATTTTCAAAAATAGTAGTTAGTACACCCTTTTCTCTCATGAACTTGATTTTATTATGAATTTGTTTCGTTAATCATATGCAGTGAAGGAAAGCTGCGAACGTGTGATATCATCCCCTAGAAAACAAGTCAAACAGTCGTAATCACAGTTCCAGTGTTTTTGCATGTTTAGGAATTTGGTTCGCAGTTGGTGGTTGTGAGTTTTAAAAATTAATCTTTCCCTATTTTAAACTCTCACCCCGACCTTCACGCTCGCAGGAGTTATTAACATGAATATAATAAAGCACAGGGCAAATAGTTGTGGACGAGATTGAAACAATTCATTTAATAATGAAAGCTCTAGTTTCACTCCTGAGGAGATACTGAAGGAAGAAAGATCTAAAAGCATAACGGGACAGTTGTCAGAATTGTCTCCTATGAGAGAGATACTCACTGAGGAAAACAATGAGGATTTGGAAAGTACACTGAAGCAAAATGCTGAGGCCAGGATTAGTCAGCATGACGAATAAGTAACAAGCCCAAAAATTAAAATAGGTAATTTGGTATTCATAAAACCTCACGAGTAACCAAGTAAAATAAATAACAAGGTTAACAAATTCAAATTTGAATAACAGGACCATTTAAAATAATGAACATACAAAATCGAAATGATTACTGTTTTGAGTATCCTATGTAAGAAAGACAGTTGGCCATAATGAATATTGTTGATATTAAAAGATATGAGCCATATTTCACATCAGGCGAGACTCAAGCATAAAAAATATGAAAATAAAATTTAATATGTAAATAAAGGTGACAAGATTTGGAACTTGAGTATACGTATTTATATATAGCTATGTGTACATGGAAAATTGTATAGTGTTAGAAAAGACTAACAATGCTGTCTTGGTTGCAGATAAGAAATTGTAACTCACGTATTGCACAAGAAATGAGCTTTAAATGAGCCTTAGAAGGAATTAGTGGGTACCAAGTTGTAACATTTTTATGAGTTGAATACTGAGCTGTGGGTAAATAAAAAATAAATAAATAAAAATGGAAGCATCACTCATTAAGGCGGAACATAGAGTGGAAATAAATTATGCTTGAGGGTGCATTGTTCACTTGAAGTATGACAAGTGAAGCATGTGCAAGTGAAGTGGTAATCACATGTGTGAAGATCACAGAGTGAACTCAGGGGAGGGAAAAAGGTATTTAAAGTGGATATAAAAGTTTTCCATCTAAACAGGAGGATGAAATTAATATTTTTATTATAATTCTTTTCGTATTGTGTTATGGATGTTTATATGTGATATTAATATTTATATATGTCAATTTAGTAGTTAGTTTTTCTTTAGAGGATTTGATGGCAAGTAAAACCATCTGCCTGTGAGTCCTGTCATTGTGCTTTGGTGGTGACTGCCTCAGGTCTTGGACTCTTGCTGTGGTATTAATTTGACCAGATCTCTCGTAAGGACGTTTGAGAGTGGGTAGGAACATGTAAGTGTCCATGCTTAAATTAGTACGATTGAGACCCCCTCCCCCGAAAGAGCAGTTCATTTCCGTGAGTTCATCAATTACATAGTTCGTGAGTTAAGAACCCCAGTTGAGAGGCGGGGAGGTGTTTTTTGCAATGCTGAGACAGTCGAATAGCAGTGCAGGGAATGACTTCTTGTTTTGGCAGTTGAGTTCAGTGGCTGGGGAAGTGCCAAGAGAAAACGCGATAGTAAATTTAAGCTATAGCAGGTGGTGACATTTATACTTCATTCGAAGTCTGTATAAACATTTACTTCACAGGAAAGAATGTGTAGTTGAGTGTAATTGCTTTTTGAAAATACTATAAATACTATTCTGGTTCATTTTGGAAAGCATTATCATTTAAGATCCTTCAGATCTATTTTACTTTTTTTTTCTTCTCCACAGATGCTGATGGAAAGGGGTCATTCCACATCAGTGTCCCAGCTTAGACGAATCTCCCAGATCGACTATCTTTTATTTTGATGTAATTTGTACACTATGTACCTGATGGCCCGAGATGAACTTACGCAAAGTTTCAGGATCACCTGTAACTTGGTTCACGTACTTGAACCATTCTTGTGAAGACCACTTTTACCGACACTGAAAGTCGCGAAGAAATCTTCGAGTTTAGTATTCCACTGTTCCTAATGTCAAAGAGCAATACCTTTGGTTCTTGGTATAGTGGTACAACGTTTTGTGCTCTACACTCAAATGATGCAGATAGAGTTCATTTGGCTTAATCTCTGTTGAAAGTGGGCAATAAATCATGTTGCTGATAATTTGCCCATAGTTTCACGAGGCATAAGTAGTGGAGAAAGTGCGCTGTGGACCTAGTCTTTTGTTAAACCAGTGTCTGTGCAGGTGTTTAGTATATCAAAAAGTTAGACCTGAATTCGGTGTTTAATTACTCTGCTACCGTCCTGTAAACTTACTATAAATCATGAATGTATAAAAATATACCCGTGTTCAAAGTCATGTATCTCAAAATGGACACCTACTACATTATATTCATTAACACCATTCAACAGAGCACATTTCATTCTATTAGAAAAATTGATTTTCATTTTGGTGTCTCTTTGGTTAAGGTGCAAAAATTTCGCCTAAAAATTTCAAATCTTTGTAGGAGTAAAGCTTCATGATGGAAGCATATTTGAACATTTTCAGGATAAACTACTCCGTCTAGTAAGTAATTCGTGTTCTTCTAAGGTTACTTTACAGCTTTTAGTCCTTTTGTGGCACTGTATGTCGTTAAATGGCACGAGAAATCAGTATTTCACTGCAAAATCAGTGATTGCCTCTGACATGACACAGTTGCAGTGCATGCGTTTTTAACGTACTTTATCAACTCGCTAAAGTGCAGTTTTAAATAAATTAAGCATATTCATTATTTTAGCGACGGTTCTGTTGCACAGTACAAACATTTTAAGAGCTTCCTAAATCTTTGCCATCATAAAAATGATTTTGGCATTACTGCCGAATGGATTTTTTTTCGGAACAAGCCATGGGAAATCACCGTGCAATGGAATTAGGGGCACAGTTAGCGTTCAGCAGCAAGAGCTAGTCTTCAGCGCCCAATTGACAATCAAATCTTGATACCAGCTGATCTGTTTGAATATTGCGACAAAAATGTGCATGGCATTGAATTTATTTATATTAAAAAATAAATTATTGAATGTGCAAAAATGTCCCACTGGTTGGTCACCTCAGACTCTGTACCCGCACACGCGTGCATCCTATTTCCCTGTGTCGGTCTCTCTCTACTTGGCCACCGATACCCAGGACAACCGGCGGAAACGAGACACAAAACATACTGTACAAATTTAATGAAAATTGATGATAGTCGAGCTGGGAGCCCTTGGACACTTTACGTGGAATGACCCAGGGAGATGTTTGTCCTTGCTAAACTTAGGCATAGGAATGTCTATGGCCTCACGCCAGCGTCTAGGGAACGTACCATCCCTCCAGAAGCGGTTATACGTTCGGAGGAGAAAATGCAAGTCATCTGGAGGCAGGTGTTGTAACGTCTGCATATGATTGCCATGCAGCCCTGGAGAGGACGTACAAGACGAAAAGAGTGCACGTTGAAGCTCCCTCATATTAAATTCGGCGTTATAGCAATCATTGTTTTCAGAGGAAAACGATTGTTCTTTCTTCTGCTGCCCGTTTTCTAGAGAGGAAAGCGGGTGTAGTTCGTGGAACTGGAAATCTCGGTGAAGTAGCGGCCCATGGTGTAGGAGATGGCAATGGGTTCTACAATGACTATTGAAAGACTTGATGAATGAGCTCATTTGGTTCCGCTAACGATGCAGCGACATGCCCTCGCAATGGTTTGTATTGAATGCTATTGTCCAGTGTGGGTTGTGTTTGTAAATACTGGAAGCAGGTCTCTGCATTCTTATCACCTCGTGGCATGCCTCATTCCACCAGTGAAAAGGGGTACGTCGTGCTGAGGAGGAGGTGCTAGGGCTGGAACACTCGGGGTCAGAGAGGATACTGCTAGTAAGGTAGTCGACCTGGTCGTCAATTCTGGGAAAATGGTGCCACCTAAAGGTTGCTAAGGAGGAGGAGAGTTGCCAGCTTTGGAAAGCTACCAGTTGCATGGACGCACTGGTGGGATTGGTGTCAGCAGACGAATGACAAACAGGAAATGGTCACTGGAGCAACCTGAGTGGTACAGATAGAGGGGTTTAATTGGCAGAGAGAGTCTGATACGAATACAGGTTCACCAGTATTGAGGCAGATGAGATTAAGATGATTGAAATCCACCAAGAGAGAGTCCCCCTAGCAGGGGCGTAGAGAGCACCAGAGAGGGCGGTGGATGTTGAAGTCGCTGACCAACAGAAATGGAGGAGGGAGCTGCTCTATAAAATTCAGTAGATCTGCTCAGGTGACCAAGGAAGACGGTGATGTGTAGATATTGCAGAGCGAGTGTGTGAATCCAGGAAGGGAAAGTCTGACAGCTACAGCTTGAAGCTGAGTATTCAAGGAAATGATGTGGCTATGGATGTTTTCTCAGATGAGCATGATGACGACCCCATGAGCTGGGTCAGGTGGGGGGGGAGGAGAGAGGAGATACAAAAGGACTGAGGTGGAATGCGGTAAGTGAAAGGGATCAAGAGTGTTTAGTTTTGTTTCTTGCAGGCAGATAATGATGAGGTAATAAGTGAGCAGTAGAAACTGCAGTTCTGCCCTGTTCAATCGATTGCTACGAATGTTCCCCTGAAGAATAGCCATTTATGACAAAATGGGAAACGCATAGCTAGACTGTTTCTCCGAGACTATAGTCTCAACCCCAGAGATGGGGTTGGGGCTACGTTCATAAGTTCCAAAGCTGGCTCTGATTGTGCAATTGTAAGCGATTCGCACTGGGACTTCGTCCTGAGATTTGCGCCACTTCTTTTTTTTCCTTCTCCCTTTGAGGACGAGAGGAGTCGTGAGGAAGGTTGAGGCTATATCGAGATCAGAGAGGGAACGTGCGGCCTTCAGGTCCTGAGTGTGTGGTTCCCAATTGAGACTCTGCATTTCAGTACTCTTCTTCTTAGAGTGGTGGGTAGGGAGGTTCCTTGAGGGACTCCCATTCCCAACAGGTGGCAGAGAAGATCTCTCTTCTCTGGCTCAGGAGGAGGGACTGGTGGGGGGAGCAGGGAAGGGTGGGAGCCTGGATGGGGGAGCAGGGATGGGGGTAGCAGGGACAGGGGTAACGAGGGCGTTACCTTGAAGGGGAGGAGTGGTAACCGCTAGGGGGTGGGAATAGGGTGGCAGGAGATTAAGGAGAGGGAATTTGGGAGAAGTGACACTAAAGAGGCAATTGTTGATGGTAATGATACCAGTTGGAGATTTTCATACTTCTGTCGAGACTCAAGTTAAGACAGACGGTCGAGATTCTTAAACTCCTGAATTTTCCCTTCCATTTGTATACTGGGAAATCCAGCGAATGAGGAGCATGTGGGCTACGGCAGTTTACAAAGCTAGGTGTTGGGGTGCAATGGTTCCCTGTATGGAGAGAGCAGCCACAGTCACCACAAACAGGGTTGGTGTTGCATCTGGAAGACACGTGGCCAAAACGGAGGGAACAGAAACAGCTCATAGGTGATGTCAGATCTTCATATCATTACCTTGACTTTCTCAGGTTGAGTATCCCCTTCCCCTTTGCAGGATAAAAGCACCAGTGTCATCACGGGTACACTTCTGGCCTCTCTGGACACAGTGAATGAATCTAACACCACGTCATTCCAGGTTTGTCCTCTTCTGATTGTAACAAAAAGTCTCTGTGAAAGATAATGCAGTTTGTCATATTGTGGGAGTTATGACGCGTGATGCTCACTGTGATGTATTCCTATTGCTGTCAGGCTCGAAATGCAGCCGATTATGCGACAGAAGACGTTCGAATCAAAACTCAGTTGGATTGCATCTTTCTCAGTGCCTCAACATCACCAAACGTATCTCCTACGTGTGCGCAAAGAAGGGAGTCTTGGTAGTCGCAAATGTCTCTCCATCTGTTCTGGAATACACTAAGTATTTAGGAAATGGCTTTGCACCTAGTCTGCAGGCCTGACCCTCTTCCCATGTAGCCAGGGAGGGGAAGGTCATGGAAAAACCGAGAACTGAAGAAAAACTATTCCTGTCTAGATAGAGGTTGGTCGCAGGAGAGTGGCTGGACACCTTCACACATTTCATGTGCTGGTTGTCTGTCCTGATACCAGCCACTCCAGTCAGGGGCTCGACCCATGAGAGCCACCCAGCCTCAACAAGGACTGCCTGGCAGGAAGGTTGCTGCTGGAGTTCCAATACCCCAGTAGGATAGGTAATCAATCCTACGCATACATGGGGCGTTTATAGCTCTGGTAGTGTGATTCCTGTGTTGTCAGGGGGCTCTACAAACCCACCCTACACAGACTGGCTACACGTGCTGGGGACCTAACGAGGATTGGGGGGCTACAACGAGGAGGGAATGGAGATATGAAGGGAGAGGGATCTGCACCATAGTGGCTACGTAGGGAAATTTTGTAGTGGAGGTCAAAGCCTGAGAGGGACCTAACTGGGCTAAAACAGGTTTAAGCAACAAGGAGATCGAAATCACAAAAACTGTCATCAGTACTATAGGAATAGCTGGGCCTTCTTAAAGTGAAGAACCGAGAAATGGAAAATAAGTGGATAGTGGGGAGGAATTAGGATGGGGAGGAGAGGAATTGGGATAGGTAATCAGCTTGGGGAAATATGAGGAAAGGCCACAATGGCTCAGGAACCAATGTGCACTATATGTGTACCTACAAAACATGTGTGGGCCCCAGGGAGCTACTGGGTTTGTTTATATAGGAACAACATGGGTATCAGTAATACATTGGACGTAATGTAGTGAAATGCTAACAAGCATGGGTTATTTACCATACATGCGTGTATACCTTGATACTTATTGGTAGAACTGAATGTTGGTATCTGTGATATTTGTTTCCTTTTAAATGTTGTGATGGCCATGCTTCTTTCATTAAAAAAATAAAAATAAAAATAAAATAAATAAACCCTGAGTGTTCAACTTTCATACCCCCCCTCCCATAAATGATGAACGTTCTCAGTTCACAGTAATCTGACAAGTTTATTATTTTTTATTTAGTTTTTAAAGTGTGTACAACTTTACTAATTGGAAAAATATGGAAATAAAACATATCAAAAATATTATCCAGAAAGCAGAAAGAACTTTGCTTTTTCGTCTGTTTCAAGCTTCATTGACACTGTTTTTTTATTAGGCAATCAACAGAACACCCAGAAATGAACAAATAAACTTTATGATAAATAAACTATAACTTTATATAAGAAAATGATAAAAGTGAAATTCCATTTATTCGTGAGTAAATAAATTGTTATACTTTTTGTATGTATACCCTTCCTCATGATATAGCTTTCAGTTACTTTGGATAAGATGATCTTCCTGAAAACGATCAAAGTGTTTGAGCATTAAAAAATCTGTTGTGATGACTCTACCATAATGCTTAGACAGGCACATTCATCAAGGCAGACGGCACTTAGAATTACCCTCACTGATATACTGATATTCCGTTGGAATTTACAGTGCTCTGGAACATATCAAAGACATTGGCTTTGGTTCCTAAATACTTTCCACTCAAAACATCGATATTTATTTTGTTTAACTTTCAGCCATTTCCATTTGAAGTACACAGCTGTTATAGATGATCACTGTTTGGTGCATCTAACGAGGAAGTACGCGAGCATGTGGTTCAGTAAAGTATAAAATGTAGCATGGTTACTATTAGATCTCACTCTGTTGCTATACTGTTTTTGTCTTTGCTTATCACTTGCTTTTCTGCTATTCATTCGAAGGCTTTTCTGCAGTGCTTCACTCATGACGACTTTATCTTGATTACCGGCTCATGAATTGGTATCTGGCATGGATATTCTACATCTGATGTTGTTTTCTACATTTAAAATGGTGATAATATATTTCCCAAATAATAAGACTAAGAAAGTTAAAACACTAAATAGGTACACTCAAGTTGTATGTGACTAAATAGTTTCAGACTATGACGGAAGAAATAGCATAAAAACTTAAATGTCCCCCTGATTTTTATGTAACTGATGACGTAAATAGGATCTAAGTAACTTAAATGAAGGCACAGATAACTCGAACTTTCTGACATGATCATTAGCGAAGCAGTCGAGAAATATTCAGTTTCAAAAGGTACGTTAAGTGATACAGTTAAAGTGCACTGACAAACAGTTAGGTAGTCACGAAACCTGCTTAAAGAAATTTTTGTGAGTATTCCAGCAATGTACAGTGATCAATCAGATAAATTAATACATACAAAGAAGACCAGATGTAACATATTTAATATTGCAGCCAATGGGGCTTGTTTCCTACCAGACTTCAATGAACATATAAGAGGTACGACAATAAAGTAATGAGACTTATGTGAAAAAAAGTTACCGTTTTAGTCAAGTTAAGTGTTATCTCCTTCAAAGTAATTCCCTTATTATTGCACACAGTTTTTCCAGCGCTTTTGCCATTGATTGGAACGTTTCTGGAACTCATCCTCCGTAATATCCTCTGAGACCCTCGTCACAGTTTTTTGGACATCTTGTGTTGTTTGAAAATGGCGTCCCTTGACTGCCATTTTGACTCTTGGAGATAGAAAAGTGTCGCACAGAGCGATATCTGGTTAATAAGGTGGCTGTGATAGTACTGATATTTGTTTTGAGATTTAAAATTGCTGTACTGAGAGAGCAGTGTGGGATGGCACATAATTGTGATGTTGTTGTTGTTGTGGTCTTCAGTCCAGAGACTGGTTTGATGCAGCTCTCCACCCTACTCTATCCTGAGCAAGCCTTTTCATCTCCTCATAAGAACGACAACCCACATCCACTTGAATCTGCTTACTATACGCGTCTCTTGGTCTCCCTCTGCGATTTTTACCCCACACACTTCCCTCCAACGCTAAATTCACAATTCCTTGATGTCTAAGAATGTGTCCTACCAATCTATCCCTTCTTTTAGTCAATGTATGCCAGAAATTTCTTTTCTCCCCAATTCGGTTCAGTACCTCCTCATTAGTTACGCGATCCACCCACCTAATCTTCAGCATTCTTCTGTAGCACCACATTTCAAAAGCCTCTATCCTCTTTCTGTCCACACTGCTTATCGTCCATGTTTCACTCCCATACAAGGCAACACTCCATACAAATGCCTTCAGAAAGGACTTCCTTAGGCTTAAATCAATATTCGATGTTAACAAATTTCTCTTTTTCAAAAACGCCTTTCTACCCATTGCCATTCTGCATTTTATATCATCTGTACTGCGACCATCATTTGTTATTTTACTGCCCAAGTAACAAAACTCATCTACCTCCTTTATTGCTTCGTTTCCCAATCTAATTCCTTCAGCATCACCTGATTTTCTTACACTGCACTCCATTACCCTAGTTTTACCCTTGTTAATGTTCATCTTATATGCACCTTTCAGAACACTGTCCATTCCGTTCAATTGCTCTTCCAGGTCCTTTGCTGTATCTGACAGAATTACTATGTCGTCGGCAAAACGCAATGTTTTTAATTCTTCACCCTGAACTTTAATTCCTTCTCCAAATTTCTCCTTGCTTTCCTTTATAGCTTGCTCAATGTACAAATTGAACAACACTGGGGAAAGGCTACAACCCTGTCTTACTCCCTTTCCAACCACTGCAACCCTTTCATGCCCTTCAACTCTGACAACCGCTGTCTGATTTTTGTACAAGTTGCAAATAACCTTACGCTCCCTATATTTTACTCCTGCTTGCTTCAGAACTTGAAAGAGTTTATTCCAATCAACATTGTCAAAAGCCTTCTCCAAATCTACAAAAGCTAGAAATGTTGGTTTGCCTTTTCTTAGTCTATCTTCTAGGATAAGCCGTAAAGTGAGTATTGCCTCCCGTGTTCCTACATTTCTCCTGAACCCAAACTGATCTTCCCCGAGGTCTGCTTCTACCAGTTTTTCCATCCTTCTGTATATAATTCGTGTTAATATTTTGCAACCATGACTTATTAAACTGATGGTTCTGTAGTTTTCACACCTGTCTGCACCCGCTTTCTTTGGAATGGGGATTATAACATTTTTCTTAAAGTCTGAGGGTACTTCGCCTGTCTCATACATCTTACACACAATGTGAAACAATTTTGTCATGGCTGGTTCTCCCAGAGACTTCAGTAACTCTGACGGGATATCATCTACTCCAGGGGCCTTGTTTCGACTTAGATCTTTCAGTGCTCTGTCAAATTCATCTCTCAGTATAGTATCTCCTATTTCATCATCATCTACATCCTCTTCCCTTCCTACAATAGTGTCTCGAAGTTCATTTCCTTTGTAGAGCCCCTCTATATACTCTTTCCACCTTTCAGCTTTCCCTTCTTTGCTGAGAACTGGTTTTCCATCAGTGTCCTTGATATTCATAGAGCTGTTTTTCTTATCGCCAAATGTTTCTTTTATTTTCCGGTAGGCTGTATCTATTTTTCCCCTATTTATACATTCTTCTACATCCTTGCATTTGCCTTCTAGCCATTCCTGCTTAGCCATTTTGCACTTCCTGTCAATTGTGATGAAGAATCCAATTATCAGCAATGTTGGCACAGACACGAATAACTCTTTTACGAAGTCTTTCTAAAATTTCTTTGTAGTAATACTGGTTAACTGTTTGTTCAGGAGGCACCAACTCTTTATGAACAATTTCCTAGGAATCAAAGAAGCACATAAGCATGCATTTCACTTTTGTCTTTGCCATGCGCTTTTTTTGGTCTGCCTTCACTACACATATACCAAAGAAAAATTTTAGGTCTTGACATAACCTCCTCTCCAAAAGCCTTCTGATGCTTACCGTTGTCGTCGCGTTTTCATCCAATTTAATGCAGAAAGAAATGGCATACCGTTGCTCAATATTATGCAGTTCCACTTCCGTGATGAGAGACACAAACACGTGTTAACTAATTACAGCACAACTCACGACTGTGCAGTTGCATTGATGTGGCGCTTCGACTAGAATCAGCTTATAGACCAAGGTCAAAGATTTTGTGCCTACTCAAGATTGCAAAGAAAATCAGTCTCCTTTCTTATTGTCACACCTCGTAATACTTGTTTCACTAAAGGAAAAACTAGATTTTAGGTTAGAATTGCGTTGCTGAAAGCTGTAAAAAGAACTAGTGATCATTTTTGTATATTTTAGTCAATTTACTCCTGGTGCAAAAAGTTGTAAGATGTAAGCTTCATATAAATGAAAATTTATAATTAAATCAATATATTTCAATGAACTTTTTACAGAATAGTTATATATCTAGAATAATGTTCTTAAAACGTAAATGTCCAAAATCAGAAGAATGGAAAACATGTAACCAATTGACTCCAAGTACACTTTGGTGTCTGTGGTGTCGCACAAGTCCAAAGTGCGCGCCACCTACTTTCGCCACGCGCCGCCATGCACGCACGGCGCGGCGTTCTTCTGACGACAGCCACGAGCGCCCTCTGCTGCAACTCCGTTCGTGGCCACCACTGAACGACATCGTTCACTTGGAACTGAGATAGGAACCAGTAAAGACCTTCGGAATCAGATAGGCACCAGTGAAGACTTTGCTATCAGACAGGCACTAGGCAGGCCGCTAGCTCAACTATGTATCAGCTTTCTGCACTACTGATCTATGTAAAAGTTAAGTATTGTATGAATTCTGTGCAATATATATTTCGTTCTAATTTACTCTAGTGTTTCTAGTTTCTGGCTGCTCCCCTCCGTACCTGCACCAGCGTGCTATCTTTATTCCTGTGTCGGTCTCATTCCACTCGGCCACCGACACCTACGACGGAAAGAGACACAGAAGCGACGACGAGGCTGGGACACCAAAGTGTCAGTGATGTTATTTTCTTTTTCAAGTAACATATCAGCATTTTGATTATAGTGGAGAATGTTAAAATTAAAAGAATAATTATAATCTCAATAGTGACTCATACGTGATAACACCTCTTTTGTGTCCCAGCCTCGTCGCCGCTTTTGTGTCTCGTTCCGTTGTAGGTGTCGGTGGCCGAGTGGAATGAGACCGACACAGGAATAAAGATAGCACGCTGGTGCAGGTACGGAGAGGAGCAGCCAGAAACTAGAAACACTAGAGTAAATTAGAACGAGATATATATTGCACAGAATTTATACAATACTTAACTTTTACATAGTACTGCAGAATGTTGATACATAATTGAGCTAGAGTCCTGCCTAGTGCCTAACTGATAGCCAAGTCTTCACTGGTGCCTATCGAATTCCGAAGTCTTTACTGGTTCCTAACTCAGTCCCAAGTGAACGATGTCGTTCAGTGGTGGCCAAGAGCGGAGTTGCAGCAGAGGGCGCTCGTGGCTGTCGTCGTAAGAACGCCGCGCCGTGCGTGCATGGCGGCGCGCGGCGAAAGTAGGTGGCGCGCACTTTGTACGTGTGCGACACCACAACCTCAATCTCACAATCACGTGGAAATTGCACAAACATTTTGCGAAAGGTGTGAAATTATATGGTTACCAGTAAGAGTTGAATATCTGTGGATGACGTGAAATAATATGGTATAATGACACGTTTTCCTTTCCCCGATATTATCAGAGAAAGTTTTGTATTTTTATATTATTTCGGCGTGTTAAAATAGTTATCTATGAAAGTCAGAGAAAGAAAATTTAGGAACAACACTTTCAATTTTTTTTGTAAGAAAGAAGACTTTTGCTTTCTACTTCGTAGCGATAGCATCTTGCAGACTGGAGCTGTACTTTATTATTTTTTATGTGGCCACTATTATGTACATTCAGGTAAATATATGTGATGTGAGCGTATCTTAAATTTATAAGTAAACCCCCACCTCTCACTTAAATTCGTACTTATGAATTTTTATTAATAATTTTGCCCTATCCTCCCTCCGCCCCTAATGTCTTTTTCAGCCTTGTTGAATCACCGCAACAATGGATGGCATAGTTTTTAGTTAATATTGAATGGTGATATTTCGTGTAGCCTGCCAGTCTTGTTTAAAAATTTATCCCATAATATTATCATTTACTGGCAATAGAACCTGCAGTCGATTTTCTTGTAAATTTTTTAGAAGTCCGATGTGTTTGACTTACATAATATTCCTATCCGATTTATATCATGTCACTTATCTTACTTTACTGTTTGCTACACGAGCCGTAGTTTAATATTGACGAACTGCCATCGACTGTTCGGCGAGTGGTTATCATATTATTCAAATTTCATTTACAGCCAAATTTCAACCACCGATGGATCTATTGTTAAAGGTAACTGCTCGTCGATTCTTTTTGTAATGTTCTGCCTGCACAACACTCCAACGTTAATTAGCTTACCATTTCATTTAAATGCATGTAATAATTTTCCCTGTAATTTACTGATTGGGATCTTTCATAGCTTCTAACTTCAAACCACTTCCTTCTGTAAATTTGTTAATCTCAAAAATTAATAGCCAGGCTGGAACATTATAATGGTTGTCAGTAAACGTTGAATATTGGTGCCTTTGATAATTCCAAAATTCTCTAAGTTCTTTACAATAACTAAAGGAAGTAACGACAATACCTGAGGGCCAGAAGGTGAGGAACAGCGTGGTGTAGGTGTTCACGACGGAGACGAAGCCGGTGACGAGGCTGAGCCGCAGGGTGAGCACCCCCAGCAGGTTCGCCGCGGGGCGCCGGGAGGCCACCTGCCGGCACAGCAGCCGCAGCAGCTCGCGGTGGGCGGCGCCACCCACGTGTCGCCCACCCAGCAGCAGCTGACAGCACAGCCGCTGCGTGCGGCCCGCCTCAGTCTCCACCCAGTGGGCGGGAAGAACCACGAGTGCAAGTGTCGCTACACTCAGAGCTGTACCCACCCACAACCGCCAGCCGCCGGTACTAACTGTACCGGGGAAAAGTGATTTTGTTACTTGGAAGTAGATCTGCACGACACTTAACAGCACCATTGTTGTCAGACATACTAGTAGGAAGTACTGATGGATAGAGGTTGCCACTGCAGCTAATTCACTAACAGTTCCATAGGCTCTCCTAAGAGATCTTACATAGAATTGGAAGCAATGTAAATCTCCATTGTTTACTCGCAGGTAACCACCCGATACAAAATGTTTGCACGAGGATTCTAGTGCAGGATGTCTGGCAGATATATTTTTCCACATATCGAGTACACAAGTATTTATGAGTGAGATCCTGTGTCTTATTAGTAACTGAAAACTCGCAAATTTTATAAGTGTTAAATAACACGCTCCTAAGCTGTACAACCCAAGCATTCCATACAACCTGTGAGTCAGGCTGCCAACAGCTAAATAAAGACAACTTGTCAAACAAAAATAACAAACAAAATATATTATCTGTAACTTCACGATTCTGCCAACTTGTGTACTCAATGGTCCTTTATAAGTCGTCACTATACTATCACATAATACTATCAGCTGGAGAATTTTCTCGTAATTTTTTGTATTGCAAAAGCCATCAGAAATTATGGAGATGAAAACTAGTACTGGATTCCGCAAAAGTGCTATAAGTATAATAATAGTAATTGTTGAAAATTTGTAAAATATACTTATACGGTAGCAAATCAAAGAGCAAGCGGCAATCAGATGTACCATGATGGTCAATATCAATATCACTAAATCTGTCTTTGATCTCTTCAGTGAAACAGTCTTCACATCAACTGTGAATGGCATGAGGCCAAACAACTTGCACATCCAATGTAACGGCTTGCTGGCCACCAACAGCTCCTGCGTAATTTTTGGCACTGTTGGGTTGAATTCACTTTCCAATGCCATCTGTAAATGAATTCAAAATTACTGTTAGTGACCACTACGCATTATTACTACATACAGCTATCAGAGTTATCACTGCTAAGACACTGACAGGAATCTACTGAAAGATTTTGGCTAAATGCACTTCTCCTACCCTACATAACCCTGACGTTCTTCTAGAAGAACGTTGTCATTGTTGAACTTATTAATTTCTGTGATAATGCATTTTTGGAAGGAAGTGTGATGAACGTACAAGTGAAGTACGTGGAGTAAGGACGAACTGTGACAGATATGTTGATGCTCTAGTTTAGATTTACTGAGATATTGTGTTTTGAAGATACCTTCAATTTTACCATGGATGAATTGACGGACCTTTTTATCGATGGGTACGAACATTTTCTTTCATATGGTTTCAATAATCCTGAAACTGTTAAAGTAACATCTTAAAGGAACAGGCTACATTATTTATAGGGTTTTGTTACAACTGAAATTTTTTGCAAATTGCAATTTAACAATGTTTTAAACCGACCCTCCACAATGACGACAGGCTAAAATGCTATCATTTTATATTCACAGAAAACTATGTACACTTTTGTAGCTTTTGTGCATGTTAAAAACGAACGTTCATGAAATATCAAATACTGGCGGGGATGTAACATTACGCCCTCCCCTAAATTCAACTGATGATATAACAGTTGGAGATTCAGGGGCTGAAGAAAATACATGTATAGATAAATTACCAGCAAGTCTACTTAGTGCTACTGCACTTTGTGATTTGCAAATTTCTGTCTATTGTAATGTGAACAAAGGTCCCTCCAAGAAACCGTCAAGACTGTCAAAGAATAATAAATCAATAAATATGAATGGAAAAGTGGAGAAGTAAATAATCTAAGTGCCCTCTAAGTTGCACAGTTGACATGAAGAAAGGGCAAACACCACTTGTATATTTTCAACAGGTTCTTTGGAAATGAAGTGCTTCAAATGATGGTCATTTACACAACTAAGTATGCAGCGATAAGAAATAGACTATGTGATTGTTCAGAAGATGAGATGTTGGCGTTTACTGTTGCTAAGTAGCTGTGTAGCCATAGAAAAGTTTGCCGTAAATCAGATGAAGACAGTCACAATGACCTTGTAGCAAGTGCCACGACAATACATCGACGCGACTTTATTTTTTCCAATATGCACGCTGGAATAATGATTATTTGGGGAAATCAGACCGATTTGGAAAAATCCGTTCATTTCTGTATATGATCAATGGACTTTTCCACCCCGTGTATGGCATTATTCTGTCAATGAATCGATGGTCTCATACTGTGAAATACACAAGTGCAAATAACTGAAAAAGGAAAACCAACCCAACGTGGTTTCCATTTCTTGTGTGGAGGCACTAGTGAAGGATGTGTTATTTGGCTTGAACTCTAACAAGGAACTAGTATATATAGTAAGGAATATGAAACCAAACGTATGGGCTACAGTGTGGTAATGCCATATGTTGACCAGTTACTTACATACATTCCCTATCGAATTTTCTTCGATAACCTGCATAGCAGTGTTGAACTACTACATGACTTAAGGGAGAGCGGCGTGGAAGTTACTGGAACAATAACAGGAAAAACAGGAAGAATTGTTCTGTATAATTTGTAGAAAATATGATAAAGGAAAATAGGGCATCATATGGAGTTTGTTCTCATTTCGCGTCAGGGATTTCCATTGTGCATTAGAATGAAAATAATGTTGTTACTGCCAGGGAACAAAAGAAAATGATTTCCATGTCGCAGTCTAACCTATTACATAACTACAATGTACATATGGGGCACAGATCAAGTTGATCGAAATGTATCTCTGTATAGATGCTCTGTAAGAGCATCACTGCACGTTTCATAGACACTCCAGAGAAAAATGCCCGTGATCTTTACAACCAAAATGTAGAAGCTATAGATCATTCGACATTTCATCGGCGAATTCTCTCTGCAAGTAAGAGAAAGAACCAAAAAATGATGTCCTGGTAAAAGAGCAAAACAAGATTCTCGATTTGATGGGAGGGAACAATACGTCGCTGTTATACCAATGGATGAGAAAACAAAAAAGGGGAAGTAACTTACATCTGGAAATTCCCACAAGAAGACTACTACCTCCTTAATAAAATGTGATGGACCCTTTCTTGTTCCTTGATTTTTGTCTTATCATACAGTTGCATAAACATGTTTTAAGGTTACTTTGTTTATTTATTGCAATTTATTCGTCTGTAAATAATTTGAGTTAATATTTTGCCACTATGACTTATTAAAATGATAGTTCTGTAATTTTCACACTTGTATGCATTTGCTTTCTTTGTAATCAGAGTTTTTATATTTTTCTTGAAGTCTTAATTTCCGAAATCTACCAAAATGAAACAAAAAATATAATTATTCAAAAATTCTCATAAAAATGCGATTAATACTTTCCTGAGTGAGAATCTCCAGTCTTCCGAAACTAACAACGTGAGTGTAGATCACACTTGGCTTACATACAAAGAAATAATATCTACAACTATTTAGAGATTTATACCAAACAGATTAACAAAAGAGTGGCTGACCCACCGTGGCACACATAGCAATTTGGATCACTCTCGCAAAAACAAAGAAAAAAGCATGCCAAATTTAAACGTTAAAAATCTTCAAGACTAACAATATTTTACAGATACTCGATATTGAGCTCGAACTTCAATCCGACAAGCTTATAATAGTTTCCAAAACGAAAACGTGACATGAAATTTGGTAGAAAATCCTGAGAAATTCTGATCGTATGTAAAGTATACTAGCGGCAAAACACAATCAATACCTTCCGCGATAGTAACGGTGAAGATTTCGTGTGGTAATGGCGATGCTACTGATGACAGTGGCACTAAATCAGAATTGCTGAACACAGCTTTACCAAATTCCTTCACTAAAGAGGACGAAGTAAATACTCCTCAATTCGAATCATGAATAGCTGCCAGCTGCGTAATTTAGAAGTAGACATCCCTGGATTATTAAATAAACTTAAATCACTTAACAAAAATAAATTTCTTGGTCCCGATTGTATACCAATTAGCTTTATTTCAGTGTATGCTGATACAATAGGCCCATACCTAGGTTCTATACACAACCGCTCGCTCAGATTGGGTAGAGAACCAGTTTGCGCCCTGGTTGATTTCTGGAGTTCATTTTCCTTATTAAATTATTCTTGGTTTTTGGAATTTCGGCATATTGCAAGACTATTCCCCGTTATGAGGACCCTGGAGAGATGTGTCGCTAATGGCGTGGAGTTGCCTCTGAAGGGGTCCTTAAGGAAAATTTGAGTTTTGCCAATTTCTAATGGCCATTTGAGTTTGCTTGGTTAAAAACTTGCCTGTCCCGCTCATTCTTGGTTGTGATGTTATCAGGCGAACTCAGTCGGTGATCGCCGTGGCTGGGCATTCCTTTTCATCTAAATTTATTCCTGAACAAAGTTTTAGGTTGTGAGAATGTTTACGAGGTCGTGCAGGCGCCTTGTTATTTGAAGCTGTTGCTGCTCTAAGCAGACCATGGTCTCCCCCTTGCTGGTATCACAGGTTAATGTCAGACTTAATGAGTTTCCCTAAGTGTTGCCTGATCAGCTGGGGGTTACCAATGTACTTCATTATCACTTCCGTCTTAGCGATGACATTATTTTAGAGTCTGTGCCTTTGCCCGACCTACATAACTCCTTCGCGTGGTTTGCTGGTGCCAATTGGTTCACGATTCCGGACTTAAATCAGGCCTATTATCGGATTCCTCTTACCAAAGAGTGTAAGCATGTCGCTGCTTTCTGTACGGACTGGAACCTCTTTGAATTCAGTCGGGTGCCTTTTGGGCTCGCTTCCGGTGCAGCTGTCCTGTCTCGCTTCCTCGACTACATCCTACGTGACCTTAAGTTAGCCTGTGTCTTTAATTATCATGACGATATAGTTATCTATAGTAAAACTTTTGAGGAACACCTTGAACATCTTTCTCTTGTCTTTACTAAGCTGCGGGAAGCGGGTCTCACCATTAAACCATCCAAAATAACTTTGACTTGTAAATGGGTAGCCTTTTTGGGTCACATCATTTCTGGTAATGAGATTTTTATTGATCAGGATCGCACTAAAGCACTTTGGGACTTACCCTTGACGTCTGATAAGGGGTATATTGGTAAATTCACCAGGATGGCAAATTATTGTAGACGTTTCGTCCCTACTTTTGCCGTTGGCAGCGCCCCTTAATCAGTTATGCCATAAGGGCGTGGCACTTGTATGGGGAGAGGCGCAGGAAGACGGCTATTAGCAATCCTCCGGTTTTAGGTGTTCCCTCTTTCAATAAACGTTTCATTCTACAAACTGATGCATCTAATTGTAACGTTTCAGCTGTTCTTTTACAAGATTATATGCCTCTCATCGTCTCAATGACGCGGAAATGAAATATTATGTATATGAGTGTGAGGCCTTAGCCGTGCTTTTTGTCCTGGAGAAATTCGTTTTTAATTGGTTAGAAACCTACAACCAGGCTCTTAGTTGGGTTTTGACTAAACCGGACGTATCGCCATGTGGGCTGTTAGAATTACGGCATTCAAATTTAGCGTTAGGCGTATTAGAGGCGCCGAGAACGTACTTGCTGATGTTTTTAGTCGGATGTTTCAAGAGCGTAGTGAGCTTTCACAAGACACTGAATTGGGTATTTCTTGTCCTGTCCTCACGGAAATCCCTCAATTGTTAGGTGATATATGCCTTAAAAAGGAACAAGACTTCCTTGTGGGCCCAATAAGCGAGAAGTAATGTGGGGCCAGCTCGAAGCCCATTACTTCTTGACTAAAAGTATTCTTTGTAAGAAAGAGGGCAGGAATCAGGAACCTAAAATTTGCTTACCTCTCGACCTAGTTCCCCCGGTTGTTCATTACTACCATGGGTCATCGGCTGGTGCTCATTTGTGGGTGTTTAAGAATTAAACAGCATTTGGTATGGCCTTCTATCGAACGCGATGTTAAGCGTCTAGTAGCATGTTGCGAGCTATGTCTGTGTGCCAAACAAATTAATACTACTCACCAGGAACTTCTTAATTCCGAACGTGCTGAATGCTCTTTGGATAAATTCTTTATTGATTACTTGGGACCTTTACCTTGTACCAAGACGCAATCAGTACGTCCTGGTCATTATAGTTGGATTTTCCCGTTTTATCTGGCTAATTCCTAGCTAAGACTACCATTGCCCATCTCACCAATATATACAGTATTTTTGTACCCCTAAAACAATAGGTTACCGACAAAGCACCTACCTTTAAGTCTCTTCCTTTCTGGAATCACTGCTTTGGTAACGCCATTAAGCATATCAGCACCACTCCATATTATCCCCAAGGCTCGTTTTTGGAGAGAAAGAATCGGAACTTGAATTCCTCACTTATCATTTACCACCATGGATCCCCTAATAGGTGGCATTCCAATTTAGCATTCAATTCGGAGCGACACGAGGCTCATATACTCCTACGTCACTCATGTTGGCTTATCCTATTAATTCGCCACTTTCCAATTTGTGGCAGATACAGGATCTTTTACCCACCACGATCACACCTAGTCTCCTCAGAGAAAACTGGAGTAGGGCGAGGGCTAACATCGCCTCCGCCCATCGTCGCCTGGCTGATAGGTACAATCGTGGGCGACAGGCCTTCCGTGGGAAACCTGGTGACGAAATTATCCTGGTAGGGAGTAACGTAGGGGAAGAGTTAGTACGTCAGTTCCTCTTTTTCTGGGGCCTTGTGTCATTGTTCGTATTCTTGGTCCCACTAATTTCTTGGTCAAAGACAAGACTGCGGGTAAGAAGCATAAGGTGAAGTTAGCTCCAATTGCAATGGTAATCTGTTACCCCCCCCCCCCCCCGGCCAGTATTTTCTTTGGGGCAAGGAGATATTAGCGAGTTTCTTAATGTCAGCATTTTCTTATTAGGCCTTGGAGGTCAGCTTGCGTGTACGACTGTCGTGCTAGCATGTATGACTGTCATGCCGTTTCCCCGACAGTGGCACTGTACGTGTTATGATCTTTACTGAGAGAATCACGATCGGTCGGCACCGGTGTAGTGAGTGGAGTCTTGGTTGGGCAGCGGGACGGCCGGCGTGCGTTGATTGCGCTGCGCTCTCGGTGGCGTACGTGGCTTACAGAGACTAACACCTGTGTCGCACTTGGACAACACGTAGTACCCGTCGCCGACGGCTTTCTGAACATGGCCTGGAAGGTTCCGCACATCCCCGACCTTGCTGCCACTGCTCGTTACATCTGAAGCAGTATTTTCTCGGGAGCTTGTTCCATCGAAGTTAAGTATCCGGCGTTGACTCCACGGTGCCGTCCGTGATGATGGAAGAGTGACCCGTTCATTGCCACTGTGGATTGCCTGAGTGCCATCACCTGCTTACAAGTGGCGCTACCACCGTGCCCTAGTGCTCACGGGTTGTCCATCAAGTTATTGCCTATGCTCATTGTGTTGTGTCTATATTTGTGCATTGTCCAACCATTGAATCCCAGCGGTGGTTGGCTTACTGTCCTCGTCTTCTGCGTCGTATTTATGGTGTCATGCGTGTGTTCATGAATTTTGTTCTGCTGAGCAAGTTTATTTAATGTAACTCGCTCGTGAATCATCTAAAAAATCGATATTTTGTTTTTTATCTTAAATTGAAGTTTAGACTTTTCTGAACACAATGGTGGTATAAACATTTAAATTGGTCTACTGGAAGTTGTTTAAATATCAATTCAAATATCACTCTGTGTGCAGCCACGCCCGTTTCCCAGCTACTCTCACACGTCAATTGTTGTCATTAGACCCTTATCCCAAAACCATTAGAACAATTGATTTTCAAGTTGTCGGCGCTCTCGGAAGACACATTTCGATTCTCTTATCTTTTCTCTTGGGAGCGTTGTTTTGTTTATTAACATTTCCATAGTTTGATTTAGTGCTACCTTGACTTTCTTGGAAGTTGTTATGGTTACTGAAAACTGTTTTGGTTCTGGAAAACCAAACTTTTACGGCAGTTTGGGCTACCTTCATCCATAAAGCCTCTACTGATGACAATCCAAAGCATGCGCTTTGTGACACTGGTGTAGGCTCATGGTGTAGGTACAAAGAAACACTCGAAAATGGTCAAGTTTATGTACACCACCACTCCATACCGTTTGCCGTATTGGAGGCAATGAAGCTCATCTACAGGTACCTAAGTGACAAAAAAATCTTGCCACGATGCTTACATGGGAGAAAACAAAACGTGAACAAATGCTTCAATCATTTGATATGGGAACGCTTGCCAAATACAGTATTTGTTGCGTTCATCACCATGAGATTAGGTTATTAGACACTGCAGTTTGTTTTAATGATAGGGCAGTAAGCATATGTGAAGTTTTAGAGTTGCTAGGAATACCTTCTGGGTTCAATATGAAACAATCACTGTTGGCAACTGATAACTTGATAGTGGCCGAAGCTGAAAAGGTGGTTCTTAAGGCAACTAAAGAAACCAGAACCGCAAGGAGAAGCAAGAAAAGAAAGAGATAATATGGGGAACATATAAACCAAGAAGAATATGGACCTGGAATGCAGTAGGACCAACACAAATGAGTTACAGTTAGAATATATAGTTTACATACAATTTCCCGACAAATACATTTTCTGAGATGTTTATTTTATGCAAAAATAAACTATATGAGCTACAGATCTGAATTGTTTTTGGAATGTTTGAGAATACTATTTGGAGAAAAGTAGACTACAGACACTAATCTACTATCAACATTTGAACATCAAATGTAAATGTTTCTAGGATTAAAATTTGTTAATCAAATTACATAATTGTAGTTACTTCCTAGATACACATGTTCCTTATATGTACCTAACGTTTCAAGTGTCTAAATAAGACGGTTAGTCAGTGCATAGAATCGGAGCATGAAACGGTAAAAAAAAAAAAAAAAAAAAAAAAAAAAAAAAAAAAAAAAAAAAAACACATTTACAGGCATTAGCAATATGTGAATTAGTCAAACTACCTCTATATCGAATTGTTCAGAAAGATATATGAGATATGGTCCTGCAAATTTTATTCTATTAATAGTTAGGGATTTTAAGTTACTGCTATGTAAACGTTATGAAAATCTGTCGCGTTTTTCCAGGCGCTCACAGGCAAGTTACCTTAAGTAAACTAGAATTCAGATTATTTCGCGTCCTGCGGTTATAACGGTAGATCAGGTTTTAAAACATTTGATTGTATCAGGTTTGTTAATCTGGAGTTTGTCTGCCTAGGTGCCCGTCTGTAGACCGTTATAATGCAATAGGTTCACAGATTTGTGACTGGCTGGAAGACTTCCTAAGTAATAGAACGCAGTATGTTGTTCTCGACGGCGAGTGTTCATCAGAGACGAGTGTATCGTCAGGCGTGCCCCAGGGGAGTGTGACAGGGCCGCTATTATTTTCTATCTATATAAATGATCTGATGGACAGAGTAAGTTGTAACTTGCGGCTGTTTGCTGATGATGCTGTGGTGTATGGGAGGCCTATTTCATTGACGTCAATTTGCAGCAGGGTTTTGGAACATATCCTGTATTCAAATATTATGAATTATATCGAACAGAACGGTCTATTGACCCAAGGTCAACACGGATTTAGAAAATATCGTTCATGCGAAACACAACTAGCTCTTTATTCACACGAAGTGATGGGTGCTATCGACAAAGTTTCGCAAATCGATTCCGTATTTCTTGATTTCCAGAAAGCTTTTGACACCGTACCTCACAAACGGCTTATAATCAAATTGCGTGGTTATGGTATATCGCCCCAAATTTGCGATTGGATAGGGGATTTATTGTCAGAGAGGACACAGTTCGTAGTAATCGATGGTAAGGCATCGACTAAAACAGAGGTGATATCGGGCGTTCCACAGGGTAGTGTTATTGGTCCTCTGCTATTCCTTATTTACATAAACGATTTAGGGGAAAATCTAAGTAGCTCTCTTAGGTTGTTTGCAGATGACGCCGTCATTTACCGTCTAGTAAAATCATCTGAAGATCAAAACCACCTGCAGAACGATCTGAATAAGATATCAGTATGGTGTAAAAATTGGCAATGGACTCTAAATAATGAGAAGTGTGAAGTCGTCCACATGAGTACGAAAATAAATCCGTTAAACTTTGTTTACAACATAAATCAATCAAATGTGAAGGCCGTAAACTCCACAAAATACCTAGGAATTACTATTACTTCAGACCTAAACTGGAAAGAACACGTAGATAATATCGTGGGAAAGGCGAACCAGAGACTGCGTTTTATTGGCAGAACCCTTAAAAGATGCAACAGAACTACTAAAGAAACTGCATACACTGCGCTTGTCCGTCCATTTTTGGAGTATTGCAGCCCAGTGTGGGATCCTTATCAGGTGGGTTTGACGGAGGACATCGAAAGAGTCCAAAGAAGGGCAGCTCGTTTCGTATTGTCACGATACAGGGGAGACAGCGTTACGGAAATGATACATGATCTGGGATGGGAATCATTACAACAACGGCGCTTATCGCTGCGGCGTGGGCTACTTGCGAAACTCCAATCGCCAACATTCTCCTCCGAATGCGAAAATATATTGTTGACTCCCACTTACATAGGTAGAAATGATCATCAGAATAAAATAGGAGAAATCAGAGCTCGAACAGAGAGATTCAGGTGTTCTTTCTTCCCGCGCGCTATTCGAGAATGGAATGGGAGATAAATAGTATAATTGTGGTTCGATGGACCCTCTGCCAGGCACTTAAATGTGATTTTCAGAGTATCCCATGTAGATGTAGATGTGTCGTCTGTAACTGACTGTAATAGCATACAGGATGACTTAGACAAAATTTCTAGTTGGTGCAAAGAATGGCACCTAGCTCTCAATGTAGAAAAATGTAAGATGATGCGCATGAGTAGAAAAAAAAATCCTATAATGTTCTAATACAGCATTAGTAATGAGCTTCTTGATGCTGTCGCGTCGTTCAAATATCTAGAGCGATATGAAATAGAACGAACATGTAAGGACACTTGTGAGTAAGGCGGCCAGCCGACTTCGGTTTATTGGGAGAATTTTGCGAAGATGTACTTCACCTGTAAAGGAGACCGCGTCTAAAATGCTTGTACGACCACGACTTGAGTTTTGCTCAAGTGTTTGGGACCCGCAGCAGATCGGTTAAAAGGAAGATATAGAGGCGGTTAAGAGGCGAGCAGCTAGATTTGTTACCGGTAGGTTCGACCATTGCGCGAGTGTCACGGAAATGCTCGGGCAACTCAATTGGGGATCTCTGAATTACTGTTAAGTAAATTTAGAGGGCCGGAATTTGAAGCTGAGTGTAGTACGATTTTGCTGCCGCCTACTTACATTTCGCGTAAAGATCACAAAGACAAGAGAAATTAGGGCTCGTACGGAGGCATATAGGCATTCTTTTTTTCCTCGTTCAATTTGGGAGTGGAATAGGAAAGGAAATGCCTAGTAGTAGTAATACAATGTACCCTCCGCCACGCACCTTACGGTGAATTGCGGAGTATGTATGTAGATGTAGATGTAGATATCTGCCCAGTCGTAGTTGTATAGTAGGCAGTGTATTTTTCCGATCACGAGTACGTCCTGCCGGTACCATTTGGCAGTAAAAATTTCCTGTTAATTGGGGTGTCCAATCTGTGCCATAGCCTATTACCCCTCCCCTTCCTTTCTTCCTTGCCTGCTGTTGTTGCTCACCGGGCCTAGTGTTAGATTTGGCATCCGAGTTTGATGTAGATGTAGATTACTTGAGCAAGGTATGACACTATGTCGCATAAGTGTTATGTTAAGTGTTGCCAAGCGAGTTGTGCACATCTTGTAACGTCTTTAAATTTTAAGCAAATTTACTGTTAAGTGGCTTTCTCTATACCTTATGACGTCTCCTTTAAATCTCGAGCAAGGTGACCGTTCAATTACTTGTTAATATAGCATTTTTATTAATTTAAAATTCCACTTTGATGCAGCTATCTTAAGAAAAGAGTATCTGTAAACATTTGCTTAAGCCTTCCTGTATTTTATTGTACGTTTCCTTTAAAATTTTAAACTGGCATTTTTTAAAATTACCTGTTATTTGCATTTATATTAATTAGGGCCTTGCCTTCTTAAGCAACAGTTAATACTACTATTATGTTAAAATTTTGCCGGAGCTTTTGGTAATACCAGTTATAACGCCGCAGTAATCATTTTTAAGCAGGCCTTTTGTTATATCACCGGTTATTCTAGCGTCTGTTAGCTTGTGTTTGTTACTTCTGCAACTGTCTTGATTCTGGCCTCTTGATTGTGTCATTATTCAAATAACGATTTCAAGTAATATAAATGTAAATGTTAAGGGCAGCTTTATATAAACTGTTCTAGTGTACCTTTTAAATGAATAAGCAGGTCTGCCTTTTCCATATTAATCAAATATTGAACCCAGCCTGACAAGTTGTTGTAGGGCATTTTCTTTCCGATAGGCATATAGCTATATAATGTCAGGCTAATATTCTTCTCTAACATGTTAAGGACTTCGTCTGTTTAATTGCTTAACTATCCAACAACTGTTTCTTGTCTCGAAATCTGAATGATTGACTGATTTGGGGAGTGTTTATCTTGTATACCTTTTCTAGTGTTACTGTGTTATTTCCTTATTACATTCCTACTTAAAATAATCTGAAGTCAGCAGGGATAAAATACAGGGAGAGTTATTTACAACTTGTACAAAAGCCAGACCGCAGTTATTAGACTCGAAGGGCATGAATGGGAAGCATTAGTTGGGAAGGGAGTAAGACAGGGTTGTAGCCTTTCTCCGATGTTATTCAATTTGTACATAGAGCAGGTTGTGAAGGAAAACAAGGAAAAATTTGGAATAGGGATTAAAGTTCAGGGTGAAGAAATAAAAACATTGCGTTTTGCTGATCACATTGTAATTCTGTCAGAGACAGCAAAAGACCTGGAAGAGCAGTTGAATGGAATGGACAGTGTGTTGAAGAGAGCGTATAAAATGAACATTAACAAGAGCAAAACAAAGGTAATGGAATGCAGTCTTAGAAAATCAGGCGATGCTGAAGGTATTAGATTAGGTAACGAAACAATGAAGGTGGTAGATGAGTTTTGTTACGTTGGTAGTAAAATAACATATGACGGTCGCAGTACAGAGGATATAAAATGCAGAATGGCAATGGGAAGAAAAGCATTTTTGAAAAAGAGAAATTTGCTAACATCGAATATTAATTTAAGTGTAAGGAAGTCTTTTCTGAAGGCATTTGTGTGGAATGTTGCCTTGTGCGGGAGTGAAACTCGGAGGATAAATAGTTCTGACAGGAAGAGGCTTTTGAAGTGTAGTGCTACAGAAGAATGCTGAAAATCAGGTGGGTAAATCGCGTAACTAATGAGGCGGTACTGACCTTAATTGGGGAGGAAAGAAATTTTTGGCATACCTTGACTAAAAGAAGGGATCGCTTGGTAGGACACATTCTTAAACATCGAGGAATCGTAAATTTAGCATTGGAGGGAAGTGTGTGCGGTAAAAATCGCAGAGGGAGACCAAAAGACGCATAGTAAGCAGATTCAAATGGATGTGGGTTGCCGTTATTATAAGGAGATGAAAAGGCTTGCTCAGGATAGATAGAGTAGGGTGCCGAGCTGTATCAAAGCAGTCTCCGGACTGAAGACTATAACAACAACAACAACACCTAAAATAAAATGTGATTATCATGCAGAGTCTGTGTGGTTTACCCTCCCAGCCCTTCCTTGCTTTCATCCTTGAGACAGTTCAATTAATTAAATATCGAAATTTAAATAATTGTTGTTGTTAAATAGTACTCTGTTAGTTACCACTGTCTTCACACATACTGATGAAGCACTGCACAACACACGAAACACTGTCGCTGACGATGATAAAGCACTGAACTGAGGGGGGCTACACAGTGAGGGTTCGATGTAGTGCATAGGGGATGGGGTGAGGAGAGTTATGGGCAGGATAGTAGTGCACAAGCTCCAGGGAGAGGGGCTGGAGGGAAGAGGGGGAGCATGCCAAGTGTGGGAGAGGATTAGGGCTGGTAGGAGGGCATCATCTGGTAGGGGAAGGCAAGGGGTTGCTACCCTGGAAATGAATGTGGAACTTGTGGAGGTGAATGGAGAGAGAGATGCAGTGGTGTAAGTGAGGCAGAGGCCCAGGATCAGTGAGGAGATACCATTGGGTTATAGGTGTATATTTTCTGAGTGACATACAGGATGTGGAGGTGCTGTAGGAACCGTAGTAGATGAGGGGAGGTGGAGGGCACGCCGTTCAAGGATTTCGAGGAATTTGTTATGTATGGGGGAGGTGGAAACACAGGCAGGATGGAAACTGCACAAGACAGGATGCCGAGATGCATGATGGGGCGATGGGTGTAGAGGATATTGGAAGGGTGAAACCCCACATCTGGCCAGAGAAGAGCTCAAGTTAGGCTGGAGACATTCTTCTTAGTGTAAGGTAAGGGCGAGGTGGTTAAGGTTGGGGGTAACTGAGGATGGGATGCTAATGAAGGGTAAGGTAGAAATCATGGAGGTGGAAGGAGCAGATGGAATTTGTCAGGATTGATGGACAGGAATCATTGGTTACACCAGGTGGCAAATTGAGAGAAGTGGGACTAGAGAAAGTGTTGGGAGCGGGCAATGCAGGAGGCAATGACGAGGAAGGCCATGTCGTTAGCATATTGAAGGAGTTGGATGGGAGGATATAAGCTATACGAGGGGTGAAAGGACAACACTGGGGCATATCAGCTTTTTCAATATCAAGGGAGATAAAGACAGCAGAGCGATGGGAGTTGTGTTGGACGAAGAGGAGGTTGATGAGGTGGAGGAGCTTTGTCATCAACGGAGGAGGAGGGCCAGAAGCCTCATTGGGAGAGGAGGAGGAGACGACGCAAATGCTTGAGAATACAGCGAGACGCGACGGTTCCAGGACACTGCAGAACACTGAGGCGAGACTAATAAGATGGTTGGACGATGTTTCGGAAGGGGGATTGTTGGGCGTGGAGAACATCAGCGGGACGTTTTCTGCTGGTGAAGAGGATGACGTGGTAGAGGGAGGCAAGAACAGCGTGAAAAAAGAGGAACAGGCGCGGAAGTGCTGGTAGGTTAGGCAGTTGGGACTGAGAGCAGTGTTGCCTTTTGTCCATAGAGTTAATCGAATGTCTGTGGTGGTGTTGGGTGCGTTGAGTTCTGAGGGGGGGGGGGGGGTAACGTGGTCCAAGCACTGGATGCCAGGGGCGAGCGGGGGACCAGAGGTATTGGTGTGCTCATGGACATCGAAGAAGGGCAAAACCATTGTCAGGAATAGAGATGACGTCGGAAATGTACAAGGTGAAGTGACGGGGGTGTTGTCGGGGAAAGGTTGGTCACTGTGGAGGAGAGGCTTGTTGGGAGTGGGGGTGGAGTGACTGACAGTAAGGCGGTGGAACGCCTGCCAGTGAGACGTTAAAACGTGTGCATGTCTGACGCCAATCCTGCTGTTTCTTAGCGGTCAAGATATGTGAGATGTGGCGTTGGATTTGCTGGTGGGGATTTGCCGGTGGCAGGGAGTGTTTCCCGGTCATGAGTTCAAAGGCAGTAATGACAGAAGCTGCGTGACTGTGCGGGTGGACAACTTTGCTTGGGATGTGGGCTTGGACAGCGTCAGCAACGGTGTGTTGTAGGAAGGAATATGCGTGGTCGATATCGGCGGAGGTGTGGAGGGGGAGAGGGTGGCTGCCGACCGAGTTACCTATGGAGAGCCGGTAGGCATCCCAGTATATAAGAAAATGAGTATAAATAATTAATTATCTACATTTTCTTATAAAATGTAGATAGAGGAACATTAATATATTACTATTGATCCAGTTCTTTATCTAAAATACTATTGCACTATCCCACAAAAACACGAAATAATAGCGCCTGTTGTCTGGCAGTAAATGACAGCACTGAGGTCATGTTAGTTAAGCTGTTGTTGTTGTTTATAGGGGACTAAACTACAAGGTCATCAGTCCCAGTTAGTTAAGCCTTCTAACAGATGTCAGCCATGGTAAAATGCTTATATCAAATACCGTAATCTTATTGTACTTATAAATTTAATGCCTATCAACTATCTAAAGTAATTTCTCTGATGGTATGTCCATGTTTAATGACTCCTGGAATTCTGCGACACAGGCTGAAAATAAATTGTTGTCATCAAAACGTAACCTACCCAAGCTTAATCTTGTTTTCAAGACAAGGCAGCTCTATATTGGTATGATATTTGTAACATTTTCATTTTCTATGTATATGCATGATTTGAGACCCTAAACCAGTTATTTCACACATTTATCGTACTAGCTAAAAGTCACTATAACTTTTCCTTGAAGACCACTGTATTTTCGTTGTTAATCTCCCCCTTCCCTCCCCGTTCGCCCAGTACGACTAACAGAAACAGCACAAAAACATATTCCTCCTTACATACAGACGAGTCGATCTGGAGCCAAGTGCAGAGCGAGCATACTAATTTAATTATAAAAAATGCAGGAAACAGCTTTGGACGCATGAAATCTTTATTGCTTAAACTATTGCATATCGATTTTGGTCACAGTGGCCATCTTCAGTGCTAGAAAAGAACCCCTATGGGCCCATATAAACTAGTAAATGACATCTTAACATGGAATATTAAATAACAGTATACAGTCAGCGTCATGCATGGCTGGAGATGGTGGACACATGTGCTTGAGATGTGCCTGTGTGATGTACAAAATAGTGTGGTGTGTATACTATTTCTAATTATGGGTGTGGGTCAACGTTACGTAGTGTGTGTATGTGTCTCATTTATATGTATCGGTTTGAAGCTCAACGAACGATGCAATCGTTATAAATAGTATTATCGATATGAATACACAATCGGTATTAATAGTAATCAAAACTAGAGAACAGTCCTTGACCCATAATGGACATTAGATAATTGTTAATAATTTAGAGTTTTTGAAACCATTCCAGACATAACACCATCGAAAAACTTTCGTCAAAGAGAGGTCTGAACGGAACTGAAAAACTCGTAGGCTATTACACTGGAAACTGTAAGAGCATCAAAGATATCCAGGCAAGACACTCATCTTGTGTAACTTTAGCAGCTTCTATAAATGTTAAGCGTGGAAATTTTGCAAGAATTCTACCTACAGAAATCTCAACATAACTGTGAATTAAGGTTTTATTAATTTATATTAGACTCCTTGGGTTAGAAACACGAATTATCGATGAATAAGCGCTAAGGCTGAAAACTATTAGTATTATTACTATTTTTTACAAAGTTTTTCTATAGCTGGACTTATTATAATTAGCATAACTTACTTTCGAAGGAAGGGAGATTACGTTCTGAAGTCGTGTTGACGCTATATTAATTAGAGATGGAACTTGGAATTTTTTTCAGGCATGGGGAATGATTCCAATGTACCCATTTAAAGGAATCGTCCAGGCCTTGGCCTCGGATAAAAGAACAATTCACTTTTGTTTGAACCCCCATGGGGCCCAATGGGTACGTGTGTACGTGTGTGGCGCGCATGGGGCCCCAAGCCGAATTAGCCTTCCTTTTCTCCCGGGCTGTTTCACTCACCCCCCCTCCCCCAGGTTAAGTCCTTGCCCGGAGATGGGCGTCTCAATAAATTCAGATCATCTCCTTTTCAAAGCTTTCTTCTTTTACTGTGTTCTTTCAGCTCATTCTTCTTGCTCCATTCTTCCTACCTTGGACCCATCTTTTTAATCTCCGCTTCGGCGCATTTGAGATTCTCCACCTTCCTCTTTCCTTACTCTATTCTTCTTCTTTCCTGCCTGTGCGTGTCTGAAGGCCAACCCACGCATTATCATGCGTAACCAGTGACAGGGTAACGCGTAATTCCCCGAACCGGGTAGACAAGTAGGGCACGTACGTACCCCCTGGTAAAGTCCAGGCCCAGGAAGGTGTGATTACGTTTCGACTATGCCGATTGGTCCCTCCGTCCGTTTCTCGGGAGGTGTGAACAACCACCTAAGGCAGGGTAGCCATCAATGAGGGCCCCCATTAAGAAGGAACGCGTCATCAGAGACGCCGGTAATCATGGGGGACATTTCCGCAATGTCTTTTTTCTTCTATATTGACTTCGACCCAGAAAAGAAAACATTACCAAATGTTCCTGTTTTTGGTGGTTACTCGAACTGATGGTCACGATTTATCAAGAGACGAATTAAAACTACTCCTTAGTTTGCACTGTCAGTGGTCGGACTCCAAGAAACGAAGTTACGCCCACGCGATGACATAGATTTCTCACAATACACCTCAATGCACTTTGACCTGCCCCCTGTGAAGGATTCCAGCCCATGGAGGGGTTATGTTGCTCGTTCGAGAAGACATCTATTACCATCCCATACCATTGCACACTCACCTACAGGCAGTTGCCTTTTTCTTTTCACTTTGTTAATATCTATACCCCATCGTCGTCTGCCTTTACTAGGGGCAGATGTGCTGCAACTCGTTGCTCAGCTTCCTACGCCTTTTTTTTGTTGACTGTCGACTTCAACGCCCACCACCCCTATGGGGTTCTCCAGCCTCTAGCCAGAGAGGCTCCCTTTTAGCGGACCTTTTCAACCATTTTAATCTTGTCTGCCTAAGCACGGGCGCACCAACATTTCGTTCAGACAAAATGCATACCTATTCTCACTTGGACCTCACGATATGTACTGCTCACCTTGCGCGTCGGTACGAGTGGTATGCTCTCTGTGATACGTATTCGAGCGACCATTTCCTCTGTATAATCCCCCTCCTTTATCATATTCCAGCATTTTGCGCCAGCCCTGTTGAAAGCCTTTACGCCGAAGCTGCTGAATTACTATTGAACTATCGGCGTGATATACTATTATGTCGGTACGCATCCCGCCTGTTATCGATGCCCAACCACCCACCCTACCCATCATTCTTCAATGACTCCCTTGATCGCCAATATGGGCTGTTTGCAACTGTCGTGCTCCTTCCCGGAGTTCGTTTTCGTCGCCTTCTCTAGCAACTATATTTTACTCTCCCTACCACTTTTCTAATGTGTGACAGCCCAAAGCCGCCGTGACTCCAGGCTCAGGCTCGGGTTCATTTTGAACTCAGCTCGCTCCCGAAGTAGAGTACTCCGGATTCGGCATATCGCTTGAGGTTTGTCGAACTTCGTTCGCGGCTTGATACTGTCATTTTTATCTATATAGATAAAGCTACAAGTGACTTTTGACGGAATTGAAGTGCCACATAACTACAATCCGGTATACCTAGGTATCATTCTAAATCGATCCTTGACATTCAAAGAACAGTGCTTAAAGCGTTCAAAGAAACTTGCCTCAAGAGTGAAATTGCTTCGTAAGATTGCTGGCAGCAATTGGGGTGCGGAAGCCAATACCCTACGCTCTGCTGCGCTCGCTCTTGTGTATTCTGCTGGGGAATTCTGCGCGCCAGTGTGGGAAACAGCGCACACACAACAAAGATTGACGTACAACTTAATGAAGCCACGAGGATTATCACTGGCACTGTCAGATCTACGGTCATTCAGTGGTTACCTGTCCTGGCTAACATTGCTCCGCAAGATCTGAGGAGGAAAGCAGCTAAGGTGAAATTGATAAAGAATGTCGAGGCGCACAAGAATTCTCCCTTGTATGATGCTCTAAGGGATCTCCCAGCATGTCGTCTGAAATCACGAAAACCTCCCTGGTGTGACACAGAAAGCACCACTTCCTTCGACGTGACCTCCAAGTGGCAAGAACGCTGGAACGAAAATCCACCGCACAACGGCCACCTCGTGCAAGATCCATCCAAGAAGGTTGAGGGATTCCATCTACCACGCCAAACCTGGTCGAGACTGAACCGCATCAGGACTGGTCAAGGAAGGTGTGCTTACAACATGAAGAAGTGGGGTTTCCTTCCATCTTCTGACTGTGACTGCGGGGCAGAGGAGCAAACCGTAGGGCACATCGTCAAGCAGTGTCCACTACGAGCATTTAATTGTGACTTGGAGAGTTTACATCAAGTGACAGAAAGTGAACTGGACTGGCTGTTAAATTTGGACATTTCCATTTAATTGTATGTATATATACTTGCATACTTTTAAAAACCATACGATAAATAAATAAATAAAATCTATATAGATGGCTGCAAGAACACAAATGATGTCGGGTCTGCCTTTGTCGTTGGGAACGACAGGTTTCAATAAAGGCTTCCTGACCAGTGTTCGAATTTCACTGCTGAGCTTTTTGCTCTCTGTCAGGCTCTTCTGTTTATCAGCCGCCACCGCCATCCTTTCTGTGTCATCTACTCTGACTCCCTCAGTGCCATTAAGAGTCTTAGAGATCAGTATCCAGTCCACCTCGTCGTGCACCAAATCCAACGCTGCCTTCAATTGTTAACGGACGACGGTCTGACGTTTGCTTCCGTTGGGTACCTGGCCAAGTAGGTGTGCCTGGGAATGAGGCTGCTGGTGCTACGGCCAGGACTGCAACCTTCCTATCCCGGACAGCTACCCTCTGTATCCCATCCAGTGATATTAAAGGGGCTAGTTGCCGACGCATTGTTTTCGTCGCGGCATAGTTCATGGTCCTCGCTTCATGCAAGTAAGCTTAGAACCATTAAACCGGTCGCAACGTCTTGGAAGACCTCCTCACGCCCCTCTCAACGGGAGGAAGTAATCTTGGCCCGGTTGCGGATCGGACATTGCCGTTTCAGACACCGCCACTTGCTGACGGGTGATCCGCACCATAGTGTTCTTGTGGTCAACCGCTGACGGTGCACCATGTTTTAATGTCCTGTTCTAATTTTAATCATGTCCGTGTTGCACTTAATCTGCCGAACACTTAAGAAGAAATTTTAGCCTACGACACACATTTTATACAGATGAGTAATTGATCAAAGGACATTTAATTCCTCCTCTTTATGTATTTTACCCTCTGGGTTTAGCGATATCCTGGTATCATCCTTATTGGCAGTTGTCTTATTGTCTTAACACTGTTTTTAAGTACATCCTCATTTAGGGTCGGGCGCTAATGACCGGAGCAGTTGTGTACCCTTGACAGACACACACACACACACACACACACACACACACACACACACACACACACACAAGACAAGACCAACAACAACTCTTGTTTGAAATACAAAACGCCCGTTATTCAAAATACATTTTTTGTCACAAACCATTTAGAAATAGTATAATGTGTTCAACTGCGATAAAAACTCAAAATACTTCGACAAACCAATGTACAAGAAAGCTGAAACAAGAGAAACAAAATTAAATCCATAACAAACATGATTTTGTTACGGTTAGTTGGGGGCTAGAGGGAGGGCGTCACCAGAATGTTTTTAATTGGAAAGATGACGCAAATGCGAAGAGGTTGGAAACACTGTTCTAAACGACCTACAAAATAAAGAACGACAAGAAGGAAGTGGGAGCTTACAAGGAAAAAAAAAAAAGAGTTTATTCTTTGTGGATAAATGGTTTTTCCTATACGACGTTACAGCAATTCGTTTTCTCCTGTTGATCATAAGATACATATCACTTAGTTATCCACATTGATTGATACTGAGACAAAGAGCAATGCCTCCCTTAAAATAGAGAGCCCAACTGTGATAAAGATCGTAGACTACTACTACTACACATCCATCATAATTTTCCTGTACATTCTTGGTAGTACCTTCTTGGATTTCACAACTCGTGAGAGCGACAATCTCTTATTGGATGCTAAACTAAATGTATTCAGGATTAAGTAATAATTCAGGAGAAAAATAATTTTTGAATGAATTAAGTTTATTATGAGATTCATGAAATGCAATTATAACACCATTGCCCAATTTTGATAATTTTTTGGTAATAATATTTTTTTTTTTTTTTTTTTTTTTTTTTTTTTTTTTTTTTTTTTTGCTATGTTAGATACTAAATTTCATTCGTGTTACAATCGATTCCACTATTGTATGGTATGTGATGTCTGTAATTCATGTGCTTTGTATGTTTTATGAATATCTACATCATGTTTATTTTTGCATAATAGTTTTGTAATTTTAATTGTTTCGGTAATGTCAATTTTATTTTTGTATCGTTTTATGTATGTCAATATTATGTAAATTTGTAATATCTCACGACCAGCATGATTACTAAAAGGTGTTGTGATTTTAATGTGAATGGAATTCCGTTGTAAATGAAAAGGTGGTGTTGGCGCGCAGCTAGCGGAGACGGAGTAGTCAGTCGAAGGTTGGCATTCACAGCAGTCAGTCTGTGGTGGGAGCTCACAGCAATAGTGAACCTGAGGGCACAGCTGCAAGACGTAGTGGCAGACTTGTGCTACTGTATTCTGTCCAAATATTTGTTTGACTTGAGGCAGAAGACCAATGTACGTACAATGGCCTCGGTGAACGTCTACTGTCTGCATATGGAGCAAAATGAAAGCTACTGGAAAAGCTGTTACAATTTCGGCTCACAAACTGCATAAAGATGGAATCTGAATTGTATACGCTGCGTCGCCACCTTGCCACTACTCCGCATTAATATCAGGTCACAGTATTTATTGCTACTGTTTATAAACTGGTCGTTGAGAGATTTAGCTTGTGTTTTGAATGTTTTTTTTAATAGAGGTTACATAAGTGGTGTGTACGTAACCCTAATTTATCCCAAGTCACATAACATAATAGGGATCCTCTCCTGAAAAGAATTATTAACCGAGTCATCTTATTCTTTTTTTACTAAATGCAGCAATCAATTTTTATACAGTAAATTTTTTGGAGAATCTTCTTAGTAGAATATACAGTGCTGCAACTATAAATTTCATTGCTCTTGCACAATAGTATTGGTAAGAATAAGTTACTGTTTTGCCACATAACTAATTTTAATCAGTTCATATAATTGAAGTAGATCAGACAAACAAAATTCTATTTGTGGTATCAATCAAAATTTATAGTGTTCCTACAATTTGTCAGTACAGTTTGAGTGACCCCATTCTAGATTCCAGGCTAGCATATTTAATTGATGAATCTATTCAGCAAAGTGTTACTTAAATAATAGTGAACTGTAACAGAATCATTAATTTCATGGTAAGGAGAAAGATTTCATTATTTTCAACAAAGTGATACATACCAGTCAGTGTTCTTTTAGTAGATTTTTGAATAGAGGTCACAATCATAACCAATTTCTTACTTATTTACAAAAGAACATTAAGAACAGCACTGACCATGACATCAGTAGATTTTTTATAATTTTTTAAGACTAATTATAAGCCTTTAGTAACTTTGTTTCTCAGTGCCACTTCCACTGCAATACTGCATTCCACGCTATGTTCTATAGTAACAGAAAGTAACTGATGAGGTGAGTCTTACCATTACAATAATTTAAATAATTACTGCTTTCATTTAAATCTTTATTATTTTTGTGATTGGTATATATATATATATATATAAAACTAGTGACAAAGTTTCTTCCACCCTTTACTTATTATGCACCAAGCTTCTAAATTTAACTGCATTCTTAATTTATCACTGCTTGGTATTCTTCTGCCTCATTAGGCTGGCGACCGTGTATAAGTTTTTATTCATGAAACATTTTGTTAATAATTTTGATTAGTCCAACAATAGTATTGCAAGATTACCTAAGTTAAATTTTTGTTTCATAGTAATCAGATTTATTTTACTGCTATAAGCTACACCTATTTCAAACATTGTTATCGCTTTCCATGATTTATATCGTGTTTGGATAAATCTTTGGGGAGTTTCGGTCCAAGTCTTGTCCTTAGGCTAGCACCGGTGGCACACTTAGTGGCCCATCACTGTTCGATTAGTCGCGGTTGTGTCACACAATGTTTAATCAACTGGCGCTGTACTTTTTCCTGAGGAACTACAGACTGTTAAAATAGTGAAATACATAATTTTGTTACACAAATAGGATGCGGTTTTCAAAATTTTATTACTCATCATAATGATTACGTTTGAATATAGCAAGATTAAAGGAAAAAACTCGATTCACAAAATAATTCTGACTTAAGGTCCTAGTTTAAAAGCCAGTGGCTCAAGACATATCAATTGAAACATTAGTACAATGAAAAAAGTCTACCGGAAATTAAATTACTGGTTTTCATGTGTACCTAATATTCCTGATTCGTTAAAACTCTAAAAACCACTTCTAAATACTTACACTAATGCATTATCAAACTCACCATCTGATATTTGCCGTAATTTTATTGTGGAGATCAGGTCTTAATGGTGACACTTTTGCCGTAGTGTGGAGAGCGCGATGAACTTCATATTGGTAACTTTATTGATAGTTCTGTAGTAGAAAAGATAAATTACTCAAGGTGCAGACAACATACGACAGCTTCACTTGTTACGTTGTCTATAAGCGCTTCTCATTTATCTAATTACTTTTGTCGATACGCACTTTGTTCTTTCCTTAATTGAACCCACTACCCCGATAAAAATCTATAATTAGACGTTAGGATGATTAATTTACTATCTGTAAGTTGATGGAACTTGAACATTGCATGTAACGAATTTTTCTTCTTGTAACATTTCATGTTGTGGTGCAATGTTATCACTGGTTACTTCATGAAGAACTGACCGAAAACGGTCACTAACTAATTTTTTTTATCTCTTTGCAATATTTTGCAGAGAAACTACGTCGTAATCTCATATTATTGGATCATTATTGGAAATTATGACAGATTTCAGAGCTACTTTCTTTCATGTCTTCATCTCTTGATGAGACGTATTGACAACAGCGGCACATGAGCTAACATTTTAGATTGAGATAATTTTGAAAGAGTAAAACTACCGACTACGTTTAATTATCATTTTCATACATATCAAAAGTACTGCGATCCTGTAGTTATCGTCTAGTACCGTAACAAAATTTAAATATTACACTCGTCTTGCATCTCAAACAAATTAAGAAAATTTGTAGGCTTTTGCAGAGTAATTTTCATTTGGGTGGTCTTTATATGGCTTGTAAAAGTACTATTTGTTCATGAGTCGTTCCTGAGAAAACCACAAAAAATCATTTGGGTAGATAAAGTACAAATTCAGTGGATAACCACTTAATTACAGATTTTATTCATTATAATTACAGAATTTTTTAGCATGTGTTCTTAAGAGTATATTTTCAAACTACTTTTTAATTTCTTGATGTATTAAGTCGTTACCGGAATGTAAGTTGAAAGTTACCGTACTTACGTGCAAAATTAAAAAAAATCGATTTTACGACGTTCTTTCACTGTGAAATGCGAATATCTAAATAAATAACCAGAGCAATAGGCTCAAGTTTTGGCAATGTATTGTGTAACCATATATCTAGATCCAACATTTTCTCATTTTCGAAAATATTTTTCCGCTATTTTTGTACATTTTAATGTTTAGTATCTTCGTCCGATAAATAATACTTTCGCCATTCGTTGCAGTTCCAGTGTACTACCAAATTATGTAAAGCTTTTCAACATATTTTAAAGAGTTTGCCCAGGTAAATGCACAATGCTCAGACTTTACGTATGACTGATTTTAGATCATACCTAGCAGCATATGAAATCCAAGGGATATTCGAAATTTTGTTTATGGCAGAGAGCACAGCTGGTTCTCTGAAGTCGCTGCAATACCTCACTGAGTTGCTCACTGCGTACTCACACATGTACAAGCGCACTTGTCGGCCATAAGGAAATGTTTACGATTCCACTTTATGAAAAGTACTCTGTAAAGAAATTTAATTTTGCACATAGTACAGGTTCATACATTCTCTAGATAAACGATGATTTATTTTTGTTATATTCTGTAAATAAATATGTCTAGTCGCAAGAGGAATCGAATTTTTACAGGTGTACAGTGGAATAACATTCAGGACGACAACAGTTAAAATCCGCCTTCGGTATTCCAGATTTGGGTTTTTCCTATTTTCCTAAATCCCACCATGCAAATTCCGGAACGGTTCCTTTCCAAGGACCCGTCAGTTACCTCCCCAATCTTTATCTACATCTACATCTACATAGGTACTCTGCAAATCACATTTAAGTGCCTGGCAGAGGGTTCATTAACCACTTTTATAACCTTTCTCTAACGTTCCATTCTCTAATAGCTCGCGGGAAGAAAAAAGAACACCTAAATCGTTGAACCGTTCTCTATCTGATTTCTCTTATTTTATTGGCACGGTCATGTCTCCCTACATAGGTTCGTGCTAGCAAAATATTTTCACATTCAGAATTAAAAGTCGGCGATTGAAATTTCGTAAATAGATCTGCCGCAACGAATAAAGTCTTTCTTTTAATGATTTCCAGCTCTAATCGTGCAACATTTCCGTGACGCTTTCCCCCCTGTAACGTGATAAAAAGAGCTGCGCTTCTCTGAACCTTCTCAATATCTTCCTTCAATACACCTGCTGGGGGTCCCACACTGGGCAACAGTACTCCAGGAGAGGACGCTTTGCATCTTCGAAGCGTTATGACAGTGAAACGTAACCTTTGGTTCACCTTTCCCACAATATTGTCTATGTGTTCTCTCCAGTCTAAGTTGTTCGTAATTGTAACTCCTAGGTGTTTGGTAGAATTTACGACATTATGATTTCACTGATATATCGTGTAATTGAAGTTCATCGCATTTCTTTTAGTGGTCATGTGCATTACTTCACACTTATCTTTATTCAGTGTTAATTGCCCGTTTTCGCACCATGTAGAAGTTTTGTCTAAATCGCTTTGCAGTTGCTTTTGATCCTCTGTTGACTTCACTAACCGATAAACGACAGCATCATCCGCGAACAGTCTAAGGGAGCTATTCAGATTGTCTTCTAAATCATTTATAAAGGGAGAGTAGGTAACCTAAAACACTTCCCTGCGGAACGCCAGATATCGCTTCTGTCTTACTCTATGACTTACCGTCAATTACTACGAACTGTGTCCTTTCTGATAGGAAATCGTGAATCCAGTCGCATAATTGGTGCGATATTCCATAAGCCTGCAATTTCATTAGAAGCCGCTTGTGAGGTACAGTGTCAAAAGCATTCCGGAAATCCAGAAATAAGGGATCGATTTGAGATCTCTTGTCGACGGCACTTGTCACTTCATGCGAATAAAGGGCAAGCTGTGTTTCGCAAGAGCGATACTTTCTGAATCCGTGTTGACTATTCGTTAATAGGTGGTCCTCTTTGTGGTGCTTCATAACGTTCGAACAAAGTATATGTTCCAAAATCCTACTGCAAATCGACGTCAATGAAATTGGCCTGTAATTTGGGGAATCATTCCTATTGCCTTCCTTGAATATTAGAGTGACTTGGGCAACTTTCCAGTCTTTGGGTACGGATCTTTCGCTGAGTGATCGGTGGTATATGATAGTTCGGAGCTATTGCATCGGCATACTCTGAGAAGTATCTAGTTGGTATACAATCTGGCCGGTAAGATTAGTTCTTTATCAAAGCAAGACTTATGGGTCTCGATGGAGTTTTTGCGATCGTCATATGAATAAAAGTCTTGACTTTCAGTCTCCAGGTCGCTTCTATTTTCTAGAAAACGTGCTGCCAGCATGCGAAATTTAGAAGTAGATGTTCCTGGAGTAGTAAAACAACTTAAGTCACCAAACAAAAACAAATCTAATATTCTTGAATATCAGTCTCCAGATCGCTTTTATTTTCTAGAACATTATCGGTTTTGGGACAGCTGCCCATCTTCAGATCAAATTTATGAAGTTACCGAGTAACCTGTCCTGTGATGAACGAATGTTCACAGTCGTTGAGTAACTCAAATGGGACTCGCTGGAGGAAATACGTTCTCTTCCAGAAATTCTGTTGAGGAACGTTAGAGGCCCGGAATTTGAAGCTGACTGCAAAATGATCTTGACGCCGCCTACTTACATTTCACGTAACTGTCATAAAGACAAGATAAGAGAAATTAGGGCTCGTACAAAGTCATATAGACGTCCTTTTCCCCCTCGTTCTCTTTGGGAGTTGAATAGGAAAGGAAATGCCTAGTTGAGGTACAGTGTACCCTCCGCCACGCTCCTTGCGGTGGATTGCGGAGTATATATGTAGATGTAGGAAACAGATAAATAAGAGAGATAAGTAGTTGGAGAACACAAATAAAGTTCGCGGGTCGTAATCTCCAGTCCATTGTTCTTAGAAACAAGAAACATTTTGTCCACTTTTCCCAATATTCCATTCCCTAAGATTTACAAGTCCGATCAGTCCATCTACAAAGGCGTGTAGAGAAGAGAAAACTGTGACCGAATAGACAGACAAGAGAGCCTGAGAAAGAAACAGACCATGGTAATGTGAGAGACAAGAATGGGACATGGATGATGGCGGACAGAGGGTGGAAGTCACTAAGACAGAGGTAAGGACGATAAGAGTGAAGAGAGTGACATTGGAGAGAGTAACGAAAAAGTGTCTATGGGAAAAATAGGAGACAGTGTGAGAGACACATATATAGGCAGTGAAATGTAAGGCAATGTAAACTCATTGCAGTCTGAGTTTGGATAAAAGTGAGATGTGGTGGTCCTATTTCAGAATTATTTTCTCCATTTTATTTGGACACTATTGTCTGGATTTATTCCGGAACGATGTCATTAGTATTATCTTGTTTATATTCAATATCTTTCATTTGTCTTGTAATTACCAGAGGATAGGAGTTTGGGAGGTAAATATCTGTTCATTGGGAGTATGACTCTGTTTTTGATTATTGTGAGTATCGCCCATGGGATAATTGTCTTCCGAGGCGGAAGGCCCTGGCGACACCAGCAGACCGGCACTTTTGTGGTTCCGAGAGGGGGCGGGGGTTGCTGGCGGCAAGTTCTCTGAAGTAGCTTCCAAGGCATTCTGCCGACACCGCCTGGAGGGCGAGTGCTGGCCGCCACCACCCGTGGTGAAACCACTTCGTCTGCAGATGGACATATTTGGGCTGGGCACGTCTGTGGCTGACCTGAGCACAGACAAATATATACAGACGGGAAACCTCCGTAAGGGCCCGGTCCTGCGCTCAGGGGTGCGGGGAGGGAAGGTTTCCAGCAGTTCTGTAAGATGTCCAATGATGGCGCTGTGGTCAGAAGCAGCCCTTTAAATTGGCCAGAGCATGCGGCAGGTAGCGGCTGCCCCCACCACCATCTCCCCTCAAACGCCGGCACGCCAGACACAGCCGTGGCCTCGTGGCAGGCGGCACGAGCTCTCCCCTCAGCCTCCCCTCCACGCTACCCTATGACGTGCGAGAGGCACCCTAAGCCAGGGAACTGCCTGACACCTGCTAGCATCTTACGGAACTACGAGGGAAGCGTAGGACAGTGGTTTAGGGGAGGCTTCTCCTCTGTATGTGTTACTCTGTGACCTGAGACCAGGTAGTTGTTTGCCGCTACGGTGCTGTATTGTGTTAGGAGGCTCTCCAGTCACGACACACCAGGAGGGCATTGGAGTACAATGAGCAGATGCAGTAAAAGTAGGTGTCGTTCTGGTTTGCACGTGCGCCCGAGTTTATAGAACACCGGGGTCGGACGTCTGTGAATGTTTGTGTAAATTGCCAGAGGTGATTTCTGGGGAAGTTAGAGCGGCACGCTCGCGACGGGAAGCTGGCGTCTGGTCGGCAGTAAAGTCATTTCAGCGTCTGCAGATTCGTTCCAATGGTCCGCAAATTCTATGGATTTCTGAGAAATTTTGGCTTATGTGCAGAGTGCAGCGTGGGACAGTTTCGTGAGGAAGGAGCCTGGCGTGTTGAACAATAGTTCTTGTATTGCATTGGTTTGTCCATTAAGCAAAGTGTGATTGGCTTGACGTCACCGATGGGAGGGGCTTGAGAGGAAGATTTTGATTGTGAAATTTTGGTGTAGGGAGAAGTTACTCTGGTCTGGGTTGCGCACCTGGCTGGATCGTACTGTCTTGAAGGCTCTGGATGGAGCTGTTCTACTATCCAGATCGTGGACTTTATTTATTTCAGTGTGCTTTCTGCAGTCTGGTGTTAGAGTCCTGCGTGGCTACTGTAGTATAAATTGAAACTTGTAATATTTTGAAGTGCGTGTTTGCTGTCAGCTACACCACTCGTAATCAGATGTTTTACCGTCTCTTTAAAGAACAGTTTTATTTTTCACTAAAATATTGTCATTGGCTTAACTGACAAAACCTGTTCTAATCGTGTCAGTCCACATTAGCAAACGCTGCTGTCAATAGTACACTTCCATCAGCTGGTCTTCGGCAACTCCAACTCTGGATGTAATTAACATTTTACAATGTAACAATCGGCATTACTGAAGCATGTTATCCTCTTTTCATTTGTGCTAAAAATAATAATAGGTTACCATTAAATAACAATTGTTTGTGTTAAGAAAACAAACTTCTGTGCTTTTTTAATGGTTTGTATTAACTGATTATACCAACCTGTCTCCTCACTTTGGGTCTGCGTAATTAGTTATAAAATATTTGTTGTGGTTTACGAGATATTCCTAGTGGTAAAGTTAGGTGAATCACCCAGTATATATATATATATATATATATATATCTTACACACACACACACACACACACACACACACATATATATATATATATATATATATATATATATATATATATATATATATCTTACATGGATTAATGCGGACGGTGCCCAGCCTAAATTAAACATGATTTAACGCTACTGGGAAGAAGGATTCACAAACAACACTCATTCGTTCACACACACGCAATGTCACAGCGAAACTTACCAAATTCACCGTGCTGAGACGAGGCGGAAGCAGGTGCCGCTATCGTAGGCGAAATTCAGCAAGTCGGAGGTAGCACAAACACAATATACAAAACACTTTGAAGCTGGCTCTGGTCCGTCGTGTCTGTTTTGAGATGGTGCGTGGGTATAGCCAAGTTAAATTACATCTGAATTGGACAGCGAGTAAACACGCCAACGCCGACACACGGCGACGTTACATGAACGCACTCCACTGAAGGTGAAGTGGTTGAAAATCGGATTCATTATACTAAATCACGGTGGATTCTTAAACTGCAGTCTTTTAGAAATATATCTAGGTACTGGTTTTATATGAGAAATGGCGTGAATTCAGACGACTAGCTGCAAACCCCGGAAGTCGGAACTCGGACTCACGTGGTTCCGAAAACCGTTAAAATTGAATAAATTCAGTTTCCGAAAAATAAAGAAAACTAACTACAGCATGCCACCCATAGAAATGTTTAGAATTACATGAAGAAAGCTATTGAAGGAGGTTGTACAAGGCTCAGAGGGAATTACTGACAAAGAAAGAGAGCGTACTACAAGTCGGAGAAGAAACGGCGAAATTAAAATAGACGGGAAGAGAAGAACGCGAAATATAAGTGGAAACATGAAGGATACCCGCATAGTTACTTGTATGATGGGCATGGAGCCGTAGTGCAGTAGCCGAGCGGTCTTAAGCGTCTCGCTGCGGAGCGCGCGGTTGCTCGCCGTGGAGGTTCGAGTCCTCCCTGGGGCATGGGTGTGTGTGTTGTCCTTAGGTTAGTTTACCTAGGTTTAAGTAGTTTGTAAGCTACGGCCTGATGACCACGTTGTTTGGTCCGATAGATTTACAGACTTTTGAACATTTTGGACATTTGATGGGCATGGAACAAACAAGAGTCGAAGCTGAAGGATTTGTTCTATGAACCAACCATGTGGCACACATATCACTCACGGAAGGAAACGATGAGAAGATTTTTACATGCACTGTACAAAAATGAACATATTACCTATTAGAAATCGGGCCTCACAAAGCTAGAAAGTATTTACACAGAGTTCATGCACCGCCACACGATCACAAAAGGTTTTAACATACCAAGCCGTTATCAAACTGCAGCTAGAATCACACACACCGGGTTTATCTATTGGAAATCACTGAATTAAAAAAGTAGAACTCATTTCCGCACACGATCGGAGAAAATATTACAAAAAATGATTCTAAGTTCATGAATCTAAGTTAAACGTGCTAGTCAATGAAATACTACCATCTCCAGAAACAAGAGCAGAACCAAACTTACCTCACCAGACGATCAACCCAGAATGATCAGACAGAGCGGCCACCGGCCGCGGGAGACGACCGGAAGCCGGAAAATCCAAGAAACAGCGGTGGTGGGGACGGACAGCGAGACTCACGCTAAAGAAGGCTCGCTAACTGGACTGTAACCAAAGGGTGTAGAAACCTCTTTGGTAGTATCAGCAGCCATCAATACTGAGCCAGAGAGAACGATGCAAAACGAGCTATCACTCTCCACATTCAGACAGCCATAGATTCTCGCATCCACTTAAAAGTAAACCAACTGCACATTCAGTGGCGTTGCAGAGAAGCCGTACTTATGCCACATTAATTAATATAATGATAAATTATTAACATAACAAAATAAAAAAACGTAGCAATAATAACTAATATTTTAACACATGAAATAAAAAATGCTATACCTCAAACCTTGAAAAGAGTGGGGTTCAAGTTTTAACAAAATGATAATCTAGCGACATTAAATAAATTATGACTTTACAGAAATATACAAAAACATATATGGAAGACGACAGACAGTCGTCTTTCTCCCTTAAATTTGATTTCAGAAGCAGGTTATAAGAAAAATGATTGCATCAATTTACGAAGGTTTTTCACATGTGACTTTTAAGTATTATTATGAGTTTTCATTCATCTCACTGGCTATTTGCCCATCATTTTGATCTGTAAACTACAGGCAGTTATTCACTATTTACGGAAAAGTATAAAGTCATTAATTAGAATCAATGTGTCTACTAAAATGTTTGTCCTTGGCATGGTTGCTATCGACGCTTTTAACGTAGATTTTATTACCTTTTCTGTAGTTCAGATATTACTTTGTGCGTGTTTCTTGTATTGCACTGAAATAAAGAGCAAATATTCTGCTTCGAACCGTGACTACGTTTTCTTTTACAGCTAAAATAATAAACGGAGTAAGTGTGGAAATACTGAATTCTACATAACTCTAGTACTTAATCTATACACAAAGTTACTACTTTCATTACGTCATTTACAACAGACATTGTAACAGTATCTCTCCAGTTTGTTTACATGTGATAAGGAAGTCTTACGTTTTCATTTCGTTGGTATGTATTTCAGGGTATGTAACAAAAAATAGAACAAATGCACTTTTCAGAGAAATCGCTGTTACCTTTGAACAACTCGGACTCTTGCAGAATATAGTTGTGTTCAATTAACAAGTGTGCGAAAACCTTTCAGAAAGCGAAAAAGAAATATATATATATATTTATATAAAACGCCACAGGCAATTTTTTTCTTCATCTCACTTTCTGAAAAGTTTTCGCACACTTGTTAATTGAACACAACTGTATTCTGTAACATTCCGAGTAGTTCAAAGGTAACAGCAATTTCTCTGAAAAGTGCATTTGTTCCATTTTCTTCAGTTAGATCGAACCTTTGGGGTCGTTTGTTCATGTTCGTTGATATTTTTACTCAGTTTTTTTTTTTAATTAGAGATGGCGTTGATCCCTCTTTTTCCCTCTTTTCTTTGGTTTTTCGGTTTGATCGGTCTTTTGTGGCCGTTGATTTGTTTTGTTTTATTTTAACCGTTTCGTCGTTAATTCAGTTTTTTCGGTACAGCCTTTTTAACGAGCACGCTGAGCTACCACGTCGACAAACCTCTGATCGAGCGCGCTGAGCCACCGTTTAACATGTTCGTATATCACAAACTAATTCGCCGGCCACTAGCTACGCCGAACTGATGCGAGAGTCATTCGTAATTCTTGTACCTTCGATGGCAGGTGTTGTCCGCCGACATGGCATTTTTGGACATTAGATTATAATTCATTGTGCTAAGAGCGACGTGTTTTTGATAATTCTCAGTGCACCATTGCTTTGAAATGACAATAATAAAATAATGAAATACAGAAAGCAAGATGCCGTATGCAAAAGACAGATTCGGCCAAGGTTTCGGACAAGGGATGTCACGCGACTGATTTCCGAAGGCCAAATGTACGCTACTTTCCTTCCAGTACAGGCAAAGAAAAACGAACTACCAAAGGGAGACAAGTGCTAATATTTTAACGGAGAAAGATAATGAAAGTGTGGGAGAGATATTAAATTAATAGTTCAAAGAGGTATAAGTTCAAAAATATATTTGTCAAAGCTAATAATTTTGGCTGTTTGTGAAATTCGGTCGGAAAGAATATTACGTGTTGTGTGCATAGGTATTATCACAATGGTAGAGTCGTAATCGTATCGTCCATTATTTTTTATTATTTACAGTTTTATTATTTTTGCCCAAAATGTTTGCAAAAAATCATAAAACTACAGGCAAATCTGAAGTGGTCCATAAACACACCAGTCGTTGTTTTTGTACTTAGACAGGAATATTTTTCAGCAGGTAATAATATGTGTTATTGTCTGATGATATTAAGAATTATTCTGTGGAATTTTGTTAATTTTTCTTAATTGAGTGAAATATCGTAAGAAAATTTGTACCAAGGCTGGATAGGAATCCAGGTCTCCCGCCAAGTACACATCTGCGTCAGCACTGAGCCACCCTGAGAAAGCGGCTTCGCACAGAGCCCAGGATTCGCCCTACACGACGCTCTGTCTAGATTGTTTCCCTGAAATTCGAAATAAAACCTGCCAAGATTCACCAAGCCACCGAGCCAGGGCTGCGTGGTTGTGAGAGCAGGAGTTAAAATCTCGTCCATGGTACAAATTTTGATACCGTGCATAAACTGCATAAATACATAATGGATATCCATGATCTGCAAAAGTCTCTTCGTTTAATTTGTAAGAGAACGGTGTAACGAGTAATCTTTTCTTGCTCTCCGTTTCGACACCTAAATGTTAACATTTCTTCCTGGCAGATTAAAATTGTGTGCCGCAACCGGGACTCGAAACTGGGACCTTTGCCTTTCGCGGGCAAGCGCTCTACCGACTGAGCTATCCCGACACGACTCACGATGCCGCCTCACAACTTTACTTCCGCCAGTACCTCGCCTCCTACTTTCCAAAATTTCATTCTGGAAACATCCCTTAGGCTGTGGCTTAGCCATGTCTCCACCATATCCTTTCTTCCAGGAGTGCTAGTCTTGCATAGTTCGCAAGAGAGCTTCTGTGAAGTTTGTAAAGTAGGAGGCGTGGTACTGGCGGAAGTAGAGTTGTGAGGCGGCATCGTGAGTCGTGTCGGGGTAGCTCAGTGGTAGAGCGCTTGCCCGCGAAAGGCAAAGGTCCCAGGTTCGAGTCCCGGTTCCGGCACACAATTTTAATGTGCCAGGTAGTTTCATATCAGCGCACACTCCGCTGCAGAGTGAAAGTTTCATTCTGGAAACATCCCTTAGGCTGTGGCTAAGCCATGTCTCCACCATATCCTTTCTTCCAGGAGTGCTAGTCTTGCGTGTTTGCAGGAGAGATTCTGTGAAGTTTGTAAAGTAGGAGGCGTGGTACTGGCGGATGTAAAGTTGTGAGGCGGCATCGTGAGTCGTGTTGGGATAGCTCAGTTGGTAGAGCGCTTGCCCGCGAAAGGCAAAGGTCTCAGGTTCCAGTCCCGGTTCCGACACACAGTTTTAATCTGCCAGGAAGTTTCATATCAGCGCACACTCCGCTGCAGAGTGGAAGCTTCATTCTGGGAACATTTTTAAAGTATTACAACCATTTGTGGGAAAGATAAATTTCAAATACTAATAATGTAAACGAACATGGTCACCTGAGTTCTACTAAAAGAAGCCGACTAGCCTGGTATACTCTGCTGTTACAGACACAGAAGGGTTGCTGTATAGTAAAATCCTAAAATTAATATACTGTTCTAACACGGTCTCCGTTGCTGTGGCATATCTGTCCTCCACCTGTGAAATGCGCAATGGATGATCTGACCTATAATGTACCCTAGGATCCTGTAAGGAATACACCACCAGCAAGGAACCGGAGAATTCAGAAAGATGGTTTGCAAAGCGACAGCGTATTCTCGGCGAAGTTGAAGTTAGTTCGTCAAGCTGCTCTTGTTTTCCATCTCCTGTAAGGTTTATTAAACCTATCACACAGATGTAACTAATAGGGCCAGTCAGGGTACGAAAATGACCTATCAACTACAATGAAATATTAACACGAAATGAATGTTAATGTGGTTTATTGCTTCCATGAGGTTAAATTGAAATGTCAATAAAAACTATAAAGATAAAAATGATATTGTATTCAAAAATGATTTCAAGAATTAATAACACTGAATTGAAATAAAGGAAAACAGGATCACAAATTAGGTTTTCCAAGCAATGAAATTACTTAGCATAACTGAACCCCACGCCTACTTGAATTTACACAAAATGCTGATCTTGTCAGTTTACATACTGTAACTAAGAATTATTGAATAAGGTCTGTCAATTATACAAAACAGCTGGTTTTCTTTTTCTTTTTTCTTATGACCCAAATGAGCTTCATCTCCTCTATGACATCATTAGCGGATTTTTTATTTAACACTGTGAAAATTAACAAAATTTGGTACAAACCAATCTATAAAAACCGTGATTAAAGAAAGTAAATGTTTGTTTGCCATTAATACCTTGCTGCTACATTATAAGGTTATGCAGGATAATTTTAATCATAATATCAGTAGCTTTACCATCTGCAACCAAATGACTTTACCATCAATGTGCTAAGTAGCGTGCCTTTGCATAGTGTGGTATATTTATTGATTACTTGTTTTCCTTCTGCTTCTGTGCTTCTGCCCTTTGTATGTGACTGTTTTTCTCTATTGTATACTGTATACTATTTTGTGGTTGTGAGTATGTGTGATTTCTTTGAATGTGTGGGTTGTACTGTTTTATGTTACACGCCTCATCATCTGTGTGTTGTGCTGTTCTGGGTGTGCGTGAGCGTGTGTATTTTTATCTTTTTGGTTGCATGTGGTCAATGGCTGTGTGTTGTGATCTTCTGTGTAGTGTGAGGATTTGTGTTTATGTTTTCTGTTCTTTTCTTTTCCGTTTACTTATATGTTGGTTTAGTTTTTTTAGAGTATGATTATCATAAAATTTTTCATTGTTATTTCTTTAATCTGAAGTGTGGTTCTGCTTCTTTACAGCAGTTCATTTTTGTCTGTTTAAGATGAATATGAAGCTTGCTTACTTGTGCATCAGTGGGTGGTCTCATAAATTGTGTACGGTGGTGCTCATTGTACGTGGTTTTTTGATTTTGTGTAGCTATGACTATTCTTAATTCTTTTTATTCTGAGATGCAGAAACATTACTTTGTATGTCTGTTTCTAATGTGCTGTGAATTATTGGGTGTAGAGCGTTTATTTCCTTGTGAACCTCCAGTGGCAAATATGGCATATACTTTCGGAGTGGGGGGAGGGGGGGACAAGAATAATGTAAAGATAAATTATTTTAAGTTGTCACGCCATGATATTTTGTGCCAGTTTTACTGCCCGTATTTAGTGGATAATTTGCGCTGAATCCCTTTTTACTTTACCGAGATCAAGTTTTTTTAAATTTTTGTTTACGTTAAAATAAAAAAATGCAACTATTTTCTTAAAAATTGGCACAAAATTCACATCACTGATATCCGTCTCCCGTCACCAGCATAGGAAAGTATGACCGTCATCATGGCGATGCCTTCACTACAGGTGTAGCAAATCGTATTTATTCGGTACTGAGTAACGAATACTTTGGTTGATACGAAATACTGAATCCTTACTCATGGATACATTTCGTTATTCGCATGTACCATATCGATACAAACTCTGTAACGAAAACCAATACGGAGAATGCATATATCCTGTGATACTAATTATTATGAGATTAGTAGTTTATCTAGAGATCCATGACGAACTTGGAGTGCATATTGCGTAGCTCCACGATTTTAGATGGTTATTTTTCCTTTTAAACGTTTTGGATTATACTTCTTGGCCCGTGTTTGCAGGTTAATCCTCGATGATCTGACGTCCTTTTTTAACGCAAAAATACGTTTTATTGTCTCTTTTTACCTGTAAACGTTTCATTGTAAGGATTAACTATTTGTGTTTCATCTTGTCTACTATAAAATTTTGTAAAAGTACTCAAAAGTCACCATCTACACATTTTCATTCATGACGGTATTATCTTAATCGTTAATGTCACATAATACAGTACAACAGTCCCGCTGCTCGCAAACGTAGTGCTACTACTGTGATCGGCCACACTGGCATTCGTCACGAAATATTCCGATTGATTCCGTCATTTCAAGCCTGTAAGTAAAGCGCGAGAACAGTACTTACAATTTACGTGTATTCATTGTTGAGAATAGAAGTGGGACGTTGGATGGTCAGTTCAGTTCTTGCAACAACAACAAAATTCCATCAGCTGTTCACGTTATAATTTTATTTAGGCTACTAGTTTCGGTACATCAATTGTACTATCTTCAGGCCCCTGTAAAGATACAAAACATTAAATAGATTCAGCCATACCACTGTGTTGAAAAAAAAAATCCTTAACGTATATTACGATGAGCTTCTACCACATTATTTTTGATGTTTCCATGTGTAGATTGATTCCATATGAAATTGCATTAGATGAAACAATTAATTCTTCTAACTGGGGAGTTATAAAAAATGGGGTCCCACAAGGTTCGATCTTGGGTCCTTTGCTGTTCTTAATATATATTAATGACTTGCCATTCTATATTCACAAAGATGCTAAACTAGTACTTTTTGCTGATGATACAAGTACAGCTATCACACCTGACAAACAGGAATTAACTGATGAAATTGTAAATGATATGTTCCAGAAACTTATTAAGTGGTTCTCTACAAAAGGACTCTCATTAAACTTTGATAAAACCCAGTATATACAGTTTCATACAGTAAATGGCATAACACCATTAATAAATTTAGACTTTGAACATAAATCTGTAGCTAAGGTAGAATATTCAAAATTTTTAGGTGTTTGCATTGACGAGGGACTGAATTGGAAGAAACATATTGAAGATCTCCTTAAACGTCCGAGTTCAGCTACTTATGCTATCAGATTCATTGCATAATTTGGTGATATACATCTCAGTAAATTAGATTACTACACCTATTTTCATTCACTGCTTTCATATTGGATCATATTCTGGGGCAATTCAGCATTGAGTAAAAAAGTATTCATTGCACAAAAGGTGTAATCAGAATAATTGCTGTAGCCCACCCAAGAGCATCCTGCAGACATTTATTTAGTGATCTAGGGATACTCACTGTAGCTTCACAATACATATATTCACTCATGAAATTTGTTATTAACAATCCGACCCAATTCAAAAGTAATAGCAGTGTGCATAGCTACAACACTAGGAGAAAGGATGATATTCACTATTCAAGGTTAAACCTAACTTTGGCTCAGAAAGGGGTGAATTATGCTGCCACAAAAGTCTTTGGTGACTTACCAAGTAGCATCAAAAGTCTGACAGATAACCACCTAGTATTTAAAAAGAAATTAAAGGAATTTCTGAATGGCAACTCCTTCTACAATGTAGATGAATTTTTAGATAAAACTTAAAAAAAAATAAAAATAAAAATAAAAATCCTTAAAATATTGATTGTCAAGTATAGACAACATTTACTAAACTGACACATTCCACATCATTACGAAATGTCGTATATATGATCTATGGAACAAGTATTAATCTAATCTAATCTGCGATATGTAAGAAGTTAGGTGTTGATGTTACTGTTGTTCCTAATTCAGTTTCAACCTCTCCTACTCCAGCCCTGCGCTTTAGTATATAATAAGACCTGAGTTTTACTTAGTTCCAAAATGTTTGTAGATGAGTAGTTTTATTGCAGTCAATGCTTACAATGAATGGCTTTTACTATACTGAAGGATGGTATTTTAATTTAACTAAAAGGCGGTACTTGGTTTTGAATTGACCCATCTTCCCATTTTTATTACATGTGAGTATCTCACATCTACAGGGTCCAGTATGCTTAGGTTCTGTAATTTTATGCTATTAAAATACATTGAATGCCCTTACTGCTGTACAGAGGTCGAGTATTTCATGTATTTGAAGATCACCGTATTCCCATTTTTTTAGAGTGACTTAATATTAAACCCTCGTTTCGATATTAATGTACAGGACTTTATTTTCATTACCAGTGGACACATTCTATTACAGTGACACCATTGTACAACGCAATTGTTTCTTTTATATGATTTATCTGTATTTAAGTAAGATATGTTGCTCTTCTAGAACTATTATAAACTTGTTTGTTAAATTTCAATGCAATGGTATGGCTGAATCTGTTTAATGTTTTGTACATATGTAGGGGCCTGAAGATGGTACAATCGATGCACCGAAACTAGTCTCTTAAATAAATTATAACGTCAACAGCTGTTGGAAATTTATTTGCAAGAACACAACTTAAAATGGTCGCGGGTGGGTCTCACTAATTTTGATCATTATGGGAAACAATTGTATTTGAATCACACGGGAAATTGATTGTACTGATCCTTTCCTCAGTAGTATAGACCTAATTGCCTCAAAAAGCAGGCATACAGTATCTGCATGGCAAATTTAAATGTTGACAGTAACAGTTCAAGTTTTTTCACGGTTTCAAAGACCGAGTAGCGGTCGTATTTCTGGGTGGCACTGGCAACACAACTAACGAGTAACGATACGATTGTAACGAGTACTGTTTCTTATAGTAAAGGATATATGCGGATATGCATCTATTCGTTACTCTCACAGCTCTAGCCTTCACGCATCACTCATTAAAATAATACAGTTAACGTATTTTTTTTCTTTATATTCACTATTTGAGGGGGGGGGGGTGGCAGGCCCCCTTGCCGACCCCTCCACATATATACGCCACTGTGCATCTGTATTATGTGTGTGTGTGTGTGTGTGAGAGAGAGAGAGAGAGAGAGAGAGAGAGAGAGAGAGAGAGAGAGAGAGAGAGAGAGAGAAATTTGGTGTGCTTGGTTGATCATATACAGGGTGTTTCACTAAGTGTGTTTGCCTCTGTAACTTATAAAATAATAGGTGACGGAAAATTTTAATGCGGTAGGTCAACACAAGAAATGTTACACTTTCTGCGGAGGTATGGACATGGTTTATTGTATCATTTTCCAAAGAGTTACAGCACAAAGATATAAATGGAACAATAGTTTTTTCTATCGTCCATTGGATTCGTTGAAACCAGCTGCGTCTAAATCAATTTAAACTACATACCTATCACCGTTAGTTTGGGGCAGATAGTTTCAGGGGCAGATACCACAAACGCTGAGCATAATGCAATGCGCTTTCAACATGTGGTGCGGCCGAGTTGTAACGTCGCCGGTGTCACGGAGCGAGAAGCTTCCTCGATGCGCTGTTAGACTGCCGACTGTCGCCGCACACGGCCATATACCCGGCAGTTGGAGCCACACAAACAACTGGGGCTCAATATACCACAGTTACTGACATCGGATGACGATGGCATACACGAACAACGAGTACGTTGACAATTTGCTGATGCTCGGCGAGTGCCGACACGATACCACTGAAGCAGCCACGGCGTATGACGTGGGATATCCTAGGCGAAGAGCCCCTGCAGCCATTACGTTCTTACGTGCCGAGCAACGACTTCGGGAAACAGGCAGCTTGGTAATGCGCCGCAGTAACAGACGAAGACTTGCAAGAAGTGAGGAGACGGAGGTGTTTGTTTTAGCTGCACTACACCAAGATCCTCATGTCAGCTTACAAGCCGTTGCTGCAGTCGCTGGTGTCAGTCTCACATCTGTGTGGCGTATAGTACACGGCCACAGGTTCCACCCGTACCGCCTGTCACTGACCCAGAAGCTGCATGGGAACGATTTCCGTGAAAGAGTGACATTCTGTGAATGGGTCATGCAAAATTTCACGCTGGAGTCTTTACAAAGTGTTATGTTCTCTGATGTGTCCACGTTCACAAATTATGGTGCAGTGAATCGCCATAACATGCACTACTGGGCCGCAGACAATCCTCGGTGGGTACGACCGTCAAAGTAGGTGGTCTGTTAACGTGTGGTGTGGAATCGTTGAACATGTGTGTCTACACATGAGAGTTCATATGTGGATGCAGCACGATGGTTTCCCAGCCCATTCTGCGCGTGCTGTTGTGGAAGAACTAAACAACAGGTTTGCAGGAAGATGGTTGGGGCGCCATGGTCCTCATTCATGGCCCGCAAGGTCGCCGGATTTAACACCAGTAGATTTCTTTTTGTGGAGATATCTAAAGGATCGTGTTTTTGTCACTGAGCCCACATCCCCAGATAATCTAAAACGGCGCATCAAGGACGCATGTCGCTCCGTCACACTGGCGATGTTACATCTCGTCCGCAGATCCTTTCGACGGCGCATTGCATTATGCATTCAGGAACATGGACACACATTTGAACATCTCATGTAAATCCCCACCGCCATAACATCCATCACCTACCACACAGCCATATATTATGTACAGCGTGTGGTATCTGCCCATGAAACTTTGAAGGGTTGTAGGTCCCAAACTAACAGTGATAGGAATGTAGTTTAAATTGATTTGGACGCAGCTGGTTTCAACGATTCCAATGCACGATAGAAAAAAACTATTGTTCCATTTAAAAAATTATATCTTTGTGCTGTAACTCTTTGGAAAATGATATAATAAACTATGTTCATAGCTTCGCAGAAACTGTAACATTTCTTGTGCTGACCTACCACATTAAAATTTCCCGTCACCTATTATTTTATAAGTTACAGAGGCAAACACACTTAGTGAAATACCCTGTATATATCAGCGACGGTATCATTGTATAACTTGATTTTCTTCCATTATGTGCTTTATGACCTCGCTGTCCATGCTGTTTATGAAGATGTTGGTTAACCTTTCACCAGTGTGGTGGCTTTATATTCCAAGTTTTGTGAGGCCACTATCTCAGACCAAAACAATAAACAACTGAATAAACAGAATATTTATTAGTATCTCAGTTACAAACAAGGACAGAATTACTGTTCAATCTTTTTCTTTTATTCTAGTGTTTCTCTAATTAATTGTGGCATGTAAGGAAAGATTAAAAAAATATTATACATCTCTTTTGGTCAAAAGCCACATGCTACCCTATAACCAAAATGATAAGGGTACTCAAGCAATAATTTTAAATGTTACACACAATATATAGATCACATTACGTAGTACATTTAATAAACTTTGTACAAAACCGAAAAATAGTTTTACATTTACTAATTATTTCACATTTCGTACTTTTTCAAAGTTCTTCTACAAAACTTTTGTTTGTTAAATACATATTTTTCACTTAGTATAGTTTTATTTTGTTTTATGCATATACACAATGAATCACCTAAAACGTGCACCGCAAATATTGCGGAAATGCATTTCCCCATGGATTGGTAGTCAGGAGCTGGTATTGTTAGGAGAAAAAACAGGTTTTAATAACACAGAGAAAGTGTATTTTTGTGCAAACATACTTTTTTGTAAACGGATAAATGCCTATTTACATTAACAAACTAAAATACCGTAAATTAGAATGTTACTCGAGTTTGTTTTACACCTCTCGGGCAAGTCGTTTATGAGATATTGTACAGTACAAAGTTTCCACAACAAGACTTGATAGCACACATTAGAGAAAATCAGGAATGCATACTCTAGTAATGTGAATTATGACCAGGAAAGAGGTAATTGACCATTGAAGCAAAGCTCAGGTGCGCCCATTGCCTGAGAACCGCGACAGGCCCACTATCCCGTGGAAAATTCTAAGTAGGTGACACTATAGTTGGTGCTGAACCCCTAGTTTCTGTTGAGGTTAAATATTTCGCCACACTAGCATCTATACTTGACAAACGCACAAGCGTGCAAATTATGGATTCCCTTAAAGTACTGGTGCGTGATGGAACCAAAAAATGCTTGCACCATCTAGTTAATCCTAGCATGTCTGGAAGTTAACCTACTAGCTCGTTCGTCGGCCGCAGGTCACGATAACATTAGAGTTTAACACTTGACTGCCGTGTAGTCGCCCCACTCTGTTCATTGCAGTATAGCATTGGTTTGTATGTTTCCAATACAGACACAGATACATGAAACATATACTGTGGGTCAACGTGGCCTGAAAGACGATCTTGGAATAAGTGTATATCAGTTTAACCCTGGTTGCCATGCCCGACCTGAAACATCTGTCGCTAAGCGTGTGGCAGCCAACGTGTTAAACGTTCAGCCTACTTATCGATTTTTTGTTGCCCGTAATAACGGATACGTTTAACAATTATTTAACCTGCAGCACTTTCCCCGTATCCTGGAAGGAGGATTTATAAAACCACTATCTAAGGAGGACTCTGCAGTATTACCATCCGACTTCAGACCAATTTGTATTACACCAGCATTATCGAAGGCTCTAGAATATATAGTTCATGACAGGTTTCCTAATTATTCAACAGCAAAAACCCTTCTAGATGAATACCGATCAGGGTTTCGCCAAAATCGCAGAACGACGACTGCTGTCATAAAAGTGGCCGACGAACTGATAGGAACTATAGACAAACAACAGAAAACTATAATGTGCTTTTAGGATTTCAGCAAATTACTTGGAAATGTTGACTTCGGCATTCTACTTTGTAAACTCTCTAGTCACAATTTTTCTCAAAGTGCTATGCAGCGGTTCCGCTCTTCCTTGACATCCCTCCAGTTGTGTGTAGTGATTGGAACAAACAGGTGCACGATGTACATTCACCTCCTATCGTAACACAGTATACAGATGGTAACGTATTTTATTCAGATATTGGTTACAAATGAAATTTGTGTGTGGTATAGTACCACATTTTGTTGTCTCAACTCTACTTGAGGTTTACATGGCGTTAACTTAGAGCGAGGCACCATGGGGCTTCTACATAACAGTGAAAATGTCATTGTCGTTGCTCTCTTAGGGTGTGTTTATGCTGCCACCTCGCTGCTTGCTGCTCGCCGACTTGGCACGGCGATGATGAATCAAACCCACAGAGCCTTACCGGCCCATTTTGCGTGCACCATCGCAGCTCGCCCAGCTCGCTGCTCGCTGCTCGCTGCTCGCTACGATCCTCGACAGGCAATGATATCAAACCGGTTTGTGTTTCGAGCTACGACCATCGCCGCCTGGCCCGAAACTTGCACTGTGATTGTTGCTTCAAGGTCACGATAGTAGGGCGGCGTTTGACTGTTGTGCCCGTGGAACTCTCGTGATCATCACGCACAATGTTGTTTGTTAGAGGTAGATTCAATTCAACAATGAGTGAACATCTGAAGCAGATGATTATTATGTCTGATAAAGCGATATAGCTAGTTTTTGAGATGTTGTTAGTACTTGTGAATGTATGTGTAGTGAGGATGCTCAGCATTAAAAGGATGCACTCCATTCCTCTTCTTTCTCCTCCTTTCGAATTACTTTTTTGGAGCGAACAAATTACTGTCACTGTTGCCAGACGATGTGGAGAACATGTTTCACACTTCAGTCACTGCTTTGTGCACTCAGCTGTAACGTAACAACTGCAGGAGAATATACAAGGCGAGCAGCGAGGTGCCTGCAACGTGAACGCAACCAGGCTGCCGGCGAGCAGCGAGCTGTAAGGTACCAGCAGCGAGCAGCCAGCTGCCAACTGCGAGGTGGCAGCATAAACGCACCCTACCTAATATAGTGTGTGATCAACTCGGACGGCCAGTATAGTTGCACAAGTGCATGGATTGGACAGTATGAGGTTACAGCTCTTGAGGGATATATGCCCATTCTTCCATAAGTGCAATATCCAGCTCTGCAACAGTTGTGGGAGGTGCTGGTCTGGCTGCAATGCGTCTTACAAGTTACAAGTGCATCCCCGTGAACGAACTGGCCACTCCATTCGCTCGATTACCTCAGCATTAATTATGCTGTCCACCAGTGTAGCTCTGTGGCGACGAGTGTTATCGTCCACCAGAAAGAACCCATCTCCTATTGTAACATCATAGGGCACAACAAAAGGTCGAAGGATCTCATCTCTAAACCTCTGGCAGTCAAAGCGCCATTCGGAACGACGTATAGATCCGTACATCTGCCAATACTGACTCCTACGCACACCATTCGTCCACCACTTTCTCTCCAGATGAGGGAACGACGATTGTCTGGATAAACACAAAATCTTGACTCATATATGAACAAAAACCGACGCCATTCGTTACGACTCCAATCCTGTTATAACTCCGCCCAGTTTCTGCAGGCTAAACGGTGTGATTTTAATGGGACACACTTCATAAGCCTCTGTACGCTCCGGCGACATTGCCCAAGACGATTTTGGACTGTTTGTGTTGATACTGCGCGTCCTGTTGCTGCCTGGAGGATTAGTTGCAGCCGAGTTGCATTCAGCTTCTGTCTCAACGAGCTGTGAACCGGAGAAAACGGTCATCTCTTGCTGATGATACCCGAGGATACCTTGAACTTACCTTCTTTTAACGGTTCCTGTTTGAAATCGCGTCCAAGTCCTGAAGTTGTGACAGTCCAATAGCTGCAGCCATCTCCGTTTGTGTCTGTCCTGCTTCCAATCTTCCTATGACTCTTCTAATAAAACAGCTACTTGACATATTCCCCACCCCCAGAAGAGACTATATTTAATTTCTATATTGTTAGCTATATTGTAATTACAGTAGATACACTAGTAAAGTCTGATTAGAAGGTTGTTAATGTAAACACTGGCACTTTCATAGAATTCTGCATATCTGAATTAAGTACTGTACATGGTAGGAACTTTTTAATCAATGATAAATAGTAAAATTCCAAGTTTCGTAATTGTTGTAATTGTAATATGTATATTATTATTTCCGAATTAATCCAGGTACTCATATGTACTTTATGAGTATAAGATAAATTACTACTTGTATTACAAACCATATTATACTAACCGAGTGAAGCAATTAGTTGTAATTAATGAAAACAGTATGTAAACTTAGTCAGTTTGGTGCTAATTAAATTACTTGAGAGTAAACTAAAATTGAAACATTCAGAACTTGTTACGTATTTACTGTAAACATGGTAGAGACCTTATATATTTCGTAACTGATGTAAAAGTAATGCAAAAGCTACATTCATTGTTATTAGTCACAAAACTGATAATTAACACTAGAATTACTGAACCAATCATGTGCAGTGCCATACTAAATTATGAAGCTTATTTAACTCTATCTTATTCTTATGATAACTTCTATAAATGTAATTATTGTAATTGTTGTTTTATTTAAAAGCCAAATATGGATTATTGTGTAATTGTTATAATAGTATATATAGTGACCTGTTTAAGCCACGAGGTAGTCAGTGGTTTGTCAAGAGTCATGGTTCATGTACATGTACAATCTCGCCGCACAACATCCATGGGCGAAAATAAAGCGACTCTTAGCCTGTGAGTACATTGCTTAAATGCCTCTAGCATAAATTACATTTATAATTCCAAAATCCTTACAGAGCGGAACAAGGTTTTGTTTGTAAATCTATCGGACCAAACTGCGTGGTCATCAGTCCGTAGCTTACAAACTACTTAAACTGAGGTAAACTAACCTAAGGACAACACATACACCCATGCCCCAGGGAGGACTCGAACCTCCCCGGCGAGTAACCGCGCGCTCCGTAGGGAGGCGCCTTAGACCGCTCGGCTACTCCACCGGGACTTTCGGGAGGTCACGACAGCATCGAACACTTCAGCGTGCCATGCTGAACTTCGCTATTTATTTCTACCACTGAAGGCAGGCATATCGAACATATCAGAGCCAAAATCCAAATACCTGTAGTGAGGTTTACATGTTTAATAAGGTGTGTGCTTGGATTCTGCAGAAATGAATTGTGGAAGATGTATGTAACATATCGTTTATTAAATGATTTATATTCAGGGTGACAATTACTGTACTAAATGAAAGCAGAAGTAAATGAGTTTCAAACACGGCATGCACACACCTTATTAAACATGTAAACCTCACTACAGGTCCCAGAACGAAACTTTTCACTCTGCAGCGGAGTGTGCGCTGATTTGAAACTTCCTGGCAGATTAAAGTTGTGTGCCGCAACCGGGACTCGAACCTGGGACCATTGCCTTTCGCAGGCAAGCGCTCTACCGACCGAGCTATCCCGACACGACTCACGATGCCGCCCCACAACTTTACTTCCGCCAGTACCTCGCCTCCTACTTTCCAAACTTCACAGGAGCTCTCCTGCGAAACATGCAATACTAGCACTCCTGGAAGAAAGGATTCATTCTGTAAATATCCCTTAGGCTGTGGCTAAGCCATGTCTCCGCCAAATCCTTTCTTCCAGGAGTGCTAGTCTTGCATGTTTCGCAGGAGAGCTTTTGTGAAGTTTGGAAAGTAGGAGGCGAGGTACTGGCGGAAGTAAAGTTGTGGGGCGGCATCGTGAGTCGTGTCGGGTTAGCAATATCGGTAGAGCGCTTGCCTGCGAATGGCAATGGCCCCAGGTTCGAGTCCCGGTTCCGGCACACAATTTTAGTCTGCCAGGAAGTTTCATATCAGAGCACACTCTGCTGCAGAGTGAAAAGTTTCGTTTTGGGACCTGTAGTGAGGTTTACATGTTTAATAAGGTGTGTGCATGCCGTGTTTGAAACTCATTTACTTCTGCTTTCATTTAGTATAGTAACTGTCACCCTGAATATAAAATCGTTTAATAAACGATACGTTACATACATCTTCCACAATTCATTTCTGCAGAATCCAAGCAATTTTTACACACATAGTGTTACTTTGCAAATGTACAAAAATCGACTATTCTGTAACTGTTTAAAGCTGCAGTTTGCTGTGCAAGAATGGCCACAAGAGAGGGTTACTGTAGTCTGTGTTTGTGTGCCCATCACTTCTGGTTGGGTACACCTAGGATGTGAATAACGCTGGTCACAGAGGAGCCGTTTAGTCGTGTGGGACAGAAATAAATAGAACCCCACTGCGCCCACTGCGGGCCGTCATATTGTCTACTGATCAAACCATGCAATGTGCAGCTTATTGGGAAATACGGCTGGGGGTGAAATGCACTCAATTGTGAACGTAAGCAGAGCGGTATAAATCGATTAGGAATACAATCATCCAGTACATGATGGGCACCTTTCTAACAGTCGGCATGACATACTTTGTCACGGATAACGCGTCATGGCATGGAAACACAGGACTAGCAGTTCCCTACTGTGTTCCTAGAACCACTCCATCGCACTTCAGGCTTTGCAAAGTTTTTCATTGTCTCGTTGAAAAACGCCACTGCCAGTGAGAAACATGATCGTCATCTAGGTATGTACGTTGTCTGTAACCAAAGTATGCTACTCTGTGGCTGACATGTTACCTTACACTAGTTCCACTGGTCTGCTGGATGCCCACGTGGAAACTCCCTAGAGCGAAGTTCACTGGCGTCAATTTGTATCTATCGTGCAGAACAGATGTCAGAGAGTTGTTGCCCTGGAAGGGAATCGGCGTGAGAAACAAACGGGATTCATCAGACCATGAAACGCTCTATCACTATGCCAAGGTCCAGTAACGATGGTTACATTCCCCTTTCCATCCTGTTTGCCGATGTCTCGACGTTAACATTGGGTCATGAAAACGTCATCGTCTGTGCAGGCTCTTGTCGTGTGTTCAGACATACTTGTACTCTGCCTAGAATTAAAGTCTGAACTTACAATTAGTTTCGCAACAGTTCAAGGTGTGTCTTCTTTTACCAGTGTATGACATCCAACATCTCTAATCACGGTTGGCCGTCCACTCATTGACATTTGAATGTTGCAGTAACTTCGCTTCACTACTTCTTGTAGCACTCCTCCAACACCCGAGAAATCCTACAGTTTCCTAAATGCTCCCGCCCCTACCCCACTCTACACACCGATACCTCGCTCAATGATACTGCATGCATCGTTTGAGTGTCTGATTACTAGTGGTTCCCACAAGGTAACACTGCTACCGGCTGACCCGCCTTCCATACATAGTAGGTAGGTCGTCATAATAGTCTGACTGACCAGTGTACAGTCTTATTATTAGGTTGGCATTTAGCACGACACAAACCGGTATGGTCCATCGATGAATGGTGTTGCGTTATGTTGACTGATGTACTGCGGCTTTGCACTACTATAGATGACTATTGCAGGTGAGTTTAGTGACAACCTCGGGAAACGTCCCGTCCTTTCAATGTTTTGGAGAGGCATAGCAGTGCTGCTACTCGCGGTATGGTGTGGATAAGTAATGTGACTGAGTTAAGGTCGTGGCTGGTAATATCTAAGGGAACTATAACTACAGAAGAGTATATTACGAATATCTGTTACCTTACATGAGACAATACTGTGGGGACATTTTTATCACAAGAATCTCTGACTATAGTCTGCACGATGATGAGGTACTCCCCACGTCCAGCAAGGTCTCCAGTGTACCAGGATTTCAGGACCAAGGAGTGAGCAAGGAACTTAAATGACGAAGGCGTGAAGTTAAAATCAAACGGGTTTTAATACAGAAAACCGTTACATGGTGTTGATTGGGACTTGGGGGGGGGGGGGCGACGCCTGCCCGTAAAGGTACATTTTGGAATCATAGAATTATATGGTATCACCGGAACTCAAGGGAGCATGTTTCGCCTTGTCGGAGGCGGGGCGTGCGAGAGAGAGTGGTCCGTGCTTCACAACGTTGTTCAGTTCTCGGCAGTGGCGGCTGGTGATAATGTGCTAATGTGCTGCAGCACACTGTAAATATATTACTAAAATTATCCCATTTCTCTTTCATATGCAAGCGAGAAATCGCTGCAAAATTACATCCTTTCTATTGGAATGCGATCCAGATATTACAATAAAATTATGCCCATTTCTTTCCAATACGTATTAGAATGCTGATAATAAGGATGAAAACGCAATTTGCAGCGCTCTAGTCGCGACAGCAGGAAACCAACTCCGTGTGCTGAACTGGAATTCAGCCACGCTGGTGCGTGCGCAGAGAGGCGGCGCAGTCGTCTGTCCGCTAGTGCGCATGCGCAGACGTGACGTCAGGCCTGGCGACTCATGTGTGCTGAGACCGATTGCAGCACCAGACCAATATTTCTCTTCGCGCTGCGTGTAACGGCTGTGGAAGAATAGTATATGAGGAATATTGCGGCATACAGAGTCAAATAGCGCGCTGGCTCAGGCGTCTCGTGCGTTCTCTCTCAAACATACTTGTGTGATGCTCGCATTCAAATACCTCTGAGTCTAAATTTTTAATTTCTGTAAATAAAATTAATATTTTTAAACGTTATGTTTACTACCTGCAGTGAATACATGCAGTTGGCAACGCTGTTATAAATTACCCTGAAGGTGTTACTGTCAATACAGTATTAATTGATATTTAATTAAAGGCAATCATACAAAGGTTGATGTGTTTGACGTAAAACTTCAATCAAAAACAACATTAGTAATGTTTAGCCAACATGCGAGTGAAGCTGCGCTTTTCAACCAAGCAGTTTATTGGTCGCTTGTGTAGAACGCAGATGACATTGTGGGATATTGCTAAGCTCCGTTATTTCCATTGTTAGTCACGTTTTGTGCGTTCGCTGAAGAAGTGTTTCGCGGTGTATTTCTTCGTGAAAGTGTGCGGTACGTACTGTGCGATCAACATGGCGAATTCTGTCGATGATCTGCTACAGAGGCCATTTTCCAAGAGAAACTGAAAATGATAGAGTTAGGTAAACCTACTCTAGTTTTAAATCTCAGTCAAAAGGCAATAGGAGTTGGCAAGAAAAGTGAGTACACTAGGAAATTCAGAAAGAAAGTGTATGAAAACAGTTGGATTTGCGGAGGTGACATTTGCAATGCACTTTTTTTATTTCCATGTTTGTGGTTTGGGAACAGTGATGCGTGGAGTGCAGGGGGAGTGAAAGGCCTTGGACATCTTAAATGCATCAATTAAAAAAAAAAAAAATAAGGGAAGTTAAAAACATATAAATAACATACTTGAACTTACTTCGTAAGGTAAAGCTAATATCACAACAATTTTAAGTCGTGCTTTTTATTTTAGTATATTTAGTTTCCTGTTTAATTTAGTTTCCTGTTTACTTTTGTAATATTATATCACACTGGTCAAATTTTGTACGAGCCGCCACTGGTTTTCGGCACAACGTGCCCCACGGCACCATCAGTCTCGCTATTGGTTGCTGGCTGGATTCTGTCCGTTCTCCGAGGTGGCTTATCCTCGTCAGCAGAACCACACCAGCATGGACGTGCCGATCCCACATGCGCGTGGAAAGTTCCGACCGCAGGCACGCGGCTCGGCCCTATGGAGGCCAGGTCAGCCCAGCCAGGCTAATCATTCAACTTGTAAAACTTTGGAAAATGTTATCCTGATTCTTGTGCACGCCAGTGGCAGGCGCCGCTCTCATTCATCCTTGCCCCTTGTAAAATAAAGTTTCAACATAAGGAGAGGCATTGAATTAATATTTGTGCTGTGGCCAGGATTCGAACCCGGGACCTCTTACTTACTAGGTAGGCGCTTTAGACCAAATTTTAATTCAATGCCTCCCCTTATGTTTAATACCTTTGGTATAAAGAGACAATATTGTCTCAAGGAAATGTATTATTTGTTGATATTTATATCATCCCGGCCTGAGAAACAAGGCGGGATTGTTCCCATTCGCGTTCTTTGCTAGGGTGCTATTCCAATATAGGAGAGCCCTGGCAATTTGATACACATTTCACAGGGAACATTGGGGCAGAATTAAAGTATGTCATGTGGAGGGAGATGTGCTTTAAGACAGTCCGTGTAGTCGCTTTCGCTGCAACGCTGTGTTAGTTGAGTGCTCTTAAGTAGGAGGTCCCAGGTTCGAATCCTGGCCACAGCACAAATTTTAATTCAATGCCTCTCCTTACGTTTCATACCTTTGGTATAAAGAGACAATATTGTCTCAAGGAAATGAGTTATTTGTTGATCAAGAAAGATTAGTTTCTGGGAGGGAAAAGTATTACTAACATAACTGTGTAAGGTAATTTCAACAAAAATTAGTGGAAAAAATAATAATTTTTGAGTGGGACCAGCTCAAATGTCTAAATCGTATGTGTGCAAGTCTGCAGGTTGAACAGACCCTGTTGCAACATGTCCTTCAGGTTTCGATATACTAGCATTTTGACTCCAACCTTAACCGAAAGAGTGCTTGCATCTAAAGCGCAGTGGGCGCTGTATCATTCTGATAAGGGTGATGTTGTTGTTGTCTTTAGTCCGCAGACTGGTTTGATGCAGCTCTCCATGCTACCCTGTCCTGTGCAAGTCTCTTCATCCGAGAATACGTTCGGCAACCTACATCCTTTTGAATCTGCTTAATATATTCCTCCCTCAGTTTCCCTCTACCATTTTTATCCCACACGCTCCCTTCTAATGCTAAGTTTACATTCCTTGATGTCTCAGAATGTGTCCAGCCAATCTATCCCTTCTCCTAGTCAGCATAACTCCTTTTCGTCCCGATTCGGTTAAGCATCTTCTCATTAGTTACGTGATCTACCCATCTAATTTTCATTATTCGTCTATAGCACCACATTTCGAAACCTTCTATCATCTTTTTATCTGAACTCTTTATCGTAGACGTGTCACTCCCATACTCACTGCTACACTCCAGACAAATGCTTTCAGAAAGGACTTCCTAACATTTAAATTAATATTGGATGTTAACAAGTTTCACTTCTTTAGAAACGCTTTTCTTCCCATAGCCATTCTGCATTTTATATATTCTTTACTTCGGCCATCAGAAGTTATCTTGCTACCCAAATAACAAATTCATCTACTACTTTTATTGTCCCATTACCTAATCTAATTCCTTCAGCATTCCTTCTGACATTGCATTCCATGACCTTCGTTTCACTCTTGTTAATGTTATCTTATATCTTCATTTCAAGACACTGTCCATCCCATTCAACTGCTCTTCCAGATCTTTTGCGGTTGGTGTCAGAATTACTATATCATCAGCAAACCGCAATGTTTTTCTTTCTTCTCCCTGCACTTTAAAGCCCTCTCCAAAATTCTCCTTCCATTTCTTCTCTGCCTGCTCAATGTACAGATTGAACAACATTGGGGAAAGGCTACAACCCTGTCTCATTCCCTTCCCAACCTCTGCGTCCCTTTCTTGCCCTTCGGTTCTAATAACCGCTGTCTGGTTTCTGCTGAATATAACTCTTCGCTCCCTATATTTTACCCCTGATACCTTCAGAATTTGGAAGAGTGTATTCCAGTCGACATTGTCAAAAGCTTTCTCCAAATCCACAAACGCTAAAAACGTAGGCTTCCGTTTCCTTAGCCTATCTTCTAAGATAAGTCGTAATGGGTGATGATGGAGTAAATTTCTTCCTAAAAAATTGACTATATTAATCAGTGAAATAATACCGTTTACCCCCTCAGTAAATGAACTCTTGTTACAACTCCCCATGGAGGTGCATCAGTCTTTTAGGCATTGTACATGGTATGAAAAACTAAACAGCATTACATAATAGATGACAAAAAGGAAGTTCTACAATCTCCAGAAACGTCGGCTTTTGCAAATGTCGCCAATTTTCAGTGCCATTTATGGTCCAGGGCGATCATCAGTAATACCTGTAAAGAAAAGTACCACATTTCAGTGATGTCTCTTTCATACAATGATAGTTATAAATAGTTTGACAAGTCAAAAATTTCTCGTTATATATAGAAAAATGATGAACCACGAAGAACTTATACGGATGTGATGGAAATCGATAGCCGTGATATTTATATAGATAAACAAATGATTAAATAAAAGATGGACGAATTATTCAAAAGAAACGGCTTCACAAATTTAACAAGCAATATTGCGTTAGTCCACATCTGGGCCTCTACTAAGCAATTATTGTGCCCAGCGCACACTTGAAACAGTCAGTACAGGCAAAGCAGAGGCAGAAGACAGTTGGCCGGCCGTTTGTACCGGGTGATCAAAAAGTCAGTATAAATTTGAAAACTAAATAAATCACGGAATAATAAAGATAGAGAGGTAAAATTTGACACACATGCTTGAAATAACATGGGGTTTTATTAGCACAAAAAAAAAAGTATTGCTAGACGCGTGAAAGATCTCTTGCGCGCGTCGTTTGGTGATGATCGTGTGCTTAGCCGCCACTTTCGTCATACTTGGCCTACCAGATCCCCAGACCTTACCCGTGATCGACCGACATCTCTAGGGATGCTGAAAGACAAACCCGACGCCAATGCCTCACTATAACTACGGACATGATTTACAGTGCCGTTCACAACATTATTCCTCGACTATAGCTATTGTTGTGGAATGGTGGTGAACATATTGAGCATTTCCTGTAAAGAACATCATCTTCGCTTTGTCTTAATTTGTTATGCTAATTATTGCTTTTCTGATCAGATAAAGCGCCGTCTGTCAGACATTTTATGAACCTATTTTTCTTTTTCTTTTTTTTTTTTTTTTTGGTCTAATAAAACCCGATGTCATTCCAAGCATGTGTGCCAATTTTTACCTCTCTATCTATATTATTCCGTGATTTATTAAGTTTTCAAATTGATACTGACTTTTTGATCACCCGGTATATCTTGCTTCTCAATGAGACACTTTGCCGCACACATAGCAGAGGTTCAGGATAGGCGTTTGCTGGGTCACCCCTCTATAGCAGGCGCACAGTTTCCAATAAATATAAAAAACAGTGTTCAAATGTTTGGTAAGCTATGGGCTTACAAACTACTTAAACCAATTAGACTAAAGGACAAACATACTCTCTCTCTCTCTCACTCTCTCTCTCTCTCTCTCTCTCTCTCTCTCTCTCTCTCTCTCTCTCTCTCTCTCTCACACACACACACACACACACACATAGACACACACCAGGGTGCGCCGGCCGCGGTGGCCGAGGGGACTGAGGCGCTTTAGTCACGGTCTGCACGGTCATTATGGTCGGGGGTTCGAATCCCCCCTCGGGCATGGATATTTCTGCCGTCCTTAGTTGTAGCTAGTTCATAAGTAGTTTGTAAGTTTAGGGACTGATGACCCCGTAGTTAAGTCCCATAAGCTTTACAAACATTTGAACATTTTGAACATTTGAACACCAGGGAGGACTCGAACTTCCGACGGCGAGCAACCGCGCGCTCCGCAGTAAGGTGCCTTAGAGCGCTCGGACACTCCATCGCGGTGTACAGTTTCCCTCCGCCTCCCTCGCACTTCTACCGGAACTTCAAGTCATCCTCGAAAATTTGTTTTGTGCAGACAATGAAAAGCTAAATCCTTCTTTGTATTTAGTTTCTGTGTGAGTAAAAAATAAATAAATAAATAAAAATAAAAAATAAAATAGAACACTGTATTCGGATTCGTGCCTGTTCAGCGCTACTGCAGCTTTCTCAGTGAATTTTGCAGAAACTATTCATAAAAAAAAAAAAAATTAAAAAAATACCTGCTACATATGGCCAAAAGTCATTGCATGGTATTAAACCTCTTTTCTTTTAGTTATTTCCCATAGTTGTTGTTATAACAAGAAGTAAACTACAGTGCTGTGTATATTTTAAAAAATTTGCCATGAAAAATGTAGTCGCTGGTCAGTTTTCGTTTCATTCGTTTTAAATTAGTGGTACCGAGCGGGGTGGCAAAGGGTAACAAAATGAACTCGCATTCAGAAGGACGTTGGTTCAAACCCACCTCTGGCCATCCAGATTTAGGTTTTCCGTGATTTCCCTAAATAACTCCAGGCAAATTCCGGGGTGGTTCCCTTGAAAGGGCACGGCCGAATTCATTCCATATCCTTACCCAAACACTCCGAGCGTAAGCTCCGTCTCTAATGACCACGCTGTCGACGGCACATTAAAGTCCAAACTTCCTTCCTTCCCATTCTTATATTAGAGGGTACGAAATATAACTAACATATCAAAATTTTTTATTCACGAGAAAATAAGTTAGGGGACACGAGAGAAACCTCCTGGAAGGATTATTTCCGGGCCTCCCCTGGGCAAGGGACTAGGACCTATCTCCTAGACGGATGATTCTCTCACACCAGAAGCAACAAAGGCACATAACATGAAATCTAACAAACGGTTCTTTTAAGAACCAAAACTGACTGTCATTTCCGTAAATATTGAGGGTATGTCATCAAGCAAGGAACAACTTTTGCACGAACTCTGTCGAGATAAGCAGTGTGATGTTTTATGTGTCCAGGAAACGCAAAGAGGTATCCATCAGAAACTCCCTTTTTGTTCCCGGCATGAAACTAGTCGCTGAAAGAGCGCATGCACATTATGGAAGTGCCGTTTTCGTAAAGCCTAATCTGGAAATACAGTGTTTGTCAGTCAGATGAAAACAATATTGAAATTGTTTCCGTGGAATTTAACAATTGTGTAGTCACTTCAATCTATAAACCTCCTGCAACGGAACTTTCCTTCATCCTACATCAGAACTTTTCTGAAGGCAAAGTGTCCTTAGTGATAAGCGATTTCAACAGTCACAGCCATGTATGAGGCTATGCACACGATCACAACTCGCATTTATACATGATATTAAGATAACCTCCTTCTTTCACCAGCGCAAGATGGGGATAAGGATATAACCTGGACCTTCTGTTTGTAAGCGGAAGTATTGTACACTCATGCACCAAAGCAGTATGCCCACCAATACCAAACACACAACATAGACCAATTATGTGTTATATCATGCCATCAATAAGACCGCAGGATGTTCGATTTAAACGGGAATACAATTTTAAGAACGCTGACTGGGCAAGATTCTTCAGTATATTGTATGACAAAATTCTGAGCATAGTTCCTACTCCCGAAGAACACGACAACTTCGTCGACATTGTCCGAGCTTCCTCGAGGGCATCAGTACCTAGGGACTGCAAAACCAACTATACCAAGGGCATCAAAACTGAAACAGCCGCTCTGCTTGAAGAATAGTACAAGAAATATGAAGAGGATCCCTTCAGCAAGGAAGCAATGAATCTCGCACGAAGGTGCTTTCCTTAATATCCAGATGATATCAGACTGTGGCATGAGTAAGAGCAGTCAAAGGGCCTCGATACTGCTACGCCGTCTGAGTAAGGATAACACCCACGACAAAACGCATGTTAATCTAAAGGCAGATCATATCGCTCATCAGCTGCTAGTAAATGGAAAATCAATCCACATCAGAAGGTTAAACAAGATACTGACAACACGACAGCAGGACCAAGAGCTCAATATCCTATTACGACCGTTTACTGAACGTGAATTAGAGTTGACACTGAGTAAGTGTAAACTAGGTAAGGCTGCAGTATTAGACGATATACAAGCAGAGCAGATTAAGAACTTCGGCTCTGCCAAAATGCGTTGCCTACTGGATCTAATGAACAGGACTACAAGATCCCTAAAGTGTGGCGGAAGGCTTAAGTCATTGCTATCCCTAAACCAGGTAAGGCTCGCATGAATTCCAAAAGTTAAAGGCCTATTTCCCTGTCATCTGTACCAAGTCCTACAGAGACTTATAGGTAAAGTGGAGCCGTCTCTCATACAACAGCAAGCAGGCTCCAGAGAAAGAAAAAGTTGTACATCACAAATATTAAACTTGACACAGCACATTGAGGATAATTTCGAGAAACGGATCGTCACAGGTGACAGCCTATGACACAGTCAAATATCAGCTTCTTCTAATGAAATTGCATAACATTACCAAAGGACAAGCAATATTAGAAACCTCCTACACAACCTGAGATTCTTTGTAGAATTTCTGTGACACAGAAACAGATGGAGAAAACAGGAGAATGGGCTAGCGCAAGGCAGTGTGCTCGCACCACTGTTATTCAATATCTATACTAACGATTGCCCGAAGGAACCCAGAGTTTTATCTATGCTGATGACTGTGCAATTACTGCTCAGGCGGACTACTTTAGAAAGGTGTAACAAACCTTATATAAAGCCCTGTAAGATTCATCATCTACTACAAAGAAAACCATCTGAAGCCGAACCCTGCCGAAACTCAGGCCTATGTATTCCATCTCAGGAACAAACATGCAGCAAAAACCCTCCAAATCATCCGGGAAGGAACTGAGCTCGAACACTGTCCAACTCAGAAATACTTAGGAGTGACTCCAGATCGCACACTTTCCATTAAGAAACACTGCCTAAACACGAAACAGAAAATATCTGCCAGAAACAACTTACTGAGGAAGCTGACAAGTACCACACGGGGAATCCATCTATGCACTGTGGGAATCAGCGCCTTAGCATAGAATACGCATGTCCTCCTGCACGGCACAAATCTAGCCATGCAAGGAACTGCTTAAGACCTACGTGAACTGAGAAACTCCATTGCCTCGCTGGCATATCACCCCCTCCCCCCTGAAATCAGACGAGAGATAGCAATATGCGCGAGAAAAGCAAAGCTACGTCTACTGGAGCCCATCCCCTACATGGCTGCCAGCCAGCACAACATCGGCTGAAATTAAGAAAGAGCTTTCTGACAACGACAGACGCACTTATAGGGACACCACAGCAAGCCAGGATTTCAAAGTGGCGGGAAAAATGTCAATATTTGGAAGAGTGGATGATGTCGATGGAAGAGCTTCCCCACAGGCCACTCAGAGAAGTGGACAACATGGAGGGCTCTCGAGAGACTACGCTACGGCACCACGAGATGCAAAACTAACCTGCAGAAGTGGGGCCTTCCAGTCGATTCAGTTCTCTGCTCGTGTGGTTCTGTGCAGATAATAATAATAATTTCGTGTGGCTCATTGGCCTGGTGCAAGTCTTCCTTGCGTGTCCCTAGCCTACCCCACTTATCCAACCGGGGAAAGGGGACCTACAGCTTAACGTGGAATCCGAGCCACGTGTCGTTTCTGGCGACTCCTCACATCGTTGAGAGGTGAAGCATGGGTTAAAGCGCAGACTAAAAAAATCCGACGTCCGCCCAGGATTTGAACCCGCGACCCTTCGGTCTCCAGTCGAGCACTTTACCCCAAGACCACCGAGCCGTACTCTGTGCAGATAACCGCCTACTTCCGTGTCCTACATCACCAGCTACATGCACCACGAGAGACTTGACGAGGGCGTCACCTAATGCACTCGACGTAGCCAATTTCTGGTCTGATACTATACAAAATGACGGAACATTTTGTTGATTTTATATTTTTGTGTAATTTACCTATATTTTGACAATCCTTTTTCATGACATTGTTTATGTATTCTGTATTTTGTATTTTTCATTCTGTATTATGTATTCCGAATACTGTCAGTGTATTTTAGACGCTGTGCTTCTGGCACGATAAATAGTTTGAGGCGACTCGGTCGGCAGCTACACGCCACACGTGGGGCTGTTGCCGCCTGCTATGGCCTGCTGTGCCGAGTACGGAGCTGCCTCGTGTTTCTCTTCTTGGTGTGCTGCCGATACGAACTAAGCTGGGAATGAGCAACTTACTGAAACGAAAAGACACCGGGAGTCATCAGCTGACGAGGCTAACTGTGTATTTTTTGGAACCCTTGTTGCTGTTTTCAGGATACTTTCTGAAAGTCATAAAAGAACCATGTAAGCTAAAATTTCTTTACTTCTAATCAGAAGCTGAGCGATGCCAGGAAATATGCGTAAGGATTTCCTTTATCATCAGGGGGCTGCTTCCATTTCTTGAAAGACACTGACCAGCCCTAGGTGGAGTTCACCACCCACTGCTACACCATCAATCGTAATTACCGTTAGAAATGATGACAATCACAGGAACTCAGTGTAATGAATTATTCGACATTCGAGAAGATCCACTGCCAAAGGAGAGGAAAAATAAAAGACGCCAATATCATAATACTCGAGGCCATGAACACCTGTTGATAAAGAAGTAATGCAATCAGACTAGGAAACGATGATTAGCATAAATGTTTCATGTCGATGTAACATTCAACCAAAGATATTTCAAAAGACTAGCTCGTGTCACATTAGAAAAAGACTTTTTCTGATTGTATAAACTGCACCACACTCATGAAAAATGTTTGTATAGTCTATGGGACTTAACAAAGGGGTCATCAGTCGCTAAACTTACAAACTACTTATGAACTACTTACGAACTAGGAGGGCACAAATATCCATGCCCGAGGGGGGGATTCGAACCCCCGACCGTAGTGACCGTGCAGACCGTGACTGGAGCGCCTTAGTCCCCTCGGCCACCGCGGCCAGCCACACTCATGATTAAAAATGTCAGGTATATAAGAGTTCTTTCGATTTTTGAATTTAAAATGCCATTTGTTTTCTTTAATTATAAAAGAATTGAAAGTAAATTTAATTTTACTTACATATGTAAATATGTAATACATATCAGTTATTTGTATTTAGTGGGTACGACATCTCACAAGCTACATTGCTTTCCTTCAAGTCTTCCTTTATCAGCAAATGAATTTCTTTGAACTGATATGTGTTTAGTTGGAAGAGTTTCCTGAATATTTAGTAAGGTACTTCCATAGACAAAACACAATCGCCATGTTTTCTTCATTATGGACTGTTGCTCGACAAACAACTTTTACTGTTCGTACATGCACAATACAACAACAACATAAAAAATTAATTATCTTGAATTTTGAATCAGATCCTGGATTTAAATGCATCTGCATCGAGAGTTTTGCAGTCGACATATAGCAGATACAGTGTGCAGTGTTCGCTGACCATCTGAGGTCCTGAGCCTCTGTTCTGCCTGTGATGCATCAAGCGTGCTCCAAGCGGTAGACGTGACACTGATTGCCAGAGATGGTTGGTTGGTTTGATGTTTTAGGGGGACAAAACTGCGGAGGTCATCAGTCCCCCATTCCATCACAGAGCTAGAGAAGTGTGGAAACACTGAAAAGTCCGCCCAGAGTTAAAACTGTTACGGGAGGAAAACCCCACTCAATCAATAAAATGTAAACAAATTCGACAAAGGACAACAAGGCGGGAGACAACACGACAGGACACAATCACACGGAAACAGCAAACAAGTGTGGAAATGAAATGACAAAGTCAAAGTTCGTGGTTGACCGACCATGAGAATAAAATAGGAAGGGTCAGCCACGGGGCAACACAAGCTTCATATAGATTTGTAAAAACCGCTGTTACGAATAAAACCTAAAACAGAATCAGCCATATTGGCATCGTTACATAAAACGTCAGATAAAATTGCAGGAAGATTAAAATCCCGCCGCAGGGCGGTTAAAAGACGACAGTCCATCAAAATGTGGGACACTGTCAAGGGAGAGCCACAACGACAACGAGGCGGGTCCTCACCGCACAGGAGATGGCTGTGGGTCAGCCAAGTATGGCCAATGCGGAGCCGGCAAAGGACTACCGAGTCCTGGCGAGAGGCCCGCATTGAGGAGCGCCACGCAGCCGTAGTCTCCTTGACAACCCGAAGCTTGTTGGGCGTGCTCAGGTTGCGCCATTCAGCATCCCAAAGCTGATGTACCCGACGGCGCAACAAGGTACGGATATCTGAAGCTGGGAGGCCGATCTCTAAGACAGAGGCATTAACCGCCTGTTTGGCAAGCCCATCGGCACGTTCGTTGCCTGGGATGCCAACGTGACCCGGAGACCAAAGGAACACCACTGATCTGCCAGACTGAATAAGTGCAAAAACAGCCACTCGGATGGCCATCACCAATGGCGAACGTGGATAACACTGTTCCAGAGCACGTAAACTACTCAGGGAGTCACTACAAAGAAGGAAAGACTCACCTGAGCAGGAACGCATATGCTCGAGGGCACGGAAGATGGCCACCAGTTCTGCAGTAAGAACACTGCAGCCTTCTGGCAGAGACAGCTGCTCAACATGGTCACCATGTACGTAGGCAAGGCCAATGCGGCCATTTACCATCGAGCCGTCCGTATAAACAATGTCGTAGCCGGGGTGCTCAGCAACGACAGCAAGAAACTGGCGACGGAGAGCCTCAGGGGGAAGCGAGTCCTTGCGCCCGTGGGCCAAGTCTAAACGAAGACATGGCCGTGGCAGACACCATGGAGGTGTGCGTGAATGGGCCCGAAATGGAGGTGGTAGAGGATAGGACTCAAGCTCCCCCAGGAGGGACTGCACGCGGACGGCTATTGTGTGTCCTGACCTGGGGCGCTGCTGCTGGTGACGAACAGCCACAGTAGAAAAAAGTAGGCGGTAGTTGGGATGTCCTTTGGAACTATAGACGCGGGCTGCATACGCTGTCAACAGTTGCTGGCGGCGGACCCGTAGCGGGGGGACCCCGGCCTCCGCTAGAAGACTGGCCACAGGGCTGGTTCGGAGGGCTCCCGTCGCAATTCTAACCCCACAGTGGTGAATAGGGTCCAATAAGCGCAACGCTGAAGGTGCTGCAGAGCCATAAGCGAGGCACCCATAATCTATACGCGATTGCACCAAGGCTGTATAGAGCCGCAGCAGGGTGGAGCGGTCAGCTCCCCATGCGGTATGGCCCAAACATCGAAGGGCGTTGAGATGTCGCCTGCACTCCCGTTTCAGAAAACGAACATGAGGGAGCCAGGTCAGTCGGGCATCAAAAATCAGGCCGAGGAATCGGTGGGTGTCCACAACAGGAAGCAGTTGGCCGTCAAGATAGAGTTCAGGGTGGGGGTGCACCGTCCGACGCCGACAAAAGTGCATTACACGTGTTTTGCCGGCGGAAAACTGGAAGCCATGATGCTGAGCCCACAAGTGTGCCTGGCGGATGGCCGCCTGGAGTCGGCGTTCAGCAGCACTTGTTGTGGTGGAGCAGAAAGATATGAAAAATCATCAGCGTACAGGGAAGGAGACACCGATGACCCCACAGCTGCAGCCAGGCCATAAATGGCCACCAAAAACAGTGAGACACTCAGCACAGACCCCTGTGGGACCCATTTTCTTGGATATGGGGCGAACTATGGGCAACACCGACTCGGACCCGAAACGTGCGGAGTCGGAGGAAATTTGCAATGAAGATGGGAAGTGACCCCCGAAGGCCCCACTCATGCAGCGTAGCGAGGATGTGACGCCGCCATGTGGTATCGTAGGCCTTCTGAAGGTCAAAGAAAACTGCAATGAGATGCTGACGACGGGAAAAAGCTGTCCGAACCGCTGACTTCAGGCACACCAGATTATCCGTCGTAGAACGACCCTGGCGAAATCCACCCTGCGATGGCGCCAGAAGGCCCCGTGACTTGAGCACCCAAGTCAAGCGACGTGCGACCATACGTTCGAGCAACTTGCAGAGAACGTTGGTCAGGCAGATGGGACGATAACTGTCAACCTCCAGTGGGTCCCTGCCTGGCTTCAGCACCGGTATGACGACGGCTTCCCGCCACTGGGACGGAAACTCGCCACTACCCCAAATGCGGTTGAATATCTCTAGGACATGGCACTGAGAATTTTGCGAGAGGTGTTTCAGCATCTGTGCATGGACACGGTCGGGACCGGGAGCCGTATCTGGGCAATTGGCCAAGGCACTAAGCAGCTCACTTTCGGTAAATGGGGCGTTGTAGGACTTCCGACGGCGCGTCGCAAAGGAGAGGCGCTGTCGCTCCACACGCTCCATGCGGGAGCGAAATGCTGCACTGTAGTTAGCAGATGCAGAGCACCTAGCGAAGTGATCAGCAAGATGTTCAGCGATCACACTCGGGTCTGTACACACAGCCCCATGGATAGAAAGACCAGGGACGCCAATAGGAGTCTGGTGGCCATAGAGGCGCCTGATCTTAGTCCACACCTGAGATGGAGAGACACGAGAACCTAAGGTCGAGACATACCTCTTCCAACATTCTTGTTTGGCTCGTTTGATGAGTTGCCGAGCCTTGGCACGAAGTCGCTTGAAAGCGATGAGGTTGGCCACTGATGGGTGCCGTTTGTGACGCTGAAGAGCTCGCCTACGTTCTGTGATTGCGGCAGCGATTTCCGGCGACCACCAGGGCACGGACCTCTGCCGGGACGAACCAGAAGAAGACGGGATTGCAGACTGAGCTGCAGAGACAATGACGTCTGTTAAATTATTGACCACCACATCAATGTTAGTGTCTGGCAAATATCGAACAGTGGCAGCAGTTGTAAATGCATCCCAGTCAGCTTTGTTAAGAGCCCAACGGGGCAAACGGCTAGGGCAATGACGCTGGGGCAGTGACAAAAAAATCGGAAAGTGGTCACTGCCACACAAGTCGTCATACACTATCCAATGAAGAGATGGTACGAGGCCAGGGCTGCAAATAGAGAGGTCGATGGCCGAGTAGGTGCCGTGTGTCACACTGAAATGCGTGGGAGCACCTGTATTTAAAATACAAAGGTCGAGCTGGGAGACAAGATTTTCAACCTCCCTACCTCGGCCAGTAGTCATGTCGCCACCCCACAAAGGGTTATGGGCGTTGAAATCGCCCATGATGAGGAAGGGTGGGGGGAGCTGAGCAATCAGTGCAGCTAACAAGTGGCAGGGGACTGCACCATCAGGTGGGAGATAAACACTGCAGGCGGTTATAGCTAGTGGCGTCCTGATCCGAACAGCCACTGCCTCCAAAGGTGTTTGAAGGGGCACAGCTTCACTGTAGGCAGAGTTGATGACATGAATGGAGACGCCACCAGATGCTCTGTCATATACAGGACGATTCGTGTAAAACCCACGATAGCCACGGAGGGCTGGGGTTCGCGTTGCCGGAAGCCAGGTTTCCTGGAGGGCAACGCACAGTACATGAGAAGAGCTTAAAAGTTGTTTTAACTCTGCTAGGTGGGAAAAATAACCGCCGCAATTCCATTGGAGGAAAGCGCTGCCTAAGGACTGGGGAGGCATGAAAGCGATTAAGAGATGCGGTGCACCTCAGTGTCACTTGCCGCCACCCGCTGAGGGTCTGTGGTGTCCATATCCATTGCGTCTAGGGTGTCTGTAAGAGCGAGGTCCTCTTTAGACGCAAGGATTTCAACCTCATTGTCTGAGTCAGAACTGGTAGCGGACGGCATCGAGGAAGCCGCCTTTGCTGCCAGCTCTTTCTCCTGAGGGACATCCTTTTTTCTCGCCCGCTCCCGCTTGGGTTTGGGCTTCGGTGCTCGAGTGGGCTTCCCAGAAGTGGCGTCGGATGTCGACGCAGATGGGGAGGCCCGGCTACCAGCGGGTACCTGGACTTTGAGCCACTGGCTGACGTTTGGCTGCGACGAAACTGGCGTTTCGGAGACCTCAAGAGACCCTTTCCGTGCAGCAGTAGGTCTACTGACATCCAGGGTGTCAGACACAGTGGGAACTGCAGGAGGTGGTGGAAGGGGCTCGTCAGGCCCTTTCCCTGAAGGAAGAGCCAGAGAAGGATGACATTTCTCCGGCAGAGGGACGGGGTTCAAAGACCCCGTTAAAGGGGGAGGCAAAAGCCTCGCAGAAGAAGGTGCGCCCCCTGGCGTCTGGGGAGCGGAGATTAACTGATGGCCCAAAGGGCCCACAGAAGGTGTGATAGGGGGTCGGGAAACCGCCCTCGATGGAGGTGATGACACTGTGGCAGTAGCATATGTAGTCATCATGGATACCGGGTGGAGTTTCTCATACTTGCGGCGGGCCTCAGAGTAAGTTACGCGATCGAGGGTCTTATATTCTATGATCTTGCACTCCCTTTGGAAAGCGGGACAGTCCGGTGAGCAAGGCGAGTGATGGCCGCTGCAGTTCACACAGGAAGGTGGTGGGGTACAAGGTGCGTCGGGGTGTACGTGATGGCCACAGTCACGACAAATAGGGGCCGCGTCGCAACGGGAAGACATGTGTCCAAACCGCCAGCACTTGAAACAGCGCATGGGTGGAGGGATGTACGGTCGGACATAACATCTGTATACCATCACCTTGACCTTCTCGGGCAAGGTATCGCCGTCGAAGGCCAAGATGAAGGCCCCGGTTGCCACTCTATTGTCTTTTGGACCCTGAAAGACACGGCGGACGAAATGGACACCGCGTCGTTGCAGATTTTCGTGCAACTCCTCATCAGACTGCAGCAAGAGGTCACGGTGGAAAATGACTCCCTGCACCAGATTCAAAGTCTTATGTGCCGTTACAGACACTGGCACGTCGCCAAGCGTAGTGCACATGAGCAAAGCACGAGACTGTGCAGGGGACTCTGCCTGTATAAGAATAGACCCGTCTCGCATCTTGGAAATTCCCGCAACCTCACCGAACTTGTCCTCTATATATTCAACAAAGAACATGGGCTTGGTTGCCTGGAAGGATCCCCCATCTGTCCTAGTACATACCAGAAATTTCGGGACATACGACTCATTATGACGATCCCCACGTTCCCGCCAAGAAGAAGTCAGGGAAGGAAACGATGAGGGATCATAAGTAACTGCATTGTACTTTCCACGCTTAGAGACACCTGTCTGACCAGGATTTTGGTGGTTTGATTTGTTTCGCTTCATCGCGAATCATCCGCCCCGATGCCACCCACTCCGAACAGGGACTCTCCTCATGGGGGCCACCCAGCCACAGCAATGTCACCTGGCAGGATGACCGTTGCCGGGAGTCCCGATGCTCCACGGTGACAAGCATCTACTCCTAGGCCTGCATGAGGAGCTTAAGGTGTCCTTCCCCAAATAGTTCGCTCTTCTGAAAAATTTTGAAAAATGGAGGGTCAAACCCAAATAGGGGACCACAGACGGAAAGCCGAAAAGTATGAAGACTCCTTTTAGTCGCCTCTTACGACAGGCAGGAATACCGCGGGCCTATTCTTATCCCCAAACCCGCAGGGGGGGATTGCCAGAGACATTGCATGCCTTCACACCTCACAATATTCTGAAGACATTATACTGGACCTGCCATTCGATAAGGACGTCCACCACCACAAGAAGGAACTCGCTGATCTGGAATTTCATGTACGGATAGTGAAGATGCAATCACGTCAAGATATGTCCATTTCCCACTGACGCGGTCGAGAACAGGAAGCAGTATCAGCTGACCCGGTTTGCCAACGTCACTCCACAGGAAGAAGATGCGCCAACACATGCCAGACAGATGTGTGAAATGTGCTGGCAGCCATGCGGGTAGTGCTTGCCCCCGTCCATGGGAGGACAGGCCGACCAGTGCATTGTGTAGACAGCCACGTGGAAAATTATCATGGCTGTGAAGTCTGGATGTGGGCCATTATGCGTCAACGAGTTATCTCACCAACATCACACAATAAGAAGCCTGTTACAGTCAACCCCAGCGTCACATTAGCTGCGACTGCTACATTCGCTGCCAGTTTGGCATCAGAACGCACCACTGCACCTACATCTGCTGTGCCTATGGCTTCACCAGCGCCAGCCGGCGATGGTACCAAGGAACGACAACCACCTCTGGAACACCAGTTCCCTTATTCTGATGCATCCACTGCTCAACCGGAACATCCGCCACAGCGTCATCGAGGTAGCCATGACCACCTGCTGAACTGTCCACAATCACCCAAGCTGGAGGTAACAACAGCGTAATATTGCATCTCACAGCCAGGGCCACGAACAGGATTTTTTTTTTTTTTTTTTTTTTTGGAGGGTGACGAAGGGTGCGGGGGTGGCAGAAAAGCTAATTTATCCAGTGTAATATATGTATTAAAATAACAGTTTTTCCCGAAATATATACGGTGTTTCACTAAGTGTGTTTGCCTCTGTAACTTATAAAATAATAGGTGATGGGACGTTTTAATGCGGTAGGTCAACACAAGATATGTTAGACTTTCTTCGGAGCTATGAACATAGTTTATTGTATCATTTTCCAAAGTGGTACACCACAAAGATATAATTTTTTAATGGAACAATAGTTTTTTCCATCGTGCATTGGATTCGTCGAAACCAGCTGCGGCCAAATCAATATAAACAACATTCCTATCACTGTTAGTTTGGGAGTTACAGCCCTTCAAAGTTTAGGGGGCGGAGGCTATGGCAGCGTAGCTGACTGGCTGGTGGTCATGAGACAGTGGGCCGTGCCCCAGGGAATAGCCACTCGGCCAGTCAGCTACGCTATCGCAGCCTCCGCCCCCGGAACTTTGAAGGGTTGTAGCTCCCAAACTAACAGTGATAGGAATGTAGTTTAAATTGATTTGGAAGCAGCTGGTTTAAACAAATCCAATACACGATAGAAAAAACTATTGTTCCATTTAAAAAAATATATCTTTGTGGTGTAACTCTTTGGAAAATGATACAATAAACTATGTTCGTAGCTCCGCAAAAAGTGTAACATTTATTCTGTTGACCTACCGCATTAAAACGTCCCGTCACCTATTATTTTATAAGTTACAGAGGCAAACACACTTAGTGAAGCACCCTGTATATCGCACGTCGGCAAGAACAGTGACACAACTAAAAACTGCAGATCTTGAGAAAAGTGACACTGTTCTTGCCGTTGACAAATAGTGGGCTAACCTACATTGAGAATGACAATGGACCAAGTGCCAGAAAAGACGTGATATTTTTGTATATATCGAGGCTGTTCATGTACATTTTTCAGTCATAAGCTAACAATGGTCGTTTTTTACTTGTGTCTCTCTTCCTTCCGAGGTGCGAAATGTACTCTCTAGTTGCTCCGACCGTGCGAGGTGGCGCAATAGTAATACACTGGACTCTTATTCCGGAGGACGGTCGTTCAAATCCACCTCCGACCATCCATATATTTTACATTTTCCTTAGTTTTCCTAAATCTCTCCCGGCAAATGCCGGGATGGTTCCTATGAAAAGGCAGGGCCCATTTCTTTCCCCATCCCTCTCCAAAAATCTGAGCGTGAGCTCCGTCTGTAATGACCGCGCTGTCGATGACACCTTAAGCCTTAATGTTCCTTCCTTGCTTCTTTCAGAAATTTCCAATTTTTTGGGGAACTGTTACAAATATTTGCTCAAAAGTGACAATTACGAACATAGCAAACTAAACCCAGGCAATTCTGTCAAACCATTCTCAAGTAATGGTATTTCATACATGTGGGAACTGCCATTTATTTATATAAATATAAAGAGGGTAGGTTGCAACTGACTGCTGCACACAGGCACATTGGATTGGCACACTCAGACACCTTAGCTTTCAGCCATAGCCTTGATTAGAAATAGGCACACACACTTTCATACAGACATAACCCACTAATATATGACTAAGACTCCGGCTGTCACACTCCGACTTGGGCCTCTTGACTGATGAAGGCTGTAGCCAAAAGCTAAGTTGCGTACGATTGTCTTTTCTACATGTTTCCCTGCGGCTCAGTAATCGTCTCCAGAGTGATTGGCAACTTATCCGCATGTATGAAATATTGTCGCGTTGCAATGGAAGCAGGCTTGACTTCGAAGGCAACTGAACACAGCACTTATACTGAAAGCACGTTTATTACGAACTCAACATACACGCAGCACTGACTGCCTCTCAGGCAGAGTGCTCTGCTATTTATACACAGACAGAATTTACCAGAAATTAGAAGAACAGTTATCATAAGAAACAAGTAGAATTTACAAGTGAACATAAGAAAGATGTAGAACATTCTGGAATTATTAATTACAGAGAAATAAATTTTTGCCGGTGGGCGGGATTGAAGCAGCGACGTTTAGCACCGCAGTCCGTGACGCCGGCAGTCGGTGATCGTGGTCTCTCGCGGCAATATTACTTGAGATCGGCATGACGCAATTAGTTTGGGTCCATTTTGCTATGTTCGTTTTTGTCAGGACTAGGTTTGTATAGAACAAAAATTTTGAGAAATTCCCCATAATTTTGGAAAATTCGAGAAAAACTAAAGATACTTTTTTCCTGTAGAATTTTTTAAGTACTCAAGATTCAAACTTTGAATAGGCACAATTCTTTCATTGTTGTGGGACAGTTTCCAGGAGAAAAAAATCGGAATATTTGGTAAAGCTGCAAGAATTATATTTGGAATGCAATCATAATTAATGATAAGAATGACATAGTTTGGCGGATCAACGTGTTATTTGCTACATACATGTACTTTTTTATGTAGAAGTTTAAGACACCCTATAGTGCATGACACAGGGTATTATGCTGTCAGCTTCGACAATATTTGACCGATCACCGTGGAAGTTGACAGATATTTGTAATTTCTCTAAGATAAGGGAGAAGAGAAGATGCATAGATAGGAGCAAGAGTACGAGATTGACGTAGAGGTGGTGTGCAAGTCAAAGGTCAAGTGATAGAAGGATGCAGAAAGGGGAAAGAGGAAATAGAGGGGAGGCGTAGGTAAACAGAGAGGGGAAGGAGGAGAGGGACTGAAGGAATTATGGAATAAATACTTAATTTACGAAATTTTAATGTTCATTACATGTACTATCCTTTATATTAGTAGCGGGGTACGAGAGTGGTCACATTTAAATGCACTAACTGAAGGAAAAAAGAAATAAATATGCGAATGGAAAGTAAAAAAAAAAAAAAAAAAAAAAAAAAAAAAAAAAAAAAAAAAAAAAAAAAAAACCAAGTTATTTGTCACAAAACATTGTGATAACGGAATTAAAAGCAGCAACAAATTATTGTCAAAACAATGAATTCCATGATAAATAATTGTTTATTATTATTTCATATGAATTATTATTCATATGAGTAATGTATCTCTTTTGCAACAGACACACATCACTAATTGAAATCCGATTTTTGTTTGTTTGAATAAATCCATGATTGTACTGAAATTGTTTTGTTTCAAATTTTAGGAGAGATTCTATGGATTAAGCTCTTCAAGATGAACTGACTACTGAATGATAGATAACTTGCCGCGGCGGATTAGCCGCGCGTCCTGGAGCGCCGTGTTGCAGTGCGCCCGGCAGTTCGCCGTCGGGGGTTGTTCAAAATGTTCAAATGTTTGTAGGACTTATGGGACTTAACTACGGGGTCATCAGTCCCTAAGCTTACAAACTACTTATGAACTAGCTAAGACTAAGGACGGCACAAATATCCATGCCCGAGGGGTGATTCGAACCCCCGGCCGTAGTGGCCGTGCTGACCGTGACTGGAGCGCCTGTGTCGGGGGTTGAATCCCCCCTCACGCATAGATGTTTGTGCCATCTTTAGTATAAGCTAGTTCATAAGTAGTTTGTAAGTTTAGGGACTGATGACCATGTAGTTACGTCCCTTAAGCTCTACAAACATTTGAATATTTAATAGATAACTTATTGTAAAATAGGCATGTTATGAAATATTACACTTGATACTTTTTTTGCTAACTGCAGTTATAATTTTATTCTTTAGTAAACGGCAACCATGCAAAGCCGGATGAGTCGCTAATTTATAATCTAAATACAGATCGCCAATTTGCTCAAGAACTGTAGTTTGCCCTCTACTCATCAGTTACATATTATGGACTTTGGGTTGCAATATTTGTCTTTCTCGAGGGACTGGAGCCATGAAAATCAATACAAACAACATTAAATTAAAATCAAGAGACTACTAATGTAGCCGGCCGCGGTGGCCGAGGGGACAAGTCTGCTTTCGGCTCGCGTGCTGTGTGGACGTCTGTTTACTTCCTCGCTGCGGCCGGACGCGCGCTTACAGTGTGTGGTGAGTTAGACGCTCTTGTAGCGTAAATAGTAGCCTTAGGTTTCAAAATGTGTAGATCACCAAGATGAGTCAAACTAAAAGAAAATATACTTTGAAGTTCTCGTTCGATGAACATTTTGCTCGGCCAAGAGCATTTGAAGTAGAAGTATTTTTACGAGATGTAGTAAAGCTAAGTTTTAGTGAGATAGTCGGGATCCATTTATCGATTGTGAGTAGCACTGTATACGTCAAAATGATCAATGCTGAATGCTGTGAAAAGGTCATTGAACAATGTAGAGGCAAACTGAAATTTAATCATTGTGACGGCAATGTTGGTAACGTTCAAGTTGATTATGCTGGATTTGGAACTAGAACCGTTCGTATGTTTGAACTGCCTTTCGAAATTACTGAGGATGAGATTAATACAGCTCTCAAACCGTACGGGAGGGTTATCAGCAATATTGCGGAAAAATGGACAACTTTCCAAACGTTCCCGGTACTAAACGGTGTCAGACAAATAAAAATGGAGCTTCAAAAACATATCCCATCTTACATCTACGTTTGCGGATATAGAGCCATTGTCATGTACGACGACCAACCACGTACGTGCTCAGGCTGTGGGCAGACAGGGCATGTTAGATCTGAATGTGTGCAGCGGAGATTGACGCAGGTGCCGGCCAGGGAGCCGGTCGCGCCGCTAAAGATGACGTCACTGCCTGTGACGTACGCCACGGCCCTCCGAGTAAACACGGCTGCCACGTCTAGCGCCGCAATAGACGGAAACAATGAGAGCGACGATGCTACCGTAAGCCTGGAAATGGACACCAGTAATAATGAAACGACGGCTGTCGTTCCTTCCAACGCAACGGAAACAGTCACTGGCGACGAACACGATAAAAAAGTCACGGAAACCTTTGAACAGGATGCACGGCGTGAGATGGAAGAAGTTAGTAATCAGGAAAGTAATACCCAAGATTTAAGTAGCACTTCAGAGTGTGAAGACAGTTCAAAATCGGGACCCTCTCCGAAGAGGCATAAGAAACGGCGTATAGCACCTCCTGACGCCACACAGAAAGTACAGCAAGTGCGCGAAAAAGCAAAACAAATTAGTCAAAAATTAAGCGATGCGACATCTGGGATGTCGCAACGGAGTCAACAGATGAAAAATATTGTGAGTATGGTCGTTTCGCCAAATATAGAAACGCACACCGAACGGGGCGGTGAAAATACTAATTGTACACCGAAGGACTCGCGAAATAAAGTTCCATCTCAACATGGTTCTGAGGAAGAATTGCTTCAATGCACCGATGGAGGGAACTGGGCAGAGGAAACCGCACAATTCCCCGAGGATGAAGAAATGCAGGAAGTGTCAAATACAAAAAGAGACTCGTTCTCCAGGTCGAGAGACGAGAAAACTAAGAGGACGCCACCTCCACTTCTGATTCATTAAAGACATTAGGCGCCATGAGTATCAGTTGCCATATTCACCGATTTTGTCCATCTACCTTTTACAATTGCATTGCAATCGTATAAAATAGGGACGATAAACATCAATAAGATCCGCAGCCATTTAAAACTTAAGACCTTGCAGGATATGCTTTACGCAGCCGATATTGATATTGCTATGTTGCAAGAAGTTACAGACATTCAACTTGATGATATCACAGGATACAATGCAATTGTCAATTCAGGGAACGACTCAGAACTCGGTACAGCAATATTAAGCAAAGAAGGCATTATTGTGCACGATGTTGTAAAACTGACAAACGCCAGAGGTGTTGCTGTTACTATCAACGGTACTCGACTTATTAACATCTATGCACCCTCTGGTTCCAGTAATAGGCGGCGTAGAGCTGAATTTTTTAAAGATGATGTTGTTCCTCTTTTCTGTGGACGATATGACAATATGATTTTTGGAGGGGACTACAACTGTGTATTGTCGGCTAAAGATCAAACGCCCAATTTTAACTATTGTGCCGAACTTGACCTTATAATCAAACAACTGACGATGACTGATACCTGGGAACTCAAAAACGGTGCGCTGCCAGGCTTCACTTACATTACAAGTCATTCTGCCAGTCGCATCGACAGGATATATGTGTCTGATCATTTAAAAACGCACGTACTGCAGACAGAGTTATGGCCTACCATATTCTCAGATCACATAACATATATTTGCACCATTAACCTCAAACGACAGGAAACATACCGGGGACGAGGCCTGTGGAAGTTAAATGTAGCACACTTGCAGGACCCCGAGTGTCACGACATATTCAATACTGTGTGGACTGAGTGCGAGAAAAAATTCACCTCATACCCCTCGACACTTACGTGGTGGCTCAAATGTGCTAAACCGTCGATACGACGGGCGATGATGCACTACTCACGTGACAAAAATGATTGGCAAAAACAGACAACTGAATTTTATTTCAAAGTCCTTCGAGACTTGAACACAAATGATCCATCAGTAATTAACAACCATTTGGATATAAAAAGAACTCAGGCGAAACTCTTAGCTTTGAAACGAAAACAACTTGAAGGTTGTAAAATACGATCAAGGCTTCAAAACGATGTCAAAAGAGAACAAACGTCAATTTACCACTTGATTACTGAAAGGAAGGGTCACCGAAAGAAAATATTAACTGAAATACGATCCATGGATGGCAGACTACTCACGCAGCAAAATGAGATTAAAAACGAAATCCATAAATACTTCACAGAGTTATTAAGCAATACCACAACTGACACAATGGCGCAAAATGTTATAACAATAGGACTGACACGGAAGCTGGACCAGGATCAGGCAAATAACCTGCTAGCTGAAGTAACGCAAGATGAAGTTGAAGATGCCATACTACGAAGTCCGAAAAACAAATCTCCTGGGCGTGACGGACTTCCAGCTGAGCTATACCATACATTCCGAAGTCGAATGATACCCAAACTAACGAGCATTTGCAACGAACTAATGAATGCTAGCTGTGATATCCCAAGTGACTTTCGAGAAGGAATAATAGTTCTAGTCCCGAAAAATCATGCAGGAAAATGTATAACAAATCTCAGACCGCTCACGTTACTTAATCGTGACTATAAAATATTTTCCCGCATTGTGAACGAAAGATTAAAATCTGTAATGAATACCGTCACCGGTTCGTATCAGTCGAGCGTAGGACGAAACAGATCTATCCACCACACACTGTGCGATTATAGGGATATCATATCGATTGCTGAAGCTTGTCAAATAAAAGGCGCGCTAGTATCATTGGATTTTGAGAAGGCTTTTGACAGAGTCAGCCATAATTATCTGTTTCATACTATGGGTTGCATGAACTTTCCGCAACGTTTTATCGGAGTTATAAAGAACTTTTTGAGCAGTGCTACCTCCACAGTTATGATCAATGGTCAAGCCAGCAAACCCATTACAATAAACAGTTCAGTGCGACAAGGATGCCCATTATCCATGTCCCTATTCGCAATAGCCATTGAGCCTTTGGTTTTCGATTTAAGTAAACATCTCCAAGGCATAACGATAAATGGAGAAAGGATAGTGTGCAAGGCATATGCTGACGATGTCGTCCTTCTGGTCCGAGATAACGAAGAGATATGCAAGGCACTGGAAATAATAGATAAGTACGCACTTGCTTCCGGCGCAAAACTGAACAGGAATAAATGTGCAATAATGAATGTTGGGCGTGGTTTAGGAATTCCCATCCAAGGACCAATAAAGGAGACCTCCACAATCAAATGTCTTGGAATAGAATATGTACCAAACATCCGGCAGACAATTACTTTGAACTATCGGAAATTACTGAATAACATACGTGCCAGCATCCACCAACACAAACTCAGGACGATCGATGAAATACAGAGAGTGCAACTCGTCAACATCTATCTAACATCAAAAATAAATTACGTGGCGCAAGTCCTGCCCATGCCAAAAGACGTGGCAAATAGGATTCTGGCTGCTTTTGGTCATTTCGTCAGCCGTGGTCTCATGTTCAAAGTTAAGTTTGAAACTTTGACCTTACCATTTACCGAAGGTGGCCTAAACCTTACAGACGTCTATAATAAAGCACAAGCGTTGTACACCTGCAAGACCTATAAACAGTGGAAAAAGTCACCGAATAGCATAGCAGCATTCTTACTTAATGAAATAGTACCAGCCAACTGCGATGCACCAATTGATGTTCATCACATCCCCAATCAACTGTACCAATTCAAGCATTTTCTAATAGAACACAGTTATCTAAGACTGAGGATTGCAGAGAAAGATGTATTTAGTGTTAAAGATGTATATAAAAACTTTATGAAGTTTCATAGCAAGCATATAATAGAAAAAAAGTACAATGCATTCAATTGGTCAAATATTTGGAAAAACGTCCATCATTTGCACTTACCAACTAACGTGCGGGCAACGTGGTACTACGCAGTTAACAGAAAAGTACCAACAAATGAACGTCTTCATTCCATTCACATGGCAGACTCCTCTGTGTGTATTACCTGCAATCTCAACGACACGGACGAACACCAGTTTGTATGTAATAAAGTCAACAACATTTGGCAGTCGGTTAGACGAAAACTGGCAATCATCCAGAGAACATCTCCGCATACAATCACACCCACGAGTTTTTTGTTACCCGATGAAAAACTTTATCCCAACACAAAGAACAATGCCGTCAACTGGTTAAGGGGACATACGGTATTTTATATTCTGACAAACAATGAAAAGAGTGAAGAGGACTTTTGGACGTATATTACGACCCAGCACCAAAACCTACTACAAGTACATGATTATCATCGTCAATACGCCAATTTCCTAAAGAGAACTATCATGTAAATGCACCTGAAATAACATGATTAGCGATGGAGTGTGTAAAATAAAACTAACATTAATTACTAAACAAATAAATCAATAAATACAATAAACCAAATGAAGAGAACATGAACAAATGAAGAACAAAGTAATAATGAAACGAGCAGTACCTCAGAATAAATTTTTGTTTTTGAAAGAAGATATATCATTAACCCCCTCTTTCATTTGTATATTTTATTCAAATAAATCCTATGCACTAGCCGACTGACGCGTTTCAGGGTTAGAGAAGAAACCATTTAATACTAAGTACATACAAGAAGTACAAAGAAAATGAACTTCAGACGGACATGCAAAACTGCGAACACAATACGTGAAGCCAAACTTTGAAATCGACGGTGGGCAGTGCCATGGAAAAAGAAGAAAACAGTTATTTTATCGAATAGTAAATAGGAGGAAATAGTTTGTTTACCACTGAAGAAGTGACTTTCTTTTGGTTTGCAATATTTTCGATATAAAGCTGTGGAACAGCGAGACGGGAATTCGTCAAATCAGCTTCATTTTTATTATTATTATTATTTTTCAACGAACTCACGCAAGACGGTCTTTTATTTTCAAGTCCAAGAGAGACGTACAAATTTTAATTCCAAGAAATGGAACAAAAAGGCCGATAGAAGCCGACGCCGAAGAAGGCGACTTTGGCGAGCGGAAGGGCGGGTTGAAGGGGAGGAAGGAGACCCGAAAAAAAAAAAAAAAAAAAAAAAAAAAAAAAAAGGGGGGGGGGACTGAGGCACTCCAGTCACGGTCAGCACGGCCACTACGGTCGGGGGTTCGAATCCCCCCTCGGGCATGGATATTTGTGCCGTCCTAGTTCGTAAGCAGTTCATAAGTAGTTTGTAAGTTTAGGGACTGATGACCCCATAGTTAAGTCCCATAAACTAAACAAACATTTGAATTTTTTGACTGCAAAAGTACTTTTCTTTGTAACCCAAGACAATGCAATAATCATCAAAATATCACCCAAGTTGCAATGGTCACATTTCTTTTAAAAATAAAGTTACAGAATTATTTCCTTAGAAGAGTAAAAAGGGACACATCGACTTACCTGGTCAGCCTGCGCCGGTTTGTGCTTCACTGTATCAATTGTTTTTAGGTTATTATTTTATTACTTTTGTACAATTCAAGTTGACTACTGTACATGAAAATTTCTGAAATCACTACTTTAAATTTTATACATTTTCGACCTCGGAAATACCCAGCAGTGCACTATACGCCCTCCTATGAATAGATACCCTTCAGTTGTTACTAATTTACCTAGGCTTACCCTCAACGACTGAGCGAGGTGGCGCAGTGGTAATACACTGGACTCGCATTCGGAAGGATGGTTGTTCAAATCCATCTCCGGCCATCCAGATTTAGGTTTTCCGTGATTTTCCTAACTCACTCCAGGCAAATGCCAGGATGGTTCCTTTTAAAGGGAACGGCCAATTTCCTTCCATATCCTTACCCAAACACTCCGAGCGTAAGCTCCGTCTCTAATGACCGCGCTGTCGACGGGACGTTAAACTACAAGCTTCCTTATTTCCTCCTTGTCGTTGTTGTTGTGGTCTTCAGTCCGAAGACTGGTTTGATGCAGCTTTCCACAATACCCTATCCTGAGCAAGCCTCTTCATCTCTACATAAGAACGGCAATCTACATCTGTCTGAATCTGCTTACTGTATCCATCTCTTCGTCTTCCTCTGCGGTTTTTACCCCACACACTTCCCTCCAACGCTAAATTCACAATTCCTTGATGTCTAAGAATGTGTCCTACCAAGCTATCCCTTCTTTTAGTCAAGGTATGCCAGAAATTTCTTTCCTCCCCAATTCTGTTCAGTACCTTCTCATTAGTTACGCAATCCACCCACCTAATCTTCAGCATTCTTCTGTAGCACCATATTTCAAAAGCCTCAATCCTCTTCCTGTCCGCACTGTTTATCGTCCATGTCGCACCCCATACAAGGCAACACTCCATACAAATGCCTTCAGAAAGGACTTCCTTAGTCTTAAATCAATATTCGATGTTAACAAATTTCTCTTTTTCAAGAACGCTTTTCTACCCATTGCCATTCTGCATTTTATATCCTCTGTACTGCGACCATCATTAGTTATTTTACTGCCCAAGTAACAAAACTCATCTATCTCCTTTACTGCTTCGTTACCCAATCTAATTCCTTCAGCATCACCTGATTTTCTTACACTGCACTCCATTTCCATTTACCCTCAATGCCCAGGTTCCCTATCAACTTGTACCTATATAACAGTGACACGATTCTGATGTACGAACAGAGGGGCTGACCATTCTACATCTGCATTCATACTCCCCAATCCACCTCGAGGTGTGGCGGAGGGTACTTTGCATACCATTGTCATTTCCTCCTTGTCGAGTTCCGTACGGTTCACGGGGAAAATGATTTACTGACTTTTTGATCACCAGGTATGTGCCCTAATCTTCAGCATTCTTCTGTAGCACCACATTTCAAAAGCCTCTATCCTATTCCTGTCCACACTGTTTATCGTCCATGTCTCACTCCCATACAAGGCACAACTCCACACAAATGCCTTCAGAAAGCACTTCCTTAGTCTTAAATCAATATTCGATGTTAACAAATTTCTCTTTTTCAAGAACGCTTTTCTACCCATTGCCATTCTGCATTTTATATCCTCTGTACTGTGACCATCATTAGTTATTTTACTGCCCAAGTAACAAAACTCATCTATCTCCTTTACTGCTTCGTTACCCAATCTAATTCCTTCAGCATCACCTGATTTTCTTACACTGCACTCCATTACCATTTACCCTCAATGCCCAGGTTCCCTATCAACTTGTACCTATATAACAGTGACACGATTCTGATGTACAAACAGAGGGGCTGACCATTCTACATCTGCATTCATACTCCCCAATCCACCTCGAGGTGTGGCGGAGGGTACTTTGCATACCATTGTCATTTCCTCCTTGTCGAGTTCCGTACGGTTCACGGGGAAAATGATTTACTGACTTTTTGATCACCAGGTATGTGCCCTAATCTTCAGCATTCTTCTGTAGCACCACATTTCAAAAGCCTCTATCCTATTCCTGTCCACACTGTTTATCGTCCATGTCTCACTCCCATACAAGGCACAACTCCACACAAATGCCTTCAGAAAGCACTTCCTTAGTCTTAAATCAATTTATGATGTTAACAAATTTCTCTTTTTGAAGAACGCTGTTCTACCCATTGCCATTCTGCATTTTATATCCTCTGTATGCGACCATCATTTGTTATTTTACTGCCCAAGTAACAAAACTCATCTACCTCCTTTACTGCTTCGTTACCCAATCTAATTCCTTCAGCATCACCTGATTTTCTTACACTGCACTCCATTACCATTTACCCTCAATGAATTGCCCACGTTCCCTATCAACTTGTACCTATATAACAGTGACACGATTCTGATGTACGAACAGAGGGGCTGACCATTCTACATCTGCATTCATACTCCCCAAGCCACCTCGAGGTGTGTGGCGGAGGGTACTTTGCATACCATTGTCATTTCCTCCTTGTCGAGTTCCTTATGGTTCGTGGGGAAAAAGATACACTGACTTTTTGATCACCCGGTATGTGCCATTGACATTCAAAGAATTCTTTTAAGTTTAAGTTTTTGCCAATAGCTGAAGGACACTTTGACTATACCTGAGGGCCAGAAGGTGAGGAACAGTGCAGTGTAGGTGGTCACGACGGAGACGAAGCCGGTGATGAGGCTGAGCCGCAGGGTGAGCACGCCCAGCAGGTTCGCCGCGGGGCGCTGGGTGGCCACCTGCCTGTACAGCAGCCGCAGCTCGCGGTGGGCGGCGCCGCCCACGCACCGCCCACCCAGCAGCAGCTGGCAGCACAGCCGCTGCGAGCGCCGCGCTTCCGCCTCCACACAGTGGGCGGGGACCACCACGAGTGCAAGTGTACCTACACTTATAGCTGCACCCACCCACGGTCGCCAGCTACTAGAAGTAACTGTACCTGGGAAAAATGATTTTGTTACACGGTAGTAAATCCGCAGTGCACTTACCAGCACAGCTGATGTCAGACACAGTAGTAGGAAGTACTGGTGAACAGAGGTTGCCACTGCAGCTAGTTCACTTACAGTTCCGTAGGCTCGTCGAAGAGATCTCACGTAGAACTCGAAGCGATGTAAACCGCCATTGTTTACTTGCAGATAACCACCTGGCACAATATGTCTGCACGAATATTCTAGCCCAGAATGCTTGGCAGATATATTCTCCCACATATCGAGTACACATGTATTTATGAGTGAGATCCTATGTCTTATTAACAGTTGAAAGTTTACAAATTTTATAAGTGTTAAATAAGATGCTCCTAAGCTGTACAGTCCAAGTACTGCATACAACTTGTCATTCAGGCTATCAACTCCTAAATAAAGAGAGCTTGTCAAACAAAACCAACAAACAAAATTTATTAATTGTAACTTGGCGGTTCTGCCAACATGTGTACTCACTGGCCCTGTGTATGTCGTCACAATAGTGTCACATAATACTACCAGCTGAAGCATTTTCTTGTAATGTTTGTTATTGTAAAAAGCATCGGAAATTATAGAGATGAAGGCTAATACTGGATTCCGCAAAAGTACTACAAGTACAATAATAGTAACAGTAGAAAATCTGTAAAATATACTTAAACGGTAGCAAAATAAAGAGCAGGCAGAAATCAGGTGTGCCATGATGGCGAATATCAGTATGACTAGATCTGACTTTGATCTCTTCAGTGAAACAGTTTTCACGTCAACTGTGAATGGCATCAGGCCAAACATCTTGCATATCCAATGGAACGGTTTGCTAGCCTGCAGCAGCTCCTGAGTAATTTTCGGCACTGTAGGGGTGAATTCACTTTCCAGCGTCATCTGTAAATGAAGTCTGATGTACTATAATAATAGTGACTCATTATCACATATTGCTATCATAGCTATCACTGATATGGTCTAGATGCGAATTCATATAACAATTCTGAGTAATACATTGTTACTAATTTTGATTCAGTTCTTAATTTCTGTACTATACTATTGTATTAAGGTGTGTACAACTATTAGGTAAAGGGTAACATAAACATTTAACATCGAGAATGTATCCAATATGAGTCAAATACTTTACATTATATTGTCCCAATGCATTTATCAATTCCTTCATTTGCAAAGGAATATTAAATTTATTGAATCTTTGCACAGTTCTATTTATTTCTATGAAGATTTATGCTTCTGTAGATTGCTCTTTGGCCTGTTTTTATTACTCCTACTCAAATGAATGACAATTTACAAATTGCAGTCTTACATTACCTTACTAACCAAACAGAGAAAACTTTGTGAAATTACTAGGTAATCGTGGTTTCTTAATGTCTGGAAATTTCATGCCATGAAAAAGATCTGTTATAGGTTATCATCACGTCTTTTCTAAGCCAATATTGAAGAGATCCTACACTCTTTGAATGAAAGTTCCAACATTGGAGTGTATAACAGATTTATTCACACAAACGATCACTGTGCCGCCTTTTGGTGATTTTCTAGGATCAAATATGAAAATATATCCATTTAGTATGAATAAAAATTGAAGGACACAAAGTACATAATATTTAACCGACAAAAAATTTACAAAATTAAAAAAATAAAATTAAAATTGTATTACTGGCACATAAATTATCATACTTCTACAAGAGAAGTACCTAATTGTTGGAACAAACTTCGTATATAGGAGTGTGATCATTTTTACATGTGACTAATGTGACATTATTAACTTTTAAAAAAACTATAAAATTTGGTATTGAGTTCTTTCCTGGTTCATTGTAGTTTAATACTTTCTATTGGTCTAGGGGCAAAGTCATTGGTGCTATTTTGAATCTTCCATTTATACAATTTAATGGCATAATATTCATTCAAATACTATTACATTATTGTGGTCCAAAAATAATGGAAAGGACACATCTTACAATACTCTAACACTATCTCATCCAATAGCCTGTACTAAACCTTTCTTTGCCTCCACTGAACCTTTCATTAAAGTAATTACAACAGAAAAAAACAAGTCATTTTTAAATATGAAATTACTTTTCTAACTACTGCATTAATTGGCAGAACTTAGATCTCAGCTGCTATAGGAGATCTTATTTAGTAGGTAAATCAATCTGTCTTAAATATATAAACTACATATATTTCCTTTATATTTGTAATGGCTGAAAACCTTCTCCCAACCGATTCAAGGTGTTTCATCATCTGGGGTCCATTTAACACTATAATAGTCTGGTGTACAATACCTACCTAATCGGAGAGGGATTCACCAGACAGGTTTACCTAGAGGGTCAGTGTAATGTTGCCTGTAGATGGCGTGCCTGTGGGTGCTCACAAGTCGGCGGAAAAACCGTTATTCGTGCAGCCAGTGAGGAATTTCTTCTTCAGTTTTGGAGGGTACTGACAGGTTGTGCAGGAAGGTCCACCATAGTGGTAGCGTCACGCCAGTGGCTGAAGGACGTAAGTATGTAGAGCACCGAGGTAAAGTTGAGAAATGTGGGTAAAATATCGATTTTTGTCGGTAATAGTAGGTAGGGACCAAGTTACTGTTATTGTTTTCTTACAAGGTAATTAATTGGTCGGGAATTCAGAAGCGTGAGGTCTTGGTGTTCGTAACCTAACCCTATGGGTTTGAGCTACCTGCTTAAATATGCGGTCTGGTAACCGGCGAATCAGTTACATAGTGGATCGCGACAGTTGCTGATCTTCATTTTGAATCAATGTTTCAGTTATTATCGGATTTTCTTTTGTAACTTGAGATGCAGCCGAGTTAGCGCCATTTCTTAGTTGGTGAGTTCTAGCTTTGCTAGACACAATATCAGACAGTTAAGCAGGTACAGAAACTGCTAATTATGTTGCGGAATATCTGCGATAACTGTTTCTTTCTTGGTTTCATCTGGTATGATTTTTCTTTGTAATGATGGGATTGTTTGTCAGACCACGGAGCACCACGGAGCAAGGCTGACACAAAGCAATGTGTGTTTAATGTTGAGTAGTGAATCTCAGTTTTAGCGTAGTTGAACAGGCTGAATCAAATAGTTTCCTACGATGTGGGCTCCCATGCCTTCCGGACTAAATTACAAGCAGATTTCCTTGTAATGTTGTGCTGGTTTGCAAAGCCATGTTGCAGCCTCAGACAAAGCTATGTGGGGTTAATTTTAAAATATGATGCTTAGGTATAACTTCAGTGAAACCACAACTTCACAAAGCGGAGGTGAATCGTTCACTGTGAACGATTCATTTCCGCTTTGTTTAAATTAACGTAATAGTCCTTTGTCTGATGTGTTCTGTAATAGCATGTGCACGATGCCGGAGTAGTGAGCCCCTCAGCAGTATCCCATGTTAGTGTTTATAATTGTTAATTTAATAGTCAGTCCATGTTTGGTTAAATATGGTTAAATATTTTCAAGAGAGTTTCGTTAATTTCAGAGTTTTTTTTTTAATCTAGTAAGGTTTAATTTTTTTTTTTTTTTTTTTTTTTTTTTTTTTTTTTTTTTTTTTTTGTTAAATCTAGTATGGTTTAATGGGAAGAGCGTGCACTGGAAGCATAAGTGGTTATCATGTTGTTCAGTTTATTTACTCCAAACCTTAAACATGATTGATTATCGCGAGAGGTCAAGTAACAGTTAGCTCCACAGTATATCAATTTGCGCCGTATACATCAATGTACCTGTTAATGATTATCACTACCTGTCTTGACCTTGGTATCTCCCACATGAAGTTGATTACTAGTTGCATTCATTAATTCAAATGGATTGTAGAAGAGGATGTGCACATAAAATCTATCTATAATCGTGACGATTGTGACGATAGTGAAAACGAACACATTGTAATAGTAAAAATGACACAATCCAACACCGCCTTACTTTCTGTCCGCTACAAGTTCATGGCGTTTTGATTCAGAAACCTCCAAAAATGGAAACAAACGAGTGTGAAAGGCAACTGAATGGTAATAAACACAGGGACGATGCGTAGAAATAGTAGCGAATCGTCCGCAACAAAGAATTGCATAGTGGTTCCAGGAAATGCTGTAACTTTGCTGATTAAATTTGAGTGTTTCAAAATTCGTCTCACGATATGAAGCATTCATTGTATGTGGAATTTTATAGGCTCGGTCGTTGTAAAAATGGTTGGGAAAGTTACTTTTTCATAGTAACTAAGTTACAGTTAAAGTTGCATCCATGAAAAGTAATTTAGTTACAGGTAGAGTTACTACACATCGAAAGTAACTGTATCAGTTACAAATATCTTTACAGTTACTTTTACAGCTACCTTACACGTGTAGAAACAAGCTTTAATGTCAATAGATAATTAAATACATTAATACAGACATAATAATACATAATTCATGCTTTATTAAATAATTGCCCACAGCATCTTCTATCGCATTTGTACTGTTTGTTCATTTTTAAGAAAAGTTGTTTCTCAAACGTTCCATCTCCTGGAAGTTCAGCTTCATGTCATTCGTTGTTCGCGTCTCCGTGAAAACTACCAACTTTATTGTCTACAATATATTCCGATCGAATGTTAGGCTGAATTGGCAGCAATGATCAAACATTTCAAACTATGGTATTCGCATTGAGAGCTACATTACGGCAGGTGAAGAAGAAGAATTAGTGATATCAGGCACTGGATTAATAAGAGGCTATGCGACGAAATAAACAAACAAAGAACACGTAGTTTTCGGCGGAGGATAAATACTTACTGTATTACCGCTGGATATATTTCGTAAACCACATCACATACTGACGAACCGATTCCACAGATCGAACATGAGGAGAGGGGATAGTGTAATTGGTTAATACAAACCATAAAAAATGCACGGAAGTATGTTTTTTAACACAAACCTACATTTTTTTAAATAGAACCCCATTAGTTTTGTTAGCATATCTGAACATATAAATAAATACGTAATCAGTGCCGTTTGTTGCATTGTAAAATGTTAATTAAATCCGGAGATATTGTAACCTAAAGTTGACGCTTGAAACCTACGACATTCAGTTGCGTGTTGTAACAAACACGGGCCACGGTCGGCGAGCAGCATCTGCAGGGACATGTTTACGATGACGACCGTGTTTACGAGTGTGGCTGTAGTGCACTGTTGTGGTTTGGTCTAGCTGTCGCAGTGTCCGCATGTAGCGCTTGCTGCTATTGTTATTCTGCATTCGTCTTTGCACACAGACTAACTGTAGTACACTGTGTTACCAGACGTCTGTGATAGTGTAGTGTTGTAGGAACTTTGACCATGGTGTATTCGAACTCTGAAAATGCGGAGATGATACTCATCCATGGCGAGTGTCGACAAAATGTAGCTGAAGCCTGCAGGGTGTATGCACAACGGTACCCAGACAGAGAGCATCCAACGTGCCGCACATTTCAAAACCTCTACCGCCAACTGTATGCAACAGGTATGGTCGTAGCAAACGGGTCCGTAACAGGCCAGTCACAGGAGAAGCGGATGCAGTTGATGTGTTAGCTGCTGTTGCCGTGAACCCACACAGGAGTACACGGGACATTGCGAGAGCCGGTGGACTGAGTCGAAGTAGTGTCCTGCGCATACTGCATCGTCACCGCTTTCACCCGTTTCATGTGTCGCTATTACATGGTGATGACTTTAATCATCGAGTGCAATTTTATCAATGGACATTAACAGAGAATGCGTTGCAGTTCTACCTGTTTACCGATGAAACGGGTTTCACAAACCGCGGGGCAGTGAATCTACGGAACATGTATTACTGGTCCGTGGACAATCCTCGCTGGCTCCGACAGGTAGAGCGACAGCGACCGTGGACTTTAAATGTATAGTGCGGAATCATTGGCGACCACCTCATTGCAGGGGCCCAAACAGCTGCAACACTCATCGCGTTTCTACAGAATGATCTGCCAAGGTTGCTCGAAAATGTCCCACTGGAAACGCGTCGACGTATGTGGTATCAACATGATGGTGCACCTGCACATTCCACAGTTAGCACTAGGCTGACCCTTGACAGGGTGTTCGACGGGCGTTTCATAGGACGTGGAGGACGCATAAATTGGACAGCCTGTTCTCCTGATCTTACACCTCTGGACTTCTTTCTGTGGGGTACGTTAAAGGAGAATGTGTACCGTGATGTGCCTAAAACCCCAGAGGATGTGAAAAAACGTACTGTGGCAGCATGCGACGACATTACACCAGATGTACTGCGGCGTGTACGACACTCATTAAGTCATAGATTGAAATTGTGTGCAGCAAATGATGGCCACCACTTTGAACATCTATTGGCCTGACATGTCGGGATACACTCTATTCCACTCCGTAATTGAAAACCGAAACCACGTGTGTACGTGTACCCACCCCTCATGGTAATGTACATGTTCGTCAGTGAAAAAGACCAATAGTTAGCATGTGGACGTAATGTCCTGGTCTAGTCTCTTCTGTACCTAAGGTACATCACCGTTCCCTTTGGATCCCTACTTAATTCGGTTCTCTCCGATACACACGATCCAACAGCGGAAGAGTGGTACTCAACCATCAAATTTAGGTTACAGTATCTCCGGATGTAATTAACATTTTACAAATCAACAAACGGCACTGATTACGTATTTGTTTATATGTTCAGATGTGCTAACAAAACTAACAGTGTTCCATTAAAAAAAAACGCATGTCTGTGTTAAAAAACATACTTTCGTGCATTTTTTATGGTTTGTATTAACCAATTACACTAACCCCTCTCCTCACGTTCGGTCTGTGGAATCGGTTCGTCAATATTTGATGTGGTTTACGAAATATATCCAGGGGTAATGTTAGGTGACTCACCCTGTATACTCATAAAATTCCGCTTAGTTGGATATATGAAATGTAGGATACCACTTGAAAATGTACCTTTCCTTACGCTTAATCACGAATTTATGCATAAAACATCATAATATGACACAAGACTATTTGGTTTAATTAATAGTAATGTTTTTATATTATTTTGTTAAATCGTTTCTGTTCGTAAAAATCCTAATATGAACATTATGCAATAATACGTTTTTGATAATTATATTTCTAACTAACATTATCTGATGTCTTTCAATATTTACTGACCTGCTTGCGATGTTCAGCTTACCTTAAATCTGCATAAGTACCTTAAATTAGTTAATTTAATTATTGTAAACAAACTTGCTACTGCTCTAATCGTAAATTATTTACGATCTTATTTTCTGTTTTGTTCAGAAATAATAATACTTCCATCGCATTTGTAATAATTTTGTACGTATCTTCTTGATAAAGGATCCATTTATGTTTAATAATATCACATATTCAAAAGCTTATGTTACAACTTTCTTGCGCTAGAATGTTCTATAACCGATGATTGTATATATAAGCGCAATTTTGGCGCACACATAGTCAGTCAGTCTTACTACAGTCTTTCTTCAGCCATGAACGTGTTAGTCAGTCTTCGTTTTGATACAGTCTGAAGATGTATATTTGTGTGTGTGTGTGTGTGTTAATTATTAATTGAATAAATAACTATCAACAACAACATGTTCACATTTAATGGTTCAATGTGTTAATAAGAACCCGTCCTCTTCACAATAAAGTACAGGCAGGTGAGCTACTGGAATTACTGCTTAACGACCGACAAAAAGGTGATGTATGGCATTTATTTATGAACCACCTTTAAACCGCGTAGTCTACGTCATCATGTTACGGACTGAGCGGTTGCTCCAACCGGAGGTTCAGGTCTTCCCTCAGTCATTGTTGTGCCTGTTGTTCTTAGCGTAAGTTAGTTTAATTAATTTGTAAGTCTAGGGACTGATTACCATAGCAGTCTGCTCGAATTCGTTAACAAATACTTGAATTTCAGTGACATGCTGTGCTAGCTGAATTTGGAATACATTTGTGGTTTTCGTAATTTCATCATGATGTCGCCGTCAGATATTGAAATTATAATGAATATTACAGGGGCAGTTTTTTCGAAGAAACATTTTTATGAAGTCGAACCACATTCCAGAGGCACTCCTCTGTCTCTTATCATATGACGAGTTCGTAAATGTTGTTTCCTGTCTAGTTTATTTCGTAAAGGAACACACAGAAAGAAAATATGTAACTCTATAGGTAGATAGAGCAAAACCGAACACTACCGCTGAAAAGGAGCATTTAGTGCCAGCAAGCCACGAGCATTATTTCTTCACTGATACAGCCACATAACGCTGCTTTTGTGTTGCCGCCATGATGTGAAAATCGGTACCGTAGCCTAGAGTTAGCAGTGAACAACGTTGCAGAGCATGTTTCAAACTCACTGCAAATGCGCCTTAACGCCAGCTGTGCGGAAACATCTAATCTGTACATGCTTTCGTAAGTTCCCTGTGGAGTTTTAGACTGGTTTGAATTATTTTCCCACCGACACATAATTTACAGCGGAGGAGTCATTTTTTTCCAACCGACGTCAAAATTCGAACACTGTAGCGTAAGCCGAGCGAAACATGTGTGTCTCTTCTTCCTTCTCCATGTCTAAAGGTGTGCAAAATAATCGGAGACCGCAGGCTGTTAAAGGGTGACGTGTTACGTGACTGTTATGTAGTGAATGTTGCGTACATAATTTTGAAGTAAAAAATGTTATGAACAAATGGGCACTAGTAAATGTTAGAATGTTCCTGTACAAAAATGTATAATTCATACTTTGTAAAGTAACTGCTACTAGTAATGGCGTTACAAATAACGCGTTACTCCCCAGTCCTAAAGCAGAATGACAGTTCGTTTCATTTAATACAGAAGAGAGAACTTCAAAGGCATATAAAAAGGATAGATTTCTCAAAAACGAAAGCAGGCGCAAGTTTCACATATTTCACTTTTAATTTACAGCAGAAGCACAGTGAACACAGAAAGATAAATACAATGAACTGATGAAATTATTGAAATATATGCCATCAATCTATAAAGATTTCTGTAAAAATAATCATCGTGATGGTGTCGATGGTGAACAAAAATTTTAAGATTTGGATTTATTTATTTTATTTGTATTTATCATGTTCCACAGAACCGAACTGAGGAAAATCCACCATGGTCATGGAAAGAGTGAGTCCATCAGATGTTATAAAGGTGTAGTAATTGAAAAAGTGAAACGTATAGCAACCTTAAGCACACAGTCCGTCTCAGCATTTTGTGGATTATAGGCATGTGGTTGACTTAGAAGCAATTGGCAGAGGCGGAGCAGTAGTTAACGGTAGGCGGTGGTAAAGTGTGTCCCTGTCAGAATTCCCACGCTTTTAAACAGGGGTCAACAAGAGGTATGCGAGCTTGCGCCATATATTGCCCGTACAGCCCGTTTCTGCAAAATAAATACCCTTTTCGAATATACGGAGTCAACCGAAAAAATAAAACCACGTCATAAACGAATGAAAATAGGCAAAGTTGACTATTTTTCGTGTTGAGCTATCACTTAATTCAGAAACGATTCTAATGGTAAACAACGCAATATTTAGTATTTGAATAAGATTGAGGGCTTTCTGCGACAACTGAGTATGTATCTGTATGCCTAGTAATTGTAACTATTCCGTATCACTTATCACATGCCCTTTCTGTGTAATCAAAATGTCTGTTTTTGTTGAATTAGAAACAGTAAAAACTGCCTCTTATTGTGATTTATTGCATTATTTGATATTGCATCGATATCGCCTACATCTTTTACCTCCGAACTGGAATCATCAGCAAACAGAAATATCTTAGAACTAGCGGAGAGCGGGGCAAGATGGGGTGTAGGGCAAGACGGGGTTTTTGTAATTTCTACCACGACAGGTATCGCAACCTAGTGGCGAATAGTTGAAGTAGTAGGCACTTGCAATGCGGGTGCCTAACAGTGCTGGCAGCCATTTTGAGCAAACCATTCGCAGATGATTACATCCAAACGTGTTTTCGTCTGTGCTGATATAATTTTTCGTCATTTTCAGACGAGAAAACGTAAGAGAAGTAATTGTTTCTCATATTCTTAAGTATTATCAATGAAAAAACAGCTTGTTTAGCAATAAATTAATGCATGCAATAACTAATTGAACATATCCTTGGTGCCGGCAGCGGTGGCCGAGGGGACTGAGGCGCTCCAGTCACGGTCTGCACGGCCACTACGGTCGGGGGTTCGAATCCCCCCATGGGCATGGATATTTTTGCCATCCTTAGGATAAGCTAATTGATAAGTAGTTTAGGGACTGATGACCCCGTAGTTAAGTCCCATAAGCTATACAACCATATGAAACATTTTTTTTAATATATCCTTCCTTGGTTCTATAATATTAACCTAATGTAAAAAACGGCACCCGATCTTGCCCTGCCACTAGGTACAGGAATTTGCCCTTTCTAACCAAACATCTCCCCAGATTCAGTGTTTGAAACTTCTGTCACTACAGACACTCCTTTAACCACAAATGAGGCCGCTAACGTTTCTGTCAATAATGACCAATCAGGGGCTTCAGTTGCCTCACATAAGCAGTTTATATCAGAGAGAAGTGATAGTCCTGTCAATCAAGCCGGTACTAAAGAGCAAGATGCGCTTTTGTAGGCCTAATTCCAGGGTGCTCATTTTGAAATGATAACAACCCCAATTACCACACTACAAACAAGCTTGTTTCTGAGAACAACACCAATCAATTAAGGTCATTTGCTGTTTCACCCGAACAGATTGTCCCGATCCCTCATGTTGGAAAGAAAAACATCCGAAAAACAGTCCTCAAAAAAGGAAAAAACTGTTGTTGTTACTAGCTCCCCTTACAGAAGAGAACTCCTGGAGAGTACAAGTAAAGTTAATCCTGGATAAAAGAAGCGACAAGAAGGAAAGAGTTCAACTGAGAAGACTGTTAAAATGTCTCTTCGTTTGTAAAGGCAAAAATGGGAAGAATAAAAAAGCAATAACGAACTTGGCACAGAAGATAAAAAAAATTGAAAAAGAAAGCAGATTAGAAGAAGATGAGACTGTGTGCCTGTATTGCGGCTATTTCCACTCGCAGTCAACAGGAGGATGGGTGCCATGCGTCTCTTGCAAAGAATGGGCTCACTGTTCATGTGCGGGAGAAGAGGACGAGGATGCCGAGGTACATCATGTGTGTGAATTTTGCTTACAAAACGACGATAATAACTGAATAACAATAAACTGAACTTTAACATCACACAATGTTTACTTCATGCATTTTCATTAGATATTAGAATAATTCTTTTATAAATTTGTAAACATGTGTTCACTGAATAATTTAATTACCTTTGCCTTATACAGTATTGAGGTAACCCATCTTGTCCCACCTGCGTACCCAATCTTGCCCTCACTGTAGGGCAAGATGGGGTACTTGGTAAACCCTGAGAAAATATTTTTTTAATATTAAATACTAACAATTTTGGTTATATTTTTTATAAACTCTAGAAATACTGACGTTTAAGGTGGAATATCTGGTATTTTACTAGAGCATTTTTTTAAGCCTACGAAAAATTGTTAAGTGCTTAAGTACCCCGTCTTGCCCCGCTCTCCCCTACCTGTTCTACTTGAAGGCATATCATTTACATAAATGAGAAACAGCAGTGGCCCCAGAACGGAACCATGGGGATCTCTCAACTTAGCTGTGCTCCATTTTAACCCTGCAGAGGATCACTTTCTGCTGCCTGTTACTGAAGTAAGAGCTGAACCAATTGTGCGCTCCTCCCGTAACTCCACAATGTTCCAACTTCTGCAACAATATCTTACGATCAAACGCTTTTCTTAATCCATTAAGAGCCTGACAGAGAAAAGAGAATATAGCATTATTAGTAGACCGCGGATCTATTCATTTCCTGAGTTCCTAACTGGAAATTAATATGTATTTAGGCGTCTAATGGTTAATTAAAACCCAAACAGCTAATTTTAAAGCACCTAAAATAACCTGTTTCGACGTTAACGCATATTGTTTCCGAATTCAATTGTAAAATCCTAGAAGGTACCTATTTCTACTATTTTCAAAGGTATTTCTTTGAAAAATCAAAGGTAGGAACACTGAGATCGATATTTTAAAAAATGTAGTGCCGGCAAACGTAACGTTGCGTAAAAATAATGTGGACTCAACGTACACGGACGCACTGCAAAGAATCCGATAAGATGTTGCGGAGTCTTTCATATGGATTTATGTACATGAAACTGCAGCACATAAAAGAACTGATTGTTGGCAATTTAGATGTGCTATCCAGAGCTTATTTCATTTGTTCAAAGCAAAGGCCAAAGATCAAATAACAGCACAGCTTGTCAACATGGGTTGAAGGTGTTGTACTCAAATGGCGTAGATGAAAATGAAGCTTTCAAAAAATGTAAGACATTGACTGGTAGAGCCCTCAGCTCAGCGGGACATGGCTTACGTTAGAGCTAACTGCACATTTATGGCGACAGTTATTTCCGAATTAGAAGGCTCAGGTAAAAATATCTACGACAATACTGCTTTTTCTGAATAAAGTGAAAAGGAACATTGATTAAGTGTGACGAAAAGTAAGGGAAAACATTCAGCAGGTTTCCAGAACAACTCCAGGGTGAAGGGCCGTTACGGAAAGTCCAGTTCAATTGAATGCAGCATGTCTGACCAAAATGTACCGAAAGTGAAGTACGGCACATCCATTGATATTCATCGTTCATTCTCGGCATGTCGTGGCTTTTCTCTGTAAAATCTATAAAGGTTTCAGTCTTTTATTGTGAAGCCAGTTATTGTCTGAATGTTTGAAACGAACGGTTTATTTACCGTTTGTTAAATTGCATAGGCGTGACTACATGTATTTCAACATGTGACTGCTGATATGCATTGTATATTTACCTTCCAAAACTATGAAGGTTTGGTTTCAGTTTGATCATTAATATTGTGTGATGTTGATCTTATTGTAAGCGAATAAAAATTCTCCCATAAATCATCTTTAGGTATTATACTTTATGTTTATTTCGTCTGGTGAATTCTTTTCAGGGTCTATTTTAGATTTTATTTGAAAAGGAATTATGGGGACTGAAATGATCACTTACTGTCTACATTAGCACTTTCTACCTTTTTATAAAGCAATTTCAGTACTGAATATTTCAGTCTCTCAGGAAACTGACCATTTTGAAAGGAAAAATTACAAATATGCCTAAGCACTGGGCTAGAGGCGGAACAATACTTGAAGTATTCTGCTAGATAGCCCAACATATCCATAGGAGTACTTAGATTTTAGTGATTCAGTTATTGACTAATTCTCTTCTTTGTCAGTATCACGCAGGAGTACCTAAGGCAACAGTCTCGGAATGATATTCAATCAGAGTGTTACGGTATGTGATTACCTGTAGAAGACAAGGTTCTTTTTAATTCACCTGCTATATTCATAAAGTGATTATTAAATACTGTACAATACATGTTGTTGTTATTGTGGTCTTCAGTCCGCAGACTGGTTTTATGCAGCTCTCCATGCCACCCCGTCCTATGCAAGCCTCTTAATCTGAAAATACGAACGGAAATCTACATCCTTTTTAATCTCCTTACTGTATTCGTCCCTCGGAACCCACTACGATTTTTACCCTACACACATTCTTCTAATGGTAAGTTGACGATTCCTTGATGTCTCAGAATGTGTCGTACCAACATACCTCTTGTCTTACGCTACGCCGGCCGCGGTGGCCGAGGGGACTGAGGCGCTCCAGTCACGGTCTGCACGGCCATTACGGTCGGGGGTTCGAATCCCCCCTCGGGCATGGATATTTGTGCCGTCCTTAGTGTTAGCTAGTGCGTAAGTAGTTTGTAAGTTTAGGGACTGATGACCCCGTAGTTAAGTCCCATAATCTCTACAAACATTTGAACATTTTCTTACGATATGGCAGAAACTCCTTTTCTCCTCAATTCTGTTTAGCACCTCCTCATTAGTTTCGTGATCTACCGTTCTAATCTTCATCATTCGTTTGTAGCTTCTATCATTTTTTTTGTCCGAACTCGTCCCCGTCTCACTCCCATACAGTGCTACCCTCCAGACAAATGCTGTCAGCAAGGACCTTCTAACATTTTAACTAATATTGGATGTTAACAAATTTCGCTCCTTCAGAAACTCTATTCTTCCCATAGCCATTCTACATTCTATATCTTCATTACTTCGGCCATCATACGTTATCTTGCTACCCAAATAACAAAACTCATCTACTACTACTTTCATCGTCATATTACCTAATCTAATCCCTTCAGCATCGCCTGATTTTCTGACACTACATTCAATTTCTCTCGTTTTACTCTAGTTAGTGTTCAACTTATATCTTCGTTTCAAGACATTGTCCAATCCATTTAATTGCTCTTCCAGGTTCTTTGCTGTCTCTGACAGAATTTTTATGTCATCAGTAAGCCGTAAGGTTTTAATTCCCTCTCCCTAGACTAATTCCCTCTCCAAATTTCTCCTTGCATTCCTTCACAGTTTACTCATTGTACAGATTGAACAACATTGGGGAAAACCTATAACCCTGTCTTACTCCCTTCCCAACTATTGCCACCCTTTAATGCCCTTCGACTCTAGTAATTGCTGTTTCGTTTCTGTACAAGTTGAATATGTCTCTTCGCTCCCTATATTTTACCCCTGCTACCTTCAGAATTTGAAAGAGTGTATTCCAGTCAACATTATCAAACGCTTACTCACGATCCACTAATGCTAAAAACGTAGGTTTCCCTTTCCTTAACCTATCTTCTAAGATGAGTCTTAATGTGAGTATTGCCTCGCGTGTTCCTACATTTCTCATAAATCCAAACTCATCCTTCCCAGCAACAGATTCCACTAGTTTTTCATTCATATGTAAATAATTCGTGTTAGTTCTTTGCAAACATGACTTATTAAACTGATAGTTCCTTAATTTTCACATTTATCAGCATTTACTTTCTTCGAAATTGGCACTACTATACTCTTCTTGAAGTATGAGAGTATTTCCCCTGTCTCATACATCTCGCATATCAGGTGGAACAATTTCTTCATAACTGGCTCATAGCAGTTCAGACGGAACATCATCTACTTCAGGGACCTTGTTTCTACTCAAACCTTTTAGTGCTCTGTCAAATTCTTCTCGCAGTATCGTATCTCCTATCTCATCTTCCTCTACTTCGTCTTCCATTTCTAGAATACATGTCTTCAAGTTTATTTCCTTTGTACAGGCCTACTATATTATCCTTTCACCTTTCAGCTTTTTCTTCTTTGCTTAGTACTATTTTTCCATATAGCTGACTTACCAGTAACAGATAAATGTCCACTACACACTTTTTACCCTTAACCCCGTGCTGCTCACCAGATACTTTCTACGCCATCATATAGTTTTAGTTTTTTCCTGACAATTAGCTATTCTTTCTGCATACCACATATTTGTTGTCTTCTTATGACATTTTTCATAACCTTACAATACTGTTTGCAATGGGCTACTGCAGTTCGATTCTGAATGCGTCTAACATTTTGATAGAATACTCGCTTTGTTATACGCGATATTCTTATTCAAATAGAGCTGGATGAGTTATCCAGATGTTAAATGAAGGTACTTGTATACCATTTGCTGTATTCTATATACATTTTGTTCAAATAAAGAACACAAAATCAGAAAAACTATTAAACACTTTGTTCAAGAATTTGCTCATAGGCTTGAAATTCCTTACTAAAGACTCAGAAAGTATGAAGTTATAATGTTAACAACTTGCCACATTGTGGAAAGAAATAGAAAATGATATATTACTCAGAGTGAACTTTGCTTGAGAACTGCCGTTATTATTCCAAGCGGCCCAAAAATTGGTTTACAGCTATATCTAACATTGCTGATTTGTTAAAAGTCTAAAAACCATTTTTAAAAGTTGCACTATTGTATTATGAAACTCACTGTCGGATATTTGCGGTAATTTTAATTTAGACGTCAGGCCTTGACGGTGAGTCCTTTCCTGTTGTGCGGTGAGCGCAGCCAACTTCATATCGGTACTGTTATCGCTAGTTGTGCTGCTGAAAAGATAAATTACCAACGGCGGAGAGAACACGTGACAGCGTTCACTTGTTATGTAGTCTATAAGCACGTCTCACTTTACGTAATTGATGTAATCGATACGCACTTTGGTCTTTCCTTAATTGAACCCACTATACCTGATGAGGAAAATTATCGTCCGACATTAGGATAATGAATTTAATATCTGTAAGCTAATCGAATTCAAACAATGTGTAAATGATATTTAAGTTTTAGAATTTCTTGTAGTGAGGCAATGTTTCCCGTATGACTCTTAATGAAGAATTAACTACAAAGTGTCAGTAAAAAAATCACACTGACGTGTATTACGACCCACTTTAGATTTGTAGTTTTATAAGTTTTTGCAAACATTTTGGACCAAAATAATAATCTAAATAATAAAAAATGAATTAATGAGAGTGTCTGAAACCCTTTTAGGAAAAAAAATATTGTAGGTAGTGCCGGGAACCAATGACCTTCATCGTCACAGTCCTATGCGTTGCCCACTACACAACAGTTAACAGTTGGGAGATGCGTTCTTTAATCTGATACTATTGATGGCCGTGTTTAACTGATGCTAATATGGCATTTGTAGACGCTAGATTATCATTTATCGTACGAAGACCGACGTGTTTTTGGGTTAATTATTCAGTGCTCCATTGCTTTGAAATGACAATGTGTAAATTACAGTAAGAAAATCTCCGTTATTTTTGCAGATATCTCTCAAATGATAAGAGATATGAAGTGAACATAAAAGAACAAAGTTGTAGTGAATTTTCTCCTCTAAAAATTCGTTTATTCATTTTTCTCGTCAGATGAACGGTTTATTTGCAATTAAAATTACATTACAAACGGCTTTTTTGGGTATTACTAACGTATTTCTTGTCCGAAATATTTCAAAAAGCGAGTTTCTGGTCTCTGGTAGCCAACAATTATGTCTGTATCTTTTGGTGCCGATCGGTTGAACGGATCGACCTAAAAAGTGAGAACACGTTACAGCCAGGCAGACATCGTCAAATCGTCGTTATTTTTGCAAATATCTCTGAAACGGTGCGAGATATGAAAAAAAAAAAAAAAAAAAAAAAAAAAAAAAAAAAAAAAAAAAAAAAAAAACATAGTAGAGCGAAGTTGTAGAGAATTTTCCCCTCTACCAATTAGGTTATTCAATTTTCGTGTCAGGTGAACGGTTTGTTTGCAATTACAATTATATTACAAACGGCTTTTTTTGTTTATCACTTGGTTCATGAAACCTTCCATTCTGTGGACCTGGTGGCGAATGGGACCTAGGTTACCTGTTACGGTGTTTCCCCCTCTCACCACAGTTGGGCATGTTAGTCACTAGACGTCCATGATGGTATTTTAAGTTGTAATCAAGCATCTATACCAAGATGGTTGTATTTCCCATAGTTTAAAAAAAAGTAAAAAAAAATTATCTGATGATGATGTTCTCGAAACGCGTCATATGAAATAAAGCTAATTGCGACCAAGACTTTTCAAAAAATTTTTCGTGCAAGCTTTTTTTTATTACTACCGTATTTTTTGTCCGAAAAATTTGAAAAAGTGAGTTTCTGGTTTCTGGCGGCCTACAATTATGTCTGTAGAATTTGATGCTGATCGGTTGAACGGTTCGTCTTAAAAACAGAAATCACGTTACGGACAGACAGACAGACAGACACCCCAAAATCGTCGTTATTTTTGCAAATATCTCTGAAAGGATACGAGATATGAAAAAACCATAAGAGAGCAAAGTTGTAGAGAATTTTCTCCTCTACAAATTAGGTTATTCAATTTTCGTGTCAGATGAATGGTTAAGCCGTTATTTTCATTTACATTTCGAGCTTTCAAAAGACGATAGCAAAGGCCCACTTTTAGTGTTACTACCGTAACCTAAAGTGGACCAATATTTTATTTCATTGTAATATTTTACAGAGTAACTACGTAATAAGTCCATATAATAAGATCATCATTGGAAATTATGAAAATTTTTAGAGCTTTTTGTCTCCTGTGTCTTCATCTCTTGTGACAGTAGCGGCTCATTGGTTAATATTTTGCTTACTTGCAGATTTTTGAATGAGATAAATCTCAAAGGGTGAAAGAGGTGACTGCATTACGATTATGATGGTGCTCAAATTTGTCTAACTGCGTCCACTTGCAGTAATAGTAATACTATTAGTATCATATCGCGCTGGACAGGGCACGGTATTAAAATGTTCGAAAACACGGCGTGCACAACTGCAACTTCTTCAGCAGCCCATAACTCGGGTTCTATTGATCACTGAGATAAGAGGCGGACTGTTTTGGATACCCCTTGGCTAATCGTAATTTTTATACATCAGAAGTGTTCACATTCTGTAGCTATCCTACTGTAAAGGGCCGAAATTTAAAGATTACACACGTCCTGCAGTCCAGGCAAATTAGCAAATCGGTTGCTTTTGGCAAAGTGAATATGGTTTGTGGTGGTCATTATATGGTTTATAAAAGCACCACGTCCTGAGAAAGCATAAAAATTACGATACTTGGGTGCAAAATGTGGCACTCGCCTCTTTGATAAATTTCATTCATAATATTTCTGGACTTTTCCGTCGGTTCTTGATGAAACATAGACATATTAAATAACTGTGATATGCTATATTTGTTCCACAATCATATTTCTTTTATTGTAAACAAGCTTTCGGCATCTTGGCCATCTTCAGAGAACTTAATACAGCAGATCATCCAGATCACACCAGCTACTGTGATTGGGGTACAAATATTTTACAAAGATATGTCCAGTCATAGACTATGTGTTCTTTAAATATTTTATAGGAAAGGAGAGGCGCTCAGCCAATTAAAACAAAACAGTAATTATGAAATAGTGCACTATTAAGTGTAATTGTACATTAAATTGACGTATAAACCTACATATACGAACAGAAGTAAGAAGGGGAACTGGTGAGTGAGGAGGACACGAACAATGAAATGTGGGTTTGATCTTGAGAATTAGGTTTGGTTTCTGCGCTTATTGTTTGTTGATATAGAGAATTTCGAGCAATGTTAGCTTTCTGCCTTTAATCGCTCTGTGGAGAAGATCACATTTAATTTCAAAAGCATGACATTCATTGAAGGTATTTTCTGAAAAGGTGGAATCTCACTTTTTTAGTCTCCATCTCCTTTCATGTTGACTCTTAGTAAATCTACATCTACATGGGATACTCTGCAAATCACATTTAAGTGCCTGGCAGAGGGTTCATCAAACCACCATTATACTATTTATCTCCCATTCTATTCTCGAATAGCGCGCGAAGAATGAACACCTGAATCTCTCCGTTCGAGCTCTCATTTCTCGTATTTTATTCTGATGGTCATTTATACCTATTTAAGCGGGAGTCAACAATATATTTTTGCATTCGGAGGAGAATGTTGGCGATTGGAGTTTCGTAAGTAGCCCACGCCGCAGAGATGAGCGCTGTTGCTGTAATGATTCCCATCCCAGATCCTGTATCATTTCCTTAACGCTGTCTCCCCATGTATCGTGACAATGGGAAACGAGCTGCCCTTCCTTGGACTCTTTCGATGTCCTCCGTCAAACCCACCTGATAAGGATCCCACACTGGGCTGCAATACTACAAAAATGGACGGACAAGCGTAGTGTATGCAGTTTCTTTAGTACTGTTGCATCTTTTAAGGGTTCTGCCAATAAAACGCAGTCTCTGGTTCGCTTTTCCCACGAAGTTATCTACGTGTTCTTTCTACTTTAAGTCTGAAGTAATAGTAATTCCTAGGTATTTTGTGAAGTTTACGGCCTTCACTTTTGATTGATTTATCTTGTAAACAAAGTTTAACGGATTTCTCATGTGGACGACTTCACACTTTTCATTATTTTGAGTCAATTGCCAATTTTTACACCATACTGATATCTTATTCAGATCGTTCTGCAGTTGGTTTTGATCTTCAAATGATTTTACTACACGGTAAATGACGGCGTCATCTGCCAACAACCTAAGAGAGCTACTTAGATTTTCCCCTAAATCGTTTATGTAAATAAGGAACAGCAGAGGACCAATAACACTACCCTGTGGAACGTCCGATATCACCTCTGTTTTAGTCGATGCCTTACCATCGATTACTACGAACTGTGTCCTCTCTGACAGGAAATCCCCTATCCAATCGCAAATTTGGGGCGATATACCATAAGCACGCAATTTGATTAAAAGCCGCTAGTGTGGTACGCTGTCAAAAGCCTTCTGGAAATCAAGAAATACGAAATCGATTTGCGAACCCTTGTCGATAGCGCCCATCACTTCGTGTGAATAAAGAGCTAGTTGTGTTTCGCATGAACGATATTTTCTAAATCCGTATTGATGTTGGATCAATATGCCATTCTGTTCGAGGTCGTTGAAATTTAACAGTATATTCTCAAGAGTATATTTTCAAACCAGTTACTTTGATTTAAAAATTTTTACAACTTTATTCATTGCCGAAACATTGGTTTGCTAACATACTTACAAACAAAAATCTGTTTTAGGTTCGTTCTTACACCGTGAAAGACAAATATTGTAAAGTTAAGAGCTTGTGATTGGGTTGGGTGATTTGCGAGGTGTAGATATGTGGGAAATTGGAAGCACAGGGAAGGGGGTGGATTGGTAGACCCCTCCTAACAATTACTGAAATGTGCCCTAAAAGAGACTTGGGCTATTGGCAAATAAATACCCACCAAAATATAATGAAAATGGCGGAATCTAACTACTGAGTCAGATCCAGGTTAAGATTGTACTTATTTCACAAAAACAGTTAGTATAAGGTAAGATCCATTAATTTACGAAAGTAGGAACCGTTCTGAGAACTTTAAAGATGTCAAACAATTTCACATTACAGTACATGAATAAATACAAAATGACACATATAAATAACTGGCAAGTTCCCACCATAACTGCAGTTTCGAACAGCGGCAAATAGCTCACAACACGATGGAGAGCAAGGGAGCCTGGTATGATTACGAGCGCTTTCCACATAAAATGACGTTTAAGAAACCCATCAAACGGAAGACTCCTAACTCTCGCCCGGAAAAGCAGTTGCAAGCAATACTCAACCAAATACTGCTAAAGCTGGCGTCGCTGTAACTGGGATGGCGGCGGTAGTGCGTTGGAGTGCTGCAAATCGCTGTTCGATCGAAAGAAAAAACTCCTCCAGACAGAAGCGTGAATGCCCTACTCTCACCCTCTGTGTCCGCGGTAAGCACACAGTGTCTAACGAAACCACAGGCTCGGCTTTGTCTCACCAACTCTGACTATGTGTACTGGACACAAGATTGTCGAGTGCGCAGTTGACACCAGAGCTAGGAATAACGTTGTCAGCTCGTCGGTGCTGCTGATTCAAGCTGGTTGCGCCTAGTCACACCTCTATGATGCTCAGGTCTACAGACAAGTTTCATACGGTGTCTGAAAAGTGCATCTGAAACTCAAAGTCCACAAAGCGCAATAGGTGGAAAAATAGCCGAAGTCTCAAAACATACACAAGTAAGCACCTGAGTCGAGCCGACCGTACTCATCGGCTGCCCAAGACGAAGTGAAAACTCATACAAGAAAACACTGAGTTGAGGTGACCGTACTCGTCGACCGTCTAAGACGAAGTCCCTTCTGGAGCGCTGCTCCGCACTCTGCTTGAAAAACGCGAAGATACTCCCTCAGTAGAGAGTAATAGCCAATCGCTCTCTAGGCGCCAATTATGCTCCAATGCGCGACACGACGCCAAGATACCTTCTAAACACTGTCCTCCGGCTCAGTGCAGTCCAGTGACGCCCCACATAGCCGTCTGCACAGTACGTACTCCTCTGTAGGGATGGCGGTTATTGCTCAAACAACCGGTTTTCGGTTATATCGGTGCTTTTCATCTCCAGTTTAACCGCACTGTAAAAATTGCTCGAGATAACCGGTTTTTTAAATAACCGGTTTTCGGTCTTTTTATTGCTGTTATTCCAGTAGAGTTCGACCGAAACAGAAACCGTAATCGAATTTTCGGTTCAACTAGCTTCGGCCGAAACCACTCCGTAAGTTGGACTTATATATAAGTTACAGTCAGTATATGAACTTTAGTCAGTGCTGCAGAAGTATTTGGAAAAATGAAGTCACAGTATGATTGTTGTCAGTGTAAATTTACGCAAATTGAACTAGGAAAGCTGTGTACCACATGATAAAAGAAGGTTCAAATAAGTGTGAGTTCCTATGAGACCTAACTGCTTAGGTGATCGGTCCCTAGACTTAAAAAGTACTTAATCTAATTTAAACTAACTTACGCTAAGGAGAACATACACACCCATCACCGAGGGAGGAGGGCGGACTCGAACCTCCGACTGGTGCAGCCGCGCAGTCCGTGACATGGAGCCTCAGACCCCATGGCTACCTCGCGAGGCACCACATGATCAATGTTACCTAAACCCATATTGGTTATTAAAAAATCCCCTCGCTTTCAAGGAATCACATTCATAAAACTTGTTAGCATAACAATATGATAATACATTAAAAGTTACTATTCCAAGCTTATAGTACATCACTTACATAATAGGTATATGAATTGAATTTACCTTCTCTTCCAAAAACATTTTGGATACTTTCTCCTTAAATGACACAGCATCTTTGTAGTACCTCCACCCATTTTTAGCTTTTTAAAGCAAATCGAACATGGTACCTCACTGCACCCGTACTTCAAGTACTTCCACACTCGGGATGGTGCCATTTAAGACACAAACGATATCTGGCGACGACAGCAAACAACTGCCGCATGGCCAGCAAGTCTTGTACGCTGCCGGTGCACGCGCGTCGTCTAATAGGCCACGCCACACGGCAACACTTGCAACGATGCATCGATGCCTCAGTAGCTGCACCAGTTCTTAAGTTCTTATGCCACGCGTTTGTTGCGCGTTTCTGACTGCCGGGATTGTTCTTAAATTATCACTGATCGCTTTTCTTAGTTTCTGCGATATTTCACAGTAGTGGAAATCTTAGGAATAGCCCTAAATATTAGGGTCTACTAGTTTTAATTTTTTTTAAATTATTTACGAAAAACACATTTTGAACCACTGATACAGAAAGTGGTCGTACCGGTTTTGTTACCCGGTTCTTGGCAATAAGTAAAATAAACCGGTTACATCCGACACCAAATAAATACCGAAAAAACCGGTTATTCATAACTAAAATACCGGTATCGGTTTTAACCGGTCGGTTTTTCCCATCCCTACTCCTCCGCAGGTCGGTCACTGGCCTGAACCTAACTTTATGTCTTGGCGTGGCTCTGCCGTTCCTAGGGCGATCATGACGCTAATTTCGACACCCCTTTGTGCGCGCCACACCGACGCCGTGCTTCTCGGTCCGGGGAGTTCGCTCACAGGTACCAACGCAACGGGTTTATAGATTTAGACAAAATTTCTACATGGTGCGAAAATTGGCAATTGACATTAAATAAAGAAAAGTGTGAAGTAACACACATGACCACTAAAAGAAATCCGATGAACTTCAATTACGCGATAAATCAGTCAAACCTTAAGGTCGTAAAATCTACCAAATATCTAGGAGTTACAATTACGAACAACTTTGACTGGCGAGAACACATAGAAAATATTGTGGGGAAGGCGAACAAAGGTTACGTTTGATTGGCAAAACGCTTCGAAGATGCACCAGCTCCACCAAAGAGACTGCCTGCATCACACTTGTGCGTCCTCTCCTGGAGTACTGTGGGACCCTCACCAGACTGACGGAAGACATTGAGAAGGTTCAGAGAAGGGCAGCTCGTTTTGTTTTATCACGTTACGGGGGGGGGGGGGGGAAGTGTCACGGAAATGTTGCACGAATTGGGGTGGACATCATTAAAAGAAAGACGTTATTCATTGCGGCGTGATTTGTTTCCGAAGTTTCAGTCGCCGACTTTTACTTCTGAATGTGAAAATATTTTGCTAGCACCCACCTACGTAGGGAGACATCACCATCCCAATAAAATAAATCAGATCGAAAACGGAACGATTCATATGTTCTTTCTTCCCGCGCGCTATTAAAGAATGGAACGGTAGAGAAAAGTTATGAAAGTGGTTAATGAACCCTCTGCCAGGCACTTGAATGTGATTTGCAGAGTATCAATGTAGATGTAGATGTAGATGGGTGCCTTCCCCATCTCACATGGACTCGGCACCTCTCTCTCCCTCTGTTGCCACCCAGAAGCGCTTTAGAAACGGACAGTAGTCACTGGCTTGGCCTCCCCGAGGAACTCAACTGCATGAAAATATCGATAACCCGAAACATTAAAAATAAAGTAGGCAGGTAGGTCTCGACGCCTTTCAATATCTAAGAAACTGACCACAGCGAATGTCTCAAATTTAAATAGTATATTCTGTAGACATATATCTAGAAAATACATTTCTGAATTTTTGAAAATATTTATCCATTATAAAGATACACACGAATTACCAAATGTGGTAGTTCCACTTAGAGTCCGTTCGGCTCGCAATGAACCATGCTATCGGATTACAAGCAATCTACGAGACGAAAATATTTTATTTTTGCATATCTTTAAGTTTGATATCTTCACTCAATAAAGTTTCATTTTATTTTCGTTATTTGTTACAGTTACAGTGTAGCATCAAATTACGTAAAGTATTGCTACGTGTTTTAAAGAGTTTGCAGAGATAAAAACACATTGCGTAGACTTTACTGTTGGCTGATTTTAGAAGCACATGAAATCCAGATGAGACATCGAAATTTTATTGATAACTTATGACCCGCCCCGGCTTTCCAGGAGTAGAACTAACTACTGTAGCTAAGTAACTTCTGGTGGCTGGACGGTGAAGCTAGTGTGACGGAATTTTAGAAGATATACGTATAGGTAATAGTGCCTTGCTACATCCAAGAAAAGGATGATGAGTACGAAACTCATTGAAACGTTGCGCCAAGACGACGCCTCCACTCGGCTAATAACCCGAGAACATTTCATAGCTGTAATACGCCGAAAGAGGCTGAAGTCGCATAAAAAACCTTGTATTTATCACTAATTGGAAATCATCTAGCTTTTATTAATTCATCTTAAGGCCAACAGTTAGTCACAGTTATTTTCTTCTTTTTTTAGCATATTTATTGAAACGTTTTGTTTCTTTAGGGATAACCAGCCATTATGAAATTTTATATAAAAGAAGTAAGAGCGCAATATTGATTATTGATTTCTGACTAGTTTTGACCCAACGAGGGGGGGGGGGGTCAACTCCACCCGGCAGCAAATATTTCTCTGCTCCTTGACAATAAATACACCTACATATTGTTCCCGTAGGGATCGTGAGGACAAGATTAGATTAATTACAACACGCACAGAGCCATTTAAACAATCATTCTTCCCACGTTCAATACGTGTATGGAATGGGGAAAAAACGCAATAACTGGTACAGTGTGATGTACGCTCTGCCGGCCGCGGTAGCCGAGGAGACTGAGGCGCTTCAGTCACGGTCTGCACGGCCACTACGGTCGGGGGTTCGAATCCCCCCTCGGGCATGGATATTTGTGCCGTGTTTAGTATAAGATAGTTCATAAGTATTTTGTAAGTTTAGGGACTGATGACCCCGTAGTTAAGTCCCATAAGCTTAACAAACATTTGAACATTTTTTTGTACGCTCTGCCATACACTTCACAGTGGTTTGTATTGATGTAGATGTAGACTGACGTCACCATTGACAGCATAATCATATAGGTTATTTTATTAATTTATATAAGCAAAAAAAGAACGGGCAATGTATGATATTCGCGACTACAAACATTTAAAAAGGGACTGTAGTTAACGCATACTTGTGGACGTCGTGTATCTAAATCGATACTTCCATTATTTGCAACTGATCAATTAGATGTACCGGGGTGGTATTAATCGAAGAAACAGGGGTACGAATAATTTTCACCTCATCTTGCGCACGTTAAGAACGCCGCCCTTTTGCAGTTACATGATTTTTTTTAATGTCTCCATAAAAAACAACCCCATGTTAGCAAGATAATCTGCTTGTTTTAAATAATGACGTCCCATGCTGATGTTGTGCACATATAAATACAAAATAAAATATATGATGTCGCGGTTAATTGTGAAGTCAGTAGTCTACCCAAGGCAAAAGAGCAAAAAAATATTTGCCCCCGGGCGGAATCGAACCCGCGAACCTTTCAATAAAATCCGATCTCTTACCGCTTTTTTTTCGGTTCTATGGATAGTTCTATTCGTTGCGGACGCTAATCGTATTTGTTCGGTGAGTTCTTGGCTCAGCTTTTTTATTACAGAGGGCGGTGAGTCCTCTGACCGTGCGCGCTGAGCCACGGCGCCCGGTACCGCTGAGCCAAACACCACTTTCAAAACAGAATCTCTCAGGAGCAGTTGATAAGGTGCATATGGTGACAGATCCGTATCAAAATACTTTGTATTTTCTTAACGCTTAGCCATCTGGAGTTCCCACTTGGTGCACTTTCATATCTCACCACGCCCTACATGTACCATAAATTTGAACGAAATCGGCGACGACAAGCAGGCGTCCTCTCCTTGTAAGGCATTTCTCAGACTAGCAGGATGGTGTCATGAACCACATCGGCAGCCATTATGACAAAGAGAGTGGGTATAAATAACATAATTCTTTATTGTCAGTCGACGGATACAAATCTTGTGAAAAATGACGAATCGTTTGATATTTTACAAATTTTCGTCCGAATAATATTCAGGAAGTTGCTAAAATTAATTGCCATCTTTCCCGACAATTTGGCACCATGTCGCGTCCCGAGCGGTGTAGACGTTTACTGACACCAGGGAGTTGAGCTGGTCCGTTCAGTCAGCAATCGTGGAGAGGCTAACTGAAGGATAATTAGGAGTTTCGGAAATTGGTCAGGAATATGAACAAAAAGAAGTTAATACTTGAATTAACAAGCTTTACTGAACGACTAAGCTGGAAGTTAATCACTGGGTATATTGGAGGGTGGTACGCGCCAGTTGAATAGCAGGCAGAAGCCAGAGCAGAAACTGCTCCAGTCCAGGCCCCGGGCCTGGGCGACACGGAGGTCCGCCCCGTGACTGCTAGGACGCGCGAACTGTCGGATCTCCCTGAGCGGGTGGCGTGCCGCGACTTATACACCCTCGTGGACACCCGCGTCGGCACCGCCCTTCCGGCCGCTCCTTGTGACCATATAAGGCAAGGTATGCGCACGTCCGAAGCCCCTCGGCTTCCAGAAGCTTCCCACGTGAGGCCATGTGACGCCTCCTTGTTCTTTGTGTGAGCTTCCTGCCACGCCTAAGCCAACCCCCTTCCTGAGGCGTCGCCTTTGTACTAAGCGTACTTTCTACTGAAATTAGTCGTTGTGGCTTCTGTTAATTACATTTCTGACATTGCGAATTTTAAATACGCGACAACCATCGTCTGCTTGCCTGACCAGAGGACTATCGTTTCGTGGGGCCGAAATAATTTTCTGGGTCATGGAGTAATTAATGCATTAAACTGCAACATGGCGATCAGCCAGAAAGGTAGAGTCGTTACATTCAAATCCGGAGAGACAAAGTCTTCGCGGAAGGACACTTTCTCTTCCCGCCCTGTCTGTTATGGCTGACTCTACACGGAGCGTATTTGGTCGCTAGTCGCTAGCGAATTTGGACGCAGCTGCTAAATTCGCTCCGTGTAAACAACGACAGCGAACAAAGTCGCTGCTCCGAAACGCAAGCTAAAGTTGAAGGTTGGGCTACTTTAGACGCGGGTCGATGGCGTCTTTGGTCGTTCGCAAGTATTGGTCGTCCCGTGTCATATACAGGAGCGTATAAAGTAGCCACCAGTCGAGTCAAAACGTCGAAGGAAGTAATAAATGCTGGCATTGTTCTTTTAAGACTCATGCGAGAAACACCAACTACCAAAATCAAAACGGAAAAGTAGGAAAAAATAAAAGAAAATGGATAAAAAGGTGCAATGGGAGGAGGGATAAATTTAGTGCTTCTGCAAATCTTTTGAGAGAATCATTGTGTGGAGATCATTCTGCCTACAGAAATATAATGAAGACGAGATATTTTATTGTTTTGATTTTTGTTTTCAGGTGTTTGGTATCCATATCCCCCAAGAAACCTCCAGTGTTCAATTCAAGTCGCTAAACAGTTGGTTCAATTGAGCGTCTTTAAGTTTACTATTTTAATAATCATTTTAATGCCCTATAATACTGGAAAACGTAGATAAATTTCTAGAAATTTGATTACAATTCCACTTCACATTTTGTTCGGTGGGAAACAGAACCTTTTGGTATCACCAAACCTCCAGAACAATGTGTCATATGCTACGTCCCGTTTCAATTGTTTTTACGAAGACGCTAGCGTCTGAAGTCGCTGCGTGTCATTGCGTCAGGGTATTCACTCGTTATTCACCTATACGCCAAGCGACAACAGACGCCAGCGACTAGCGACCAAATACGCCCCGTGTAATATACCCTTAAGAGAGGCCGCCATCCTACAAGCCGTGAAACCAAGCCTTGCGGGCCGGAACGAACTCTTAATAGTGCTCTGGTGTCAGGTTGGTACCCAGTCACTAGTTTTTCTTGCGGAGGAGTCAGCGGTGCGAAACTCGTGTTAACAAAACTGGCAGTAACTTCTAGTTGTTAGGAGGCAAGGTCTGCGATCGTCTAGAGTCCAGAGTAGCCTCCACGTTCGATCTTGGTGATATTTCGCGTTGACCTACATCAACTTCACAGTTCCACCAAGCAGCTTTTCAGGATTAAAAGAAAGTAATTGCAATCGGTTGCAAGTTTATTAAATATTCAATGTTTTCATATCGGGTAATAGGTGCAATGAATGCTAAAATGATTTTATTTTATTTTTGTGCCGCCCCTGCTTTGGGGTCAGTCTAATGTATTCATGATTAACGGATATTTTCATGCAAAACTATCAATAAACACTCCCTCTTTACGGCTGCTCGAATTATTTAAATATTCTTTGTTTTCATTGTCTTCTCTCTTTTGTCTTGTCTGCAGCAAGAATTATTAACTGTTTAATAAGAAACAACAGGCTACCTTCTAATTCTGTGTGATACTTGCAGAAAATATTATTTCCCTGAAGTGTCTGTCTTCCAGTCTGTAGCCTTCCCCTGTTGTTACCATTATTAAATGTTGGTTATATAACAGAAAACCCTGCTAGAGGAGGGGAGGACCGACGTCGGCAACAGTCACAGAAACAGAAGGTTCTACATCTACATCTACAACCATACTCCGCAAGCCACCTGACGGTGTGTGGCGGAGGGTACCTTGAGTACCACTATAGATTTTCCTTCCTATTCCAATCACGTATTGTTCGCGGAAAGAAGGATTGTCGGTATGCCTCTGTGTGGGCTCTAATCTCTCTGATTTTATCCTCACGGCCTCTTCGCGAGATATACGTAGGAGGGAGCAATATACTGTTAGACTCCTCGGTAAAGGTACGTTCGACAAAAGCTCGTACCGAGCGACAGAGCGTCTCTCCTGCAGAGTCTTCCACTGGAGTTTATCGATCATCTCCGTAACGCTTTCAAGATTACCAAATGATCCTGTAACGAAGCGCGCTGCTCTCCGTTGGATCTTCTCTACCTCCTCTATCAATCCCACCTGGTACGGATCCCACATCGGTGAGCAGTATTCAAGCTGTGGGCGAACAAGTGTACTGTAACCTACTTCCTTTGTTTTCGGACTGCATTTCCTTAGTATTCCTCCAATGAATCTAAGTCTGCCATCTGCTTTACTGACGATTGATTTTATATGGTCGTTCCATTTTAAATCCCTCCTAATGACTACTCCCAGATACTTTATGGAATTAACTGCTTCCAGTTGCTGACCTGCTATAGTGTATCTAAATGATCTTTCTTTCTGTGTATTCGCAGCACATTACACTTGTCTACATTGAGATTTAATTGCCATTCCCTGCACCATGCGTCAATTATATGCAGATCCTCCTGCATCTCAATACAATTTTCCATTGTTACAACCTCTCTATATACTACAGCATCATCCGCAAAAAGCCTCAGTAAACTTCCAATGTTATCCGCAAGGTCATTTATATATATCGTGAAGGCAATGGACTCACACCCCTCTGTGGCACACCTGACGTAACTCCTACTTCAGAAGACTTCTCTCCATTGAGAATGACCTGCTGCTTTCTGTTATCTAGGAATTCCTCAATCCAATAACACAATTGGTCTGATAGGCCATATGCTCTTACTTTGTTCATTAAACGTTTGTGGGGGAACTGTATCAAAGGCCTTTCGGAAGTCAAGAAACACAGCATCTACCTGAGAACCCGTGTCTATGGCCCTCTGAGTCTCGTGGACGAATAGCACGAACTGGGTTTCACACGAACGCCTTTTTCGAAACCCATGCATATTACTACAGAGCAGATTCCTAGTCTCGAGAAATGTTCAAAAAATGTTCAAATGTTTGTTAAGCTTATGGGACTTAACTACGGGGTCATCAGTCCCTAAACTTACAAACTACTTATGAACTACCTTATACTAAAGACGGCACAAATATCCATATCCGAGCGGGGATTCGAACCCCCGACCGTAGTGACCGTGCAGACCGTGACTGAAGCGCCTCAGTCTCCTCGGCCACTGCGGCCGGCTCGAGAAATGTCATTATATTCGAACATAAACAGGTAAGTCACCTATTAATTGGGGAGCAGAAGTCAAGCGAGTTAATTAGTTCCACTTTCTCGTTACATTTGTTCCTTCTCCCAAAACCAACCATCAGAAGACGTGGTGACATTACTCGCCCGGTGACAGACGCACCGTTCGGATCGCGTGCGGAAGCTGCGTAGCCACTAGGCACTGTTGGCCATAGTTGCATAACGTCGCGGAGATATTAAGGTGGAGTCAAGCCTGATATACTCTTCATGTTGGAGCGACCGACTGCGTTTTTGTTAAAATACAGTTTGACGCTCAGGAAGATACCGGAAAGACAATCGAGCAAATTGCTGATGTCCTATTCAAGCGGAATGGTGAGTAAAGGTGGTGCCTTGGGGCCGCAGCGGACGTCCGATGACGTAGCGGAGCGCGTCTTCTTGTTGTTGCGGGTCGCCTCAGGCACCGCGGCCGCGGGTTCCTCCTTGACGGCTGACAGGTGGACTGGCGCACTGGTCTCGACTTCGGCTGTCGCAGAACCAGGTTCTGCTTCCCCCGAGTCACAGACAAATATATACAGACGGGAAACCTCCGTAAGGGCCCGGTCCTACGCTCAGGGGTGCGGGGAGGGAGGGTTTCCAGCAGTTCCATAAGATGTCCCACGATGGCGCTGCGGTCAGAAGCAGCTCTTTAAACTGGCCAGAGCAGGCGGCAGGTAGCGGCTGTCCCCACCACCACCTCCCCTCAAACGCCAGCAAGCCGGACACAGCCGTGGCCTCGTGGCAGACGGCACGAGCTATCCCCTCACCCTCCTCTCTACCCTACCCTCTGATGTGCGAGAGGCACCCTAAGCCAGGGAACGGCCTGACACCTGCTAGCATCTTACAGAACTACTAGGGGAGCGTAGGACAGTGGTTTAGTGAGGGCTTCTCCTCTGTATAAGTTACTCTGTGCCCGAGTCTAGGGAATCAGAGAGTCAGGGCCTGGAAGCCGGCCACATGACCGCAGATAAAGTAGCTGTCGCGCCGTCCACTCGCTCGTGTCTTCTATCATTATTTTAGGGTCAGCTCCACAGTGGGGATACCCTACGGTGCCAACGACGACTGTGACTGGCAATCCCCTGCCCTCTCTGGATGTGGCTTACACACAGAACGCTGTAGTTCACAGGACAGCAACAAATTCATTCATCCTCAGTACTTGCAATCCTCTCCACCCCCTGCCCCTGTCTCCTTCCTCTCTCCTTACACCGTTCCTGCTTGCAAATGCCCAGACCCAACTACCAGCCTTTATCTGCTCTCTCGTTAAGGGCAAGCAGACTCCCAGTCAACCGATCCCCATCCGCCCCAAACCCATGACCCCACTCCCAATTACCACTGCACCTTTCCTCAGATCCCAATTCCTAAAATCCCTCCCACCTAAAAATCTACATCTACAACGATACTCCGCAAGCCACCCGAAGGTGTGTGGCAGAGGGTACCTTGAGTACCACTATCGATTTTCCCTCCTATTCCAGTCACGTATTGATCGTGGAAAGAAGGATTGTCGGTATGCCTCTGTGCAGGCTCTAATCTCTCTGATTTTATCCTCACGATCTCTTCGCAAGATATATGTAGGAGGGAGCAATGTACTGCTAGACTCCTCAGTAAAGGTAAGTTCTCGAAACTTCGACAAAAGCCCATACCGAGCGACAGAGCGTCTCTCCTGCAGAGTCTTCCACTGGAGTTTATCGATCATCTCCGTAACGCTTTCATGATTACCAAATGATCCTGTAATGAAGCACGCTGCTCTCCGTTGGATCTTCTCCACTTCCCCTATCAATCCCACGGATCCCTCACCGGTGCGCATTATTCAAGCTGTGGGCGAACAAGTGTACTGTAACCTACTTCCTTTGTTTTTGGACTGCATTTCCTTAGAATTCTCCCAATGAGTCTAAGTCTGGCATCTGCTTTACCGACGATTGATGTTATATGGTCGTTCCATTTTAAATCCCTCCTAATGACTACTCCCAGATACTTTATGGAATTAAATGCTTCCAGTTGCTGACCTGCTATAGTGTAGCTAAATGATAAAGGAGCTTTCTTTCTGTGTATTCGCAGCACATTACACTTGTCTACATTGAGCTTTAATTGCCATTCCCTGCACCATGCGTCAATTCGGTGCAGATCCTCCTGCATCTCAATACAATTTTCCATTGTTACAACCTCTCTATATACTACCGCATCATCCGCAAAAAGCCTCAGTGAACTTCCGATATTATCCGCAAGGTCATTTATATATATCGTGAACAGCAACGGCTACATTCATAAAGGAAGTTCAACGGTTCTGTCCATTCATCTCACGAGAAATATTTATCAATTGTTTACAATGTCTATTTCAAAACTTAGTCTCCAATCTTCTTTGATTATTGGTTCTTAAATGTGACGATAAAATAAACAAATTGCATGTTCCATAATATGAGTGCACAGAAAAAAAATCAATCCTACTTCCTGCAAAAATTTTATTCAACTTGGTTAATGCTGATGATATAAAATTTCGCACTGAGTTTAGGAAGAAAAACTTCTGGTAAAATGGATTTTAACATTTTATAAAGAAAAAAATGAATGTTACTGGAAGATATAGACTGATTTCAGTGAAGTTCCTCCAGGCGTCTTGTGTAGGTAAATGTACAGTGATCTTTTGTGCATCTATTTTCTATTACATTTTGTTTAATCCAAAATTTTCATTTGTATTCCCGCGACCCATACAGAAGCAGCGTACTCATTCTGCGGACTCCTCTTTGTAATCACCACTTCTCACATTGGGAAAAAGACAAGTATTTTCATATTGTGTCCACCTTAGTTGGCATGGCGCATTCATTTGTTCTTAAGTGAGAGTGGAGAATTTGAATTTTTTTCACTCAATCTCACTCTCTGCTTGTGCTGGTGTTAGTGCTAGTGTGTGTGTGTGTGTGTGTGTGTGTGTGTGTGTGTGTGTGTGTGTGTGTGTGTGTGTATGTGTGTGTTTTAGCTGTTTGTGTCATCACTTGTCTGTCGTACCATTAATGCGATAAATACCATGCTTTACATAGTGTGCTATATTCATTCATTACCTGTTGTCCTTCTGCTACTACCATCTGTATATGATTGTTTTCCTTTTTCTATTGTTATTCTGTGTACTACTTTGTGGTTATGAATGTCATTTGTTTGTGTGTGTGTATTCGGGTGATCATATATACTATAACTTTCGACATAAAAGTATCGCTGTATAACTATCTTTTTGTGAATTATGTGCCTAATGATGATATTGCCCATGTTCTTAATGAATATGTTGGTTAACCTTTCATCAGTTTGGTAGCTTTATTATCCAAGTTTTGTGAGGCCTTTATGTCACGCCAACGCAATAAACAACTGAATACCATGTTATATTCGTATTTCAATAACAAGCAGAAAGAGAACCGCGCGTTTCAATGGTTTTACTGTATCGTAGTGAGTGTAGTGGAATGTAAATAATCAGTAACAAATATTATGCAACATGCAAGTTATAACAAGAATACTAAAGATATTTGAACAATACTTGTAATAATTTGCACACAATATACATCACATTATGTAGTATTTCAATAAATTTGGAAGAAAACTCAAAAACTACTTTTACAGTTACTAATTATTTCACATTTTGGACTTACTCGAAGTTTAGTATGTTCAAAACGCATATTTACTTCCGAATGTGGTATTTAGTTTTCGTGTTTTCTTTTTATGCATATGTAATCCACTACCGACTATCCCGACTGGCACTTATTCTTGCAATCTACAGATTCTGTTGCCCTACTATTGAATAAATACACACAAATGCTAATCAAACTGTAAAAGTAGTGAGTTACACATCCGCACTACCACAGAGACAACTATGCTTTAGCACTGCGAACTGTGGGTGGTCTATTGTTATACTTCATGTTGCGAACAGTGCAACACAACATAATTTTGTGCTGTTATGGTCTTGAGTATGCCGATTTCATCAATGAATGTGTATCCAAGGTTATTAAAAGGAAGGTTGAGCCTGAAGCGAGGACTGCTGCCATTGGCTGGCGCTGTGACGTCATCGTAGAAGCAAGCTAGCGGCAGCGGTAAGCGACTAGAAAACAAATAACTACTTATGACTTCTATACGTTACTTTTAGGTAGTTGATTTACCTGTTTTGATGTGTGTAGCGGATGAAGTGCCACTGCCGTGATTTCCGCTTTTGTGCTGCTGCTGCTTTTTGCGTATGAATTTCGTATTGAGACCGAGCGAGGTGGCGCAGTGACTTCTATACGTTACTTTTAGGTAGTTGATTTACCTGTTTTGATGTGTGTAGCGGATGAAGTGCCACTGCCGTGATTTCCGCTTTTGTGCTGCTGCTGCTTTTTGCGTATGAATTTCGTATTGAGACCGAGCGAGGTGACGCAGTGGTAACGCACTGGACTCGCATTCGGAAGGATGGTGGTACAACTCCACCTCCGGCCATCCAGATTTAGGTTTTCCGTGATTTCCCTAAACACCCCAGGCAGATGCCGGGATGGTTCCTATGGAAGGGCACGGCCGATTTCCTTCCCTCACCCTTACCCAAAAATCCGAGCGTTAGCTCCGTTTCTAATGACCACGCTGTCGACGGGACGTTGAACCCTAAGATTCCTTCCTTCCTTCGTATTGAGAACCTCATGCGAATAAACAGCCTAGTTCTGACATAGTTTTACGATGTCCAGGGAAAAGTGTGGATATTTAGCTTTGATAGAGGCACAGATTGTTTTTACATAATTTTTTTCCTTAGATATAGTGTCCACACCTGTAAATTAATGGAAAATCAGTTCAAACAGACACTTTGTGAAGCCACTCATCTTTCGGTATCGTAAGACCAACGCGATACAGAACTTCAATCCAACTAAGATGTCCAGGCTCTGTTAGAGGACTTAAAATATCATTAGAAGGTGTTCCCACAGTGTTGTCCGGATTCTTTGCATCACTTACAAGTTAAAAAAGTTTGCCGCTTCGCTTCCTCAGGCATTAAGTACCTAGTGGCTTTAGCTGTTGTATTTGAAAAAAGATGCATAGCTAAATAAATCCTTTTACGTTCTCTGATCTTGACACCGAAGTGAATTTGTGACAATTTAGGACATAATTTCATCTCACTGCTATCTAACGCGAGCAGTCTTTCAATAATGGATTTATCAACAAATTTTCGGAAGCCTGATTCCTTCGTACAGAAAGTGATTACTCATCAACTTAAATAAATGTGGAACATCTGAAAACCCCCAGAGTCTTTTATTTACATATTGCAGGTTTGAAAAGCATGAATTTGTTTCTGTAACGTTAAGATCGCTTCATACCGCTCGATTTGTTTGTGTGCCAAGATCACTCACTACCTCAACAACACTGTAGCCAACATATTGAATGGAGCATATAATAGTGTTCAATATATCAACAGTTACTTGTCTATCAAAATATTAGTGAATTGGTTGCTTCAACCCAGAAAACAAACTGCGAACCATAACAAATAACACGTTAGTTTGCGGCCCTGCAACACGATCTTCAACAGAATCATACATAACACTGATGTCTACGTTCATTTCGTCGAATGAGAGCACAGATACGCGATCAGATGTCGACAATACAGATGACTGGGCTTTCATTAACTGCAAAACATATGTAAGCAAGCCAGGAAAGCACGTAAACGACCGTGCGTCCACCTTTTCAATGTTGGAAGTGGGAAACCAACCTGATTTCTCAAAAACAAATATCACTTGCTAGATACAGCACGAAGTGTAAATGCTTTTCAGATGTCCTCTCTTTGCCAGTTTGCTTGTTTTCTTCCACTCAACAAGCAGTTTATTTGAGTTCTCGAAAACAATTTGCCTAATATTTCTGTCACTTTCTCCTGCACAAGTTCCTTATGACACTTTTCCTGGCGTTTTCTTTTGTAGACACTTTCAGTTTTACTTTTTTACAGTCTTTTCTCTAAACCGAAGTTTTGTCCACAAAGCAGTCAGCCTGCGGTTCCTACATACTCATTCTTCCACACGTTTCGTACGTTCTCTGATCGGTTCACTGTCAATTTCATACTTACCTGTCGCAGTTGTCTCGTCTATTTTTCGTTTTTTGGGAGACACATTAGCTAGATGATCAAGTGCACTCTTCATTGTCTTCCTTGCTTGCAACCTGCCTGTCCTATTTGTGGAAACTGTATCTTCTGCACTCAAATCACTAACGCTGGGAACACTTCCGCCGACCACGGTGGCCGAGGGAACTGAGGCGCTCCAGTCACGGTCTGCGCGGCCACTACGGTCAGGGGTTCGAATTCCCCCCCCTCGGGCATGGATATTTGTGCCGTCCTAAGTATAAGGTAGTTGATAAGTAGTTTGTAGGTTGACCCCGTAGTTAAGCTTAACGAACATTTGAACTTCTTTTTTTTTTTTTTTTTTTTTTTTTTTTTTTTTTTTTTTTTTTTTTTTTTTTTTTGGAACACTTCCTGGAATGTTTACTCTCGGCACTTTCCTCGCCGGTAAACTGAGAAGTTCTGCTCGCAATATATTTCTGTTGTCATCTGGTGCTTGTGTATGTTTATTTCTGTTATCTGGTGCCTGTGAAACATACAGTTGGTGCGAAATATGTGGTGTAGACTTGAAATCAGTGCAGTGACTGAACCCAAGTGTCCAGATATGACAAAACTAAGTTCATCTGTGACCGCAATTAAGAATGAGTTTCACTGGGTACAAATAAGAAGTACTCCAGTACGAGACTCCAGTTGTTTAGAAAGCAGATACCATCTGAAGATGAACATATAATATTCGAAACCGATACTGGTACTTTATAAATAAAGTATAATAAAAACAATTGTGGCTGGTTGCTGTTCTTCACCAACAAGTTATATAAAAGTAACTTTTTCATGAAACTAAAAGACTTGCAAAAAGAATAAGAAACTTTTTCTTTTGTATTTAGTACAATGTGTAATGAATACTACAACGCAGAAAACCTGCTTTATAGATTGTGTTTTGGAATGGACGCTCTTCACTAAATAAAATCTCTGTAAACTAAGAAAAGTCACTGAATTCCTAATTCCGGTTGGTCAAATAGAGAGTCCTCATTTTTACGCTGTAAGGTGTGTATTTGTGATATTTCTGTTAAAATACGAGTATTAATGATATTCCGAGATTCATCTAGTGTATAGACAACACCATGTCATAATTACGTGATATAAAACATTTTCAGGTCAAACCTGCAACTATCGTGCCGTGGCAACCAAGGGCCGTCATGTTGTGTAAAATTAACAGTTTTGCATATAATTCAAATTCTCTTCCAGGAAAGGCTATTAAAATGGTACTGAAGGTTATAATAAGTATTTTTACATAACGTCACAGAGATATTTAATCAATTTTTAGTCAAATAGTGATTTTAAATCAATTTTTTATAAATCGATTCTGGTCTTAATTCGTAGCGATAGTTCGCAGTAATGATCCGTTTTTAGCCTAATTAATTACAAATAATATGAGGAGCAAAGTGAAAAATTAAGTTGGTGTATGATAATAACAACTAAAGTACCGTACCTGGAGAGACGAAATAATGTCGCCGTTTAACATGGGGCTCGAATGCATTGCACCCTAATTTATTAATGTAGATATGTATTCAGTTGTATTTATTGTAAGAGCGTAAATGGTACTGTACCCTCTTTCAAGCAAAATTCTGAGCTGAGCCATACGAAGAAATTTTACATCACGCAGACCAAACTATTGATACCGCTTACGTACAATCAGGAATAAACAGCGTAAGGCAATTAAGACTGTGCATGTGCTCTTGTTTTGTAAATTACTTGAACAATAATAGTGTTGGTTCTTGTTGCAGATGATTGTTAGATCCTTACGCTACTAGATTCAAACAAGCGCCAACTTTCAGAAGGTAGCGTACACTTTTTAATGCAACTCTGAGCAAGTAGTGACTGTGTGTTTTAGTAGTTTAGGATTTCGTGTGATACATAGTTTTTAAGTGATAGGAATATGTTATAATGCTTTCTTTGTCACATGTCAGGAAGTTAATTAGCTTATTATTATTAGGTGTGAGATAACGCAAGTAGGGTATTATTGACATCATTCCTAATATAATGTAGGCGAATTGATTTCTTGCCTCCGTTGTGATAAACTGGTGTGGTTTAAAGAAAGATCGCAGATTAAGATGATGGAACAGACACTTGTTCCTGAGTTAAGTAGCCACGTACTGCAATATTCTTAACATTACGACAGACGACTGCATCCCTGTTCATCAAACTGCGCAATCGGAAGGACAGCGTGTGGAATGTCCCAGTGCAGTGCCGCAGACAGATATATCGCTAACAGACCCCTAAAATTTGAAGGTTAATTCAGCTAGTGGAATATCATCGCAGTATGTGATCGCAACGTCCATATTTACTAATTTATTCTTTCAATAAGAATATTTCAAGTAGTATTATCAAAGCCCATATTAGTGAGAAGATTCAGCAATTCTTTCATCTTAGCAATCATAATTCTCCACATCTTTTCATCCACTTCTTCCGTATATTCTATTGTCCCGGTCAATGAGCCATCATTTCCCTCATACGTTTGAGAGCGTGAGAAATAATGTTCAATTTCAATTTTCGTTCTTCATTTTTGTATTAAATTTCCCGTGTATATTACCTTGTTTGGTACCTCTCTTAAAGTACATCGTTTTTGGAAATTTGCCAAAGTCGATAAGCTAATTCCACCAATCAGTAATCTAGACAATGAAAGAAATTTTAACTGAAATTAAAGAAATATTAATAACTTGTACGCAAATGAATAATCTAATGTCGTAAATCAAATTATTAGTAGTCCTGCAAGGAGCACTAACGAAACTTACGCCCTTCGCTCGTTATCAACACAAAATTAATCTCCTTATCCTCCGACTATCCGACAATTAATGAAAGGTTTTAATTATTAATTTCCTTGTTAGATGGAAGCAACTGATAACGAAGAAAATCGTGACTAAATTCAACAGTAGTACCACTTCTACGTAAAATGGTCGTAAAAACAACGAGGACCAAATTATGTGGATGAAAATGGAAGAAAGATAGTGTTCCTTCGCATTATGTAATAACCCGTTAATGCAAGTTATCAGAAACTGGTATAATGGTGAACATTTAACGAGAGAGACAATGAGCTTTTAAGTTTGACCTAATACCTACTTAGCCTCAGATGCAAATAAAAATACAATGAAATAGATTATCTATCAGACGAACAATAGCATTTTTAGTAGTTCATATCTGGAAATTACCGACATATCATCTGCGTATCTTTAGACCTTGAACTGTAGGAGGGAATACTAATGGACGTTATGGCGAGGTGACTGCGAGAAATTATACTCATTTCCTGTATTCAGATTGCGTCTCGTTAACGATCGCTGCCGTATCCTGGAATACGTTTTCCTTAAGTATAACATTTACACAAACGGCTTCTAAAAATACTACCGAATTGTATGCGGTCTCTTTGCCTTTGGAAAGCTGTTACTAGCAATAAATGGTAAATGAAAGAATAAAACGGTACTAATTGCACGGTGATTGGCGTAGATTATTTTTATTCACAGAAACACTAACAGTAAAACGAATTGTGCTCTAAAAGTTCTTCGTTGTGGACGTGTAATGAAGCCTACCTGGTGTGAAAAACCGTCATAACTGAGATGTCAATTATCACAAGAGAATTGCTTTACTGCGTTCATTGTTACGATGCGTTTCATATTACCGTAATTTGAGAAAGTTGAGTTTTCACTAACTTTGACACATATTGTTGCTTATATCTAAAATGAAAATATTCTAGTAACAAATATGTACCCTTCAAATTCGTTGACAACGAAAGCGAAGAAACATGTGGTACACTTAAAGCACCTTATGTTAGTGGAATTTTGCCTGTGGGTTTTAACAGTGAATGAAATGAAATGGTTGGTTGGGACAGGAGAACTAAACTGCTAAGGTCATGAGTCCACCGGTGGGAAGGGCAAGGATAGGAAGTTAGAGGAAAGGAAAGGAAATGCAGTCCATGAAGGAAGAAAGGAAGAAAGACGCACCTACGTAACGAAAGAACCGTGAGACCCTTAGTCCAAGCATTAGGGAGGCGTGGGTGCAAAAATTATTACATGAAAACAAAACAATACGAGCGTATAGGATATTAAATTTCAAGTAGTGTTTCCGTTAATGAAACTCGAGCCGAGATGACAAAATCTGCCAAAAAAATTCACAAAGTTGAAAACAAAGGTTTTTCTTAAATAAACACAAAACGATAACGCCGATATGAAAACGTTATATTTGAAAGTCTTATCTATTGACTGCTTTTTTGTACGTATCGGTTGTATTGATACATTTCGAGATACATCGAAAAAAGATTCCTTATAAGTCGTCAACATTCACGTTTACAAAATTATTATTGTACTTGTTTCCCACAGTGTTACCTGAGACGCACCAGGTTTAGTCAACGGTAGTGTGTGAAGTGGTTTCGAGTGTCACCAGTTAGCAGCAGAATTATCCGAAGACGAAATATTACTATCTACAGTTCATATGCAAGACATGATTGGATTATTGCAGCTGATGCGAAAACTTTAAGAAACAGACATTCACGCATTGTGTGTCATCGTATCAGTAGTCTGTAGCCCTTAACAACTTACAAACAGACTGGTATTGAAGAATATACTTGACGTATGTTACGAATAGAAATGTATGTACATGTGCCAGAGTGATTTTCATGATGCAGAGCGTTTGTGTAAATAATTTTATGACATTATGCATGATGCGAGAGAAAGGTTTGTAATGGATCAACTGAACAATAATAGGAAATGATGTGCTTAAGGGAGGACGTCGATGAAAAAAAAAAAAAAACACTATTTCAAAATTACGCCAAATCCACAGTTTTGGAGATACGGCAATGAAATTTTGTACCACGCTTTAGATGGAAGTAACAAATTTACGTATAAAATCCTTTGCTTACATATATTCAACTTTTTAAGTAAAAATTGAAACTTTATTTTCGAAAAATAATGTATGTTCTTTTTTTTCAGAAAGTAGTCATCTCTTTATATGTTGTAAGCTTTTCTCATGAGGTTTTCGGAAAAGGTCAAATAAAAGTATTTTCATAATTTTTAATTATAATTCCCACAAGTACAATTTTAAGTTCATGCAAAATTGCAAGGTGATATAGCATTCAATCAAAATTTTTAAAAATTTTCTCTTGAGACAACGTTTATTAGGTTTACAGAAATATGTATACAAAATTCCATAATTTTAGCATTCATAGAATCTGAGGAAAAGGTACATAAACCTCAAAAACCAAACTTTTCAGGAAACGCAATTTGAAGTTCAACATAACTTTTTTCCTTATGTCACTTCTTTAGAAGGCACCACATTTGTACTCTAGGTCGTCTCTCCCTTCAAGGCTTCTCTTCTGGTTTTGTGTTGTCTGTCTTCTTTCCTTTACCAGATCTTCAACTGACTTTTCTGCTGCACACACGAGCTGTAAATCCATTTTTCTCGGGAATTCTTTGTGATACCTTCATCCCCCCTGATGTCCCCATTATTAAATACAAGAACAGCATCATAAGTTGCAATTCTGGCAACTGTAGCAGATGCAAATGTGGTTGTTTCTCACGTCTTCTATTCACTAACTTATTCAAACGCAGTTTATCTAGTTTTTATACACTCTGCGAACGTGGCATAACTGAATGAAGAAATGTCCTCAGAATCACAAGAAAAAAAAATTGCTTCGTCATAAACGATGCAGTTTGTTATTGTTTATAAGATACGGAACAGAGTCAAAGATTATCTATAAAACTACATAGTATGTATCACGTTCTTCTAGATGTAACCCGCATATGTTTGGTTGAAACTATTACACATAATCGTTCAGTGAGCTGGTATTGAAGTGCTGCTTCAAAATATAGGCGTGGAAAGGAGGCCGCGGCACACTTTTAATTAATTTTCAGGCACTTTGGATGCGATTTCAACATTGAAACATTGGAAACTTATTTTGAGTTGTACTAAGAAATAAAAAATAAATCTAAAATTGACATTTCTGGTGGATTTCATCAACATCCCCCCTTAATGATAATCTATATACACTCAAGCTTAGAAAAAACAAATCACCTTGAAGGACTAGAGATTGGGAATTCATATTCACAGCATATGTTCATTAGTATGTTCAGAAGTAATGATTAGCATTTAAACCATGTCACCCGCAGATTCAATGTCAACATCAATATCGCGACTAGACTCCACCTACGGGTAAAATGTGCCTGCAGGCCTCGTTGTCGCTAAAAACCAAACGCGATGGATCAGCGTGACTGGAGCAGATGCGCACGATGCCTCGCCGATATATGCGTCAGCCGAAGCGTCAAATCAGTGAGTTTGAAAGAGGGCGCATTTTTGGCATAAGAGACTGTCACGAATCCATCAGAGAAATTGATGTTCGTATGGGGCGAAGTGCAACGAGCTCGCGCCTCAAGGCCGTAGCACTCGAAATGGATCATCCAGGCCAGACCTGCCTGCCCTTTTGCCTCACCTGCCGGATCACCAGACCTACCAAAAATATTTGTTAAGCTTATGGGTCTTAACTGTGGGGTCATCAGTCCCTAAACTTACGAACCACTTATAAACCAACTTATAACGACAACACAAACAGCTATGCCCGAGGGAGGACTCGAACCCCCGACGGCGAACGGCCTCGCGCACCGCTGCTGGGCCGATAAAATACAGCATCACCCACAGAAAGCCTTGCAGATCATTCGATGTTATCTACGATGTCAAATATACAGGATGAATCACCTAAGACTTGCACCGCAAATATTGCGGAAACGGAAAGTGCGATTGATGTGCGGTTTTCACAGAATGGATTGGTAGTCAAGGACTCGTCTTGTTAGCCAATAAACAGATTGTAAAAATACCTAGGAAATGAATTTCTTATGTAAACATACTATTTTTCAAATGGAACAATGGTTGGTGGAGGTGTGTTACCGTTTTTAGCAACTAAATGAAAGGCGTTTTTTGTGTGCCATACGCGTTTCGCTTCTTTATTTATGAAGCATCATCAGTGGCAGTTTTCTGATGCAAGGGTTTTCATCAAGACCGAAAATACCATATCCAACTGAAGACACACACGGAATAAAACAGAAAACCGCCACTGATGATGCTTCATAAATAAAGAAGCGAAACGCATATGGCACACAAAAAAGGCCTTTCATTTAGTTTCTAAAGACGGTAACACACCTCCACCAATTTCATATGCAACTAAGGACGACGGAAATCGAAAAAAAAAGTTGATAATACAGCCATGTCAGGAACAATGGTTGTTTCTACCATGCACTCAAATTTTTGACACCAGCTGTGTACAAAGAATTTTGAATGACATTTTCATCACGTTTAGTTTGGCAGCTACAACCGTTCAAAGTATTGGTGCCGGAGGCTGCGATAGCGTAGCTGACTGGCCGAGTGGCTAGCCCCGGGGCACGGCCTACTGTCTCATGACCACCAGCCAGTCAGCTACGCTGTCGTAGCCTCCGCCCCCAAAATTTTGAACAGTTGTAGCTGCCAAAATAAACTTGATAAAAATGCCATTCAGAATTATTTGTGCACAGCTGGTGTCAAAAATTCCAGTGCATGATAGAAACAATCATTGTTCCATTAAAAAAACTAAGTTTGAATAAAAATACACTTTCTAAGTAATATTACAATTTGTTTGTTGGCTAAAAATACGAACCCCTGACTACCAATCCATTCTGTGAAAACCGCACATCAATCGCACTTTCCGTTTCAGCAATATTTGCGGTGCAAGTGTTACATGACATCGTAGATGTGATGGTAATGCTGCATTTTATCGAGTTGTCGGAATACTGGGAAAGGGTAGTGAATGAACCGTGAGGCCCCCGGGGAGGGTGGGGGGAGGCGGCATTTCACAGGTGCTCTGACGTCATCGTTGGTATGATTGTAAGCTCACCGGAATACCGTCTACCGTGGGGAACATGGCTGCACGGACATCTGTTGACAGTTTCCATCATTATATGTTGAATTTGCCAGAGTGCGGAGAAATAGCATTCTCCTGCTTTAATGTTGGGTACTGGATCATTTTCGGCGTTCATTCAGTAACATATCCACGTCAGGAATGACAGTTTATTATTTCATTATTACGCCCAGCTCATTTGCCACGTCCCATAGACGACTTGTCCTCCCTACGTCTTCCCTGCCGCGCCTCCCCTACCCCTGCGGGGTCCTCCCGGAGCAGAGTTATAATCAAGAGTTTCGTGTTTAAAGGCATGAGCAATTCTCTAGTGCAGATTCCGATACCATACTCCTACAACGCAACCGTATTCCATTCCCATCCTTTTGTTCCATTTATGTGATTTCAATAATCCACAGTTAACTTAACTGCAAACTAGTTTCAGCAAACAAATATATATGAAACCAAAATAATTATAATCTTGTGTGATTGTGAAAATCGATTCTCTATTGTCAATCCATTTGGATATATCGTTTTCGCGTTAATTATGCAACTTGTATATTATTATACATTTCACCATTTTTTATTGTTCTAAAAGTACCGGTAATACTGCGACGTTTAACGAACTGTACTTTCAATCTGCCGCCGCGGTGGCCGAGGGGACTGAGGCGCGCCAGTCACTGTCTGCACGGCCTCTACGGTCGGGGGTTCGAATCCCCCCTCGTGCATGGATATTTGTGCCGTCCTTAGTGTTAGCTAGTTCATAAGTAATTTGTAACTTTAGGGACTGATGACCCAGTAGTTAAGTCCCATAAGCTATACAAACATTATAATAAACATTATAAACTTTCAATCTGTAATATCAGTTACCCAAATTTCTGTGTAGTGTAAAAGATTAAATTACAAGATTTCATAACATAATCGCAATAATTAGGCCATGTGTTAAAAAGCTATGGAAATGGAAATGAGCGTATGGCTTGGCCGGGAGAACCCTTGCGGGTGTGTTCGGCCGCCTTAGTGTAAGTCTTTTTATTTGACGCCGCGTGGGCGACTTACGTACCAATGATGATGAGATGATGATGACAACACACACCACCCAGTCCCCTGCCGGGAATCGAACCCGGGCCTCCTGCGTGGTAGTCAGCGACGCTACGGAGGCGGACGTTGAAAAGCTATAATAAGAATCATCTTCGCGCCAAAGTTAGTTAGTGACGAGTTAGTAACAAGTTTGTGATTGTCATTGTAAGACTGTATGTCAGTATAAGACTGTCCGTTAAGGCAGGGTTTAAGGTGATGAAAGATACGCGAAAAGAGCTTTAGATAAAAGTCAGTTGGCCTTCACCTGAATTCTGTCCCTTTCTCTCACTCCAACACTTCCCTCGGCGATATTGCTACCACACTCGTGCCAATGTCGCGAGATTTAATCGCGAAACACTGCACGTGAGGGCCGTAGAACTACCTGCATCGTCAGTGCGTGTAGTAAAATTTTCTGGTCACTAACCTGGCTTCTTCGTTATATCTGATGTCCCCACGCAGAAGCAGCGCACAGGTCGGGTCTTCTTGTCTTGAAGTGATGTGGAAGCTTTGGAACTGGAGACTAGGCTCGTAGTTGATATTTCAAAAAGTCGGGATGCCAGTTGTTTCATAATTTATTGTTATGCCGCGAAACAACAAACGACATATATCACACTGTTCCTTGTTATACACTTGTACAAACATTTCATTAGAACATAACTGTTAATCTTCCTAATTCCATATGTGCTGACCTGTCGTGCGGAATTCTCTGAACTCTCGCGTGCAACTGCCTGCTACCTTGCAGTGCCGTTCCCGCGTACTCTTGCTTTTGGCGGGTAGCGCCACTTCTCCAACATAGTTATTCGTATGTTTTACATAATTAAAGCTTTTCTAAATGAACAACACACACCATAATAAACCTTATTCTAAACCTAATATTTACAATAAATCATATCAATTTCTATACATTAGTTTATCTAATTTTTATTGCTATACAAACGTAGAGGCGACCTTACACAGTGGTGGGATGCAGCCAATGAGAATGTTTCTGCGTAGCATTGGCGCAATTTCTCGCAGTAATGCAGTATGCTACACGAACTGTTAAGTTTTCCCACCCATTCCACTTGTGACGTATCCTCCCAGCTACAAAATTTCATAAAGCATTAAAAGAATGTATTAGATTTTGCAATTATTGAGGAAAGCCAACGAAACTCTTTACAATATTTCTGCGTAATGTATCCTCCACATACCTCTTTAAAATTTCCAAAAGCTGCTGCCATCGGCCGAACAAGTGTTTCAGAGTTATTTTAAGTGTCTCCGTCTTCTTCATGTTTACTGCCTGAGTCACTCTGCGTTTGTTTTATAGCCACTGTGGCCGATTTTTAAAAATGACATTATTGTTTTTTTATCTGCTACTTGTTATTTCATCCCTCCGTTGTCTATGTGTCAGCTTTAAAATTCTTGTCTTTTAACTCCATTCGTTTCATTGTATCACCATTTTCAACTTTGCTACCTGTTGGCCGAAGAGCTGCGGAGGATGCTTGTTAGACAGATGCAACGGAAGGAATTTCTTTTATAAATTTGTGTGGATTCCAACACATTTTGCAGACGGTATCGACATATACCCATGGACGTGCTTGAAAAATTGCATCAATTTGCCACGCACAGGAAAATGTTTGTACAGTTATTCAGATCGAAGGTCTGGCATGTCGAATGTCTATAACCGATAGTTTGTCTCCTCAAGCGCACACATTGGCGTGTGTGTGTGTGTGTGTGTGTGTGTGTGTGTGTGTTCTGCATCGCTATTTTTCAGTCTTTTCCCGGCACCGTAGCGAGCAGTGTTTGTGGGCAGTCATGGAGTTAAATTTGAAATTTGCGGTTGAGCTTTAACGTCCGAATAAAATGATATGTATGTTCTATACGGATGATGTCAAGATAAAGAATTGATGATTAGGTGGATGTTTAAGGGGGACCAAATTGCAACTGTCATCAGTCCCAGCAAGGTAACGCAAGTTTTGAGAGTTTAATTACGTATGATCTGGTGCTGTGAAAACTCAAAGGAAGCTGGGGAGATCAGACGTCCGGTATTTTATTGGACAGTCCTTTTTTTCGTTCATTGTCCCGTTGTCGCACAAAATATTTAACGGGACGCCTTCGCAGTCAGCAGTAACCTTATCTTTTATGGGTTTTGCTTTTATTTTTAAGTAAATTTAGATTCATACACATGGCTTTTTTTACCTTTTCTTGAGTCTTGCTTTCTCTTGAACGCAAAGACAGAATAAAGAATCATTATTTTGGCCATGGCTTGATGTAATGTGTGAACTGTTTTTCCATTATCATGCTGTGTAACAGTAAATTATACATCAGCTTTGCGATTCATATCGATTATTTTCTACGTCAGAAATAACAGTCGGACGTAATAAGTTTTCGTTAAAGAATACGTTCCATTGTATTTGGTTTAGGAATTACTTTCCACTGTGAGAACATAAATTTGCAGATCCCACCGACATGATATCTTTGGACTGTCAAGGACAACAATGCGGACGGCTGTTTGAACACTGTGTTCGGTAAGCTTGCTTTATTGCGCTCTATTGTCTGTTGTTGCTGTGTTTGATACTAACTGATGCCCGTTAGTATGTGGAAGAGAAAGTCTTCTTTCTCGAAATCCAAGAAAGACTAGTTCCATTTCTTGAAGGAAATCACGAGTTCAAATGTTTGTAAAGCTTATGGGACTTAATTGCAGGCTCATCAGTCCCTAAGCTTACGAACTACTTATGAGCTAACTTATAGCCGGCCGCGGTGGTCGAGGGGACTGAGGAGGCGCTTCAGTCACGGTCTGCACGGCCACTAGGGTCGGGGGTTCGAACCCCCCCTCGGGCATGAATATTTGTGCCGTCCTTAGTATTAGCTAGGTCATAAGTAGTTTGTAGGAAGGGAAGACGAAGTAGATCAAGATGAAGTAGGAGATACTATACTGAGAGATGAATTTGACAGAGCTCTAAAAGACCTAGGTCGGAACAAGGCTCCAGGAGTAGATGACATACCCTCAGAGCTACTAAAGTCTTTAGGAGAGCCGCCATGACAAAACTATTTGAACTGGTGTGTAGGATGTATGAGACAGGCGAAATGCCCTCAGACTTTACGAAAAATGTAATAATCCCCATTCCAAAGAAATCAGGCGCAGACAGGTGTGAAAATTACAGAACCATCAGTTTGATAAGTCATGGTTGCAAAATTTTAACACGAATTATCTACAGGAGAATGGAAAAGCTGGTAGAAGCTGACCACGGGGAAGATGAGTTTGGATTCAGGAGGAACATAGGAACCCGGCAGGCAATACTCACTTTACGTCTTATCTTAGAAGATAGATTAAGGAAAGGCAAACGTACATTAATAGCTTTTGTAGATTTGGAGAAAACGTTTGACAATGTTCACTGGAATCCACTCTTTCAAATTCTGAAGTCGGCAGGGGTAAAATACAGGGAAAGGGGAGTTATTTACAACTTGTACAAAAGCCAGACCGCAGTTATTAGACTCGAAGGGCATGAAAGGGAAGCATCAGTTGGGAAGGGAGTAAGACAGGGTTGTAGCCTTGCTCCGATGTTATTCAATTTGTACATCGAGCAGGCGGTGAAGGAAAGCAAGGAAAAATTTGGAATAGGGATTGAAGTTCAGGGGGAAGAAATATAAACATTGCGTTTTGCTGATGATATTGTAATTCTGTCAGAGACAGCAAAGGACCTGGAGGAGCAGTGGAATTGAATGGACAGTGTGTTGAAGAGAGCATATAAAATGAACATTAACAAGAGCAAAACAAAAATAATGGAATGCGGTCTTAGAAAATCAGGCGATGCTGAAGGAATTAGATTAGCTAACGAAACAATGAAGGTGGTAGATGAGTTTTGTTACATGGGTAGTAAAATAACATGCGATGGTCGTAGTACAGAGGATATAAAATGCAGAATGGCTATGGGAAGAAAAGAATTTTTGAAAAGCGAAATTTTTCTAACATCGAATATTAATTTAAGGGTAAGGAAGTCTTTTCTGAAGGCATTTGTGTGGAGTGTTGCCTTGTACGGAAGTGAAACATGGACGATCAGCAGTCCGGACAGGAAGAGAATAGAGGCTTTTGAAATGTGGTGCTACAGAAGATTGTTGAAGATTAGATGGGTAGATCGCATAACTAATGAAGAGGTACTGAACAGAATTGGTGAGAAAAGGAATTTTTGGCATACCCTGACTAAAAGAAGGGATCGCTTGGTAGGACACATTCTTAGACATCGGGGAATCGTAAATTTAGCATTGGAGGGAAGTATGTGGGGTAAAAATCGCAGAGGGAGACCAAGAGACGCGTATAGTAAGCAGATTCAAGTGGATGTGGGTTGCCATTCTTATGAGGAGATGAAAAGGCTTGCTCAGGATAGACTAGGGTGGAGAGCTGCATCAAACCAGTCTCCGGACTGAAGACCTTAACAACAACAAGTTTAGGGACTGATGACCCCATAGTTAAGTCCCATAAGCTATACCAGAGGCGGGCACAAATCAGTTCAATGAGCAGCGCTCCGGCTCATGCCGGAAAGAGAGCAGCGTTCGTGCTCGGCCGGTAGATATCCCAGTTGCCGCTAGAGGTCTGCATGCTTGCTGGCGCACGTAGTTCGCTCTTACCTTTATGAGCTATTTGCCAGCTCGACTGCACGCGCTGGACGTTTTAGAGAAGAGTTTCCAGTGTTATGTTTATAAATTACTTATAAACATAATAGCATTTTTCAGGAGATATCCCTAGCAGTGGAATCTGTTGATTCGAGTTGGATACTAAAGAGTTTGCACTATTTATATTTTATAACGCACTCAGCCAGGTGCATTTCTGCGGCTACGTTAGCGCGTTGGCTACGCATACCGCCATCTAGTCTTTTCAGCAGGAACTACGTGATGGACGCCAGCTGCTCGCGGCTCTGCTCCCGCTCAGGCAGGCGGCTCCGAGAGCGCGGCTCGCTCATTGCCCACCTCTGAGCTATACAAACATTTGAAACTAACTTATACTAAAGACGACACAAACATCCGTGCCAAAGGGATGGCCGAAGCGGGAGGCCGCGTGAACCGCAACGTGGCGCTCCAGACCGCTCGGCTACTCCCGTGCGGTGAAATCACGAGTACTAAGGTAGAAAGTACATTGTGGCGTTTAATTTTTTCCATTGGACTTGAAGACGGGCCGATATAGTACAGCATATGAAGAAAAAGACGCAGTTATTGGCAGTTTCTGCGAAAACGTCTACTAGCATAACTTCCTTTCTAAGGACGAATAAACTACAAACAGAGGATGATAAACGTATCGCTGCGGAAGAAGGGTGTTTGCGTTCCATATCGCAAAATACATTCTTTCTCATCAGAAACAAATTTGAGAAGAAATTCACGTATTCTAGGATAACGTTCGAGTCGATTTTAGTAAACGTTTAGTAGCCGCACGCAATGCCTGGAGTTCAGTCAGAACTAACTATTTGCCAGTATTGTTGATGTATGAAATTACAAAAACTTTAAGCTCTTGTCAAATCTAGCCAGGTATTTTATTCGTACCAAAAGTGTTCAGTGCAAAGTAATCTGTGTTCAAATGTTTGTAATACTACGGGACTCAAATGTGTGGTTATTAGTCCCTAGCTTACAAACTACTTAAACTAAGTTAAACTAACTTAAGAACAATATATCCATGCCCGAGGGAGGATTCGAACCTCTGACGCAGAAGGTCTTACGATCCGTAACGTGGCACTCCAGACCGCTTTGTTTTCTTTCTTTCTTTCTCTCTCTCTCTCTCTCTCTTTCCAGATAGATCTATGCTGTGTGGTCGTTCGTTCGGTTCGTTCTTGATTGCTCGTTGAATATCGGCTACTCCCACGCGGCGGTATTCTGTGTTTAGAAGGCTGATGGAGAAACGGCAGGATTAAGAACTAACTGTGCCCTTGCAGACCATGGAGAAGGCCGTCCATTTCCAATGCAGCGACCAGGCAATACAGCACCGAGGTGGCTGCGGATCCACATCCTCTCACCAACAACCAAGGGTACGTTCTCCAGGAACTCTGCTACACCCTCAAATACATACGGCCATTGAGACCTGCATCATACTTCCTAGTAATCTGGCTCGTCATTTTTTCCTCGAAGGAAATAAAGAACGTCTGGAGCGCCACGTTGCGGTTCACGCGTCCTCCCGCTTCGGCCATCCCTTCGTACAAAAAGTGTTCAGTGCAAAGTAATCTGTGTTCAAATGTTTGTAATTCTACGGGACTCAAATGTGTGGGCTGAACGTACAGTTTGAAATAATAGTTACAAAAGCTGTTAACAGATGGCGCTGTAAGCTGTACAGCTCATATCAGCATACATAAGTGAAATAATCGTATGAAAACTCTCTTTGCAAACAATCACATCACAATGTTTTCAAACTGTTCACCATTGGCACGACAGAGGTGGTGCAAACGAAGACTGAAATTCGCCATCACATTTCTCAACCGAAATGGATTCATGTGCCACAGAGATCGCTGATTCAAGCTCGTCCAGCGTGGCGGGATGCTTTCACTGTGCCCCACAAAAAAGAGTCACAGGGAGTCAAATCCGGCGAATATGGAGGCCAATCCATGCCTCCACCGGTAAATTTGGGATATTCCAAAGCAATGACTCGATTCCCGAGGTATTCTTCAAGAAAGCGAAACACTTGTTCGGTCCTATGTGGTCGGGCTCCATCTTGCATAAACCATTCAGTACCTGGTCGATTCTCTAACGCTTGCTGCGTGGCGACAAATTGTTCCAAAATTGCAACGTAACGTACACTAGTGACCGTTTCTCGAATGAAAAAGGGCGAATAATGCCTCTGCTGTATACTGCAGCCCACACAGTAACTTTCGGAGAATACAGGGGTTTCGCTTCACACCAATATGGCTTTTCGGAACCCCAAAGGCGCCATTTCTGCTTATTTACGAATCCATTCAGGTGTAAGAGTGCTTCATCTGTAAACCAGATGCAGCCAACATCAAATCATTCACTATCAATCATTGTGAGCATCTGATTAGCAAAGGCAACCCTTTGTTGCACAGCTCATACGGGTATGGCCTGGTGCGTTTGAATTTTGAATGGAAACATGTGTAGGCTCTTTCTCAGTATTTTCTGCGTGCTGGAACGCTTCAAACCAGTCTCAGATGCAAATCTACGGACGGATGACATTGGATTTGGAATCCTCCCTCGGGCATGGATGTGTTGTTCTTAAGTTAAACTTAGTTTAAGTAGTTTGTAAGCTAGGGACTAATAACCACAGTACGTTTAAACTTGCACATATATTAGTTATAAATAAGCTGGAAAACAGTAATTGTGACAAAGCGGTAAAGAAGTTTATTTCCATGTATCTTAAGGGTGGTTAGATATTTAGCTATTCCGGCTGACTCTTAGCTGGAGAGGAACCAGACGACATTTTAATTTTCACTGTCGACACTTCTCCCAATAAACCCTTAAAACTCTTTGTTATGAGCATGAAGAATTCAGGATTCACACTCATAGTAGTGGAAATCCCAAAACGTAACATAATAAATTTTTATCTGTGAAATTCTCATCTTGTTTTCTATTACTATAGGATGTAGTTGTAATTACACTTCTTGATAAGTGAGAATCTTTGATGAATTTTGCACTGCGTACAAACCACCCTTGCAGGAGCATGAAACTCGAGAATTTCTAAGATATATTAAAAATGTCGTAGAAATTGAGATATTTAACTGAAAATTCGAAATTTTTCTGAACATTAAGTTTAAAATGTAACTGCCATTCACTTTTTCAGGAATAAAGTAAATTCTAGAGTTTCATTCACCTGCAAGCGTTGTGCAAAGTCCATGGAAGAAACTCTCCTATAAAGAAAAGTGTACATACAACAACATGTGCATCCTACAATAATAGAAAAAACATGGAATTTCTTATGTAAAAAATTATTGTTATGTTTTGGAATTTCCACTGCTATGAGTGCGAATACTGAATCCTTCCTGGTCACACTGCGAATGTATTAATGTATTTGGAAAAGTACAGACAGTGGAAATTAAAAGTTGCTGTGGTAGCGCTCGTGCTGCAAGCTGGACGGTTTGAAGTCATGCACACACACACACACACACACACACACACACTTAAGCTGGCTTCTCCGACCCCTGATCTCTAGGTCAAACTTTTGAATGGATTTACATGCTCTTACGAAAAGAACTTGTGTATCAGCTGAATCATTGCGTTATGTTAGCAATAATTTGGTTGAAGACTAAAGTGAATTAGCCGAGTGGCTAGCCCCGGGGCACGGCCTACTGTCTCATGACCACCAGCCAGTCAGCTACGCTGTCGTAGCCTCCGACCCCAAAATTTTGAACAGTTGTAGCTGCCAAAATAAACTTGATAAAAATGCCATTCAGAATTATTTGTGCACAGCTGGTGTCAAAAATTCCAGTGCATGATAGAAACAATCATTGTTCCATTAAAAAAAACTAAGTTTGAATAAAAATACACTTTCTAAGTAATATTACAATTTGTTTGTTGGCTAAAAATACGAACCCCTGACTACCAATCCATTCTGTGAAAACCGCACATCAATCGCACTTTCCGTTTCAGCAATATTTGCGGTGCAAGTGTTACATGACATCGTAGATGTGATGGTAATGCTGCATTTTATCGAGTAGTCGGAATACTGGGAAAGGGTAGTGAATGAACCGTGAGGCCCCCGGGGAGGGTGGGGGGGTGGGAGGCGGCATTTCACAGGTGCTCTGACGTCATCGTTGGTATGATTGTAGCTCACCGGAATACCGTCTACCGTGGGGAACATGGCTGCACGGACATCTGTTGACAGTTTCCATCATTATATGGTGAATTTGCCAGAGTGCGGAGAAATAGCATTCTCCTGCTTTAATGTTGGGTACTGGATCATTTTCGGCGTTCATTCAGTAACATATCCACGTCAGGAATGACAGTTTATTACTTCATTATTACGCCCAGCTCATTTGCCACGTCCCATAGACGACTTGTCCTCCCTACGTCTTCCCTGCCGCGCCTCCCCTACCCCTGCGGGGTCCTCCCGGAGCAGAGTTATAATCAAGAGTTTCGTGTTTAAAGGCATGAGCAATTCTCTAGTGCAGATTCCGATACCATACTCCTACAACACAACCGTATTCCATTCCCATCCTTTTGTTCCATTTATGTGATTTCAATAATCCACAGTTAACTTAACTGCAAACTAGTTTCAGAAAACAAATATATATGAAACCAAAATAATTATAATCTTGTGTGATTGTGAAAATCGATTCTCTATTGTCAATCCATTTGGATATATCGTTTTCGCGTTAATTATGCAACTAGTATATTATTATACATTTCACCATTTTTTATTGTTCTAAAAGTACCGGTAATACTGCGACGTTTAACGAACTGTACTTTCAATCTGCCGCCGCGGTGGCCGAGGGGACTGAGGCGCGCCAGTCACTGTCTGCACGGCCTCTACGGTCGGGGGTTCGAATCCCCCCTCGTGCATGGATATTTGTGCCGTCCTTAGTGTTAGCTAGTTCATAAGTAATTTGTAACTTTAGGGTCTGATGACCCAGTAGTTAAGTCCCATAAGCTATACAAACATTATAATAAACATTATAAACTTTCAATCTGTAATATCAGTTACCCAAATTTCTGTGTAGTGTAAAAGATTAAATTACAAGATTTCATAACATAATCGCAATAATTAGGCCATGTGTTAAAAAGCTATGGAAATGGAAATGAGCGTATGGCTTGGCCGGAAGAACCCTTGCGGGTGTGTTCGGCCGCCTTAGTGTAAGTCTTTTTATTTGACGCCGCGTGGGCAACTTAAGTACCAATGATGATGAGATGATGATGACAACACACACCACCCAGTCCCCTGCCGGGAATCGAACCCGGGCCTCCTGCGTGGTAGTCAGCGACGCTACGGAGGCGGACGTTGAAAAGCTATAATAAGAATCATCTTCGCGCCAAAGTTAGTTAGTGACGAGTTAGTAACAAGTTTGTGATTGTCATTGTAAGACTGTATGTCAGTATAAGACTGTCCGTTAAGGCAGGGTTTAAGGTGATGAAAGATACGCGAAAAGAGCTTTAGATAAAAGTCAGTTGGCCTTCACCTGAATTCTGTCCCTTTCTCTCACTCCAACACTTCCCTCGGCGATATTGCTACCACACTCGTGCCAATGTCGCGAGATTTAATCGCGAAACACTGCACGTGAGGGCCGTAGAACTACCTGCATCGTCAGTGGGTGTAGTAAACTTTTCTGGTCACTAACCTGGCTTCTTCGTTATATCTGATGTCCCCACGCAGAAGCAGCGCACAGGTCGGGTCTTCTTGTCTTGAAGTGATGTGGAAGCTTTGGAACTGGAGACTAGGCTCGTAGTTGATATTTCAAAAAGTCGGGATGCCAGTTGTTTCATAATTTATTGTTATGCCGCGAAACAACAAACGACATATATCACACTGTTCCTTGTTATACACTTGTACAAACATTTCATTAGAACATAACTGTTAATCTTCCTAATTCCATATGTGCTGACCTGTCGTGCGGAATTCTCTGAACTCTCGCGTGCAACTGCCTGCTACCTTGCAGTGCCGTTCCCGCGTACTCTTGCTTTTGGCGGGTAGCTCCACTTCTCCAACATAGTTATTCGTATGTTTTACATAATTAAAGCTTTTCTAAATGAACAACACACACCATAATAAACCTTATTCTAAACCTAATATTTACAATAAATCATATCAATTTCTATACATTAGTTTATGTAATTTTTATTGCTATACAAACGTAGAGGCGACCTTACACAGTGGTGGGATGCAGCCAATGAGAATGTTTCTGCGTAGCATTGGCGCAATTTCTCGCAGTAATGCAGTATGCTACACGAACTGTTAAGTTTTCCCACCCATTCCACTTGTGACGTATCCTCCCAGCTACAAAATTTCATAAAGCATTAAAAGAATGTATTAGATTTTGCAATTATTGAGGAAAGCCAACGAAACTCTTTACAATATTTCTTCGTAATGTATCCTCCACATACCTCTTTAAAATTTCCAAAAGCTGCTGCCATCGGCCGAACAAGTGTTTCAGAGTTATTTTAAGTGTCTCCGTCTTCTTCATGTTTACTGCCTGAGTCACTCTGCGTTTGTTTTATAGCCACTGTGGCCGATTTTTAAAAATGACATTATTGTTTTTTTATCTGCTACTTGTTATTTCATCCCTCCGTTGTCTGTGTGTCAGCTTTAAAATTCTTGTCTTTTAACTCCATTCGTTTCATTGTATCGCCATTTTCAACTTTGCTACCTGTTGGCCGAAGAGCTGCGGAGGATGCTTGTTAGACAGATGCAACGGAAGGAATTTCTTTTATAAATTTGTGTGGATTCCAACACATTTTGCAGACGGTATCGACATATACCCATGGACGTGCCTGAAAAATTGCATCAATTTGCCACGCCCAGGAAAATGTTTGTACAGTTATTCAGATCGAAGGTCTGGCATGTCGAATGTCTATAACCGATAGTTTGTCTCCTCAAGCGCACACATTGGCGTGTGTGTGTGTGTGTGTGTGTGTGTTCTGCATCGCTATTTTTCAGTCTTTTCCCGGCACCGTAGCGAGCAGTGTTTGTGGGCAGTCATGGAGTTAAATTTGAAATTTGCGGTTGAGCTTTAACGTCCGAATAAAATGATATGTATGTTCTATACGGCTGATGTCAAGATAAAGAATTGATGATTAGGTGGATGTTTAAGGGGGACCAAATTGCAACTGTCATCAGTCCCAGCAAGGTAACGCAAGTTTTGAGAGTTTAATTACGTATGATCTGGTGCTGTGAAAACTCAAAGGAAGCTGGGGAGATCAGACGTCCGGTATTTTATTGGACAGTCCTTTTTTTCGTTCATTGTCCCGTTGTCGCACAAAATATTTAACGGGACGCCTTCGCAGTCAGCAGTAACCTTATCTTTTATGGGTTTTGCTTTTATTTTTAAGTAAATTTAGATTCATACACATGGATTTTTTTACCTTTTCTTGAGTCTTGCTTTCTCTTGAACGCAAAGACAGAATAAAGAAATTTATAAATTACTTATAAACATAATAGCATTTTTCAGGAGATATCCCTAGCAGTGGAATCTGTTGATTCGAGTTGGATACTAAAGAGTTTGCACTATTTATATTTTATAACGCACTCAGCCAGGTGCATTTCTGCGGCTACGTTAGCGCGTTGGCTACGCATACCGCCATCTAGTCTTTTCAGCAGGAACTACGTGATGGACGCCAGCTGCTCGCGGCTCTGCTCCCGCTCAGGCAGGCGGCTCCGAGAGCGCGGCTCGCTCATTGCCCACCTCTGAGCTATACAAACATTTGAAACTAACTTATACTAAAGACGACACAAACATCCGTGCCAAAGGGATGGCCGAAGCGGGAGGCCGCGTGAACCGCAACGTGGCGCTCCAGACCGCTCGGCTACTCCCGTGCGGTGAAATCACGAGTACTAAGGTAGAAAGTACATTGTGGCGTTTAATTTTTTCCATTGGACTTGAAGACGGGCCGATATAGTACAGCATATGAAGAAAAAGACGCAGTTATTGGCAGTTTCTGCGAAAACGTCTACTAGCATAACTTCCTTTCTAAGGACGAATAAACTACAAACAGAGGATGATAAACGTATCGCTGCGGAAGAAGGGTGTTTGCGTTCCATATCGCAAAATACATTCTTTCTCATCAGAAACAAATTTGAGAAGAAATTCACGTATTCTAGGATAACGTTCGAGTCGATTTTAGTAAACGTTTAGTAGCCGCACGCAATGCCTGGAGTTCAGTCAGAACTAACTATTTGCCAGTATTGTTGATGTATGAAATTACAAAAACTTTAAGCTCTTGTCAAATCTAGCCAGGTATTTTATTCGTACCAAAAGTGTTCAGTGCAAAGTAATCTGTGTTCAAATGTTTGTAATACTACGGGACTCAAATGTGTGGTTATTAGTCCCTAGCTTACAAACTACTTAAACTAAGTTAAACTAACTTAAGAACAATACATCCATGCCCGAGGGAGGATACGAACCTCTGACGCAGAAGGTCTTACGATCCGTAACGTGGCACTCCAGACCGCTTTGTTTTCTTTCTTTCTTTCTCTCTCTCTCTCTCTCTCTCTTTCCAGATAGATCTATGCTGTGTGGTCGTTCGTTCGGTTCGTTCTTGATTGCTCGTTGAATATCGGCTACTCCCACGCGGCGGTATTCTGTGTTTAGAAGGCTGATGGAGAAACGGCAGGATTAAGAACTAACTGTGCCCTTGCAGACCATGGAGAAGGCCGTCCATTTCCAATGCAGCGACCAGGCAATACAGCACCGAGGTGGCTGCGGATCCACATCCTCTCACCAACAACCAAGGGTACGTTCTCCAGGAACTCTGCTACACCCTCAAATACATACGGCCATTGAGACCTGCATCATACTTCCTAGTAATCTGGCTCGTCATTTTTTCCTCGAAGGAAATAAAGAACGTCTGGAGCGCCACGTTGCGGTTCACGCGTCCTCCCGCTTCGGCCATCCCTTCGTACAAAAAGTGTTCAGTGCAAAGTAATCTGTGTTCAAATGTTTGTAATTCTACGGGACTCAAATGTGTGGGCTGAACGTACAGTTTGAAATAATAGTTACAAAAGCTGTTAACAGATGGCGCTGTAAGCTGTACAGCTCATATCAGCATACATAAGTGAAATAATCGTATGAAAACTCTCTTTGCAAACAATCACATCACAATGTTTTCAAACTGTTCACCATTGGCACGACAGAGGTGGTGCAAACGAAGACTGAAATTCGCCATCACATTTCTCAACCGAAATGGATTCATGTGCCACAGAGATCGCTGATTCAAGCTCGTCCAGCGTGGCGGGATGCTTTCACTGTGCCCCACAAAAAAGAGTCACAGGGAGTCAAATCCGGCGAATATGGAGGCCAATCCATGCCTCCACCGGTAAATTTGGGATATTCCAAAGCAATGACTCGATTCCCGAGGTATTCTTCAAGAAAGCGAAACACTTGTTCGGTCCTATGTGGTCGGGCTCCATCTTGCATAAACCATTCAGTACCTGGTCGATTCTCTAACGCTTGCTGCGTGGCGACAAATTGTTCCAAAATTGCAACGTAACGTACACTAGTGACCGTTTCTCGAATGAAAAAGGGCGAATAATGCCTCTGCTGTATACTGCAGCCCACACAGTAACTTTCGGAGAATACAGGGGTTTCGCTTCACACCAATATGGCTTTTCGGAACCCCAAAGGCGCCATTTCTGCTTATTTACGAATCCATTCAGGTGTAAGAGTGCTTCATCTGTAAACCAGATGCAGCCAACATCAAATCATTCACTATCAATCATTGTGAGCATCTGATTAGCAAAGGCAACCCTTTGTTGCACAGCTCATACGGGTATGGCCTGGTGCGTTTGAATTTTGAATGGAAACATGTGTAGGCTCTTTCTCAGTATTTTCTGCGTGCTGGAACGCTTCAAACCAGTCTCAGATGCAAATCTACGGACGGATGACATTGGATTTGGAATCCTCCCTCGGGCATGGATGTGTTGTTCTTAAGTTAAACTTAGTTTAAGTAGTTTGTAAGCTAGGGACTAATAACCACAGTAAGTTTAAACTTGCACATATATTAGTTATAAATAAGCTGGAAAACAGTAATTGTGACAAAGCGGTAAAGAAGTTTATTTCCATGTATCTTAAGGGTGGTTAGATATTTAGCTATTCCGGCTGACTCTTAGCTGGAGAGGAACCAGACGACATTTTAATTTTCACTGTCGACACTTCTCCCAATAAACCCTTAAAACTCTTTGTTATGAGCATGAAGAATTCAGGATTCACACTCATAGTAGTGGAAATCCCAAAACGTAACATAATAAATTTTTATCTGTGAAATTCTCATCTTGTTTTCTATTACTATAGGATGTAGTTGTAATTACACTTCTTGATAAGTGAGAATCTTGGATGAATTTTGCACTGCGTACAAACCACCCTTGCAGGAGCATGAAACTCGAGAATTTCTAAGATATATTAAAAATGTCGTAGAAATTGAGATATTTAACTGAAAATTCGAAATTTTTCTGAACATTAAGTTTAAAATGTAACTGCCATTCACTTTTTCAGGAATAAAGTAAATTCTAGAGTTTCATTCACCTGCAAGCGTTGTGCAAAGTCCATGGAAGAAACTCTCCTATAAAGAAAAGTGTACATACAACAACATGTGCATCCTACAATAATAGAAAAAACATGGAATTTCTTATGTAAAAAATTATTGTTATGTTTTGGAATTTCCACTGCTATGAGTGCGAATACTGAATCCTTCCTGGTCACACTGCGAATGTATTAATGTATTTGGAAAAGTACAGACAGTGGAAATTAAAAGTTGCTGTGGTAGCGCTCGTGCTGCAAGCTGGACGGTTTGAAGTCATGCACACACACACACACACACACACACACACTTAAGCTGGCTTCTCCGACCCCTGATCTCTAGGTCAAACTTTTGAATGGATTTACATGCTCTTACGAAAAGAACTTGTGTATCAGCTGAATCATTGCGTTATGTTAGCAATAATTTGGTTGAAGACTAAAGTGAATTATCAGTTTAATTAATTATTTTATTTTATACATATGTCCAGCTGGAGACTTACATTATCAGACAAGTGTATAATGTGGATATTCGATTAATTCTAAATTGAAGTAACATTATTTGTTGTCCTTTAATTCAATTGCTTCTTTTATTTATATGTAGATATTTATATTAACCGTTTACACAACTGAAATAAAACAAATTTGTGCCACGCCGGTTTCGCCTCTTTTTTTTTTTTTTTTTTTTTTTTTTTTTTTTTTTTTTTTTTTTTTTTTTATATAAGATCGTGGTCTAGCATATATACGTCATTATATTTTATAAAATTTCCTGTATTACGTTTGTGGTAATTTAGGTTATATGAGTAAATTCATTTTTATTTTAATAACTTCAACACTTTTTGTTGATGTTCCATGATATTTATTTATTGTTTTGTCATGAACCGGCTTTCGGCTTCTTAGGCCATCATCAGATAACATGTTACTGATTAGTTTGTCCACACAATGATGGAGTTCCTAGTTGTACAAAGATGATATTCCAAAGGACTAGGAACTCACATCGTTGTGTACTACCTATTCAGCAGTTAAGTTTTCTGATGATGGCGTAAGAAGCCGAAACCCGACTCATAACAATAAATAAATATTGTGGAACATGAACACAATGTGCTGAATTTTTAATATGTCTGTGTCATTTCAAGGGCCGACAGTATAAATATCAACATTCTGATTTTATCAAAACTTATGGTTATCGTAAGATGATATCTTTTTGCCACAGGTTCTCTTTTTTATGTCACTGGAATGTTTCTTTCCGGCACTAGACACATGCCAATTCCTTTGTGTCATGTTTTGGACAGTTATGGGAACTGCTGATCTATTTTTGGTACCAACTATGGAATGTGTGTCTTATCTTCGGTTATATATATATATGAGAGAGAGAGAGAGAGAGAGAGAGAGAGAGAGAGCACACAAACACACACATACGCTCTCTCTCTCTCTCTCTCTCTCTCTCTCTCTCTCTCTAACGATACATAATTAAATTAATATTTTAATCGATCAGCGACGACCCATTGAAGCTTCTTTCGGGAAATGTTTATCACAGCAGCTGAAACTGTTAAGATGTTCAATGATTTAGATAACTTTTATGATACATTCCGCAATAAATTAATGTTCAGATTGTTCAGCCGGACCGTGTACTAAAGTTTGATAAACACGATAACAAACAGAAAATTTACAGGACTTCGCGAAGCTGTTAATACGAATGCAGGTTCTAAATGGAACAAGGCAATGATATAAAGAAACTGATCGGGACTGAATCAAGGGAAATACGCGAAGAGAAAGTGGAGGAACTAAAAACCTCAAAGAAAATGGGTAATTAAGGAAGAACGGGACGTTATGAAATGAAAACGGGGTAGAGACATAGCTCTTAACAAAAGAGTATATTTTAAAATATATCAAAACCTTCACACTAACATTATAGAGCAGTCTGCAGCCAAGTCCACAATGAATACCCTCAAACGAGAGAGTGAGACAACGGTTCCGTCCTCTCGGCTCGCTTGAAGAAAACAAAGACGAGCGAAACATACATTTTTCACAGATAAAATATTACGAGAAGGAGGGAACCACGGCGACAAGCGTGACTGATCGATAATATAATATTAATTTAATTATGTATCGTTATAACACACACACACAGTAAAGTAGCACAAAAATTCTACAGCCGGTAACAACATACAAATGGATTGCCATGTGCCAAACAAGCATCCCAACGAGATAAAGCAAGACAGAGAAAGAGCCAACCTGGGGCAATAATGTATGTAGAACAGCATTTTCGAAAATTGTAAGTGTTAACAAAATCAAAATATCGTTAGGTATACTCAGAACGAGCGCCAAAACCGTAAGAAAACGAAATACTAGGCCACTGCAGATACGAAGTAAATAAGGCGAAATGCGTACGGCAAATATCTGTTTATAAGTTTGGAAAACAGGTTTTCTTTTTGAAAACAGCGAACTGGTAATTGTTTTAAAAGATGAGAATAACAGTCAAGTTCGCAAAAGGTTTTAACGATTTATTAGATGAGGTGACCGGTTTCGATTTCTTCCGAGTTCATCTGACCTAGTCAGTCGTCTAGCTGTTGATGCCGAGTAGCCACAGTGTGACATATACAGCCAAGACACAATCTGCTGTGAAAGTTGTTAGCAACTGACAGCTGCAACGACACTATCGGTCCTAGCGATGAGCAAGCCTCCGTAGAAGTGATGTTTGTTTATAATTATTTGTGTGCGTAATTAACGAAATAGCTGGTATAGTTTTTGCGTTACAAGCGTTACTAAAATATTAAGAGATATACATAACACGGACATTAATGTATTAACAGCCGAATTTAACTGATTCAGAGGTGTAATGATCAACTTCGTCATGAACAAATACTTACAAATATGTGTTATTTTGCAGCTTATTCCGCTGAAAATAGGTAGAATATAAACATAAGAGAAACATAATTTTCTATTATGGTGTGTTCTTACTATGAGAAGAGTTTTTTGACACGTATCAGTTCGGTGTAGTTTGGTGTGTAGTCTAATGATTCGCACATTTTTAGGCTTCACTCGTCTTTCTGATACGCGCATATTGGTTTGAGTGTCATTACTTTAGCTGAAGAAGACAGTGTCTTGAAGATTCTTGCCGTTTGTGGTTCAGTTGTAGCAACCATTGTGGACTTGGGTTCTTCTATGTTGAAAACAGTTTGATTGCTTTTTTTTTCGTTTTCTTGCTGGGTCTGTGACGTTTTTCCTTCATCCTACAGCTGTGGTGGATGGTTTGGTACGTTAAATACTGTAGTTATTACATTCAATATACGTTTCCTATGTTCCAACGTCACCGATTTTACTGTAATTGTAGTGAAGAAGCCTTAACGTTACTGAATAGAAAAGCGACGTCTTTCTGCCAAAGGTAGGGGTCTTCTGGTGTTTCTTAGCCATTTCTTATTTTTAATAGAAAATGATATTATTCAGCAAAAGCCTGTAGGTTACAAGATAATTGTAAATAAACGGTCATCCAATGGGGTTGTAATTAGCGTGTAATACAAGTTGCGAGGTGGCCAGATAAAGAAATTACATATACAAAAATACAAGATAACTCAGCTTCTAATAATTTCAATTTATAATCTTATGCTCATTTTTGTATAATTTTAGAAATGTCCTCTTTTTTGTGCGCTAACTTCTAGTAACCCTACTTTTAGTACTTCATCGGGGATCTCAGTAAACCTAATAGACAAAGGTGGAGCTAATTTTAAATTATTACCTATTTTTATGGCACTACATGCGTTCTCTAGTGCGAAAAGTCTGTAAAAATCAAAACAAACGATACTATTCGCACTCATCCAATAGCGTATTCAGAAACGTAGCTTCCCGGCCGGTTGGAGCGCTGCAGTCGTAGTGTATAACAAAAATCTGCGGCAGTGTCGTGACTGTATGTGTTAGACTGTGTCGTCGCCTCGGCATCGACAGCGAGACGAATCGGGCTCATGATCTCAGAAGAGACAGAAACCGGTCATCTCATCTAATAAACTGTTAAAACGTTTTGCGAACTCGACCGTTATTGTCATCTTTTAAAATATCCGTTTTACTTCAGTTGCGTATCCGGATGGTATAAATATGCGCACATTAATGAGAAGTAGTCGCTAGTAGGGCACGAGCTGGCAGATGAAGGGGTGCGTGTTGTAGCAGGGCACGTCCTCGTAGTAGCCGGCGCCCACCAGGATGACGCAGTTCTCGGGACCGCGCTTTCTGCCGTTGTCCGGTTGGCCGTGTCTCCACTGGTAGAAGTCGTTCGACTCCAACCGCCGCCCTGCCGACAGCGACAGACACAACTGGCTTGTTGTTGTTATGGTCTTCTGTCCGGAGACTGACTTGATGCAGCTCTCCACCCTACTCTATCCTGAGCAAGCCTTTTCATCTCCTCATAAGAACGGCAACCCACATCCACTTGAATCTGCTTACTATATGCGTCTCTTGGTCTCCCTCTGCGATTTTTACCCCACACACTTCCCTCCAATGCTAAATTTACGATTCCCCGATGTCTAAGAATGTGTCCTACCAAGCGATCCCTTCTTTTAGTCAGGGTATGCCAAAAATTCGTTTTCTCACCAATTCTGTTCAGTACCTCTTCATTAGTTATGCTATCTACCCACCTAATCTTCAGCATTCTTCTGTAGCACCACATTTCGAAAGCCTCTATTCTCTTCCTGTCCGGACTGCTGATCGTCCATGTTTCACTTCCGTACAAGGCAACACTCCACACAAATGCCTTCAGAAAAGACTGCCTTACCCTTAAATTAATATTCGATGTTAGCAAATTTTGTCTTTTTCAAAAATGCTTTTCTTCCCATTGCCATTCTGCATTTGATATCCTCTGTACTGCGACCATCGCATGTTATTTTACTACCCAAGTAACAAAACTCATCTACCACCTTTATTGTTTCGTTACCTAATCTAATTCCTTCAGCATCGCCCGACTTTCTAAGACCGCATTCCATTATTTTTGTTTTGCTCTTGTTAATGTCCATTTTATACGCTCTCTTCAACACACTGTCCATTCCATTCAACTGCTCTTCTAGGTCCTTTGCTGTCTCTGACAGAATTACAATGTCATCAGCAAACCGCAATGTTTTTATTTCTTCCCCCTGAACTTTAATCCATATTCCTAATTTTTCCTTGCTTTCCTTCACCGCCTGCTCGATGTACAAATTGAATAACATCGGAGAAAGGTTACAACCCTGTCTTACTCCCTTCCCAACTGATGCTTCCCTTTCATGCCCTTCGAGTCTAATAACTGCGGTCTGGCTTTTGTACAAGTTGTAAATAACTCCCCTTTCCCTGTATTTTACCCCTGCCGACTTCAGAATTTGAAAGAGTGGATTCCAGTGAACATTTCGTAGTGTATCAACCGAAAGGGATTCACATGCCACAGAGATCGCTGATTCAAGCTCGTCCAGCGTAGCGGGATGCTTCGGGTAGCCCATGTCTTTCACTGTGCCCCACAAAAAAAGAGTCACAGGGAGTCAAATCCGGCGAATATGGAGGCAAATCCATGCCTCCACCTGTAAATTTGGGATATTCCTAAGCAATGACTCGATTCCCGAGGTATTCTACAAGAAAGCGAAACACTTCTTCGGTCCGATGTGGTCGGGCTCCATCTTGCATAAACCATTCAGTACCTGGTCGATTTTCTAACGCTTGCTGTGTGGCGACAAATTGTTCCAAAATTGCAACGTAACGTGCACCAGTGACCGTTTCTCGAATGAAAAAGGGCGAATAATGCCTCTGCTGCATACTGCAGCCCACACAGTAACTTTCGGAGAATACAGGGGTTTCGCTTCACACCAATATGGCTTTTCGGAACCCCAAAGTCGCCAGTTCTGCTTATTTACGAATCCATTCAGGTGTAAGTGTGCTTCATCTGTAAACCAGATGCTGACAACATCAAATCATTCACTATCAATCATTGTGAGCATCTGATTAGCAAAGGCAACCCTTTGTTGTACAGCTCGTACGGGTATGGCCTGGTGCGTTTTAATTTTGAATGGAAACATGTATAGGCTCTTTCTCAGTATTTTCTGCGTGCTGGAACGCTTCAAACCAGGCTCAGATGCAAATCTACGGACGGATGACATTGGATTTCGCTGAATAATTCCAGAAACTGTGGCAATATTTTCAGGCGTAACTGAGGTTTGCTTGCTGCCAACATGCCACACTAGATCATCAGTTACGCTGCCTGTTCGTTGAAATTTTTCGAAGAGCTTACGAATGGTTTTTGCATCGGGTCCTTTTGGCACATTAAATCGTACTTGAAAACTTCGCCTTGTTGCCGTAAGACTCTCTTCTAACCTGTGGTACTCTAGCATCAGAAAAACGCGTTGTTGATGAAGTACATGGTTTTAATCTCTTCCTTCGTTACGCTAACCTCATTTCACGTTTCAATAGTGGAACTGATCGCTCTGTTCGGATCACTATTTATACTAGGCATACGTAAGGCGATTACAGCGTTATCTGTTAGCAGCTTTTACAACTATTATTTAAAACTGCTGTATAAACTTCTTACAGCAACTTACCGTTTACTGCATTCCTCTATTGATCTTTGTTTTCGAGATATTTAATTTTGAAATCAGGGAGTCCTTTTCTGGACACCCTGTATTCCAAGCGAAAAATTATTTCCCAGAGCTACTATCTGTTGGCATTAGGCAAAGATCTAAAACGTTCATGCATTACGGATGTAGAGATGCCAGCAGACGGCTCTGTTCTGAGTATTCTGTTTACACTTGCAATAGAAATTAATGTTATCCTCTCAGGATCTTAGTTAACCACACACGCTGTCTGTATTCGTGACATATTCAGAAACAAACTACCAAATATTGGTGACAAGTAAGGAATATCGGTGCAAGCACACTCTCAGAAATCGCGACATATTCGAAACTAAGCAGCAAGATATTGGAGGGAAACAAGAAATATCAGCCTTTCCATACCCTCGAAAATCACGAGATATTCGGTAATAAATAGCCAGATCTTTCTGACTAGCTATAATACCCACACTCTGTGGAACAGACATAAAAGCTAATTTGTCTGGATAAATTAAATATTACGTGAACTCGGTAACTGAACATTTTCTTGATATAACAAAAAAAATTAGTAAAACAACATTATTCATCCATTTGACATTTTATCAGAAATAATAAATAAATAGTGTAGTAAAGACTGTACAAGTAATACGTAGTGTTACTATTCTTAGGATATAGAAATCATATTTTCAAAAAGGCGTTCCGCCATTGTTTTTATTCTGTGCTATTGTTTTTTGTGATCGTGTCTTGCTGATGTATATTTGTTGTATCAAGAATCTAAGATGAGAATACATTTGAGAAGTTATCTTAAAACTGGTGTTTCAGAAAACTTATTTAAAAAAAGCCCTTTTCATTATTGACATATTAGTATGTGCGTCGCCAGAGAAATTAATTGTGGCCCAATGAAATATTTACGAGGTATTGTTCCCGGAACTGTTTTGCGTGTTCTATGAGATTTATAAGAGACTTGGAGTTATTTTATGTGGAAAGGATACTTCATAAAAGACATTTAGTAAACTTTAATGGACGTTCTAAGTGAATATTTTACAATTCACAATATTTCGACCTGTGAAAGTATAAGATTTATTTTTTCCATGTTTTATATATATATGTACTATTATTTGAGTGTGTTTTCTTACTCTTTGAAGGTGATAATTGAAGATTCCATGAACTAGTTTTAATTAGATATGCAGTTGTTCAGTTGTCTTGGTGATTGCTAGAAGTATCTTAATTATCGTTCTTTAGCGGAATTTTTAATAAATGTTTATTTTCTTCAAGAAAATTACATTTGATGTTTAATCAACATGGTAGCATATGTGCGCGGTTGTTGATAATTACGTTTTTATGAAGAACGATAGTTTTGGTCGAGTTTAAGATACTAAATTGAAGAAAGACGAAACCATAGCCGAAGAAAGACAACAAATTGAGAAACTCACAGGCAAAGAAAATTGGGCGACTTGGAGAATCGTAATGAGAATTGTTTTGGAATGTGACGAAATCTTTGACGACTTAAATGGCGCGCTGTTTAAACCAGAAGCAGGTGGCCAAAATTATGAATCTGATATTAAGAAATGAACGGAGGCAATGCAAAAGCAAGGAAACGGCTAATTTTGTCGCTTGATACTAAGCTTTTACTTCGTGTTGGTGAATGTAAGACAGCTAAAGAGATTCGGGATAAGCTACATAAGATTTACGATGTTCACTCAACCGAAAATATTGATCTGCTTCGACATAAATTTTACAACATTGTGTGGGAACCATCTGGTGGTATACAAAGCTATTTAGCGAAATTTTATGAAATAAAAACTCAACTTGCTTTGCTAGACAATCCGATCGACGATGGTGATCTTTGTGCGCGATTTTTGCAAACTTTGCCGAAAGAATTTGACTACATTTATATAACATCGCACGATTTACCTGCTGAAGAGAAGACGTGGAATAAACTGCAGAAACGGTGTTTAAATTATGAATTGAGAATTACAGATCGTGATGAAGAAACTGTTGCTTCAGCAATGATGTCGAAAATGAAGATAAATAAAGAGTGACAAAGGCGCAAACAAAATACCGAAACAGACGCATTAAAAACGTCTAATCACAAAAGAAATGATGATAGAAAATGCTTTTCTTGCGGTAAAGTAGGTCACTTATCAATACAGTGCAAAACAGGCCTAGTGTGTTTCAAATGTAAGAAAAAAGGCCATCGGTCAAATGAATGTGCGAGTATTTTCGTGAATAAAAATGAAGACTGTGCTATATTAAGTAAAGTTTTAATGCTGAAACGCAACAGTAGTTTTTCAGTAGATGTAAATACGATTGATTGTGATGAGTGGTACATTGACAGTGGTGCGACGCATCACGTAACAAAACAGCGTGACTGGTACACTACCTATGAACCTTTTAAGACTCCAAGGAAGATGGATAGTGCCAAGAATGGTGTGCAAATTGAAGCACTTGGCACAGGTCGTATTGATGTAAAAGTTTTTAATGGACAGAAGTGGACAGAACGATATTTTGAACATGTTTGGTTTTGTCCTGATGGATTCTGCAACTTATTTTCTGCTAAGAAGGCTGCAAAAAAGGGAATAAATCAAGTAATCGAAAATGATGGAAAATCATGGGTATTTTTCAAAAATGATATTCCGATTGCTGTTGCTACATCCACTGCTGAAAATGAACTGTATCGTTTAGCTGTGAAAGTTGTTCGTAAAGTAAAGTCCTGTGTTGTTGCTGAAACTGATGACACTTTACAGAGGTGGCACGAAAGAATGGGTCATCAAAATAAGCGCCATGTGCACCAGTTCTTGAAGGATCGTGGTATAGAGACAATGTTTGATAATAGCCATTGTGAAGGGTGTGTCTATGGTAAACATAATCGCCTGGCATTTGGTGAAAGAGTGGAGAAACCAACAAAACCTGGACAATTATTTTATGCAGATATATGTGGACCAATGGAGGAAACTGATTTGCAGTTTTTAAGGACGATTTTTCCAGTTTTAGAGTAACATACCTTCTGCATCACAAAGATGAAATTAAAGAAAAATTACCAGTATTCATTAAGATGATGAAGACTCAGGCAGCTGTTACTGTAAGAGAATTACGTACAGACGGTGTCAAGGAATTTCACAAGAAAGATGTACAGAACTTTGCTGACTCAATTGGGCTGAAACATTCAATAACTGCACCATATACTCCTGAGAAGAATGGAGTTGCCGCGCGGGAAAGCAGGATTCTTTGTGAAATGGCATGTTCTTGGCTTTGCTCCGCTGAATATATGCCATAAGCATTATGGGGTGAGGCTATTCTGGCTGCTACATACACTCTGAACCGAACTGGTCCCACAAAAATGAAAGGTAAAACTCCAATTGAAATATTTATCAAAAAGAAAGGTCATTTTGATAATTTAGTGATTTTTGGAACAGAATGTTATGCAGGGATTACTACACAAAAACGGAAGAAGTTTGACGCTAAATCTTCTAAAGGATATGTGGATGGTTATGATGATTGTGGGTACCGTATTTATTTTCCTGTAAAAAGATGTGTGTGTGTTTGCAGAGATGTAAAGTTTGCAGTCAAACAGTTACAGAAATTATATACTCATATGACTAAAATGTTGTTGATATGTCAGATATAGATGAAGATGCTGCAGAATATGAATATAAAAATTTTGATTTTGAAGAGGACAGTAAAACTGATACTGTTAACCGAGAGGTAACTGTATGTGATGAAAAGGGTTAGCAACGATTTCAATGGCACTGAGGAATAAGCTGAAAGTAACTTGGAGGCAAGACATGAAGAGAAAGGAAGCCACAATTTACGTGAACGACGGAATTTGAAGAAACCTTCTTCTTGAGTATTCTACTCAAGTTCCATGGAGGGACAGTTGTGTGGAAGAATAAATTACAAAAGTGTGTTGCTCTTTCTTCAATGGAGGCAGAATATGTGGCTGCAAGTGAAGCCTGTAACTTGTGTGGTTGGATCAACTTCTGAAAGAAATTGGAGCCGTTGATGAAACTTCAGTTCCTGTTTTACAACTAGATAACCAAAGTGCTATCAAATTCATTAACGGTTCAAGGTTTTATGAACGTTCAAAACATATAGAAAAAAGGTACCATTATATTCGTCAACTGGTTAAAGAGAATAAGGTCAATGTGAGTTACATACCAACTAATAGACAGGCATCTGATATTTTGACAAAAGGACTTCCATTTACAAAGTTAAAATTGATGAAGGAACTTGCTGGTATAGTGTCTACTTCACAATATATATGAAAACATTGCGGGAGAGTGTAAAATTATATGATTTATTTATTCAATGTTTTATATATATGTACTATTATTTGTGTGTGTTTTCTTACTCTTTGAAGGTGATAATTGAAGATTCCATGAACTAGTTTTAATTAGATGTGCAGTTGTTCGGTTGTCTTGGTGATTGCTAGAAGTATCTTATTATCGTTCTTTAGCGGAATTTTTAATAAATGTTTATTTTCTTCAAGAAAATTGCATTTGATGTTTAATCAACACGACCGATAAAAAATCGAACAAGCAGCCACATCGATTTCGTCTTTTCTCATGAAAGAATTTGATTCCAGATACACAGAAAAATCGTCGGCTACGCCACGAAGTGTAGCATAATCATCAAGTAAGAACTGTAATATTATTTTTGATAAATACTGTGGTTCTTTTTTTCTCTATACGAACCTATATCTGTTCTTCCAAAGATTCCATTAGGCTCAATAAACGCGGTCAATTCAAATAATTATTTACAGCAGAAATTGGACTTAAACAAATATTTTTCAAGAGGTTGTTAATTTCAATTCATAATTTAAATTCAGAGATCATTTATTACTGACTTTCTAAAAACAAAAGGAATAATACAATATATTCTTAATTTTTAAATAAATTATTACATAGCGAATAGTGTAGGCCTAAATGTCACTGATACTCATTTTATTTACCAGCAATTTAAACGTTCCTATAGCTTTGTCTCTGACCCCACATTCTCGAATACCGCAATATATTTGGAACAAAGGTCACATATTTGTGGGAAGGAAGAACATAAATGTCGTTGCTGATCGTACCACATGCAGCAGCAATTTCATTCTCCGTTCTTCAGTCACACATAAATCACCAATGTTGCTAACTCCTGAAACTGCACATAAGAGTACTGGATAATATGTTATGTGGATAAGAAAATCCCACAAATTGTTGTGGATGAATAACTCCTACACGGTATTATAAACGATAACATTTAAAAAATATTTGCATGATACGAGCTTCGAACGCAGCATCTCTCGCCTGTTTGTCCACCACTCTACCCATTACACTAGGGCAACTCGCCGCCATGAGTCCTATCACATTTTGTATACCCGTTCCCACATGTATCTTCCTCAATGTTGATACGTTTTAATTACATTTAGTTGTAATAAATTAAGTCTGAGATGATTTTTGCAATTCAACTTTAATTCGCTGTTGCCCTGGCACGGTTTACTGCGAGTTATAAAACCAAAACTGTGATATATACCACAAATCAAGATACCGTCTGGACAGGAAGAAACAAGTGAATATCGTTTTGACGTCACTATCCAAATCGTAGTTCATTGACTAATGTAACAGCGAATTTCATTGGAGGAAGAGGAATTATTGTTTGTGTTATATCCTGATCTATGTGCCAAACCTGTTTGGAGTAGTTCATCGCCAACACAATGCGCGAGCTGTATGCGTATGGCAACAACTTGTGTATTATGATCTAAGTGATATAAGTGCCGTGTGCGCGCAAACATCGTGTTCTTAGCTTTATTCTTTTGAGGTTCTGTTTACATGATGATGTTACGTCAAGTAACAAGGTATCAAATATAGTTTTAAAATAACTTGTTTACTTTTTCATAATGAGTGAAATGTGTTAAGGGATATCAGAAGAAGGGAGAAGGAAGAATTTCTGAAGAAAGGAAGAAACTAAGAACAGTGGGCAGGGAAAAAAAAGAATGTTGTAGTTCCATCCAAGACACACATACCTTAAGATGTGAAATGTAAGTGTAAATGATGCAAAAGTACGAGGTGAGTTTAAGTAAGTGTCGATTTGAAATTAAAAAAAAAAAAAAAAATACGTGCTAAGATATCTCTATAATATTATGCACACTGGGTGCCTACATCTGTTGTCTACGCACTGATGCCATTACAGTCTGGTACTTCCTTGTTTACGTAGTACACTGAGTGTTTAAGCTTTCGTAGAATATATGACATCAACTGCGATTGGGCAAAGCAGGGATTCGAACCCGGGTCTCCTGCTTTCTAGGCAGTTGCACTGACCCTTACATCAATGGGGACACAGTGATCACCGCACCTGCAAGGACTACCTAAGCACGCCTCCCGTCAGATACAAATTCCCAGCTTCGCCCTGCCCACAGTACTCAAACTCGTAGTTATGAACTAATTCCCGTAAGAGTAAGGGCTTCAAACTTTGCCCGCCCCTCCCCACTAACGATAGGATCATTGCCCGTCACCGGCATATTATATATATACATGTGGCGTCTGAGGAGTGATGGAATTGTAAGAATGGTAAGAAAGTGGGTGAGAGCATTTAAAGATGGCCGCACAAATGTGCATGATGAACAACGGAGTGGGCGTCTTTAAGTCGTTAATTAATTTTCGATGCAGAAACTGGACAATAAGGCGAGATAAAACAGACGATTTACGATTTCCTCCTTGCGGGATGACTTTCCTAATGACCTGGGCGGTCAGTGTCTTCAAGACGATGGCGAAATCAAAACAGTTGCGATGCAGTGATTAACAAGTCAGGCGGCAGACTTCTATGAGGAGGGTATTCAAAAACTGATACAACATTATGACAAGTGCCTCAATATTGACGGAAATTATGTATAAAAGGTGATTAAGGTACAGGCTTTCATGTAAAAATAAAATTGAGATATTGTGGCACGTCTTTTTTTTTTTAATTTCGAAACGCTACTTACTTAAAAACACCTCTTGACATACATACCCAAAAACTACCATTAGAGCTATTTCAAGGTTTTTACAAAGCAACAGAACTACCTCTTAGGCATAATTACTGTTAAGCCAGTAAACAGGAGATAACATGGGCAATGCAATAATCGTAATGAAAATAGGCGACAGGCTACTGTTGTTTATGCAGTTCCTAATCGGTAAGGCGAAATCGTTCAGATCTGCTGGTTAACTTTTCAAGAGATATTTTCTTTAGTGCCAGGAAGAGTGCAATTATTGGTGGCTCTAAAATAGATTGGTAATCCTATGTACATGAAGATAAAATCTAGTGTGTGATCATGGAAACTCGATTCCACGATAGGTAGGCAACTATGGGCGAACGAGGTCTGTAAAAGAGTACCTATCACAAGACCCTAATATTAGTAGGCTATTAACGGCATTTAAGATCAAGTATCCAGATACCTACATCACAGAACAAAGAACTTTACTAAATTCTGCTTTCATAGCCTTAGAATTCATACTTCCGCAACGTGTGATTTTTAGCATTAAAAACTGCATCCTCTTTAGGAGGTGACAAGAAAACGAATCAAAGCCAACTAATGTGCATCATGTGGAAACGGAGCTTACCTGACAAAGATCGTAAACGCCTAAAACGATACCATAGTTCTAACCTTCCATTATTATAAAAGCTTTTTTTGCACTAAGACTACTATGTTAATTACATGGAACTTAGATCACTACTTGCATTTCATACTGTGAACATTTGTTTTCATTTTAAGATTTAAAAAAAAAAATCTAGAAAATGGAATGAGATTTACTAAAAATACCATTTGTACAACGTGTATTTAGCCTAATTTAAATGATTTCTTAAATATGGAGTATTTATGATTTGAAAAGTTGGACTGATGAAAAAACATCTCAAAATTTTGGAGAAGGTACTTAGATCACAATTTACTTCACGTCTTCAAGTTGATAGTTGCTGTTACTTGCTATGGGTAGGTCTTATAACTGACAACCGGAACAAATTAATAATTGGTTCAAAGAAAGCTTCAATTAATCTTTAAAACGAAGCCAAAGCATACGAAATGCTATGTTAGCAAAAATACACGTTCAAATCAGGAGGTAAGCGTAAAACTTAAAAATTGTACAGAACTCGTTCTCCTAAAACTACTTTGCGCAATTATTTTATAACCCCACTGGAATAGTAAATGTGAAGGTGGAGAAAAGTACCTGCAGCTATTTTAAGATTATTTATTCCATTATGCGACCGGTTTCGATGTTATAATCACACCATCTTCAGGACCCCGTTGTGTAACTGTCAGTACTAACACATTTAAAAGGGGTGGCCGTTAACAGAGGTAGCCGTAAATTTCTAGATCAAAAATCAACAAGTTAGGAAGAAGAATAACATGTGACGTAGGTATAGTTGTATAGACTTCCATGTATGGTGTGTAGACTTCTATACAACCATACCTACTTCACGTGTTATTGTTTTTCTCTAAATTGTTGATTTTTGATCTATAAATTTACGGCTGCCGGTGTTGACGGCCACCCCTTTTAAATGTGTCAGTACTGACAGTTGCACAACGAGGGCCTGAAAATGGTGTGATTGTAACACCGAAACCGGTCGCGTAATTGAATAAATAATCTGAAAACAGCTGCAGGTACTTTCTTCCACCTTCACATTATCAGCTGTAATCCTAGCCCACTTATTATGGAGACAATCAAACATAGGAATAGTAAATGATTGCGAAAACGTACTTCACCTCCTAGCAACAAATATTCCTGAGCTGAAAAAGAGCCTCAAAACAGACACAGGAATTAGTGATTACAGAGTTCTAGCGAGAGTGAACATCGAAATGCCAAAATCCACGAAATTAAACGAAAAATATATCTATTAGAAAAATCAAATAAAAATTCGCATAAAGTTTTCCTGAATGAGAGTCTCCAGTCTTTCGAAACTAACAATGAGAGTGAAGATCACATATGTCTTACATTCAAAGAAATAGTGTCGATAGCTATTCAGAGATTTATACTAAATAAATAAACAGAAGAGGGGCCTGACCCACCGTGTTACACAAATCAGATTAGATCACTTGCAAAACCAACGAAAAAAGTTTGCCAAATATAAACAGACACAAAATCCACATGACGTAATCATTTACACAAACTCCAAATTTTGCGCAAACTTCAGTGTGGGAAACATAATAGTTTCCACAACGAAAGCCGGTATCGTCATTTCGTAGAAAACACAGTGAAATTGTAGTCATATGTGAACTACACCAGCAGGAACCACATTCAATACCTTCACTTCGCGATAGCAACGGTGATGCTATGATGACATTGCTGCTAAAGTAGAAAAAGTTCAAAGAAATGCAACTCGTTTTGTCATATATTGATTTTATTGTTGGAATTGTTGAGAGGCTGTGTGAGCCACAGAGACACACTCCAGGCTGAGAAATAGAGACCATTGCAGATAACAGGCTAAAACAGACATGTATATCTTACGAGATGAAGGCACTAAAGAAATCTCCTGATGCCCTCGGCCACCGTCCCAGGGTGGAGGTTACCTTTCGGAGAAGATGGGCGTAACTTCATATAGTGTCTAGACGCTGTTGTAAGACGTTACATTAGTACTTGGTGGCCAATAGGCACGTTTTAATGCACGTAGCAAAGTTGATACCAGTCACTTGGGAACAGCAACGTCAGTGGTTTCAAGAGGCTAGAGTGAGAGGGTAAAGAAGTTAGCAAGTTAGCAGCTCCCCTGAGGCGTGGCCTAAGGCGGAGCCTAAGGTGTGGCCAACTGACGTAAAACATTGTTGTTGTTGCCCATATTGGGTAGCGTCGTGACGTTTTACTTTCAGCTGAACAATGTTGCTACCAAGTATGGATTTTGTTACTGCACAAACAAGCCACCTCCCCACCGGGGATTGGCAGAAAGGACAGGGCTGAAACGTGGTTCGCTAGAAGACTCAGAGAGAGGGCAAGCCACAATTTAGATTGGTTGAACCAAGTAGCGGCCAATAGGAAATTGTTAACTGTCGGAAAGTGGGGAAAAGAGGTGCGCCCACACCGGCGTTAAAACCCCCGGTTTTTGGATCAAGGGGGTAGTTCTCAGTCAGACGAGTCGGGCGCCAGCCCGTGACTATCGCCGTCGGCCTTGAGGTGCTCCATGACAGTCTGTTTCTCGCGGGGAGTGCGTCTGTCTAGGGGATGCTGCTAGGGAACGTAATTACTGGCTTCTTTTGTGGCAAACGATTTCTACTTCTTGTTTTTTTTTTAAATAACTAACCCCATTGTCGTAGACTTAGTATGGGATGCAATAAATTCAATGCAAGGTAGTTGTTTCCTAAACAAATATTCTCTCTAGTCCCAAAATCCGCATCTCTAGTAGATGCCTGTATTGTCTTTCTGCAATCATTCCTTTCCGCTCGGGATATGCAGACTGAACTTGCTACCTCTTCCCTCTTTCCTATGTAGGACACGACAGTTTTGTAGCATCGTGATATAGGTGAGAGACTGCCACGGAAATGATGCACGAGTTGGCGTGGCAATCATTACAAGAAAGGCGTTATTCGTTGCGGCAAGATCTATTTGCGAATTTTTTTTCACCATCTTTCTCCTCCAAACGTGATTCAAGGCGGTGTTGACCGAGCCCAGCCTGGACACTCTTAGCTAAGCTCGAGCAATTACTCTGCAAACAGCCCGTGTCACGGCAACTGACTGCCGGCAACTGACTGGCTGGGCGCTGGGGCACAGCCATAGAGTAACATATACAGAGAAGCAGCCCTCCCTATACCACTGTCCTACGCTCCCCTCGTAGTTCCGTAAGATGCTAGCAGGTGTCAGGCGGTTCCCGAGCCTAGTACCAGTAGACCATACTAGAGGCGCTTCTGAGGGTAGCGTGGAGGGTAGGCTGAGGGGAGAAGTCGTGCCGCCTGCCACGAGGCCACGGCTGTGTCCGGCTTGCTGGCGTTTGAGGGGAAGTGGTGGTGGGGACAGCCACTACCTGCCGTCTGCTCTGGCCAGTTTAAAGGGCTGCTTCTGACCGCAGCGCCATCATGGGACATCTTACGGAACTGCTGGTAATCCTCCCTCCATGCACCCCTGAGCGTAGGACCGGACCCTTACGGAGATTTCTCGTCTGTATATATTTGTCTGTGGCACAGCCCACTGCCACGTAGCGGCCAGCCAGTCATCTGGCAGTCGCGGCCTGGTCACTGTGACGTGGCACAGGCTGTTGTGAGGCCTTGTCTCCAGGTGGAGATATTGGCTCGATCGAAAGCTGGGAGGACAGGAACCAGCCAGTCTGGCACTCTGCTTGTTGTGGCCATCAGAGCGGCACTGTGCGATCGATGGTTGATGATGATACACTGCATTCTCACCAGCTGATGCAGTTATATTGACACCAGTTCATTTGTTCATTCATGGTACAGAATTAATAAAAATAAAATAAAAAATGGAACCAGTTGAAAGTTATTTGAGTAATTAAAAACTCCACACGAGTACACTTTCATGTGATTTACGAAAACTACAGACCTGGCCATTAAAATTGCTACACCACAAAGATAACGTGCTACAGACGCGAAATTTAACCGACAGGAAGAAGATGCCGTGATAGTCAAATTATTAGCTTTTCAGAGCTTTCACACAATGTTGGCGTAGGTGGTGACACCTACAACGTGATGACATGAGGAAAGTCTCCAACCGATTTCTCATACATAAACAGCAGTTGACCGGCGTTGCCTGGTGAAACATTGTTGTGGTGCCCGTATCAGGAGGGGAAATTCGTACCATCACGTTTCTGACTTTTATAAAGGTCGGATTGTAGCCTATCACGATTGCGGTTTATAGTATTGCGACATTGCTGCCTGCGTTGGTCGCCATTCAATGACTGTTAGCAGAATATGGAATCGATGGGTTCAGGAGGGCAATACGGAATTACGTGCTGGATCCCAACGGCTTCGTATTACTATCAGTCGAGATGACAAGCATCTTATCTGCATGGCTGTAACACATCGTGCAGCCACGTATCGATCCCTGAGTCGACAGATAGGGACGTTTGCAAGACAACAATCATCTGCACGAACAGTTCGACGACATTTGCAGCTGCATGGACTATCACCTCGGAGACCACGTCTGCGGTTACCCTTGACGCTGCATCACAGACAGGAGAGCCTGCGATGGTGTACTCAACAACGAACCTGGGTGCATGAATGGCAGAACGTCATTTCTCGGATGAATCCAGGTTCTGTTTACAGCATCATGATGTCGCATCCGTGTTTGGCGACATCGCGGTGAGCGTACATTGGAAACACGTATGCGTCATCGCCATACTGGCGTATCACCCGGCGTGATGGTATGGGGTGCCATTGGTTACACGTCTCGGTCACCTCTTGTTCGCATAGAACAGTGGCCGTTACATTTCAGATGTGTTATGACCCGTGGCTCTACCCTTCATTCGATCCCTGCGGAATTCTACATTTCAGCAGGATAATGCACGACCGCATTTGCATGTCCTGTACCAGCCTTTCTGGATCCCGAAAATGTTCGACTGCTGCCCTGGCCAGTACATTCTCCAGATCTCTCACCAATGGAAATTGTCTGGTCAATGGCGGCCGAGCAACTGACTAGTCACAATACGCCAGTCACCACTGTTAATGAACTGTGGTATCGTATTGAAGCTGCATGGGCATCTGTACATCTACATCTACATGGGATACTCTGCAAATCACATTTAAGTGCCTGGCAGAGGGTTCATCGAACCACAATTATACTATTTATCTCCCATTCCATTCTCGAATAGCGCGCGGGAAGAAAGAACACCTGAATCTCTCTGTTCGAGCTCTGATTTCTCCTATTTTATTCTGATGATCATTTCTACCTATGTAAGTGGGAGTCAACAATATATTTTCGCATTCGGAGGAGAATATTGGTGATTGGAGTTTCGCAAGTAGCCCACGCCACAGCGATAAGCGCCGTTGTTGTAGTGATTCCCATCCCAGTTCCTGTATCATTTCCGTAACGCTGTCTCCCCTATATCGTGACAATACGAAACGAGCTGCCCTTCTTTGGACTCTTTCGATATCCTCCGTCAAACCCACCTGATAAGGATCCCACACTGGGCAGCAATACTCCAAAAATGGACGGACAAGCGCAGTGTATGCAGTTTCTTTTGTAGTTCTGTTGCATCTTTTAAGGGTTCTGTCAATAAAATGTAGTCTCTGGTTCGTCTTTCCCAGGATATTATCTACGTGTTCTTTCCAGTTTAGGTCTGAAGTAATAGTAATTCCTAGGTATTTTGTGGAGTTTACGGCCTTCACGTTTGATTGATTTATGTTGTTAACAAAGTTTAACGGATTTCTTTTCGTACTCATGTGGACGACTTCACACTTCTCATTATTTAGAGTCAATTGCCAATTTTTACACCATACTGATGTCTTATTCAGATCGTTCTGCAGTTGGTTTTGATCTTCAGATGATTTTACTAGATGGTAAATGACGGCGTCATCTGCAAACAACCAAAGAGAGCTACTTAGATTTTCCCCTATATCGTTTATGTAAATAAGGAATAGCAGAGGACCAATAACACTATCCTGTGGAACGCCCGATATCACCTCTGTTTTAGTCGATGCCTATCGATTACTACGAACTGTGTCCTCTCTGACAAGAAATCCCCTATCCAATCGCAAATTTGGGGCGATATACCATAACCACGCAATTTGATTAAAAGCCGTTTGTGAGGTACGGTGTCAAAAGCTTTCTGGAAATCAAGAAATACGGAATCGATTTGCGAACCTTTGTCGATAGCACCCATCACTTCGTGTGAATAAAGAGCTAGTTGTGTTTCGCATGAACGATATTTTCTAAATCCGTGTTGACCTTGGGTCAATAGATCGTTCTGTTCGAGATAATTCATAATATTTGAATACAGGATATGTTCCAAAACCCTGCTGCAAATTGACGTTAATGAAATAGGCCTGTAGTTTAGTGGGTTACTCCTACTGCCTTTCTTGAATATAGGTGTGACCTGTGCAACTTTCCAATCTTTTGGTACAGATCCTTCTATGAGAGAGCTGTTGTATATGACTGTTAAGTAAGGAACTATCGCTTCAGCATAATCAGATAGAAATCTAATGGGTATACAATCCGGACCAGAAGACTTGTTCTTGTTAAGTGATTTTAGTTGCTGCACTACTCCGATGATATCTACTTCTACGTTACTCATTACGGCATCTGTTCGTAATTCGAAATCTGGAATATTGGTTTAGTCTTCTTTGGTGAATGAGTTTCTAAAAGCTAAGTTTAGTAACTCTGCTTTAGTAGCGCTGTCATCGGTAGGATCGCCATAACTATCACGTAGTGAAGGTATTGTTTGTGATTTGCCCCGAGTATATTTAACATATGACCAAAATCTCTTTGGATTTTCACTCAAATTACGAGAGTTTCGTTGTGATAAATATTGTAGGCATCTCGCATTGAAATCCTCGCTCAATTTCGAGCTTCTGAGTACGATCGCAAATCCTGGGGATTTCGTGTTCGTTTAAATTTAGTATGCCTTTTCCTTTGCTTTTGCAACAGTGTCCTGACCTGTTTTGTGTACCAAGAGGGATCGCCTCCTTCTTTTATTAATTTATTTGGTATAAAACTGTCAATTGCTGTCGATACCACTTCTTTGAATTTGAGCCACATCTGGTCTACACCTAGGTTTAGTGTTAGAAACGAGTGGAAGCTGTCTTTCAAGAAGCAATGTATTTTGTTTCCATCTGCTTTCCTGAACAAATATACTTTGCGTTTATTTTTGATAACTTTGGGACTTTCGATATTCAATTTCGCTACTACAGCTCTGTGTTCACTAATACCTATATCCGTTTTGATACTCGTTATGAGCTCAGGATTATTTGTTGCTAAGAGATCAAGTGTGTTTTCACATCCATTTACAATTCTAGTTGGCTCATGAACTAATTGTTCGAAGTAATTCTCAGAGAATGCGTTGAGTACAATTTCGGACGATGTTTTATGCCTACCTCCTGATTTGAAAATATAATTTCGCCAACAGATCGAGGGTAAATTAAAATCACCACCTACTATTATCGTGTGAGTCGGGTACGTTTTTGTAATTAGACTCAGGTTTTCTTTGAACCTTTCTGCTATTGTATCGTCAGAGTCGGGAGGCCGGTAAAAGGAACCGATTATTAACTTCTTACGATTTTCGGGTACAACCTCTACCCATAATAGCTCGCAGGAACTATCAACTTCAACTTCGCTACATGATATACTACTTTTGACGGTGACAAACACGCCCCCACCTATTTTGTTTAATCTATCATTTCTGAACACCGATAGATCTTTTGCAAATACTTCTTCTGAACTTATTTCCGGCTTGAGCCAACTTTCGCTGCCTATAATGATGTTTTTTTTTCGGTGCTTTCTATTAACGCTTGCAGTTCTTGTACTTTTCCGACACAGCTACGACAATTTACAACTGTTATACCGATAGTTTCCGGATCTACATTTCTCCTGTCATCCACCTGCACCCTTTGAGATTGCCCATTTTCTATTTCCCCGAAGCTCTTTATCCTAAAAAACCGCCCAGTCCACGCCACACAGCCCCCGCTACCCGTGTAGCCGCTTTCTGCGTGTAGTGGACTCCTGACCTATTCAGCGGAACCCAGAAACCCACCACCCGATAGCGCAAGTCAAGGAATCTGCAGCCTACACGGTCGCAGAACCGTCTGAGCCTCTGATTCAGACCCTCCACTCGGCTCTGTACCAGAGGTCCAAGGTCGGTCCTGTCAACTATGCTGCAGATGGTGAGCTCTGCTTTCATCTTGCAAGCAAGACTGGCAGTCTTTACCACTTCAGTTAGCCGCTCGAAACCTGAGAGGATCTCTTCAGATGCGAAACGACACACATCATTGGTACCGACGTGAGCTACCACCTGCAGTTGGCTGCATCCCGTACCCTTCATGGCATCCTGGAGGACCCGTTCCATATCTGGAATGACTCCACCCGGTATGCACACGGAGTGCACGTTGGCCTTTTTCCCCTCCTTGGCAGCCATCTCTCTAAGGGGCTCCATCACCCGCCTAACGTTGGAGCTCCCAACTACAAGTAAACCCACCCTCTGTGAAAGCCCGGATCTTGCAGGCTGGGTGGTGACAGGGTGAGAGACACAATCCGACTCAGGAACATCGTCCTGAGCAGACAGCGCCTCAAACCTGTTCGCAAGACGAACCGGGGAGGCCTCACGATTGGTCCCCCGGAATGTCTTGTGCCTCCTGCCACGCACTGGAGCAACCTTCCACGCAACCACAGGTGGGATGTCTGCCTCACTGCTAGCAGTTTCAGGGCATGTCGCTGCCGCAGGCCGATCGGTGGAGACGACGGGAGTCCGTTCGGTCCCCACTGCCGGCCAACAACAACGACGCCCATCGATCGCAGCTTCCAACTGTGCAACCGAGGTTAACACAGCTTGAAGCTGGGAGCGAAGTGTCACCAGCTCAGACTGCATCCGCACACAGCAGTCACAGTTCCTATTCATGATTACAGTTCCAACAAAAACAAAAACTACAGTCGCGATGCGTTCAAAGGAAAACTACACTGTGTTAAAACGCGGATGTGAATCTAATACGCACGATAGCTCAGTATAAATTTACAAATTGAGACGAGGAAGTGTAGACGAAAATCAGAATACTATATGTCGCTTCTAATCAGAAAATAAAGAGACGACTGTCGTGACGCGGTTCACACGGCGGAATAATACACTAACCAGATATTTAACGCGAATATGGATCAAATAAAAACGCGAGCACACAATAAATTTAACGAACTGAAGGGAAAAACGCACTGAAAAGTAAAAATATGTAGCTTCTAGAGAGAAGCCGGTTACACTTACAACCGATAATTTACTGCTAAAGAACTGTAGACGTGTGCTCTGGACGACGTCCGCTGGGCGACTGACTGGAGTAAACAAACGGTAACTGTTTCAAAAACAAAGACAGACGACTGTCGCGACGCGATTCACACGGCGGAATAAAACACTAATCAGATATTAACGCGAATATGAATCAAATAAAAACGCGAGCACACAATAAATTTAACGAACTGAAGGGAAAAACGCACTGAAAAGTAAAAATATGTAGCTTCTAGAGAGAAGCCGGTTACACTTACAACTGATAATTTACTGCTAAAGCACTGGAGGCGTGTGCTCTGGACTACGTCCGCTGGTCGACTGACTGGAGTACCTGTACACCCCATCCACGCTCTGTTGGACTCAAAGCCCCGGCGTATCAAGGCCGTTATTACGGCCAGAGGTGGTTGTTCTGGGTACTGATTTCTCAGGATCTATGCATCCAAATCGCGTGAAAATGTAATCACATGTCAGTTCTAGAATAATATATTTGTCCAATGATTACCCGTTTATCATCTGCATTTCTTCTTGGTGTAGCAATTTTAATGGCCAGTAGTGTATATGTAAAAAATCTGACAAAATTCTACTTATAGTCTGTAACATTAGCGTGGACGAACCATGACCTACATCTACTGCACTATCATTCGAAATAGTCACGTCACGTAACTATGTAGCTCACAGCTCAGCGATACATGTACTGGAAACTTTGCACGAAGTCTTCTTTTGAGATATTGTTCAAGAGCTTCGACACGTTTTGTTGGGTGTCAGGAATATCGTCAAATCTTTCCTTTCAAAGTGAATTTGGGCTTAGGGAATAGCAAGAAGTCTGGAGAATTTAGATCTAAATCTGCAAAAATACTCTGCAAGTCGTTGTGCATTGCACGGCAGAGGGTTCATCACACCTCTTTTATGATATTTGTGTACAGTTCCATTCTCTAACAGCTCCAGGGAAAAAGGAATACCTAAATCTATTTTTTGTCTGATTCTCTTATTTTATTATGTTGATCATGTCTTCCAGTGCTAACAAAATATGTTCACATTTCGGGAGAGCAACTTGATGAAATTAATTTCGCAAATACAACCAACAGCAAAGAATAACGACTGTATTTTAATGATTTCCACCCCAACTTGTGCATAATTTCCGTGACACTCTCTCCCCTACATAGCTATAATACAAAACGATCTGCCCTTCTCTGAACTTTCTCGAAATCGTCCGTCAATTCCACCTGGTTTTATTCCCACAATTGCGCAGCAATACTTCAAAACAGGGCGTACAAGTATGGTGTACGCAGTTTCTTTAGTAGAACAGTTGCATCTTCTAAGTGTTTTACCAATGAAACATAATCTTTGGTTCTCCTTCCCTGCAATATTTTCTGTGTGTTCTTTCCAATTTAAATTGTTCGTAATTGTTACGCCTAGGTGTTTAGTTGAATTGACGGCCTGTAGATTTGACTGATTTATCGCGTAACTGAATTTTAACGGATTGCTTTTAGTGATCATATGGATTACTTCACACTTTTTGACAATTTTTGTACCATGCAGATATATTATCTAAATTATGTTGCAGTTGGTTTCGATCTTGTGGTGACTTTACTAACCGATAAATGACAGCATTACCTGCGAACAGTGTCCTTTCTCACAGGAAGTCACAGATACAATCGCGCAACTGTGGCGATAATTCATAAGCACGCAATTTTATTAGAAGACGCTTGAGAGATATACTGTCAAAAGACTTTCGAACATCTGGAAATACGAAATGTATTTGTCTCCCTTGTCCATAGCATTCATCACTTCATGAGAGTAAAGATCTAGGTGTGTTTCACGAGAACGATACTTTCTGAATCCGTGTTGACTATGGGTCAATACATCGTTGTCTTCGATCCAGTGAGTATGGTGGATGTTCAAGTTTCATCGTCCCCTCATTTGCCAGGAACTGTTTGACGATATTGGCTGTGTGTGGGAGACCGTCGTCGTGCAAATTTAACATCCATTGTACTCGCAGCATCTCAATCCTCCAGACGTGTCCCTACTGTCTCGACTCAAACTTGCTCTGAAAGGAAAGAGATTTGACGATATTCCTGACATCCAATGAAACGTTACGAGGCTTTTTAACACCATCCCGAAGGAAGAGTTCGTGCATTATGACCAGGATATGTATCGCAGAGCAGAGAGGTACACAGTTATGTGTTGTGACTATTTCTAGGGTTTATCTACTTTAATGTTACAGGACAATTCACCGAATTTTATCATAGGTTATGTAGTAGTGTCAACCTTCGTTTGTGTGCAAGCATAAACCATACAAACCGGCTTTTTAACAACAGCAGCAGAGGAGGCGACAACTGAAGGAGGCTGCATAGCATAGGAAAAGCTATTTATGGTTTATATCTCCTGGATCTTCTTTTCCTTCACGTACTCGCTACAATCCCTACTCCAGACTGCGTGTTCCCAGAGCAGTTTACGTACTTTGGAGATGGTGAACATGGGATCCCATATTGGGCGGCCTCACCACACGCGCAAGTTGCTTTTCTATTACAAATTAAGGTAGTATCCCCAAAGCGCTGGCAACTAAAGCAACGTATAGGACTTGTGAAATAGGGCCGTCTTTTTAAACAAAGGAAGCCTGCCTTCCCGTATTCAGGGAGTTTCGGGCTATTAAAGGAATGGATGCATCGGCAGCATTGTGGATCACTGATGTAATGTGATCCACCCAAACCTGAACACACTCAAACCGCTTTAAGACAGCCAACTGTGTATAAAGCTTCCAGTCGGCTTTATGGACGAGCCATCTAGATGGCTTTACGTCTCTATCCATTCCAGCTGGCAGATTTAACCAGATTGGGTAGTGGTCGTTACCATGGAGGTCTTCGTTCACATCCCATTGGACAGTATGTTATAGAGTAGGCGAGCAGTGAGAGAGAGAGGTCTATAACGGAAGACGAACCTGTATCAGTGCTGAAATGTGTAGGCTTGCCTGTGCTTAGCAGTATGACATCAGGGGAGTGAATTACATTCGCAACCGTTCGTCACCTGGGGTAATCGTTGTTAGAGCCCCCTAGTCGATTATGTGCATTGAAATCACGTAACAGAAGAAAGGGGCGTGGGAGTTCTCTAATAAGGTCTGTTAGGAGATGACCATCAACATACTCACCAGGTGGCAAGTAAAGGGAGCACAGTGTCATACTAAGATGGGCCAGTACTGTCGTGGATAAGGGCACAGGTGAGGAGTGAAATGTGTCCCTGACAAACACTGCCACCCCATCTTGCTCCTTGTCACCAGCAAGGTTGTCTTTCGTGTAAAGGACATATCCTTTACAGGCGTATCACCCGGCTTAAAATGCGTCTCCTGGATGGATATACAGACGGAGCCTATCTCTCATGACGAGTTGCAATTCCCCCAGACGAGTACTGAACCCATTCATATTCCACTGGAGTATGGTTGCCAAGTTATCGACGTGGGTCTAGTTTACCTTTCTGCTAGTACCGAGATGGTGAGGCACTCTGTGAGCGGAGGTAGCTGATGGGCTGCCTGTTTCTGGTGACGAGGCATCTAGCTCAATAATGTACTCGTTATCAGTTAAGGCCGCCATAACGACGTCCTTTGGGGCCTGCGGAGGTGACTTGACTGGACGTTGCGAAGCTTTCTTAGATCGCTTCTCTTTGGAGGATGTTGAAGGAAGAGGGGTTTGGGGAGCACCCTGTTTTTAGGGAGCCTTCTCAATTATCACTGTAGGTACCTCTTCTCATTGTAATGTGGATCGGCTTGAATCGCCACGTCTTTGCTGGTATGACTGGCAGATACAGGTGCAGGTACACATGGAACAAAAGGTGGGGTTGCGTGGAAGCATCATCTGTCGATACGGACTTCTGGACCAATGACGCATAGGAAATAGGAAATACAGGTGGCGTGGTCGCTATTTATTCCTTTTTAGCCTCTACGTATGGGATCCGCTTCATCACATTAATTTCTTGTATTTTGCGTTCCTCTGCAAAAACAGAGTACTCTCGGCTCCATACAGGATGGCTACCAGCTCAGTTAATGCAGAGTGCTGGAGAAGGACAGTGAGCCCCACACTTATGGGTTGGTACACCACTGCAATTCTGAGTTGTGTGACCGAAATGCTGGCACTTAACTGCTAAAGGTCAGATAATATGTTTATTTAGTTCAACTCTTCAACATGAAACGACAATTAAAATCAGAAATATTTCGACACATTACATTGGGCTAGCAAGCTTATAGGTCACTGTCTTCAGTTTTTTCGTCTAACGTGTCGGATGAGCTGAAGAAACTACTTTTTTTTCACTATATACTTCCAGTGATATCTTAAGGTTGTTAAACTTGGACTTGAAAAGAGTTCATCTTCAGGAAACTCATAGTAACCCTAAGAGGAATGAAAAGATCAAATTTAGGTGATACAGACACAGAAAGCAATTGAGATCACAGATACAACAGAAGCGAGTGACATAATGGGATGACAATACATTTAAATGGCAATCTTCTGGTCATGTTGCTAGAACAAGAGGTGGTAGATGGTCAAACAAGTTCTAGACTGGAGCCCAGTTTATGAAAAATGACCAAGAGGAAGACCACCAGACAGCCGGGATACTGGTCTAAGGAAGAAAGATTGGTTCAATTAGTATTGGGAAGGTCATGATGGTAAGAAATCGTACAACCATTGGGATCCACTGTTACACGCCGGTTTAAAGATGTCACATCACCAAGAGAGCTAACTGGATGTGACGGTAATGATGAGGAGACGGAACTGGGAGACTCATTTTCTCAGCAGTGTCACTTCAGTGGTTAATATTAGCAACATGCTGAAGTATAAAATATATGTCTACATTTTGACAATTTCAAAAATGGCATATGCAATTTTTGTCAAGTAGTATATGCTACGTGCACTGAAGAACCGAAGAGAGATGGGAGACAGCATCTTCGAGGTAGCATTGAGGTTGGGAGTACACTATAACGCAATCGTGTGTTATAGCGCTATTGTTATATTGTGTTAGTAATAATGTTACTCATTCGGTATTGTATGTAATTTCAATGGTTATATTGTTATGGTGAAAAGATTATTAATGTGTTTCCTTGAAAGCGAGAAGCTGTTTTATTAACTAATATCTGTTTAGGGAACATTGATCATACGGTACACAGCTTTTCCTATTCAGTTCGCGTAAATTTAAGCCAGGTAAGGTAAAGCAGTCAATAATCTGAAGATTGGTTTGAACAACAAAGAGCTTTACTAGTCAGGGTCCTGTTTGTATGTGGTATGCCATTGCCTTCTTCCGACCTTCGAACTGACTTACCCAGCCAGTTATAGGGGGACCTATAGTTTAACGTGGGTTCCGAACCATGGCGCTACTCGGTATTTTTCACATGTGCAGTACTGCCAGAGATAAAGAAGTGAAAAGTGACAAAACTGCAAGGACCTGGCGGGGATCGAACCCGCGAACTTTGGATTGTGTAGTCTGGCACTCTACCACTCTGGAACCGAGGCGCGTAAAGTTATACGGACAATAATCATATTGTTAATGAGAACTGTGACTTTATTTTTCGAAATACTTTCTGAAGCACTGATTGAAGTTGATTTGTTGATTGTGACTTACATGCATTACCCATTACTGAATGAGAAAAGGAGAGATGTGTAAAGTTATTTGCTGATTGCAAAAGATGATATGAAGATGGCAATATAATACTAGCGCTCTCAGGGAAAAAATGGTAAATGCTAATTATGAAAATAATTTATTACTTTCTGCGTATTTTATATCTTGGTAGTTCTGTTAAGGCTCTGGCACTTCGTAGTATCTAGTTGGCGTGTTTGTTGTGTACGTAAAGGCAGAAGACTATCGTTCTAAGAAGCTATCCAGGATTGTGGTATTCGTGGTAGCTACACAATAGTCTCGTTAATTCTAGGTGAATGGGACCGGAACAATCTCAAACTATCGAAATCCATGTGCGAGAAACAAGTAAATCGATCTTGAAAACAATACACTTGTCAGAAAGTGTGAATTTTTTAAAATAAAAGTCTTTGAATAGGTATTCACATGGACAGCCTAATCGCTTTAAAGTCTAAACTATGTACTTCGCGATATAATAATGGAATGCCTTTTTCGCCGAAGACGGAATGCACCCTCAGTTTTAGTGTTTTTGTTTTTCGTTTTTTGACACTCGGATTTATGGGAAACTTGGAATTCCGAGAGTCGAAGTATACAGAGTCCACTGTATGGAGTTCAGTCTACTTATTCGGTATTCGGGGTTATAAAATGCCACAACGGAGAGAAAAGAATCAAATTTGGAAGTACTTTATTAAAATTACCTTCGATATGTGTAAACCTGTTCGCCACACATGTAATCTTGAATAGGCTGACACATACTCAAGAAGTCTTAGTCCAGGGAAGGATCTTTAAGATGTGGAAAAAGAAAACTATTGATATGTGGTATAACATAAATTTACCGAAATTTTAAGTTAATTACGCAAGTTTTGGTTTCGTTTTCGGACGAAACTAGAAGAGGAGCCGAATATTCGGTTACCCTTTCGATTTCGACCGGCTATTATGTTTCGGTTGGACTCCAGGTTCAGACATTAGTCGAGTCTTTTACACTTAAGCCGTCGGCAAACGGAGCGTGTATCCGAACGAGTGAGACCAACATGGCGAGTTTCGGACGTCATAACGTACGAACCGCACGTTGGCGAGGCTTTCCCAACGTGTGGGGCAGTATCAAGCATGGCAGAAATTCTCAACGAGCGTCTGAACGATAAGCAATAAGGTGGGAGAACGCCCCCAATGTCGCACCACGTGGCTATCCGGGGAGAGAGACGAAGACGCCATGTTGGCCGTCATATTTCGTGGTTTTTATGTATATAACATAGAGAGGCTCTATGAAGGAAATGAACTTACCGGCAATATTGTACAAAGGGGAGGAGAAGTAGGTGAGGATGAAATAGGAGATACTATACTGAGAGATGAATTTGACAAAGCACTGATAGACCTAAGTCGAAACAAGGCCCCTGGAGTAGATGACATTCCATCAGAGCTACTGATGTCTCTGGGAGAACCAGCCATGACAGACCTGTTTCACCTGGTGTGTAAGATGTATGAGACGGGCCAAGTACCCTCAGACTTTAAGAAAAATGTTATAATCCCCATTCCAAAGAAATCAGGCGCAGACGGGTGTGAAAACTACAGAACCATCAGTTTAATAAGTCATGGTTGCAAAATATTAAAACGAATTATTTACAGAAGGATGTGAAAAGCTGGTAGACGCCGACCTCGGGGAAGATCAGTTTGGGTTCATGAGAAATGTAGGCAATACTCACTTTACGGCTTATCCTAGAAGATAGATTAAAAAAAGGCAAACCTACATTTCTAGCTTTTGTAGATTTTGAGAAGGCTTTTGACAATGTTGATTGGAATAAACTCTTTCAAGTTCTGAAACAAGCAGGAGTAAGGAGCGTACGGTTATTTACAACTTGTACTAAAAACCAGACAGAGGTTGTCAGAGTTGAAGGGCATGAAAGGAATGCAGTGGTTGGAAAGGGAGTAAGACAGGGTTGTAGCCTTTCTCCAATTTTATTCAATTTGTACATTGAGCAAGCTATAAAGGAAAGCAAGGAGAAATTTGGTGAAGGAATTAAAGTTCAGGGGGAAGAATTAAAAACATTGCTTTTTGCCGACGACAAAATAATTCTGTCAAATACAGCAAATGACCTGGAAGAGCAATTGAACGGAATGGACAGTGTGCTGAAAAGTGCATATAAGATGAACATTAACAAGAGCAAAACTAGGGTAATGGAAAGCAGTCTAAGAAAGTCAGGTGATGCTGAAGGAATTAGATTAAGTAACGAAGCAATAAAGGAGGTAGACGAGTTTTCTTAGTTGGGCAGTAAAATAACAAATGATGGTCGCAGTACAGAGGATATAAAATGCAGAATGGCAATGGGTAGAAAGCGTTCTTGAAAAAGAGGAATTTGTTAACATCGAATATTGATTTAAGCCTAAGGAAGTCCTTTCTGAAGGCATTTGTATGGAGTGTTGCCTTGTATGGGAGTGAAACATGGACGATAAACAGTGTGGACTGGAAGAGGATTGAGGTGCTACAGAAGAATGCTGAAGATTAGGTGGGTGGATCGCGTAACTAATGAGGAGGTACTGAACAGAATTGGAAAGAAAAGAAATTTATGGCATACCTTGACTAAAAGAAGGGATAGATTGGTAGGGCATATTCTTAGATATTGAAGGAATTGTGAATTTAGCGTTGGAGGGAAGTGTGCGGGGTAAAAACCGCAGATGAAGGCCAAGAGATGGATACAGTAAGCAGATTCAGACAGATGTAAGTTGCCGTTCTTATGTGGAGATGAAGAGGCTTGTTCAGGATAGGGTATGTGGAGAGCTGCATCAAACCAGTCTCCGGACTGAAGACCACAACAACAACAACAACTTAGGTATACGTAACTGAGTAAATTGAGAACCTCTCGGAAACCAGCCATTAAGGTACTATTTGTTGGAATAAATGACTGAAAATATCTTACATATGGTTAAAAATTTCCGTATTACAGTAATCTGCCGTTTCATGGGAAGGCGAACTTATCTATCAACACGAATTGTTCTTTACGTCTTTTGTTGTAATTACATGTCAGCAAGCGACATATCTACCAGTGGTATATACAACACGTCTAATGCCTTACATGAGAATACATTGGTAATGCTACTGGCCGTAGCGTAGAGGGCTAAGTCATCGACTAACAAGTTGAAAAACTTTGCGCTGTTGGTTCAAGGCGCCACAGAAGCAAATATTTTTTTTCTTTTATTCGGTGTTCTTATAGACTCAAAGACTTTAGTACAAATGTCTTAGAAGTATACTGCATAATATTCTATGCTATGTAAAAATCAGTGCGCACCCTCTGATGAGTGAGTTTTGGATTAGCTTTATGAACAGGACAGTTTGCACCTCACTTAGAGTAAAATACGCTCTTATTGTTTCACGTATTGCATTTTAAACAGTCTTAACGTTCTTCTACTGAATAGTAACATTGACCGTGGAAGCACGATCTTTTAAGATTTACTAAAAAGCTAGACTCTCGCAATAATCTTTGCGTTGTGAAGGACTATTCTAATTTTATATCCCACAGTTTGTCATGAAACTTTTATAATTGCCTGCATTTATTGACATAACATGCAACTTTTAGAAGAGTCTTATATTCATAGGTATTTTGTTGTTACTTATTTAGGCCTATATCACAGAACATAACGAACATAAGCACAAGTGCGGAAATAAGCGATTCAATAGAGGTACAGCAGGAATTCCACTCTTTTGATTTGGTAAACAGTGTGATTCGAGCAACTGATGCCGCCGACAACTGTCGCTGGAGCGCGCTGCGGTCGCGTGTAGCTAGCAAGCCCCCACAATCGCGTAAGCTGCCAACTGCGAACAGCGGACAAATTGAAGAGCGCCTCGGTGGCCATTGTAGTGGCAAACTTCAGCGCGAACTTTAAATGTGCGTTATGATTCTTTTGATTAGAGAAGGTATTCATTTGACTTAAGTCGAGAAAACTCGTCAAATCGAAATATATAATTACAAAAAAGCTTCAGACTCCTTCAATATACAGCAACTATCGGCTGAGTGTAACTGAAACAGCTAATTTTAAAAATCGATTGTGAAAGTGAAATATGCCATCAGATACATAACTGAAAAATAACTTCTTACGTTGTGAATACCACTACCAAATTCATTTAAGGACACGAAGTATGCCATAACTTTTTCCTAAGGCATCTAACATTAGCATTAGGGTATCTAGCAATAATATTAGCATTTTTAATGCTGGAAGCCAAATACCTTACAGTAGCACGAAGTGTTCAACAGTCAACAACTATTGTCATAGGGTTCAACTTCACAAAGTGCATCCAGTGTGGCTATGAGTCATTCATATATGGACCTATACACAGTTTTGCAAATCCTTTTCAGTTGTTATACCTATATGTAAAGTAAAGCATATTACCTTTAAATTCTGTGTTACAAGTTACTAATATTCATTTCAGAAACAAAATTTCGAACTGCAGTGAGGCAACTAATTTCGTAACCCCAATAATTATTTTACACAATCATAAAATGAAACTTTTTGAACTTCCTGTCGACCGGTATTGCCTAAAGTAGCTCCTTTTCAAGAGCTACCAGTGTTATAAAAGCCTAATATTTACTTCATTCAATCCTATATTGTCTTGACTAACAGTCTGTTAAGCAAGAGTAACTATCTCAGAACACAAATAGTAGGGCTACTTGTATTCCTGAGAAATATAAATGGGAATACAGTATTCGATCTTTTTATTCCTTTCTTAAATTTATTGATGTATTTAAACGCTGAGCAGCTCTTCACCATCGTGCTTCATGTACACTGCGATAGTCAAACAATACAGATGTGACTATCAATTATGTATATATCCCACATTAGCTACTTAATACACGATTTAACTGCTAATAACACTCGTATTTATCTGACGCTTGCCACTACCATTGCGGCCGGCCGAAGGTTCAAACTATCCCGCGATAGCAGCGCCGTCAGGGAGTCTATTTTTACAAGGAGGCCAAGGAGGTTATAATCTCTGGAGATGCCCTAACACTGAAGAAGTAAAGCCAGCAAACTGGGCATTTCGCCATTTGTTTGTGCCCAAATCATTGGGCATAGTGTCTATGTATAGGGGTTCTAGTCGTTGAAATGTGCGTCATATGTAAGTAAATACTCCAATGTGACTGTCAATTTAGTTGCTTACGTAAAGAAGGCAACATGCACATAGGATTTTAAGCGAGAAATCTATGTTTTGGGCACAAAAGCATGGCTCCTCTGGCTTCAACCAATGACTGTTCTCAGTATAGGTAACGCCTCCTCCCTTTATTCTAACCTCCTTGGTTGATGCACACGTCTCTTATGCTCAAGTTGTGCCATCTCCGAGCGTTCAGCCGCACGGTGGACTCGGCACGTTGATCACACACGTTCGGACACACGCTCCGTGTGCCGACGGCTTAGTGTTGCGGTACTTATGCGTAGTCGCGACGGGCCTAGGCGGGTGTACCAGACTCTTTGGCTCTTCAGTGTGTGTTACATCAACGAAGTAACTGATAACCATTTTTGACCAATTTTAAGTAAAATTGGTTCCCCGACAGCAATAAGCAGCCCCTTTCGATCCAATTAAACTTTCCACGCCAACATATACTTTGTTCTAATATTATGAACTACCTCGAAGAGAACGACCTATTAACCAATAGTCCACGCGGATTCAGGAAGTATCGCTCTTGCGAAACACAGCTTGCCCTTTATTCACATGAAGTGTTAAGTGCCATCGACAAGGGATCTCAAATCGATTACATATTTCTGGATTTCCGGAAGGCTTTTGACACTGTACCCCACAAGCGGCTTCTAATGAAATTGCGTGGTTATGGAATATCTCCCCAATAGTGCGACTGGATTCACGATTTCCTATCAGAAAGGACACAGTTCTTTGTAATTGACGGTAAGTCATCGAGTAAAACAGAAGTGATATCTGGCGTTCCACAGGGAAGCGTTATAGGTCCCTTACTCTTCCTTGTGTTTATAAACGATTTAGGAGACAATCTGAATAGCTCCCTTAGACTGTTCGCGGATGATGCTGTCGTTTATAGGTTAGTGAAGTCAACAGAGGATCAAAAGCAACTACAAAGCAATTTAGAGAAAATTTCTACATGGTGCGAAAATTGGCAAATAAAGAAAAGTGTGAAGTAATACACATGACCACTAAAGGGTCACGAGATTGTTGCACGAATTGGGGTGGAAATCAACAAAAGAAAGACGATATTCATTGCGGCGTTATTTGTTTACGAAGTTTCAATCGCCGACTTTTAGTTCAGAATGTGAAAATATTTTGCTAGCACCCGCCTACTTAGGGAGACATGACCATCCCAATAAAATAAATCAGATCGAAAACGGAACGATTTAGGTGTACTTTCTTACCGCGCGCTATTAGAGAATTGGACGGTAGAGAAAACTTATGAAAGTGGTTAATGAACCCTCTGCCAGGCACTTAACCCTTAACTACTATAGACTTTGACAGGAACGCAGCTACTATGGAGGGGTCTTTCAGACCGCTCGATTATTTTCCGTTTATTACACTAGTGTTTTGCTAAATATATATTTTCATGACTTTCTGCATGGGAACACTGTGACTTTTCTCATGGTTTGAAAGGGTGTGACCTTCGCTAGCTTTTCCAGAATAAATGTATGCATTATATAAGTAACTTGTACTAATGTCGGTCAAACACTGAATTTTTACGCCATATCTTACAGGATTGTTTGGCATATACATTCTAAACCCACTCCTACCACGGAAGGTACAAGCATTTCATCGACACATATTGGTGTACTTACAGAAAGCAAAGTGGACTGTTTTCGATTATACGCAGAAAGATTTGTGAAACGGCTACTGCCTTGTCTATTTCCTTTCTTTTCTCCCGATCATCTGGGTTGTCAAATCGTAATGAATACAGCATCTGAAAATATCTCTGCCTGTTCCATCGGTTGCAAACAGGTTGTAAACCGATTCGTGCCCCATTTGAAAACCGCCGAATACACTAACAGGCTAATTAGTGCCTTCAATTCAATGACGTCAACTTCTTGTAGATAGGACAAGCGAGCGATCATTCTCACGCTGTGCTCTAAGCTGCGACATTTTCAGTTTTGTCCACAGAACGATTTCATCTAGAATATATTGTGTATAAAACAGATTCCATACCTCCAAAGCAGAAGGATTTTCTCCAAGACTTTGAGTCTGCTGTTGCAGTCCAAGATGCTATAAGACGATGTTGTGTTGCCTTGTTCTTACATCGGCTGCTGGTTGCTTTTTTCGCCATCGAAAACATCTGTTCATACCGAAGAAATAAGCTGCTTCGTCACCATCAGGTGTCACATCTTCATCACTTTCAGGTTCCTGCTCTGAATTAGCGTCATGTCCTAAATACCTCAAAATCAGGGTCATTATCGCTGTCGTCAAAATCATCGGAGGATTCACCGAAACGTTCTTGATTATCCACAACTGCTTCACGTAAAGTACGTCGAATAGAACGTTAAGCTTTACCAGCCATGGAAAAACACGACACGCAACAACAACAACAACGAGAGAGAGGCCACAGCCACAGCGCTGTCGCTTAGAAGGCGCGCTCACAACGCCGAGTGGCCAGGGCTCTGAGGCAAAGGCTGCGCCAGCGGCACAGAATAGGGAGCATACAGAAGGGAAAGCTGGGGGCGGCGCCTTTGATCTGTATGGTACCAAGCGTTGCGCTCGACGCCATATTGAAAAGCAGTAAACGCGGAACTATAGCCACTTAGTACTTTGGCTGGAAATGGAGTTTTTACGAACTGCAGCTAATATCACCGACTTTTACGAAAGGAAACGGCTTTCATCTATTTTACGCCATCTTCTTGCACCTAATTGTAATCCAACGAAAAAAAGGCTTAAATTTTAATTCAACTACGAAAATGTACAGTGGAATCGATGATAGTTTTATTTGGTGCTTATCTGTAGAAAATTTCCAAATAACGCGGAGTTATGTGTGGGAAATTAGTTATAAACAAGAAAGTGACTTTACAACTGCCAGGTTTTATTTGACACGAATAAATTCGCACAAAATATTGAGTCAGACTTAGCAGTACAACGTGATTACACAGAACTAATGACGTCTGGGCATATATAAAAGTTGTATTTGCTTTAGAAGTCATTAATTTACGATCGGAGAAGGGCATATAAAGGAATCTGTCAACCACAGAGCAGGAACAGCATACAATAATTATTCCCGTTTATTTGTTTGAGTATCCGAAGAGCATTCGTTGCCAACATTAGCACACTACGCCTCCAATGCCGTAAGTAAAATTTTACCTGCCTACTTACGCACTATTCTTTGTCATTCATTTTATATTATTCCCTGCAATGTTAAACTTATAAAATATAAATGTACTTCAACATTTCGATGCTGTTGAATTGCTACAGCAACAGTGAGAGTTATCGTCAAGAGAAGAAGCAAGGCTACTTTTAATAATTACGTACACATTACTCTCATTCGAAACTGATAACATTTAATTTCACTACACATATAGCGACGTTCACTTACTGCTCAGCATCTTTTGGGAAGGTGAAGAAACTTATATCCTTATTTTTATTCGAATTATTGCGGCAATTAGGTGCTGAACACCATCGGCCGCCTTTTCTTTCATTGATGCTCATAATAAACACAGAACAGCTCCAACTACTGACACACAGTTCTTTCTTTTCACTGTACCAAATACTTGTTTACTTTTATGCGATTCAGGCAGTTAAAATACAGAATTAACAAACAAAGACGGCGCATTACCACACTACAGAGTAGAGAGTGATCACACGTTTACTGCTTTTCAAGATGGCTGATTCCGCGCATGCGCACTGAATTTTGGACGACAGACTGCAGCGGGAGTTTCCTTTCTGTATTCTCCTTATTCTGTGCCAGCGGCACGCAAACACTACGGTCGGCCAGTCAGACCGCGCAAGGCTCATAAATACGGAACAAAGAGCAGCAACACTGCAAGAATGTTGGCATGGGGACCTTGTCGGCCACCAGGAAGGCACACGGAAGAGTCCTTTTACCTTGGCACGGGTGTGTGAAATATCTCGACTCAAAAATTCGTAGCGGTCTGAGAGACCGCAGATAGTAGTTAAGGGTTAAATGTGATTTGCAGAGTATCTATGTAGATGTGTGACACTGAAGCGTCGAATGTGACCTACCTTTGCTGTTGACAAATACGCCCTCGACCGCCTCGTCGGTGTAGTCGACGAAGGGGTCGTTCCAGGGCGCGGGCAGCTGTTGCAGCACGCAGCGCGCCTCCTCGACGGTGGTGATGGACACCAGGCTGCCGCCGTCCTGCTCGCACTGCCGTTTCGCTTCCGGGTACACCTTCTCCGTGCGGTAGTGCTTGTAGAAGACCTGGGCGGGTGCGCACCACACGTACCCGGCCGGTATCGGCTTGCGCAGCCCACGCTCGCACAAGAACGGCCGCTCTCCCGAGCACCGCGCGTCTATCAGCGTCGGTTCGGGGTAATTCAGTACAGCACAGTCTTTGTTGTATTTGTTGTCGGGATGCCCGTTTGCCCAAGGCAAAGCCGGTGGGCGGGTACCTTGAAAACCAGAAAAAATCATCAATACATCATTCACAAATATCAAATTTGTAAAGTTTTAGCAGCCACAAATGGATACCACGAAAGACTGTATAGAGAGGCTATAGAAATTGTAAAACACCCCAATAATTTCAATAGGATGCAGGAGGGCGTGAAACTAAATGATATCTGGATTCCGGTTTTGAAGAAGAAATGTACCAGTCTTCCACCATGGGACGACATTAACGGACGGAGGCAATCGGCAACGACGAATTGCGCGCGCACGTCAAAAACATCTGTCGTCACACCACTGCGCGCGAGCCCTTGTAAACGGAATTTGGCTTCAGTCAGTAGTGAGCCAGGGTGTGAATCGGACATCCAAAAGTGCCACGATCCCCCTTGAGAATGTCCTCCGCAGTCGGGGACGAAACGTTGGGTTTTAATAATAAATCCACTAGACCACGACATAACAGCCCGGAAATTTTTATTAATTTTGATATTTATTAATCCTAAACATATTTGCGCCATATTTGTTTCTATGCAAGGTCAGTTAGTGTGAGTTATTGGCCCACGAATTATATCAGTCTTATAATATCGCCGAATTACGACACAAAAAGGCAAAAGAACTAATCGTTGAAGCAAGCACTTTCTGAATTTTATCATTTTGTTAACTGCTCCCGCAAACTGTTACTTCTCTGTCGGGATTAGTCAAGAGTACGATGCAACACGTCGGCTTTGACCAGTGACGACATATACGAAGCATAGATATTCTTCCTTGGACGTCTGTCAAGAAACATATCGACTATTAACATACCAAAGACAATACGATGACGAGTTTACATATATATAATTATTAGCTAGTTTAATAAATATGGCTGATAGATGAAACATGTTATCCATTAATTTTTATTTATTTTTTATAATTAAAGGAAACAATGAACTTTGTTTAAATTATTTACTTATTATAACGAATATATTCATTTTGAGGTTTGAAAAGCTCTTCAATTTCCGCGTTTGCTTACAAAATAAATTTGCTTTATAGGTAAGGTCCGCCTTGAGCAAACACAAATGTTTTTTTTTTTATTTCTCCCATACATGTTTCGCTGGCGTTGCAACATCATCAGTGGGATGTTTAATTTGTCTTGTCTTAATACCACATGTAATTATGTTTGTGGTTCTTCCACTCACAAAACGTCACTGATATTTTTTGACAGTTTGTCATCATATTTGGGCACTAAGTTTCAGGCAAGGAGAAAGTCTTAATATGGCTTCAGGTCTAGCTTGTCAACAATAAAAGCAGTTCTTGTCATCTTTTGTATCTAAATTATCTGTTAATGCTATGCTTGTGGAACTCAACAAAGCATTTGGGTTCACTGCGCATGCGCGAGCTAGTGAAAACGCCAGCGAAACATGTATGGGAGAAATCAAAAAACATTTGTGTTTGCTCAAGGCGGAAATTACCTATAAAGCAAATAACGAATATACACTATACATTTTAACGATGTTATTCTTACAGATGTAGCGTGTGAAACAAACGCAAGGAAGAAGTTACAGCGTTATGTACAAGAAATAAACTTTTTATTATTATATTAACACATTATAGTAAAAATCAGATAGATTTCGTTAAAAGATATACGTACGATAATGCTCGAGCAAAAGTATAGCGTAATAATATGTGTTACTATATATACGTGTGGCGTCTGTTCTGAAAAACACAGACGTCACTTCTGATCCTGCAGTTATTTTTCATTCATATTCACAGAATATATGACAACTGCAAATTGGCGAAGCTGAAAATGGTGTAGGGGTCAGCGCAACTGCCTAGAAATCAGGAGACCCGGGTGCGAATCCCGGCTGGGTACACATTTTCAGCTTTGCCCATTTGCACTTTATGTCATATTCTGTGAATATATATGTTTCTATTTATTAAAAAAAGGTCAGGTAATACATTTTTCATTTGTGACTAAATGTTGATATTTCATCAGATATCTGTATCTTATTCTTTATTCAATCGGGGATAGTTAAGTAAGGAATCCAATACAGGTGACAATTGCAAAGTCATTAGTTGATTTTAGGCTATCTAATACATTGTGTAGGCATTTTTTAATTATAACAAACTCGTCCAAGCCTTTTGAGCACGAACGAATCAAGATATCAATTGTCTTTCTTTAATTACATCAAATTATGCAAATAATTCCATATCTTTGATTGGTCAAAGCCGACAGGATGCATCGTAATCTTGACTTGACCCTCTTTGTCTCTAAATCATTGACATGACTTGAGAAGACTACAAGCATGTGTTACCGGACGGTCTATACCGTGTGATCGAAAAGTCATTATAAATTAGAAAACTTAATAAATCACGGAATAATATAGATAGAGAGGTAAAAATTGATACACATGCTTGGAATGATATGGGTTTTATTAGGAAATAAAAAAATGTTCAAAAATGTCTGACAGATGGCGCGTCATCTGATCAGTAAAGCAATAATGGCCGAGGGGACTGAGGCGCTTCAGTCACGGTCTGCACGGCCACTACGGTCGGGGGTTCGAATCCCCCCTAGGGCATGGCTATTTGTGCCGTCCTTAGTTGTAGGTAGTTCATAAGTAGTTTGTAAGTTTAGGGACTGATGACCCCGTAGTTAAGTCCCTTAAGCTTAACAAACATTTGAACATTTTTGAATAATTAGCATAACAAATTAAGACAAAGCAAAGACGCTGTTCTTTAAAGGAAATGCTCAATATGTTCACCACCATTCCTCAACAATAGCTGTAGTCGCGGAATAATGTTGTGAACAGCACTGTTAAGCATGTCCGGAGTTATGGTGAGGCATTGGCGTCGGATGTTGTCTTTCAGGATCCCTAGAGAGGTCGGTCTGTCACGACGCACTTGCGACTTCAGGTAACCCCAAAGCCAATAATCGCATGGACTGAGGTCTGGGGACTTGGGAGGCCAAGCATGACGAAAGTGGCGGCTGAGCACACGATCATCACCAAACAACGCGCGCAAGAGATCTTTCACGCGTCCAGCAATATGGGGTGGAGCGCTACCTTGCACAAAAATCGCACGTTTCATCAGGTGTTTATCAGCCAGGCTGGGGATGATGCGATTCTGTAACATATCGGCGTACCTCTCACCCGACAAGCAGTCACTTACATTTTGCTGTCCAGCACCATCTGTTGGACATTTTTTGAACTTTTTTTTTTTCTTCTAATAAAACCTCTATCACCTCAGTGATTTATTAAGTTTTCAAATTTATACTGACTTTTTGATCACCCGGTATACGTTTTTCAACACGTGTCTTTCAAATTTCTAAAGGTTTTATTTGTGGCAGTGGCCACAGGTGTTATGGGAGACAACGGTCTCCAATATCTCGTTTATGAAAATCTCACTCCTGCATTCCTGTGTTGTTCTGGACAGCTCTGTCTCTTGGCAGGGTTTCTTTCCACTCGTTGTATAGCGCTGATGACTATGCTCTGTGCGTAAGGAAAAAATTGATGTATGGAAAACCGTACGGAAGTGACGCCATCGATAATGTGATCGAACTTAGCATTCATTGAGTGTTTCTATGACAACTTATTAACTTCACACTTGCCTATGGTTTGGAAATATTCCGCAACATCGATAACGCGATCCAAGAAATGCAAATATTTAGCCATGAAATTTTGTTGAGTGCATCTTGTAATGATTGTTTTTTAGTTTATAAAGCTACTCCTAGAGTGTAATCCATTAGTGTGTGCCGAGACGTCGCCCAGAGAACGTATGGGACGTTCGCGTCAACAACAGCGAGAGGAGAAACAAGAGTGTGCAGCGGTCCTGATGAACATATGGGAATTTTCCTTGAAACACACTTATAGGCTTACAATGAATACGCTTGTGTATTCTAACAGGTGAGCTAGAATCAGCATCATGCGACAGCGATCGTTCTAGGACAGGAAATAAAATATTTTATTTGCAGAGTAGTGATGAAACACATCTAGTCGATTTCATGTATGAAACATGCAATCTGGAACTTAACTATGGCCCCTCTGTCTCGATGACCAGAAACAGCACTTACATTGACGTAGTTTTCTAACGTGACGTCAATGATTTAGAGACATAGAACTACGAATTATACTTTTCATATTAAAACTTTTGTTCATCACCACTAATCGGCAGTAATTACTATGTAGTCGGTTGAATTTGTTGTCCAAACCCAACGTTTCGTCCCCGTCTGAGGACGACATCTTCAGGGGGGGGGGCGGGTCTGTAAGATTGCAAGTCCAACACTTACACTGGCTAACGAGCCAGTGTGTGCGTTTTGGATCTGCAATCCTACAGACCACCCCTGAATATGTCCTCCACAGACGGAGACGAAACGATGGGTTTTGACAACAAATTCAACCGGCACACAGCATAACATCCCCTGAAAACTTCAATGTACATATTTCCGACCGTGAAAGTCTATATTTTACTACAATTACTATGTATTTTAATTAGTTTTTCATAACCTTCTCCTACAGTAAAACATTCTTCAACAAGGTAATTAATTCTTCCTAAGATATCTCCAAGATCTTAATTATTTCCCTATATGGAAGTCGTTTCTGTATTGCATCTTCACTGTTGTTATGTTTGTTCAGCATTAGCATGAACAAAGTTACCGTGTTGCTGTTAGCGCGGATTGTTACATTTGAACTGAGAACACACCCTTTAAACGCAGGTGACTTGAACCTTTATTAAAACAATTGTGTATAGATCAAACACTGGTCAGAAGCTACAAATAATCCAATAGTGCACAAAAGCGTACTCTTTTAACAGCGAAATAAAAGAAAGTTCAAATGTTTGTAAAGCTCATGGGACGTAACTGCGGGATTATCAGTCCCTGGACTTACAAACTACTTATAAACTAACTTATACTAAAAACAGCACAAACATCTATGCCCAAGGGGGGATTCGATCCCCCGACGGGGAACGGCCTCCCACTTTGTAGCACAGCATTGTGTTATTGGTCCTCTGCTGTTCCTTATTTACACAAAAGATGTGTGGGTGGGGGGGGGGGAATCTAAGCAGCTCTGTTAAATTGTTTGCAGATGACTCCGTCATTTACCGTCTAGTGAAATCATCTGAAGATCAAAACCAAATGCAGAATGATCTAAATAAGATATCACTATGGTGCAAAATTGGCAATTGACTCTAAATAATGAGAAGTGTGAAGTCGTCCACATGAGTACGAAAAGAAATCCGTTAAACTTTGTTTACAAGATAAATCAATCAAAAGTGAAGGCCGTAAACTTCACAAAATACCTAGGAATTACGATTACTTCAGACTTAAACTGGAAAGAACACGTAGATAACGTCGTGGGAAAAGCGAACCAGAGACTGCGTTTTATTGGCAGAACCCTTAAATTATGCAACAGTACTAAAGAAACTGCATACACTACGCTTGTCCGTCCATTTTTGGAGTATTGCTTTCCACTGAGGGATCCTTATCAGGTGGGTTTGACGGAGGACATCGAAAGAGTCCAAAGAAGGGCAGCTCGTTTATTATTGTCACGATACAGGGGAGACAGCGTTACGGAAATGATACAGGATCTGGGATGGGAATCATTACAACAACGACGCATATTGCTGCGGCGTGGGCTACTTACGAAACTTCATTCGCCAACATTGTCCTCCCAATGCGAAAATATGTTGTTGACTCCCACTTACATAGGTAGAAATGATCATGAGAATAAAATACGAGAAATGAGAGCTCGAACGGAGAGATTCAGGTGTTCTTTCTTCCCGCGCGCTATTCGAGAATGGAATGGGAGATAAATAGTATTATGGTGATTCGATGAAACCTCTGACAGGCACTCAAATGTGATTTGCAGAGTATCTCATTTAGATGTAGATGGTGCCTCAATGCGCTCGGCCACTCCGCGGCAGCGAGCGAAATCATAAGCATAACCGCTAAGAGAATTAGATCCTGTACAAAAACGCTTCCTAGCCTTCACATAATTTTCATGAAGAGTATTCCGTAATGGTTTCGTAAATGTAAGGTTCCAAATTCCATGGTTAGATTCTCACAGCTGTTTACGGTTAAAATGAGCAGGATGCTCACTGTTGCTTAGGATCCCAGCGGTCGAGACCAGACTGCCCTCCACCCCTCCCTTCCCGTTCTGACTAAGCTTCCATATCGTCTTTACAGGCCATGGACAGTGTCTCTGTTGTGGCTTCATAATGGTGCAGATGCAATGTTACACCTCAGACACACCCCGGTTGCTAGAAATGCATAGTCCTGCCAAACAGAGTTCTCGGTGCAAAACAATTTCACAGCACTTCTTCAGACACTAACAAAGTTAGTAAGACAGTTGACCAAGCGGCTCTGAGGGTTATCTCGAATAATGAATCAAGTTAATGAAATTGGTCTGTAAAATGCTGATAGAATGAATGTCGGCGAAGGCGTCCCTTCGTCATCTTTCACATTGGGTTTCCCAATGGAGAGAAGTAATCCTGTCACGGAATTTATTATTTTGAAGTCTGCAAAGACTATATGAGGAGCAGCTCCAGCTTACAATAAGAGCATCTCCTGCCACACTGGTAAAGATTTCAGCACAACAGGCTGAGCACTCTCAAAGATAGCACTCAGTCAGACTGAGTGCAAGACCATGAGGCCTACCCATCTCCAACAATACCAAATCAGACATTAAATCTATGGTGATGTCATTTTCACAATTCAGTGAGGATTCTCAACAGCTCATACGTGATAGCGAAATCTGGGCAATGGGCCAGCCAAGGCAGAGGTCCTCTGTGACCAAAGTTTTGGAAGCAATTCGTGAGGACATATTGTAGTAATTCGTGCTCTACGGACTGGATAGACATCATGTTCGTACAACAGGTCCCTCCTAGTCTGCAGAACAATTGTGGTGGCAGATGGTTGTTAGGATACTGCGATACTCATGCGAGTTCAATGTACATATGAACTGATATTTAACTATCGCAGACCACACATTTACACTCCATGGACGCTGCGAATTGGGGATTGTCAACTGACCTGTACTTCATGATTTGCCAGTTTTCTTAGCTACGATTAGTAAGGGTGTCTTAATCACTAAAGATACACGATACATCTGCAGTATCCTGTCCTAATTTCCTTTTATAGTTTGTAACTCGCTTCTCATAATTATTTCCTTGCCGCTCTTGATGGAGAGGTGTGTTACATATGGTATTGATGTCGATGGCGAATGCATAGGACACTTGCCCGGCTCATGCCACGTCATAGTGTAATTGCCCGTGAACTGATGTGTGGATCAGCTGCAATGGCAGCCAAGAAATTAATATCTCCCACTTCCGTCGTCACTTGCTTCCTTCTGTTACATTATCCCTTTCAGACCCAAGGTTATAGGTGATGTGGCATTAATATAGAGATGTACGTTTAAGATACAAAATACATACAGTAATTCATTACAAAAAAGAAAAATTCATTTTCAAATATTTTGTACGCACACAATTGTCTGTTTTGGGCCTTCATTATAAATTTTAATGATGTTACAGTAACATGGCTTTGAAAGAAATGACATAGTAACATCACAGGATCATATAAAATTAGCTGGCTGTGAGATATGTTAGATTCACATGTCACAACAGGCAGGGCAAGCCCAAGTGCCGACCCGTGCGAGTTGCTAAATTGCCGCCACCCCCCCCCCCCCCCCCGTTTTTTTAAATTTATCTATCTATTTTTTTAAATTTTTTTCTAACAAAAATGGAATTTTATTTAAACAAATCTGTAGGAAATCTCAGCAATCAATCGCATTTTTTCTTTTTAGATCTTCTTTGGCCAGTCTCAAAGCTTTTAATATGTGCTTAGATTTAAACCGTCATGTTGACAGCTACGTTCAGCATGAGGGTATAGATGTAAACATAACTCAAAACACTGAGAATAGCCACACTGTGCCCGAAATCTATATAGACCTGGAAAATAAAAACAAAAATTTCGAGTGATTGGTGACATTCACTACAGATTTGTACAAGACAGTCGCTGGGCACCAGCTCAAAACTGGAATCAAACCTGGCTGAAGAAATCTAGCTAATTTTAATAAGCCTTGTGAATTAACAAAAGTGTTCAAATGTGTGTGAAATCTTATGGGATTTAACTGCTAAGGTCATCAGTCCCTAGGCTTACACACTACTTGACCTAAATTATCGTAAGGACAAAAACTCACACCGATGGCCGCGGGCATTTGTAATTTAAGTCCCCTGCAAGCTCGTGCTCAATCGAAATTGTTGCAAGATCATTCAAACAAGTTTGGCTCGTCTTGGATCGGAGGCATGTCTTTATAAATTTCAGTTTTGAGAAACTCCTCTCTCCACTCGCAACTGTTACTGGGAGTGTTAGGAGAATTCTCAGAGCAACGTTGACAATAGGGCAAAAATAATGTCTTTCTATAAACTTCAGAATCTCTTTTGGACCTATTCTAGGTTTCAACAATGTTGAAAGCACTTTTAGTTCTTCCCTCAACTCTAGTGCATCAATGTCGCTTGACTCATGATCTTGCAAAATCGCTGCGAGATTTCTACACTTTGTGTCCAGGCTGTCAGGAGGTGCATTGTTCAGCTCGCCGATGTCGTAGAGAAAATCAAAATAATCACAATGAGATTTCAGTTGATTGAATCTCTCATCCAAATATGTGGCTACTATATCTAAAAGATAACAGTAGAATTCAATCTTGTAACGTTTTGTTGAGTCATCTATAGTCTCATCCCTTCCTTCATAAGTAAAGTGTATTGACTTCTTACTTCATTGCCGGGAAACACTAATCCGTGGTAACGTTAGATCTCTAATTCTGTAGCCAATTCTTTGGAATCCGTCAAGAAAGATACAAACTTTTCTTCTGTTCTGTAGGTCTCAAAATATACTTTCGTTTTTTTAAGCATTTCCACCGCATCAGAAACATTTGTCAATTGTCTGGAGGGTCTTATTGACTACACTGATGTGAAGCAGAACGTCGTACCAGATTACCAGAGAAGTGAGAAGGGTGTAATTTTTTATTTGATTCGCAAGTGAAGTTGCTTCGTAAGCGGTCATGCCATCGAATTATTCTGATATTAGAACCAGTGTATCATAAACGCCTCCAATTTGAAACCTCAGGGCAGTAAGTGCATCGATGCGACTTTCCCGCTTAGTATCGTTCAATGACTTCAGCGTCAGGTTAGGCAGGTACTTCTTCAAAACATCCCAACGTCGAACGGAGGACGAGAAGAACTCATAAAAGATCTTAATTGTCGAAAACATGGAAACAGCATATTTGGAAGACATAGCGGCATCGTTGACAACAAGATTCAATGATTGACTGCTACATGGTACATAAAATGCTCTCTTGTTAATATCTGAAATTCTTTACTGGAGATCAGACTTCATTCCTTTCATGTTTGCTCCATTGTCGTATCCTTGGCCTCTCATATTACACATTAGGATTTTTTTTCTTCCAAAACTTGAGTACGACCTGCGTCAAAGTGGAGCTTGAAGAATCGGGCACTGGAAGAAATCCCAGGAAATGCTTCCGAATTCGGACATCGTATACCCCGTCGGGTCTTGCCTCCTGGACGAAACGTACCACAACTGTCATCTGCTCAACTTTTGAAATATCTGGTGTGCAGTCCAGAATTTAACTGTGCAGATTTCATCATTAATGGAATGTTGTTGGTTATAGATGATCCAATAAGATGAATTATTTCAATCTGTGTTTCCTTTCCAAGATAATGATGACCCTTCTTCTCACCTTGCTTTGTTCTGTGCAGGTGCTCCATCCTCACAGCGTCAAACTTTCCAAATAATACGAGTTTCAAGAAGTTTCCGTTGTCAGGCTGAAAGAGTGTATCTGTACTTCCTCTCAAAGGCAGACATTGCCGACCCAGGAAATGAATTATTGCTACTAAGCGTCCAAAAACATTTTTTCCAAAGTTCCGCTTTCAGTATTCAGAAGCCTTTGATTATGGGCGTCGTCAGTTCGTGACTTTTTTATCCCCTCAGAAAATACGATCCACTTCTTATAACCGCCAGTCGGTTATAACGTTCTTTACAATTTTTATTGTAGATGACGAAAAAAGTTTGCAACAAAAGCAGAACACAGCATCCTTGCTCTTTGAGTACACCAACCAATGTCTATCTGCTTTTTCTAAATTCTTCAAAGAATAGCTGTTGTGCACAGGGCTAAAACGCCGGTTGTCCGCGTTTTTAGGACATTCTTCAGCTTCCTTAATGCGCTCGGGAGGACCTCGCATGACCAACGTCGTTCGAATGCAGTCGGTAATTATTTCCGGCCATCTTCCGGGATCTGAGTCAACTGTTTCTTCCTGTTTAGGCTCGCCTTCAGTCCCTTCTCCGGTGGTGAATACCTCGGCTGATGTTCCACCGGTATTTTCCGAATCGGGTCGCCTAATTTCAGTTCTGTCTGATGTTTCAATCTAGGAGCTATCGTCGCAAAGCAGGTCTTGAGTCCAGGCGAGGTCTGTTGAACATGTTGTGGATGACCCACCGTCAGCATTGCTACTGTATGCGGTGGTCGCAGTACTGTGTTCGTCAACTTTCTGGTCATGTCCTGAAGATAAAGATGTATCTGCAGTAGCTCCACCAGTTTCTGTACTTTCAGGATCTATTTTTCCACCCTCGCCGCTGCTAGGTCGTTCTCTCTTTGGCTTTAAATATCAGTGCAGTGCATCCTTTTGCTTCTTATCGCCATCTTCCTTCAGCGCCCGTCTTTTCCTATATTCACTGCCAGACAGTCTTTTTCTACCGTCGGACATGTTTCGATCCAGCCTGTACAGAACGATTACGTGAAACTAACTGTTGATATCAGTGTTCATTTGGCTTTCATCGTCCCTGATGTGCCGATCCCTTAAAGAAAAAATTAAAGGAAAGTGGTAAGGAGGCTTTTTAATACCGTACAAAATCTTAAATTTAAAATCCTCTCTAATACTAGTTAGTTCCGTTTGACTTCAACCTGTTTTTGTTGCAGAAAAATACACGCACAGACGAATGCTGAAAAAATATATTAACGTTCTAACAAGTTATAGTCTTACGATTTGCACACTCGTGGCTGCACGAACAGCGGAAAAGTAGTAAGCTATAAACCTTTTCCCTTTCATATTTTTGTTGGGATTTTCAATGAGAGATAAAGTTTGGCTAAGTGTTTTCATTCGCAGTAGTGGATGAATAAATTCTTATCACGCGCAGCATAATGAGCATTTTTTTGTGACGCTGTTTATTACTTCCTGACTCATGTATTGTAGTATTCATCTACATCTACATCTACATCGATACTCTGCAAATCACATTTAAGTGCCTGGCAGAGGGTTCATTAACCACCTTCATAACTTTTCTCTACCGTTCCATTCTCTAATAGCGCGCGGGAAGAAAGAACACCTAAATCGTTCCGTTTTCGATCTGATTTCTCTTATTTTATTGGGATGGTCATGTCTCCCTAAGTAGGTGGGTGCTAGCAAAATATTTTCACATTCAGAACTAAAAGTCGGTGATTGAAACTTCGCAAACAGATCACGCCGCAATGAATAACGTCTTTCTTTTAATGATTTCCACCCCAATTCGTGCAACATTTCCGTGACGCTTTCCCCCCCGTAACGTGATAAAACAAAACTAGCTGCCCTTCTCTGAACCTTCTCAATATCTTCCGTCAGTACCACCTGGTGAGGGTCCCACAAGGGGCAACAGTACTCCAAGAGAGGACGCACAAGTGTGATGTAGGCAGTCTCTTTGGTGGAGCTGGTGCATCGTCTAAGCGTTCTGCCAATGAAACGTAACCTTTGGTTCGCCTTCCCCACAATATTTTCTATGTGTTCTCTCCAGTCAAGGTTGTTCTTAATTGTAACTCCTAGGTATTTGGTAGAATTTACGACCTTAAGAAGGTTTGACTGATTTATCGCGTAATTGAAGTTCAGCGGATTTCTTTTAGTGGTCATGTGTATTACTTCACACTTTTCTTTATTTAGTGTCAATTGCCAATTTTCGCACCAAGTAGAAATTTTGTCTAAATCGCTTTGCAGTTGCTTTTGATCCTCTGTTGACTTCACTAACCGATAAACGACAGCATCATCCGCGAACAGTCTAAGGGAGCTATTCAGATTATCTCCTAAATCGTTTATAAACACGAGGAAGAGTAGGGGACCAATAACGCTTCCCTGTGGAACGCCAGATATCACTTCTGTTTTACTCGATGACTTACCGTCAATTACAACGAACTGTGTCCTTTCTGATAGGAAATCGTGAATCCAATCGCACAATTGGGGAGATATTCCATAAGCACGCAATTTCATTAGAAGCCGCTTGTGGGGTACAGTATCAAAAGCCTTCCGGAAATCCAGAAATATGGAATCGATTTGAGATCCCTTGTCGATGGCACTTAACACTTCATGTGAATAAAGGGCAAGCTGTGTTTCGCAAGAGCGATACTTTCTGAATCCGTGCTGACTATTGGTTAATAGGTCGTTCTCTTCGAGGTAGTACATAATATTCGAACAAAGTATATGTTCCAAAATCCTACTGCAAATCGACGTCAATGAGATAGGCCTGTAATTTTGGGGATCACTCCTATTGCCTTTCTTGAATATTGGAGTAATTTGGGCAACTTTCCAGTCTTTGGGTACGGATCTTTCGCTGAGTGATCGGTTGTAAATTATAGCTAAGTACGGAGCTATTTCATCAGCATACTCTGAGAGGAATCTAGTTGGTATACAATCTGGCCCGGAAGATTTATTTTTGTTTAGTGACTTAAGTTGTTTTACTACTCCAGGAACATCTACTTCTAAGTTTCGCATGCTGGCAGCTGTTCTTGGATTTAATACTGGAGTGTTCACTTCGTCTTCTTTGGTGAAAGAATTTCGGAAAGCTGTGTTTAGTAATTCTGCCTTAGCAGTACTGTCGTCGGTAGTATTACCATTGCTATCGCGTAGTGAAGGTATTGTTTGTGTTTTGCCGCTAGTGTACTTCACATATGACCAGAATTTCTTTGGATTTTCTGCAAGATTACGAGACAGGATTTCGTTGTGGAAACAACTATAAGATTCTCGCATTGAAGTCCGCGCTAGGTTGCGAGTTTCAGTAAAAGACTGCCAGTCTTGCGGATTCTGTGTCTTTTTAAATTTTGCATGCGTTTTTCTTTGTTTCTGCAACAGTGATCTGACCTGTTTTGTGTACCACGGGGGGTCAGCCCCCTCTTTTATTAATTTATTTGGTATAAATCTCTCGATTGCTACTGATATTATGTCTTTGAATGTAAGCCACAACTGATCTACACTCGCTTTTTTAGTTTTGAAGGACTGGAGACTATCACTCAGGAAAGCGTGAAGCGAATTTTTATCTGCTTTATTGAATAGATATATTTTTCGTTTATTTTTGGTGCATTTGGGAATTTCGATATTCAGTCTCGCTACTACAACTCGATGTTCGCTAATCCCTGTATCTGTTTTGATGCTCTTTACTATCTCGGGATTATTTGTTGCTAGGAGATCAAGAGTATTTTCGCAACCACGTACTATTCTAGTGGGTTCATGAACTAACTGTTCGAAGTAGTTCTCAGAAAAAGCATTCAGAACTAGTTCGGACGATGTTTTATATTTGCCCCCGGTTTTGAATACGTAATTATGCCAACATATCGAGGGTAAATTAAAGTCGCCACCGATTATAACAGTATGCTTCGGATACCTATTTGAAATATGATTCAAGCTTTCTTTGAACATTTCTGCAACCGCATCGTCTGAGTCAGGGGGCCGATAAAATGATCCAATTATTAATTTATTTCGGTGGTCAGGTATAACCTCTACCCAGACCAATTCACAGGAAGTATCTGCCTCAATTTCGTTGCAGGATAAACCGTTTGTAACAGCAATAAACACGCCACCCCCTGTTTTATTTATTCTATCCTTCCTGAAGACCATTTGGCCCTTTGAAAAAATTTCGGCCGAATTTATCTCAGGCGTCAGCCAGCTTTCAGAACCTATAACGATTTGTGCCTCAGTACTTTCTATCAGCGCTTGGAGCTCTGGAATTTTCCCAACACAGCTACGACAATTTACAACTGTTACACCAATGGTTTTTATGTCTACTTTCTTCCCGTGTCTGACCTGCCCCCTTTGAGACTGAAACCCATTTTGTGTATTCCCGAGGCCATCTAACCTAAAAAACCGCCCAGTCCACGCCACACAGCCCCCGCTACCCGTGTAGCCGCTTCCTGAGTGTAGTGGACTCCTGACCTATTTAGCGGAACCCGAAAACCCACCACCCTTTGGCGCAAGTCGAGGAATCTGCAGCCGACACGGTCGCAGAACCGTCTGAGCCTCTGATTCAGACCCTCCACTCGGCTCTGAACCAAAGGTCCGCAGTCAGTCCTGTCAACAATGCTGCAGATGGTGAGCTCCGCTTTCATCTTGCAAGCAAGACTGGCAGTCTTAACCACTTCTGATAGCCGCTCAAAACCAGAGAGGATTTCTTCCGATCCAAAGCGACACACATCATTGGTCCCAACATGAGCCACCACCTGCAGTTGGCTGCACCCTGTGCTCTTCATGGCATCCGGAAGGAGCCGTTCCACATCCGGAATGACTCCCCCCGGTATGCACACGGAGTGCACATTGGAATTCTTCCCCTCCCTAGTAGCCATTTTCCTAAGGGGCTCCATTACCCGCCTAACGTTGGAGCTCCCAACTACCAACAAACCCACCCTCTGTGAGTGCCCGGATCTTGAAGGCACAGGGGCGAGTACAGGACAAGCGACACCATCCGCATCAGGAACATCCCCTGCCACAGACGCCTCGAATCTGTTGGCAAGACTAACCGGGGAGGCCTCCACTTCGGTCCCCCGGGAAGTCTTACGCCGCCTGACACGCGCTGAGGGGACCTCCCAATCCACCACGGATTGGGGGGCGACCTCCTCGCGGGCAGTGAGCGGGCTGGCCACAGCCGCAGGCCGATCGGAGGGCACAACAGACGCACAGGGCGTCTGCTGTACCCCCGCGAGCGGCCCACAACAACGGCGCCCACCCACCGCAGTCTCAAGCGTTGCCAGCGAAGCCAACGCCGCCTGAAGCTGCGAGCGAAGAGTCACCAACTCTGCCTCCATCCGTTCGCAGCAGTCACAGTTCCTAGCCATTCTAAAAACCTTTGTTTCTTCCAATTAAGTACGTCAGAGGACTCAGTAGTTTGATAAACAACGAGCTTTGCAAGGTATAAACCTAACGCTGAACTGTTTATTAACGGCGAATCTGAAAAATATATACGCGAGCTAATAAATAAAAAAAAAATACAGAGACTGAGCTGACAAATAAACGCGATTCTTAATAAACAAACACGCGAGCACACTAAAGTATAAAGAGCTGCAAGAGAAAGTACACACGAAATGTAAATAAGTCGCTTCTATTAAGAAGCCGGTTACCGTACAATGTAGAGCTGCTGCTGGTCACGTGTGCACTGGCCGCCGGTCACTGAGCAACGTGTACGTGTAATATTACTATGCAATGGGGCATGTTAAATAAATAAAATAAATATGTATTGTAGGTGGTTTTTATCCTCATAGAAATTGTACCCTGAAGGCAAAAATGGACGATAAGCAGCGCGGACAGGAAGAGAATAGAGGCTTTTGAAATGTGGTGCTACAGAAGAATGCTGAAGATTAGGTGGGTAGATCGCATAACTAATGAAGAGGTACTGAACAGAATTGGTGAGAAAAAGAATTTTTGGCATACCCTGACTAAAAGAAGGGATCGCTTGGTAGGACACTTTCTTAGACATCGGGGAATCGTAAATTTAGCATTGGAGGGAAGTGTGTGGGGTAAAAATCGCAGAGAGAGACCAAGAGACGCGTATAGTAAGCAGATTCAAGTGGATGTGGGTTGTCGTTCTTATGAGGAGATGAAAAGGCTTGCTCAGGATAGAGTAGGGTGGAGAGCTGCATCAAACCAGTCTCCAGACTGAAGACCATAACAACAATAACCTTCCAGTGCCGGTTAAATTTTACCAAATATCCCGGCGGCCTCCTATGATAATGTTGGCAACAGATGCTGAACAGTGAGAATTCTGTGAGTCTTCATTTTAGCCAATCGCTTGACAACGCTGACGTTTTCTCATGGAATCTTCACTGTACGAGGGCAATTATTTTTACTGAGCGGACGAGGGTACATACAAGAACCTGTTAACTATAAATCAGGAACAACATTATTTTTTTTACTTCATGGTCTGTACGATACACTAATCGAGTCAGTCTACGTGGTTCGAACAAATGGGCAAAGATTTTCTATCGTATTGTTGATGTTGCCAACAAAATCACGCGAGGCCGCCGACATGATACGTAAAGTCTTACCCCCAGTGACCATTGTAATCACAATTGGTCGATTTTTGACCACTGGCAATACTAGTATAAAAAAAAGTCTTGAGTTGCAAACACAGAGAGAGAAGGTCGTACTTTTCCCGCTGGGTATCTGTGGGAATGGGTTACCTGATAACCACGGCCAGGAGGTGTGGTATCGCACAAGTCTAAAGTGCGCGCCACTTACTTTCGCCGCGCGCCGCCATGCACGCACGGCGCGGCGTTCTTACGACGTCAGCCACGAGCGCCCTCTGCTAGAACTCCGCTCGTGGCTACCACTGAACGACATCGTTCACTTCGGACTGAGATAGGAACCAGCTAACACTTCGGAATCAGATAGGCACCAGTGAAAACTTGGCTATCGGATAGGCACTAGGCAGGCCTCTAGCTCAACTATGTACCAGCATTCTGAAGTACTGAGCTATGTAAAAGTTAAGTATTACTAAGTCTCTAAGAAATATATATATCGTTCTAATTTACTCTAGTGTTTCTAGTTTCCGCTGTCCCACTGGCTGGTCACCTCTGTACCTGCACACGCGTGCATCCTTTATTCCTGTGTCGGTCTTTCTACTCGGCCACCGACACCTACGACGGAAACGAGACACAAAAGCGGCGACGAGGCTGGGATACAAAAGGAGGCATGTCGCTTCTCAATCGCAACTGAGCGCCCAGTTCCTCTGCGTGCCGCGCTGCTGCAGAATAGATAATGAAATGAGATCGTAAAAAAATGTGAGGCCGTACCCCCGTGCTGCCGGTTATATGTGATGTTTTAACACATCCAACTTGATCCATGGGTTCCTTCTTAAGACGCTGATTGCAGGGCGCGACGTTTAAACATTGCGTTCCACATTGAAGGGCCGAAAAAACTGGTGTAGGCACAGAGATACGTAAACCCTGCGGTAGGCAACGTCTATATAAAACAACATGGGCAGGGCGCAGGTGTTAGGTCGGTTCCTGCTGCAACAACACAATTCACGTGAGTTTCAACGTGGTGTTATAGTCGCTGCACGAGATATGGGACAGTGCATCTCCGAGGTTGCATTGTTGTTGTTGTTGTTGCAGCTGAGGTTTTTAAAGGGGACTAAATTACAGGGTTATCAGGCCCCTTTTTCTAGCTAAGGTCACAGAACCGGCTGAAAATTTTAAAATTAAGCTTTCGACACCCAGTACATGGGATGTGCAGATAGTGAATGCTAAAATAACACAAATTAAAACTCAACGGGAGTATACCAAGTAGTCAACGGAGCTAGAACATCACAGCAGACGAGTGTGGCTTGCCGTTGACGAGGTAATACAAGATGAGCCAGCCACTCTTCGCACACTTAAAATCTCCAGTTAGAAACTAGACAGAAACCATTATAAGAGACAACAGATTAAAAGTTTTGGAAGGGCGAGGCTCAAGAAAGCAGGAAAATGAGCCCGCCACTAAAGAGATCAATAAAAGCCAACTGAGCAAATAAAACATAAACACGGCCAGGCCATTGAAGCAACGTCAGCTAAATTTGACGGAAGCACAGTTGGCAGATTAAAAGACTGCCGCAAAGCAGTTAAAAGCGGATAGTCCCTAAGAATGTGGACCACTGTTAGCAAAGTACCACAACAGTACTTCAAAATGTTCAGATGTTTGTACAGCTTATGGGACGACTTAACTACGGGGTCATCAGTCCCTAAACTTACAAACTACTTATGAACTAGCTAATCCTAAGGACGGCACAAATATCCACCTCAGGGCAGTAAGTGCATCTTTCTTCCCGCGCGCTATTAGAGAATGGAATGGGAGATAAATAGTATAATGGTGGTTCGATGAACCCTCTGCCAGGCACTAAAATGTGATTTGCAGAGTATCCCATGTAGATTTAGATGTAGATCTTTCGCCGGCCGCGGCGGCGGCTGCGGCGCGCTAGTCACATTCTGCACGGCCGCTAGGTCGGGGGTTCGAATCCCCCCTCGGGCATAGACGTTTGTGTCGTCTTTAGTATAAGTTAGATCATAAGTAGTTAGTAAGTTTAGGGACTGATGACTCGGCAGTTAAGTCCCTTAAAAAAAGATCTTTCCTTTTCTTTCACTTCTAAAACTGCTGTTAGCATCGTATCTTCAGAAATCATTCCCCTTTCATTCTTTTATAATTTCGGATCATTTTATGATAGTACAAATAAAATAAAGGTTTCAACTAGATCCATAACTTATCTTTTTAAAACGAGAAAGTTAACGAGATTCTGACTTCTCAGATCACTGTTTAAGATTAAAATAAAATTTACAGGTTGGCGTTTATTCAACGCTTTTTATGTCGTGAATATGACTATCTTTTGACCTCCGAAACTATCTATTTTTCCCCTTTTTATACATTCTTCTACATCCTTTCATTTGCCTTCTAGCCACTCCTGCTTAGCCATTTTGCACTTCCTGTCAATCTCATTTGTTAGTCGTCTGTACTCCATTTTGCCTGTTTCATTTACTGCATTTTTATATTTTCTCCTTTCATCGATTAAATTTAGTATCTCCTGTGATATCCAAGGATTTTTTGTAGGTCTTGCCTTCCTACCTATTTTGTCCTCTGCTTCCTTCACTATTTCATTTTCAATTTTACCCATTCCTCTTCTACTGTTTTATTTTCCCCTGTTTCTGTCAATTTTTGCCTAAAGCTCCCTCTGAAATTCTTAAGAACCTCACGTTCCTTCAATTTATCCAGGTCCCATCTCCTTATTTTCCTACCTTTTTGTAGTTTCTTTAGTTTCAGCCTACAGTTCCTAACCAACAAGTTATGGTCAGAGTCTATATCTGCCCCTGGGTATGTTTTACAGGTATGTTGATTTTCAAACCGGTTTTCAACATACAGAAGACGGAGTTCATCACCAATATCAAGCAGGCTTCTTCTACAATCCCACTAGGAAACAATAATATCTGTAAAGTTCCTGCGATTATGTTATGAAATCTTGTAATTTAATCTTTTAGACTACGGAGAACTTTGGGTAACTCATATTACAGATTGAAAGTACAGTTCATTAAACGTCGCAGTATTACCGGTACTTTTAGAACAATAAACAACAGTGAAATGTATAATAATATACAAGTTGCATAATTAACGTGAAAACGATGTATCCGAATAGAATGACAATAGAGAATCTATTTTCACAATTAGACAAGATCATAATTATTTCGGTTTCATATATACCGTATTTGTTTGCTGAAACTAGTTTGCAATTAAGTTAACTGTGGATTATTGAAATCACAGAAATGGAACAAAAGGATGGGAATGGAATACGGTTGTGCTGTAGGAGTATGGTATCGGAATCTACACTAGAGAATTGCTCATGCCCTTAAATACGAAGCTCTTGATTGTAACTCTGCTCCGAGAGGACCCCGCAGGACTGGGGGAGGTGCGTCAGGGAAGGCGTAGGGAGGGGAAGTCGTCTATGGGACTAGGCAAATGAGCTGGGCGAGTTGATACTATAGGAGTAATGAAGTAATAAACTGTCATACCTGACGTGGAAGTGTTACTGAATGATTCAGTACCCTATATTAAAGCAGCCGAATGCTATTTCTCCGCCCTCTGGCAAATGCACAATATAATCATGGAAACTGCCAACATATGTCCGTGCAGCCATGTTCCCCATGGTAGACGGTATTCCGCTGAGCTTACAACCATACCAACGATGACGTCAGGGCACCTGTGAAATGCCGCCGCCCCCCCACCCTCCCTCACCGGGGGGCTCACGGTTCATTCACTACCCTTTCCTAGTATTCCGACTACACGATAAAACACAGCATCACCATCACATCTACGATGTCAGTAATACAGGGTGAATCATCTATCACTTGCACCGCAAATATTGCTGAAACGGAAAGTGCTATTGATGTGCGGTTTTCAAAAAAAAAAAAAAAAAAAAAAAAAAAAAAAAAAAAAAAAAAAAAAAAAAAAAAGTTCAAATGTTTGTTAAGCTTATGGCACTTAACTACGGGGTCATCAGTGCCTAAACTTACAAACTACTTATCAACTACCTTAAACTAAAGACGGCCCGAGGGGGGATTCGAACCCCCGACCGTAGTGGCCGTGCAGACCGTGACTGGGGCGCCTTAGTCCCCGCGGCCACCGCGGACGGCTCATAGAACTGAAGTTACGCAGTATCCCCAGAGGTTGCTCCTCGCTAGCAACTGTTCAAACTCAACAATCATTCATTTCGTCAGCGCGCAACACACCTTGGGACTGAGGTTATTGTATAATCCAAGATCCCAATACCACACACACAACGTTCCACCGCCGCGCCACACAGTGGTCGCTGATGCGTACCCAGGAGTGCCCGCGCTTACGCACCCCAGGTTTGCGGAGCCCGTACTCTGCAGGTCTATGCTGATCCACTGAGGGGTCCTCTGTAGGAATCAACATCGTTTCTGAAAGCAACAGTCATCAAACGCTGCTCACGCTGTTCATCCACGACATCCAGGGGGCAGCAGACACAAGATCCCAAGTAGAAGCCGTGTTTCTTGACTTCCGCAAAGCGTTCGATACGGTTCCGAACCGTCGCCATGTGCGAGGATATGCAATATCAGGCCAACTGTGCGAGTAAATTGAGGCGCTTCTAGCTAACAAAACGCAGCATGTCATTCCCATAGGAGAGACGTTGTTGTTGTTGTTGTTGTTGTTGTTGTTGTGGTCTTCAGTCCGGAGACTGGTTTGATGCAGCTCTCCACAATACCCTATCCTGAGCAAGCCTCTTCATCTCCACGTAAGAACGGCAACCTACATCTGTCTGAATCTGCTTACTGTATCCATCTCTTGGTCTTCCTCTGCGATTTTTACCCCACACACTTCCCTCCAATGCTAAATTCACAATTCCTTGATGTCTAAGAATGTGTCCTACCAATCTATCCCTTCTTTTAGTCAAGGTATGCCAGAAATTTCTTTTCTCTCCAATTCTGTTCAATACCTCATCATTAGTTACGCGATCCACCCACCTAATCTTCAGCATTCTTCTGTAGCACCATATTTCAAAAGCCGCAATCCTCTTCCTGTCCGCACTGTTTATCGTCCATATCTCACTCCCATACAAGGCAACACTCCATACAAATGCCTTCAGAAAAGACTTCCTTAGGCTTAAATCAATATTCGATGTTAACAAATTTCTCTTTTTCAAAAAAGCTTTTCTACCCATTGCCATTCTGCATTTTATATCCTCTGTACTGCGACAATCATTTGTTATTTTACTGCCCAAATAACAAAACTCATCTACCTCCTTTATTGCTTCGTTTCCCAATCTAATTCCTTCAGCATCACCTGATTTCCTTACACTGCACTCCATTACCCTAGTTTTGCTCTTGTTAATGTTCATCTTATATGCACCTTTCAGCACACTGTCCATTCCGTTCAATTGCTCTTCCAGGACCTTTGCTGTATCTGACAGAATTACTATGTCATCAGCAAAACGCAAGATTTTTAATTCTTCACCCTGAACTTTAATTCCTTCTCCATATTTCTCCTTGCTTTCCTTTATAGCTTGCTCAATGTACAAAATGAATAACACTGGAGAAAGGCTACAACCTTGTCTTACTCCCTTTCCAACCACTGCATCCCTTTCATGCCCTTCAACTCTGATAACAGCTGTCTGGTTTTTGTACAAGTTGTAAATAACCTTACGCTCCCTATATTTTACTCCTGCTTGCTTCAGAACTTGAAAGAGTTTATTCCAATCAACATTGTCAAAAGCCTTCTCAAAATCTACAAAAGCGAGATATGTAGGTTAGCCTTTTCTTAATCTATCTTCTAGGATAAGCCGTAACGTGAGTATTGCCTCCCGTGTTCCTACATTTCTCCTGAACCCAAACTGATCTTCCCCGAAGTCGGCTTCTACCACCTTTTCCATCCTTCTGTATATAATTCGTGTTAATATTTTGCAACCATGAGTTATTAGACTGATGGTTCTGTAGTTTTCACACCTGTCTGCACCTGCTTTCTTTGGAATGGGGATTATAACATTTTGCTTAAAGTCTGAGGGTATTTCTCCTGTCTCATACATCTTACGCACCAGGTGAAACAGGTTTGTCATGGCTGGTTCTCCCAGAGACTTCAGTAGCTCTGAGGGAAAATCATCTACTCCAGGGGCCTTGTTTCGACTTAGGTCTTTCAGGGCTCTGTCAAATTCTTCTCTCAATACAGTATCTCCTATTTCATCTTCATCTACATCCTCCTCCTTTCCTACAATATTGTTTCGGAGTTCATTTCCTTTGTAGATCCCCTCTATATACCCTTTCCACCTTTCAGCTTTCCCTTCTTTGCTGAGAACTGGTTTTCCATCAGTGTCCTTGATATTCATAGAGCTGTTTTTCGTATCTCCAAATGTTTCTTTTATTTTCCTGTAGGCTGTATCTATTTTTTCACTATTTATACATTCTTCTACATCATTGCATTTGCCTTCTAGCATCTCCTACTTAGCCATTTTGCACTTCCTGTCAATCTCATTTCTTAGTCGTCTGTACTCCATTTTGCCTGTTTCATTTACTGCATTTTTATATTTTCTCCTTTCATCGATTAAATTTAGTATCTCCTGTGATATCCAAGGATTTTTTGTAGGTCTTGCCTTCCTACCTATTTTGTCCTCTGCTACCTTCACTATTTCATCTCTCAATTTTACCCATTCCTATTCTACTGTTTTATTTTCCCCTGTTTCTGTCAATTGTTGCCTAAAGCTCCCTCTGAAATTCTTAAGATCCTCACTTTCCTTCAATTTATCCAGGTCCCATCTCCTTATTTTCCTACCTTTTTGTAGTTTCTTTAGTTTCAGCCTACAGTTCATAACCAACAAGTTGTGCTCAGAGTCTATATCTGCCCCTGGGTACGTTTTACAGTTTAAAACCTGGTTCCGGAATCTATGTCTTACCATTATAATATCTATCTGATACCTTCCGGTGTCTCCTGGTCTCTTCCACGTATACAACCTTCTTTTGGGATTCTTGAACCAGGTGTTTGTTATAACTAAATTATGTTCTGTGCAAAATTCTACCAGGCGGCTTCCTCTTTCATTCCTTTTGCCCAGACCATATTCACCTACTATCTTCCCTTCCCTTCCTTGTCTTACTACCGAATTCCAGTCTCCCATAACAATTACGTTTTCCTCTCCCTTAATTGTCTGAATAATTTTCTTTAGCTCCTCATATATTTCTTCGATTTTCTCATCATCGGCAGAGCTAGTTGGCATATAAACCTGTTCTACCGTTGTCGGTGTTGGCTTCGTATCTATCTTGACAATGATAATGCGATCACTGTGCTGGTCATAGTTGTTTACCCGCATTCCTATTTTCTTATTCATTATCAATCCTACTCCTGTGATACCCCCAACTGATTTTGTATTTATAATCCTGTACTCACCTGACCAGAAATCCTGTTCATCCTGCCATCGAACTTCACTAATCCCCACTATATCTAACTTCAACCTATGCATTTCCCTTTTTAAATTTTTTAATTTTCCTACTCGATTAAGGGATCTAACATTCCACGCTCCGACCCGTAGAAAGCCAGTATTGTCTTTCCTGATGATCACATCCTCCTGAGTAGTCCCCGCCCGGAGATCCGAATGGGGGACTATTTTACCTCCGGAATATTTTACCCGAGAGGATGCCATCATCATATGTTCATACAGTAGAGCTGCATGTCCTCGGGAAAGGTAACGGCTGTAGTTTCCCCTTGCTTTCAGCCGTTCGCAGTAGCTGTGTGGCAAAGCCACATTAGCTGATGTTACAAGGCCAGCTCAGTCAATCATCCAGACTGTTGCCCCTGTAACTACTTAAAAGGCTGCTGCCCCTCTTCAGGAACCACACGTTTGTCTGGCCTCTCCACAGATATCCCTCCGCTGTGGTTGCACCTACGGTACGGCTATCTGTATCGTTGAGGCACGCAAGCCACCCCACCTCGGCAATGTCTGTGGTTCATGGGAGTGGAGGAGAGACGTAAGTTGTGCCTGCACGGCTTATGTAACAGAGAAATCATTTTCACAACTTACGAGAAGTTGTGAAAATGATTTCTCTGTTACATAAGCCGTGCAGGCTCCAGCCCTCGATTTATTTCATGTAGGGCTTCTTGCGCTGACTTAGAACTGGCTCCACTGCAGAATTGATTAGGTATTCACGCCCGGTTATATATATATACAGGGTGTTACAAAAAGGTACGGCCAAACTTTCAGGAAACATTCATCACACCCTCCGTCGCATGGAATCCGTGATACGCTGATGCACCCCTGGAGAATGGCGTATTGTATCACAGCCGTCCACAATACGAGCACGAAGAGTCTCTACATTTGGTACCGGGGTTGCGTAGACAAGAGCTTTCAAATGCCCCCATAAATGAAAGTCAAGAGGGTTGAGGTCAGGAGATCGTGGAGGCCATGGAATTGGTCCGCCTCTACCAATCCATCGGTCACCGAATCTGTTGTTGAGAAGCATGCGAACACGTCGACCGAAATGTGCAGGAGCTCCATCGTGCATGAACCACATATGTCGTACATGTAAAGGCATATGTTGTAGCAGCACATGTAGAGTATCCCGTATGAAATCATGATAGCGTGCTCCAGTGAGCGTAGGTGGAAGAACAATCAAGACATCAACAATTCCTGCGCAAACGTTCACAGAAAATCTGTGTTAACGTGATTGCACAATTGCGGGCGGATTCTCGTCAGCCCACACATGTTGATTGTGAAAAATTTACAATTTGATCACGTTGGAATGAAGCCTCATCCGTACATTTGCACTGATATGAGTGACATTGTTGGATGAGCCATTCGCATTTGTAAATATTTCACTGACTGCAAAACCACGTTCGTGATGAACAGTAACCAGTTGATGCTACGTACTGATGTGCTTGATGCTAGTACTGTAGAGCAATGAGTCGCATGTCAACACAAGCACTGAAGTCAACATTACCTTCCTTCAATTGGGCCAACTGGCGGTGAATCGAGGATCTACAGTACATACTAACGATACAATTGGGTATTTTGACAATTGCCTTCACGAATTATTTCAATTGACATTTAAAGGGAAATACTAAAATGAGCTCTAACTTGGAAATTAAGCGTTTCCGGACACATGTCCACATAACATATTTTCTTTCTTTGTGAGTGAGGAATGTGTCTTGAACGTTTGGCCGTACACACACACACACACACACACACACACACATATATCCAAGATCGCTAACTGGTTTCGAAAAACTTAGTTCTTCAAATCTGCAACTCTACATTTTAAAAAATAGCACTTCTACATACATAATTCATAACTGCACACAGTTCAAACGTGTTGTGCCTTAATTTACAAAAATAACGTCATATAAATTAAATGCATCATAATTTAAAATAATATGCCACAGCTCGTCATTTGGCATATTATTTTAAATTATGACATATAGTTAATATGATGATACAGATATAAATGAAGAGCAGATTTCTCAACAAATAATTAACGTTCCCTCCCTTGCTCTGAATAATGTCAAACATGTACAACACTTTATGAATGAGCTCGTAAGCAACATGTAAGTTCAATGACGCTTTTCGCGGATGATGAAGTATATCGAGAAGACGCAACACTGGAAAAGGATAGCGGAGTGCAGGATGATGTTCAGCGTATTGAGGCATGGGTCATGGAGCGGCAGGTGACCCTCAATCTAAGTGTAACGTTCGGCGTTTACATGGAAAGGAAGATCCTTTACTATATAACTACACATTGGAAGCCATTACTTCTATGAAATATCTCAGAATACACATATAGAGTGATTCGAAATCGACTGTAGATGCAAATTAATCGTGAATAACGCAGATCCAAGACAGACTCATTGAAAGATCCTCAGGAAGTGTAGTACGTCAACAAAAAAAGTAGATAACGAAACATACGTTCAGGCGACGCATGAAAATTGCTCATCATTGTAGGATCCGTGCCATGTACGGTTTATAACAAGCACAGATAAGGTCCAACGGACAGCAGCACGCTTCATTAGCGCTCACTTAGTAAGCACAGAAATGTCAGAATATGATCGCCAAACTACATTGGCAGCTGATGCAAGAAAGACGTTCTTTATCGCGGCACGGACTTCTGCCAAGCTTCAGAGAGCGCACGTTTCCTGGAGAGTCAATCAATATACTGCTTCCTCCTACATATACACTGCTCGAAACAATTAGGGGAACAGGTGAGATACGCGCTCTATATATAGTTACGTACAGTACTATCCATTAAAATTGCTACACTAAGAATTCAGATGATAAACGTGTATTCATTGGACAAATATACTAGAACTGACATGTGATTACATTTTGACGCAGTTTGGGTGCATAGATCCTGAGAAATCAGTACCCAGAACAACCACCTCTGGTCGTAATAACGGCCTTGATACGCCTGGGAATTGAGTCAAACGGAGCTTGGATGGCGTGTACAGGTACAGATGCCCATGCAGCTTCAACACGATACCACAGTTCATCAAGAGTAGTGACACGCGTATTGTGACGAGCCAGTTGCTCGGCCACCATTGATAAGATGTTTTCATTTGGTGAGAGATCTGGAGGATGTGCTGGCCACGGCAGCATCTGAAATGTAACGGCCACTGTTCAAAGTGCCGTCGATGCGAATAAGAGGTGACCGAGACGTGTAACCAATGGCACCCCATATCATCACGGCGGGTCATACGCCAGTTTAGCGATGACGATACATGCTTTCAATGTGCGATCCCCGCGATGTCGCTAGACACGGATCCAACCATCATGATGCTGTAAACAGAACCTGGATTCATCCGAAAAAAATGACGTTTTGCCATTCGTGCACCCAGGTTCGTCGTTGCGTACACCATCGCAAGCACTCCTGTCTGTGATGCAGCGTCAAGGGTAACCGCAGCCCTGGTCTCCGAGTTGATACTCCATGCTGCTGCAAACGTCAACAAACTGTTCGTGCAGATGGTTGTTGTCTTGCAAACGTCCCCATCTGTTGACTCGAGACGTGGATGCACGATCCGCTCCAGCCATGCGAATAAGATGCCTGTCATCTCGACTGCTAGTGATACGAGGCCGTTGGGATTCGGCACGGCGTTCCGTATTGCCCTCCTGAACCCACCGATTCCATATTCTAACAGTTACTGGATCGCGACCAACGCGAGCAGCAATGTCACGATACGGTAAACCGCAATCGCGATAGGCTACAATCCGACCTTTATCAAAGACGGAAACGTGATGGTACGAATTTCTCGTCCTTACAGGAGGCATCACAGCTATGTTTCATCAGGCAATGCCGGTGAACTGCTGTTTGTGTATGATAAGTCAGTTGGCAACTTTCGTCATGTCAGCACATTGTAGGTGTCGCCACCGGCGCCAACCTTGTGTGAATGATGTGAGAAGCTAATCATTTACATATCACAGCATCTTCTTGCTGTCGATTTAATTTGGCGTCTTTAGCACGTCATCTTCGTGGTGTAGCGATTTTAATGGCCAGGGGAGTGTAATAGGAGGAGGGGGTGCCTATGATAAAGAAAGTACCCTCCGCCATACGCCGTGAGTGGCTTGCAAAGTGTGGATGTAGATGTAGATGGCGAATGGGCGTAGCCAGATGCGGGTGAGGGGGTTCCGGGGTCAAATCCCTCCCGAATTGTTGACAAAGCTAACAAAAATTGTAATATTCTGTTATCAAGATAGAGCCAGCCTACTTTTTACCAAGGCTAGGAAGCCGTTTCATATGCTCCACACATTCGTAACCTATCCTCATGCGACTCCCATATTCTGTGGAGCACTCAAAAAAAGACATTCAAAGTCATCGGTATGTTTGGGAGGAAAAGCTGCACACCTGCGTGAAAATCATGGTACCGTAGCGGACTGCTGACATTAGTGCATTGAGGAATTTAACGTTTCGTCTCCACTGGTTTATATTTATTGACAGTTATGGTGATTACAGCTAAAGTTATGAGCAGTTTTCCTAATTTTTTCCTGGGTGTCTTCCTTTAATTTGTCTACTCCTTACAGATGAGTGTGATTTCCCCGTTTTTCAATCACTAGGAATAATTCCTTGCTTACAGCGCCCACGGTAAATTACGATAAAGAGGGGGATTAAATCCGGCGGGGACTGCGTGTAGAAACTGTCATGAACCCTATTGGGTACTGGAGCTTCATTGGGCTTCAGAGATTTAGCTGTTTTGCAACACCACTATTGGTAATTACAATGTCACACATATATTCCAGTGTCAGTCAATAATATTTCTTCATGTTCCTACGTAAACAAATCAAAGTACCTGTGTAGTCAGAGTATCTGTACAGTTTTTGACATTGCCAACGTTCACGTAGCGCTAACTTTTTAGGAAGGGAGTGTTGATTTGATTTTTTCAGGGAAGCCAAAACAGTCTTGGTCCAACCCGCCACTGCCCGCACCGAAACTAAGTTTAATGTGTGTATCGCTCCCTGTATATCTAGTAAAGCCAACCAATGCCCTTTAACAGTGCAAGGAGACCCTTTACCAGTTCTTTATTAGACACAATTTCTTGGGGTCTGGTTGTCCCAAATGTTCTGTGCCTTTTACTCTCCAATGGAATGCATTCGAAGATTAGATGTGATGCAGTTTCATCACTGCCATCACAGATCCTACATTTAGTGTCCTCTTCAGTTATTCCCATTGTATGTGGGTGTTTTTTGAAATTCCCATGGCCTGTCAGCAATCCAACCATGAGTCTAATCTCTCTCCTGTTCAGGCCCAGGATTGCAGAGCTTCTTTTAAAACATGGCTTTGGCATCATTACCTTGCCATGTTTTTGTTGGTAGACTTTGGTCCAATATTCTACGTGCTGTCTTCTGAGCCAGTTACGTAGCTCCAATTTGATCATTGCCTTGGTGATTGTCAGGACAGGTTCCGGTCCAATAAATGGAGTCTCTGCCCCCATCCTGGCTAATCTGTCGGCATGTTCGTTGCCATTGATCCCCGAGTGGCCAGGGACCCACAATAGGTTTACTCTATTGCTTTCCCCTAGCTCCACCAGAACCCTGTGACATTCTGCAACAATTTTAGACCTTGTTGCAGGAGCTGCCAGTGATCTCAGGGCTGCCTGGCTGTCTGAATAGATATAGATGCTACGATCTTTGTAGCACCTATGCAAATTCTCCTCCACACACGCCCTGATGGCAGTGATTTCGGCCAGGAATATGAGGCCAGTTTCCCTAGAGAGATGACGCCCTCCAGTCTTGGCTGCACCCCGTATACCCCGGCCCCAACGCGTTGGTCTGATTTTGACCCGTCAGTGAACCAGACAATATCCCCCGTACGGTGTCGAACTATTTTCTCCCACTGATCTCTACTTCCAATTGTTATATTGAAAGGCTTGTTGAAGCAGTATGGGGTTATAATGTAGTCGGCTGGCATTTCCCCAACCTTTCCTATATTTAACTCACTCACTATTTTAGTGTGTGATTGTGGATATCCCAAAGAGTTCCAGTTGTTGCCAGTTTTGAGTCTGTATGCACCAGCCGCTGCCTCCATCTTGACCCAAAGGTGTAATGGGGGCATATCCAGCATGGTTTCCATCCCAGCAGTTGGTGTACTGCTAATTCCGCCTGTTATGGCTAAGCAGACTAATTTCTGCACCTTACCAAGCTCCTAAGGGAGTGTTACTCTGATAATGCTTCAAAGTTATTGGAATTTTCACTCACTTCCTTTCTGGCTGCGATCTTTGTTTCGATCCGCTTTTGCGTATTTTCATCATATGATTTGCTTTGTTCATATTTTGGAGAATACGTAGATTATAAGTTTACATATGTTTCCATACCATGGTCAGTCTACTACACAGTCCTTTGGAATGAAATATACACAGTATTAGTGCCGCTAGCAGTTCTATTCAGACTACACGTTCCTGCCATCTACATTCATTGAAAACCTCTCCCAAAATGATATCCTGGCTACGCCTACGTGTAGAAGCCAAAGTACAGAGTTCTGTAACAAAAGTTTACGATAAGTCCCCGTGGTTGTGCGAGCTGTGCTAACGTTGAAGGGTGAATATACGAAATATGCCTATCCCCAAAGACGGTCGTTGTTTCGCTTTATCGACGTGCTAACTATAGCTTTACAGCCACATCCATTTTTTAGATATATTTTCGTTGGATGAGTGTTATACAAACTGCGCCTTACATAGACAATATTTCACATTAATCGCATTTTCTCTGACCATAACGAGGGATTTCCATCAGATCGGACAACGTAGGCTAATGTCTCACAAGTCACCAAAAACACACAGAAGACATCGTACACTCACCATCTACGGTCAGCCACGTCCCCTCTGTTTCCCTGTCGTTCAGACCGAACCAGATTTTGGATATCCTCGTGACGCCCACCATTTGCTCTGCCAGTTTTTTGTACACGTCTACACTCCCCGGCACTGCCAGTCTCCCACCTTCCAGCTCGCAGAAAATTCTGGCGTGGTGGTACGTCATGCGTATTGGGAAGTTGCTGAAAAGACCTTGCGGCTCGACGTAATAGTACGTAGACGATATGCGGGGAACCGTCTCTGCAAATGATCAGAACTCAAATTAGTTCGCGATGTCAAACAAAGGAACAAGTGCTAGTTTATTAAATCCAGTAAACGTAATGAGAAAGAAAGGTAAGTACTCACCGTGCCTGCAGAAACTGAGCTCCCCATTTTGCTGAAATTTGAGCACGACATGAGCATTAGTACCACTTCATCAGTCTGTGTTTTTGTTTATCTAGTTCCAGGGCAGGATTAAGCCAGAGAGGTGCCCGCAGCACATGCTGACCATGGCCCCTAGGTTAGCTTAGGTCGTATAATTTAGGATCTAAAGTAAAGCAACACTTAACTGTAAACTTTTCTGGAATTAATCGGGGCAAATTTAGAGAAAATGAAAAAATAAGCAACATCAAGGCGTTTAAGTAAATCGTAATCTATGTTCATTGTGCAAAGTTAAAAAAAAAGTTCATATGTTTGTGAAGGTATGGGACCTAACTGATGTGGTCATCAGTTCTTAAACTTATAGACTAACTTATGCTAAGAACAACACACCTGTTCCCGAGGGAGGACTCTAACCTCCGACGGGGAACGGCCGTGCAAGGGTCATTTGGACGTTCTTGTTCCACCTTATTTTCATCTCCTTTTTAATGCGCTGTGAAGTTGAAAAACGACGTTCCCGATTGCAGATGGCAATGGTGAAAGAAACGCGTAGGACCATAACTTCATTTGGTAATGAAAATTCCGTTAGAAATTTCCACGTTCATAGTTACAGAAATTCGTTATTTTCTGCTGTCAATAGCAGTAATGACGTCATAAAAGCACAGTAAATGTGTGTCAGTTTGCCTCATAGACCATAGATAATATTGACTCCGCGTGACGTCATTACACTGAAACCAACATCTAAGTCACGTGACCCGGGGCAACAAGCCGTTTTCGTCATAACCAGAAATGTGAAGTGGAGCTGACACATGTAGTTTTTCCCATTTATAACTGAAATGTGGCTTTGATTTTAATAACAAAACGTTGAATCATATCCTTATAACGTTTTTTAGCAATAAAGTTAACGTTATTTCTCCGCAATTTTTAATGTTAATGCGATGGTCAGGTGAGTAAGGATTATAAATAAAAATCAGTTGGGGTATCACAGGAGTAGGACTGATAATGAATAAGAAAATAGGAATGCGGGTAATCTACTATGAGCAACACAGTGATCGCATTATCATTAAGATAGATACGAAGCCAACACCGACCACAGTAGTACAGGTTTATATGCCAACTAGCTCTGGCGATGACGAGGAGATCGAAGAAATATATGAGGAGCTAAAGGAAATTATTCAGACAGTTAAGGGAGAGGAAAACTTAATTGTGATGGGAGACTGGAATTCGATAGTAGGAAAAGGAAGATAAGGAAAATAGTAGGTGAATATGGACTCGGCAGAAGGAATGAAAGAGGAAGTCGCCTGGTAGAATTTTGCAAGGAACATGATTTAATCGTAACAAACACGTGGTTTGAGAATCACAAAAGAAGGTGGTATACTTAGAAGAGACCAGGAGTCACCGGAAGGTATCAGATAAATTTGATAATAGTGAAACATAGATTCCGGAACCAGGTTATAAACTGTAAGACATACCCAGGGTCAGATATAGACTCTGACCATAACTTGTTAGTCATGAACTGTAGGCTGAAACTGGATAAACTGCAGAAAGGTAGGAAAATAAGGAGATGGGACCTAAATATATTGAAGGAACGTGAAGTTCCGGAGAATTTCAGAGGGAGATTTAGGCGACAATTGACAGAAACAGGGGGAAATAAAACAGTAGAAGAGGAATGGGTAGCATTGAGAGATGAAATAGTGAAGGCAGCAGAGGACAAAATAGGTAGAAAGGCAAGACCTACAAAAAATCCTTGGATATCACAGGAAATACTAGATTTAATTGATGAAAGGAGAAAATGTAAAAATGCAGTAAATGAAACAGGCAAAATGGAGTACAGACGACTAAAAAATGAGATTGACAGGAAGTGCAAAATGGCTAAGCAGGAGCGGCTAGAAGCCAAATGCAAATCTGTAGAAGAATGTATAAGAAGGGGAAAAGTACATACCGCCTACAGGAAAATCAAAGAGACATTTGGGGACAAGAAAAGCAGCTCTATGAATATCAAGAACTCAGATGGGAAACCAGTACTCAGCAAAGAAGGGAAAGCTGAAAGGTGGAAAGAGTACATAGAGCAGCTCTACAAAGGAAATGAACTTAGAGACGATGTTGTAGGAAGGGAAGAGGAAGTAGATCAAGATGAAATAGGAGATACTATACTGAGAGATGAATTTGACAGAGCCCTCAAAGACCTAGGTCGGAACAAGGCCCCTGGAGTAGATGACATACCCTCAGAGCTACTAACGTCTCTGGGAGAGCCAGCCATGACAAAACTCTTGGAACTGGTGTGTAGGATGTATGAGACAAGCGAAATACCCTCAAACTTTAAGAAAAATGTAATAATCCCCATTCCAAAGAAAGCAGGCGCTGATAGGTGTGAAAATTACAGAACCATCAGTTTGATAAGTCATGGTTACAAAATTTTAACTCGAATTATCTACAGGAGAATGGAAAAGCTGGTAGAAGCTGGCCTCGGGGAAGATCAGTTCGGATTCAGGAGGAACTTAGGGACGCGGAAGGCAATACTTACCTTACATCTTATCTTAGAAGATAGATTAAGGAAAGGCAAACCTACATTTATAGCTATTGTAGATTTGGATCATGAAATACAAGTTTCACACCTCCTGCCTGTCATAGTACTTGGAGTGGATCCTGATGTAGTTTGGAATTTCATGTGTGAAGTTCTGGAGAGATACCTGCCTATTACAACGCACGACCCTCTACAACTGTCGGCGGTCTATGTCAGTCAGCAGACGAGATCGACCTGTACGCTTATGTGCTGTAAGATCCCTTCACGTTTCCACTTCACTATCACATCAGAAATAGTGGGCCTCGGGATATGTAGAAGTTTGGATATCTCGCGTACAGATTTCTGACACAAGTGACACCCACTGACTTACTGACGTTCGAAGTCCGTGAGTTCCGTGGACCACCTAAGTCTGCTCTCATACGACGTATAATGACTACTGAGGATGATGGTATGGAGTACCTAGCAGTAGGTGGCAGCACAGTGCACCTAATATGAAAAACGTATGTTCTGGGGATGTCTGGATACTTTTGACCACGTAGCGTATGTCTAGAAGTTTATGGAACTCCCTTAGTTCGTCACCTGTAGTTTTTTTTAAATTTTTTATTTATTATTATTATTTTTTTTCTTTTACTCGTCTGGATAAACATTGACGATATTTGGAATTCTTTCCAAGATCTCTTGAAAATTTAAACTCGCCTAGTATCCCAAAACTTAAACTCACCTAGTATCCCAAAACTTAAACTCGCCTAGTATCCCAAAATTTTAACTCGCCTAGTATCCCAAAATTTTATCTCCCATAGTATCCCAAAATTTTAACTGCCGTAGTACCCCAAAATTTTAACTCCCGTAGTATCCCAAAAATTTAACTCGCCTAGTATCCCAAAATTTTAACTCCCATAGTATCCCAAAACTTCAAAAAGTTAACCAGATTTTTGACTTTCGACAACTATATTGAGTGAAGCCTAACTGCTGAAATGATTGTATTTCCTAATTCAGTTATGTCGGTTTGAAGTCTGTTGCTGATATTCTTATATGTTCGTTAATGTGTGAAAATGTGAACCTCATTACTCGAAAATATTTATGTGAGGATTTATGATGACCGTCTTCATGAGACGACGGCCGCGGATACATGTGCAATACCACACGATTTTCGCTGTCACTGTCTTTGTAAAGTCAGACTTCTATGCTTCGTTAAATTGTTAGAGATACAATCAAGGAATCATAATAATAGTACTATTAGGGCTACTTTCGTTGGATTATTAAGCTGACAACGTTAGTGTGTAGTACGGTTTCAGGATCTGCGATATCCTTCATTGTGATACTTGTGAACTGAATACAATAACTAGATATTAAAACAGTGGCGAATATAGCATATATACGCCACTGTATAAAAATAATCCTTTAAAGGTCTCTCCATTCCATTTTTGCGTCGCGTGTTATAGCAACCTTGCTAAATCGAATTCTTGAATAAAAGAATATCTTGATTTGAAAAGGTTTTTTTAATGACGCGTTTCACCTGATTAGGGCATCTTCTGATACCTGACAAAGAAGAAAAATGAAACAGAACTTACAATGTTTACATGACAATATTTCAATTTTTAAACAAGTTTTAGCGCAAAACAATGCTGAAATTTGTAATAAGGAATTTGTAATGTACGGTCCTAATGCTTTACTTACTCGTTGATATAGGGTGTTTAGATTAAAATGCGGTCATAATCTAAACAACCTCTATCAGAGAGAAGGTAAAACATTAGTACCGTACATTATTACAATTCCTTATTACCAATTTCAGCATTGTTTTGTAGCCAAATAATTTTTTTTTTTTTTTTTATTTCAAATATTGTCATGTAAATATTGTAAGTTCTGTTTCATTTTTCTTCTATGTCATATCTGAAGATGCCCTAACCGAGCGAAACGCGTCATTAAATAAAATCTTTTGCAATCAAGAAATTCTTTTATTCCTTTAGTCACTTGGTTTGTCTGTGGTTCATGCTACGCTATGAAGCGGCTGCATTTCAAACAGTGGCGTTCGAATGTTTTAAATCTGTTCATTCAGATGGGTACACTCCGTACTATGCAAATTACTTAAGCAAAACCGGGCCTCTATATCAGGCCGTTTTCAAATGAGTGTGAAGCTATGCTAGTTCCACTGCATAATTACCAAACAAGCTTTTAAAAAATCAATCGTGCGAACGAAGTTCAAATCAAGCAGCTGGAGTGCTTTTTCATTAATTGAACAGTAGTTGCGGAAGCAGCGCAAACCAGCCCTGGTGATACTAATATCAAAATTAAAGACAAAATTTTGATGCGTAATCTGTTCCAGATGATGGCACTTCACCAGTGTCCCCTTTTTCTACCAAAATGTAAATCGGTGAAGGTCCATTTCGGTATTTCGAAACGCGCATATACCAAGTCTAAGAGCGAACAAATCCTGAGTGGTAAATTAATAATTACCGTATTCGAAATTTAATTACAATTCAAATGTTCAAATGTTTGTAGAGTCTATGGGACTTACATACGGGGTCATCAGTCCCTAAACTTACAAACTACTTATGAACTACTTACGAACTTTTGACGGCACAAATATCCATTCGCGAGGGGGGATTCGAACCCCCGACCGTAGTGGCTGTGCAGACCGTGACTGGAGCGCCTCAGTCCCCTCGGCCACCGCGGCTGGCTGAATTACAATTACAGCGACCTATGATCAGACCATAAACCGAGAGCCGATTTCTTCATAGTTCCATGTAGTCTTACCACATGTCTGAAAAAACGACTTACTATCTAGAATCATGAAAAAGTTTGCAGAAATGTTATTCTAATTTGAGATTATTAAAGGCCGAGTTATTTTGCATTGTTGCATACGTAATGTTATTAAAAAGGGCAGCTTGCAGTTCGTATTTCACGATAATGGACACCTTTGTATTTTAGTTGCTCATTTATCGTAACTTGAGCTGGAAGCGAAGGTGGCGTTGATAAGAGAAAAAATTGAAAAATATCACATAGTTGGAATAAAGGCTATATTCTTTAGAATTTGTGATCGTGAAGGTTCAATGAATTGTATATTTGTTCTTGAAAGCTGAAGCAGTCTTAAAAACTGAAAAAGAAAAAAAAAAAAAAAGAAGGGGGGAACGAACTGTTGGTCAGTTGAAGTAAAGGGTGGGGATGAGAGGGGGGGGGGGCGTGGGGCGGTCCGCCCGGGCCTCTCGTTCTAACTGACCTCAAAATTTCAAAGTGTGCGAGGTTTGGAATTCCCCAGCGCCAGGCCAATTTTAGACAATTTTCACACAATTAAAATGCATTCATTTAATAAGCGGCATTCTGGGATTCGAAGCCCCGAACGAATGCCGGATATATACACATGGGTACCCACTTTCCTATCATCAGGTCTGCAAGAAAGACAATGGTTGTGTTCAGAATGTTTAGAATTTTTGTAAACGTTTCATGAAATTAAATACCGTACAATAATTGCCATTTTTCTGCTAAACATAATTATTCTGCACGTGTCCTTTTGGATGCGTATACTACGAGTACGCAGTGGTACTACACTGAGGCCGCAAAGAAACTGGTATAAGCATTCATATGCAAACACAGAGGTATTGAAACACAGCGAGGACGGCGGTGCGGTTGGCAACGCCTAGACAGGATGGGTCCCTGACTACTGCCACCAAACGTAACGTCCAACACCTTCTGTAAATGGACGTTCATGCCACATTTTAGACCTTCGTCGACCTTCAAACATCTTACATGATGTTACACATCATTGTATTCGTCTGCTATCAGAAAATAAGTACCAAACTATAGCATCTCATTTAAAAAAATCGCACTGACGTGTTTTACGGCCCAGTTTAGATTTGTAGTTTTATAAGTTTTTCCAAACATTTTGGACCAAAATAATAATAATTAAAAATTAATTAATAAGTGTGTCTGAAATCCTTTTAGGGGAAAAAAATTTGGTAGTGACGGGTTCAGAACCACCGACCTTTGGCATCATGGTCTAACGCCTTGCCCACTATTTTTTTCTCTCTCTCTCTCTTTCTGGGTAGTTCTACTAATGGCGATAGCTGATCTTGATTGGTCGTTGTTGTTCTATTTGTTGCTGGCTCAGCTTTTTTATTAACCCACTACGCTACGGATATCAATCAGAAGATGAGTCATATAATCTCATACTATTGATGGCCGTTGTTAACTGATGCTAATATGGCATTTGAAGACACTAGATTATCATTTATCGTACGAAGAACGATGTGTTTTTGTTAATTCTTCAGTGCGCCATTGCTTTGAAATGACAACGTGTAAGTTACAATAATAAAATCATCAAATACGCGCAAGATGGCGTATGCCACAGAGAGTCCTGCGCGAGGAATGTCACGTGACATCTCCCAACGGCTGGTTTTCGTTAATTCAATGGAAGGCGTCAAATCTACGTTATTTTTGCAAATATGTCTCAAACGATACGAGATATGAAAAAAAAAAACATAAGGGAGCTAAGTTGTAGAGAATTTTCTCCTGTACCAATTAGGTTATTAATTTTGGTATCAGAGGAACGGTTCGTTTGCAATTACAATTCTATTACAAACGGCTTTTTTTAGGTATTACTACCGTATTTTTTGCCCGAAAAATTTGAAAAAGGGAGGTTCTGGTCTCAGGCGGCCTACAATCATGTCTGTAAAATTTGGTGCTGATCGGTTGAACGGTTCGTCTTAAAAACAGGGAACACGTTACAGACAGACGGAGGGACAGACAGTCCGACAGTCTTACATCCCAAAACCGCCGTTATTTTTGCAAATATCTTTGAAACGCTACGAGATATGAAAAAAAAAAAAAAAAAAAAAAACATAAGAGAGCAAAGTTGTAGAGAATTTTCTCCTCTACAAATTAGGTTATTCAGTTTTCGTGTCAGATCAGTAGTTACGCCGTTATTTTCATTTAGCTTTTGGGCTGTCAAAAGACGATCGCAATGGCCCACTTTTAGTGTTACTACCGTAATCCAAAGTGGGCAAAAAAAAAAAAAAAAAAAAAAAAAAAAAAAAAAAAAAAAAAACACACATCAGTTTGATAAGTCATGGTTGCAAAATTTTAACACGAATTATCTACAGGAGAATGGAAAAGCTGGTAGAAGCTGACCACGGGGAAGATCAGTTTGGATTCAGGAGGAACGTAGGAACCCGGTAGGCAATATTTACTTTACGTCTTATCTTAGAAGACAGATTAAGGAAAGGAAAGGCAAACCTACATTTATAGCTTTTGTAGATTTGGAGAAAGCTTTTGACAATGTTGACTGGAATACACTCTTTCAAATTCTGAAGTCAGTAGGGGTAAAATACAGGGAAAGGAGAGTTATTTACAACTTGCACAAAAACCAGACCGCAGTTATTAGACTCGAAGGGCATGAAAGGGAAGCATCAGTTGGGAAGGGAGTAAGACAGGTTTGTAGCCTTTCTCCGGTGCTATTCAATTTGTACATCGAGCAGGTGGTGAAGGAAAGCAAGGAAAAATTTGGAATAGGGTTTAAAGTTCAGGGGAAAGAAATAAAAACATTGCGTTTTGCTGATAACATTGTAATTCTGTCAGAGACAGCAAAGGACCTGGAAGAACAGTTGAATGGAATGGACAGTTTGTTGAAGAGAGCGTATAAAATGAACATTAACAAGAGCAAAGCAAAAATAATGGAATGCGGTCATAGAAAATCAGGTGATGCTGAAGGAATTAGATTAGGTAACGAAACAATGAAGGTGGTAGATGAGTTTTGTTACTTGGGTAGTAAAATAACATGCGATGGTCGCAGTACAGAGGATATAAAATGGAGAATGGCAATGGGAAGAAAAGCATTTTTGAAAAAGAGAAATTTGCTAACATCGAATTTTAATTTAAGTGTACGTAAGTCTTTTCTGAAAGCATTTGTGTGGAATGTTGCCTTGTACGGGAGTGAAACATGGACAATAAGCAGTGCGGACAGGAAGAGGATAGAGTGTTTTGAAATGTGGTGCTACAGAAGAATGCTGAAGATTAGGTGGGTAGATCGCATAACTAATGAAGAGGTACTTAACAGAATTGGTGAGAAATTGAATTTTTGGCACACCCTGACTAAAAGAAGGGATCGCTTGGTAGGACACATTCTTAGACATCGAGGAATCGTAAATTTAGCATTGGATGGAAGTGTGTGGGGTAAAAATCGCAGAGGGAGACCAAGAGACGCGTATAGTAAGCAGACTCAAGTGGATGTGGGTTGTCGTTCTTATGAGGAGATGAAAAGGTTTGCTCAGGATAGAGTAGGGTGGAGATCTGAATCAAACCAGTCTCCGGACTGAAGACCATAACAACATATTAATGAAGCGACCGCAACTAGCAACAAAAACTAACGTCATATTATGGCCCCCGTTGTCCCATGCAATATTTGTCCCACAAACGTTTCAGCTCCTTTCATACTTTCCGAGTTATTCTTGGTGGCATTAGTTCCTGACTCACGCAAGCTCCTTTCACGCCGTAGCGAAGAAGCGAGGCAGGAGTCCCACAATAGAAGCTGCTGATCGTCGCCATCTGCAGGGATGAACCCTAGTACTGGGGCTGTGATTTCAAGTATGTGAGACGAAATAAGAGCTAAATGAAGCACAAAATAAACGCATCTCTGTTTAAAAAATTACCTGGTATTGGAATCTGTTTAAAAACATTTTTCTTTCTTTTAAATGAATGAAGTTTCCTAATTTCCGAAATACCTCTGAATAGAAACACGATATTGATGAATGTAAGGCTCTTTCCTATTAAGTTGGAGCGATTATTTATCGAGTTATTTGCATAAGATGATTGCATGAAACTTGTAGCAGGGAGTTCGATTGTTATTTGCCGATCACTCTGTACGTTTTGCACAGTTATTTTTGTATAGCACAATTTCGTCTGCATTCCTTTCCATATAACATAGATTTTTTTTTCAAACTGCTCGGATGTAGGTATGAATAATTTTAATAACCCATACAACTTTAAACAGGCTTTCATTCTCACATTACTTTTTAACAGAGATAGTACTTCTTAAACTGATTGAAGTATGCAATATTCGATCAAATATTTGACCATTTACGAAGTACAATCAAAACCTGTTAAGAGTCTAAAAGCAATTATTCGACCTACTTCTGCATCATATATGCTAAATACGTCTCATATGCCTAGTTCTCCATTCAGCTCAACTTAGTACATTAATCTTGTTAGTAGTTTTAGTGATTTATATGCAAATACAATATATGTACTTAAGATACAACAAAGTACTTTTCTCAGTTTTTGTCTGTAATCTAACACTACTGCTTTTCCCTAGGTAGCTTGCAATTTTTATAGCAGACAGTTCATTAAATATAAGATGGAAATAGATATCTGGTTATGCTATAGAACAATCTACTATCACCTATAGGGGCGCCGACTCCGTGGGTGCTCCGGGGCTCGTGCAACCCCCCCCCCCTCCCCCCCAAGAATTTTTTGGGAGTACTTAGCACCCACATAAAATTGAGGTGGAAAATAAAATGCTATAATTAAAAAAAAAAAAAAAAAACTGGAAAAATCAAAACCTAAATTATGACCCAAGAGGCAATGCAAAAGGTGACCATAGAGAGAGACGATATTTCATACGTGAAAAAAACGATCAGTTTTGTACGCGGGTCCCCAAGCGCGTAGTAATGAGTGTCCGTGTTTTACGTATTATGCTAGCTTTATTCATCCTGAAGAACGTCGTTCCTTTTGACCTTCCAGGTGTACATATTTATGAACATTCGATTGTGTTCTTTCAGGAATTTAGCTTGAAGAATCTAATGCTGATGCTAAAGTTAATCGTTTTTCATTTATCTTTGTCACTTCCCTTGCTATTAAAATTATAAATTCAGTTGAAATTTGTAATGCTTTTCTCAAAAATGTTCAAATGTTTGTATAGTCTATAGGACTACGGGGTCATCAGTCCCTAAACTTACAAACTACTTATGAACTACTTACAAACTAGGACGGCACAAATATCCATGCCCGAGGGGGGATTCGAACCCCCGACCGTAGTGGTCGTGCAGACCGTGACTGGAGCGCCTTAGTCACCTCGGCCACCGCGGCCGGCATGCTTTTCTCTCAGGCTTAAAAAAACCTTGGACTATATTAATACTGCCAGAGAAGTTATGAAGTTATCTCGAAGTGATGAAAGTTTCGATGAAGTATACAGTTCTTGCTTGGAACGGACCAAAAAAATTTGATGTCGGACTTCAAAATCTCAAAATATTTCAAAGATTTCTTTAAACCTTGATGTTCTACCAAACGCTTTTGTCAGAAAGAATAGCTTCGCACAAAAAGTGTTAGATTAGTGTACAGTGAAAAATTATTTCACTGGTCGTGTAGAGGTTTTGGGGTGTTACTTATATCAAAATATCCACTTCGGTCGATTAGACAACTTTATTGAAGTGTCCTAATGCAGCCATGCTTTCCTTTTCTTTTTCCTCCTTCTACCTTCTATCTTAAAAGGCGAGACAACTGCCTATTTACTTTTATCAAGTATTGCTCATTCAAAAATGCATGAACGTCATTTTCAGGAGGGTTGGTTTCCAACATTTGTGAACCGTGATATAGAGCACCAACACTGATTTTCAAAAGTCGGCACTTCTGATCACCTACATTTTAGCATTTGGATTAATTGGCTTTGCAAACAAATTGTAACTTTCCAGTTTTGCCTACAACATAGACATATCACTTATTGGTTTGTCACAACCAAGATGTAGTGCCACTTCCAGAACATCTTGTAACAAGCTATTTTTGGTATTTTGACAGCTATCCATTAATACCCTTTACCATTATCAACATTTCTCACTTAACAAAAAGGGGAAAAACATGAAAATAAATCACTAGAAACAAAATGAGCCTATGCAAAGCCATTACAATAAGCAACGCTGCAATTGGCGGTTTCTATCACATTCGCTGTGGGGACGCGATATAGCGCCCACGAGGGGTATAGTTTTTTTATTTACTAAGTCTATGGACTCACGCTTGTAAGAAAAACAGATGTCTGGCGCAGGGGTTAGATATTTTACTTCTGCTACAGTGACAAGTTCTCTCGATTTCAACCAGTTTGAACGTGGCGCTGTAGTTGAGACACAAGAAAGAAGCGACACAATACAAGTGAAGCGACAATAAGGTGGGGGAGTTCCCCGTACGACCATTTCACGATTGCACCGTGAATATGGGGAACTACCTGAAAACTCGGCGTTGCCCGGGTATTTATTTATTTATTCCCGCCATTTTTCGGGTGTATATTCATTTGTATAAGGGCTGTATTTAAAATCTCTTGAGAATACAATGAGTAGTAAAGAAGTAATACATTAAAACAAGGTGCATGATGGGGCGGTTTTCCATGAACTTTATTGTTTATGTGGTCATATCTCGTAAACTACGTCTCGTACTGTCATACAATTTATAAGGTACACACTCAAGTATATGCGTGTATACTGTCTATAAAATTTCCTGCGGCTACAGTTTGTAGTGCATGAATTATAAATTGTAACGTCATCCGAATGCCGTAGTTTTAGTCCATGAACAGTGGAACGTTACTGTTTATGTGCTCATATGAATTGTGTCGTACTGTGATGCAATTTAGATCGTACATTCAACTATATGTGTGTATACTGTCTAAAATTTCCTGCGGCTACAATTTGTAGTGTACAAATTACAAATTGTAACGTCATACCGAATGCCATAGTTTACTCCATAAACAGCGGAAAAATAGTAAGCGGGAAACTTTTTTCCTTTCATCATTTTGCTATGGGTGTCAGCGAGAAAAAGTTTCATAAAGGTTTGAAATTATGTTTAAAGTTTGTTGCAAGTCGTTAAGTACTCTTATTCTCATATAGCGTATTTATAAAGTATCGTCGCATTATGTGACAGTTTTCTGCGATTCCTATTGTTTACGACGTTATATCTCCTGAACCATGTGTCGTATGAGGTTCGTACTCGTACAGCAATTGTTACCTCACACTAAGGAATATGTGTACCAAATTTGGTTGAAATCGGTCCAGTGGTTTAGGAGAAATTGAGCATCATTGTCGCTAAATGCAGCATTTGTAGACACATTTCATTGTTTATAACGTCATATCTCGTGTACTATATGTCGTATGTAATTCTTACACTTACGGCGACCGTCCTCATGGATTGAAGCTTACGTGTCCAAAATTTCAGAAAGACTGGAACAAAACTGTAGATTTGTATGCAACACGCACAAATATACGGACACTCTGCTTTATATATTAGATCTAGTAAAACGTCAAATCTCCGGAAGAAGATCCTGCAAGAACGGGTCCAACATGTACCGGAGGGATTGTTTCGGCGTAACAGAAGTGCAGCCTTTCCTCAAATTGCTGCGTATTTCAATGTTGGGCCATAAACAACTGAACGTGAAAGGCGTCTAGAACTGCCCGCCAACTTTATTTTAATTTTTTTATTGATATTTTCATGCAGCTGAGGAGGCCAAGCCAGTGAATCCTGGCCGTTTCTAAAGCGCTTCTGGGTGGGGAGGGAGAGAGAATCCACGTGAGACGGAGAATGAACCTTCGGGGAAGGCATGGTGTTGCCATAATCTCGAAATACAAAACCAGGACAAAACTTACGGTCAGCGTAATCGATGGAAGGAAATGGAAATATCAGAAATAAGGAGACCTCTTGCTCCTAAGATAAGGTAAGTGTGCATTTAATTAAAGATCCAGAGTTTAGGAAAGACTGCTTCATTAAGCATTTGTTAGTAAAAACGAGAATATGCATTCAATTATTCAGTACACTAAGTTCTATTTAAGCTTTTCTTATACCAATCGTATTTTTCAGAACTTTGGACAGATGAAAGGAACTTAACCTGGTTCTCAGTCAGTTTATGGGTTCTGTTTTAGTTTTGGCGCTGGAGAAGTAATTTGCATCTTTTGATTCACTAAAAACCTGAGATATAATTTTTGAAATGCGATAACTGGAACTGTATGAACAATGGTGCTTCACACAGTGAAATGAAAATGTAGCTTCTGCTGCAGCTACTTTATCTATATCTATAAATGTTAATGTCTGTTCGTTATACGTTTATCACGTCTGAACCACAAGACATAAAGAGCTAAACATTTGTACAGTTACTAATGTCTACCCAGGGAAGGCTTTAGGCATGGTTTTATGGCGATCGGATAGCTATATATATATATATGTCTGTTTGGTGTACGCTTATCACGTCTGAACGACGAGACGCAGAGACTTGAATATTTTTACAGTTACTAATTTATATCTGAGGAAGGTTTTAGGCATGGTTTTATAGCGATCTGATAGATATTTAGTAATTTGAAGAATATAAGGCAAAATACAGAACAATAATTACTCTTTGAAAATTGCATTTACTCTTTGAAAATGGTTTTATTTGTTGCTTGAGGGTTGATAATGATAAAAGGGTGGAGTATATTGGGATGGAAAGTTATCGGTGTATATAAAATTCTACGTGTGTGTGTGTTAAAATTTCGCTTTGCAGCGAAAACTACAGAACGCAAACGAATGGTCCGTGTGTAATTGTTGTCCGAAGTCTCCCGTTGAACACCATAACAGTCCCAGGCCGATAGCTATAAGGGGATGGAATATATGGTGGTTGGAAGTCTTCAAACTATAAAAAAAAATCGGATGACGTTCGCGACTCTATAGCAAGGAGGTTACATACAGCAAAACGTGATGCCACAGACCATATCTTTGGTCTATGCGTGCTACAATGTCTTCAGCTCTTTCTCTGTAAGAAAATATAAGACTAAATAAAGCAGTAAAAAAGAAATTTCTTGTAATACATTTGACGTTTCGCACATTACATCAAGTTATCGATCTGTGATATTATTACAATCATTATTGTTGAATTTCCTTTAATCGTTTCAGATATGCCATTTCAGTTCAAAAGACTGCAGTTTCCAGTTCATCTTGCTTTTACCATTACAATTAACAAAGCTCAAGGACAATCATTAAACGTCGCAAGAATCCATTTACAGCCCTCATGTTTCTCACATGGTCAATTATACGTCGCTTGCTCAAGAGTGGGCAAGCCAAAAAATTTGTACATTTACGCTCCAAACAATACTACAAATGAGTAGCCTGTTATCAAAGGCGGACATCTGTCGTTTGCAAATAACTGAGATAAATGCCATTTTTTTATTACGAAACGTGGAGTTAATACGTATGCATTACTAGAATGCCTTAGAATGAAATTAAAATGAATTTGGACAATACTCTCACCATACGTGTTGAGATATCGCAACACAGGCTATAAGGAATAATGTATGTATTATTTATTCTAAATCATTAAGAACTTCACATAATTTTATTTTTTATTCGAATGTTGATTAAAAATGTTTCTAAAAAAGATATTGTATTTCATTTCATCCTTCAAAACGAGTCTCATAGCGCACTACTGAAAGATAGCTTGTCTATCATAATCAACCAACACGCGAGCGGAGCCGCGGGTTTAAGCTAGTTACCATCTATATGTGTTTTGGGAAAGCTGATGAGCTATTTGGAAGATGGTGAATCCACTGCCGTCTTCTGCTTTTTCGATTGCACGTGGTCGTGAATATCACGTCCACCTCCATTACTATTTGAAGTGTAGGAACAGTGAAGAGGAAAAGCGCATAATAGAATAAATTTAGTAGGAAAACAACGATGTAGCGTCTGCACAGTTAACAATTTAAAAACGATTTCAATGGAGCTATTTATAAACGTACTCAATTGTTTCTTGCTTGATACTTTGCGAACTGTAAAGTATATTCCTCCCTGAACTTAAACCTTTCATCTAGCCAACATTATTAAACAACCAGGCAAATAATAACGCTTTAATAGAATATAACACAACTAAATCGCAAGTACAACCAACAATGCGATGATTCAACAAGCTAATAAAAGAGGATAATACTCTTCATTGCCAGAGATGACTGACCGCCTACTGTATCTACAACTCGTAAATCAGACAGGATGTACTGTATACCATCAGAGATGACTGACTGCCCACTGTTTCGAGTCCTCGAAAGCTATTCTCTTCTCTTTCGATTTTATATAATGTGAAGGCATAGAGAAAACATATTGATACTTCTTTGGACAGCAATTTTGTAAATTACCGGAAGTTGACTTCAAAGCTAGCAAATATCGCGTACATTTGCCTTTTCGGCCCGGACATTTTCATTTACCCCAAAATCGCGGATTGTCCGTGAAATCCGTGGCGTATGGCAACCCTAGCCGAAGACACAGATCTATTGTCACAGAGTAACATATACAGAGAAGCAGCCCCCCCTAAACCACTGTCCTATGCTCCCCTCACAGTTCCGTAAGATGCTAGCAGGTGTCAGTCGGTTCTCTGGCTTAGTACCGGTAGACCACACTAGAGGCACTTCTGAGGGTGCCTCACGCACGTCAGAGGGTAGCCTGGAGAGGAGGCTGAGGGGAGAGCTCATGCCGCCTGCCACGAGGCCACGGCTGTGTCCGGCTTGCTGGCTTTTGAGGGGAGGTGGTGGTGGGAACAGCCGCTACCTGCCGCCTGCTCTGGCCAGTTTATAGGGCTGCTTGTGACTGCAGCGCTATCATGGGACATCTTACGGAACTGCTTCGTAACTCCCCACCCCGCACCCCTGAGTGTGGGACCGGGCCCTTATCGAGGTTTCCCATCTGTATATATTTGTCTGTGCTATTGTATAGTGAGAGGACCGGTCGGTGGCGGACAGCGCCCGTTGCTTTGGTCCCTATGGCCGAACCCTCGTGCCGGGGGCAGCATGGCGGTGCTGTGTCACCACAGACAAATATATACAGACGGGAAACCTCCATAAGGACCCGGTCCTACGATCAGGGGTGCGGGGAGGGAGGGTTTCCAGCAGTTCCGTAAGATGTCCCATGATGGCGCTGCAGTCAGAAGCAGCTCTTTAAACTGGCCAGAGCAGGCGGCAGGTAGCGGCTGTCCCCACCACCACCTCCCCTCAAACGCCAGCAAGCTGGACACAGCTGTGGCCTCGTGGCAGGCGGCACGAGCTCTCCCCTCAGCCTCCCCCTACCCTCTGACGTGCGAGTGGCACCTTAAGCCAGCGATCCGCCTGACACCTGCTAGCATCTTACGGAACTATGATGGGAGTGTAGGACAGTGGTTTAGGGCTGGCTGCTCCTCTGTATATGTTACTCTGTGGTGTCGCGCACCAAGGGTCTTCGAAATTTGCGTCGTGATCGCGATGGGAACAGCAGACGTACCGTTAGGTTCAGGTCAGTACCGCGCAACCGGCTATATGCGGCGTGTTGCGCGGGAACGGTCGTCATTGGACTGCACTGAGCGGGAGGACAGTTTTTCGAAGCTACCTTGGCGCCGTGTCCGTGCATTGGAGGATAATTGGCACCTAGAGAGTGACTGGCTCTTGCTCTCTAGTGAGCGTGTATCTTCGCGTTTTGCAAGCAGAATGCGGAGCAGCGCTCCAGAAAGGACTTCGTCTTAGACGGCCGACGAGTACGGTCGGATCGACTTAGGTACTTTCTTATGTGAGTTTTCACTTCGTCTTACGACGCCGAAAAGTACGGTTCGCTGGACTTAGGTACTTACATGTGTATGTTTGAGACTAGGGTTATTTTACCATGTGTTGTTGTTGTGGTCTTCAGTCCGGAGACTGGTTTGATGCAACTTTCCACAATACCCTATCCTGAGCAAGCCTCTTCAACTCCACATAAGAATGGCAACCTACATCTGCCTGAATCTGCTTACTGTATCCATCTCTTGGTCTTCCTGTGCGGTTCTTATCCCACACACTTCTCTCCAACGCTAAATTCACAATTCCTGGATGTCTAAGAATGTGTCCTACCAATCCGTTCTTTTAGTTGAGGTATGCCAAAAATTGCTTTCCTCATCAGTTCTGTTCAGTACCTCATTAGTTACGTGATCCACCAACGTAATCTTCAGCATTCTTCTGTAGCACCACATTTCAAAAGCCTCTATCCTCTTCCTGTCCGCACCATTTATCGTCCACGTTTCACTCCCATACAAGGCAACACTTCACACAAATGCCTTTAGCAAGGACTTCCTTAGGATTAAATCAATATTCAATGTTAAAAAATTTCTCTTTTTGAAGAATGGTTTTCCACCCATTGCCATTCTGCATTTTATAACCTCTGCACTGCGACCATCATTTGTTATTTTACTGCCCATGTAACAAAACTCATCTACCTCCTTTATTGTTTCGTTAGCTAATGTAATTCCTTCAGCATCACCTGATTTTCTTAGACTGCACTTCACTACCCTAGTTTTGCTCTTGTTAATCTTCATCCTATATGCACCTTTCAGCACACTGTCCATTCCGTTCAACTACTCCTCCAGGTCGTTTGCTGTCTCTGACAGAATTACTATGTCATTTTACAATGTATTGCGCTTTGTGGACCATCTGAAACTTGTGTCTGTCGACCTGAGTATCATAGATGTGAATAGGATCGGCCAGTTTGAATCAGTAGCACCGACGCGCTGATAACGTTATTCCTAGCTCTAGTGTCAATTGCGCAGTCGACAGTCTTGTGTAAAGTACACATAGTCTGAGTTGGTGATACATAGCCTGTTGTTCGTTAGACACTGTGTGCTTACTGTGGACACAGAGGCTGACAGTAGGGTATTCACGCTTCTGTCTGGAGAAGTTTTTTCTTTCGATCGGACCGCGTTTTGCACCGCTCCAGCGCACTATCGCCGCCGTCCCAGTTCCAGCGACGCCAGCTTTAGCAGTATTTGGTTGAGTATTGCTTGCAACTGCTAATCTGGGCGAGAGTTACGATTCTTCCTTTTGACGGTTTTCTTAAACATCATTTTATGTTGAAAGCGCTCGTAATCATAACACGCTCCCTTGATCTCCTTCGTTTTATGAGTTTTTTGGCGGTGTTCGAAACTACAGTTATAGTAGGAACTTAATATTACAAAAAACAGTCTTGATCGGAAAAATTTAGTTTTTATTGACTGGTTTCAATCTGATGTAGGTTATCTTCGGAATAAAACGTAGCCCATGTGGCCAGTGCTGGACTCGGTTGGGCTGGGCTATCCTGGCTGGTAAGCGTTACCAGCTGGCAGCAGAACAGCCAGGATAGCCCAGCCCAACCGAGTCCAGCACTGGCCACATGGGCTACGTTTTATTCCGAAGATAACCTACATCAGATCGAAACCAGTCAATAAAAACTTAATTTTTCCGATCAAGACTGTTTTTGTAATATTAATCATAGCAAAAAGATCGCTGTTTCTCTTCTTTGACAATGTTGTCTAAATTAATAGTAGGACTTTCCAGTCATTAATTAGTACATTATTAACCTGGATCTGATTCAGTACTTGTAGTCCCCATTTTTCATTATATTTTGGTGGGTATTTGTTAAGAGGCCAGATCTCTTTTACGGCAGATTTCTGTAATTGACTGCCAATACACCCTCTTCCTTGAGCTTCCCAATTTCCAACATATCTGCATCTCGCAAAGCAGCCAAACCCGACCAACAACGCTCCTAACTTCACACGCATGCAAAACATTCAACGAAACATCATCGACATGGACTTCCGGAGCCGAACACTCACTCATATACCCATGCTCACCACACGACACTAAGCTTCGTGCCTCGTCTAGATCCAACACCGACATTTGAATAGATGACTGGAAACAGTTGCCTAGTCTGACGATTTTCGTTTTCAATTGTATCGAGCTAGAAAATTTGAAAAGAGAAATGAATAGGTTAAAGCAGGGATTAGTGAAGTTCGGTGGCAGGATGAATAGGATTTCTGGTCAGGTGAGTACAGGGTCATCAATACAAAATCAGTTGGTGGTAACGCAGGAGTAGGTCTGATAATGAATAAGAAATTAAGAACGCGGGTAAGTTACTACGAAAAGCATAGTGAACGCATTATCGAAGCAAAGATAGACACGAAGCCAACACCGACCACAGTAGTGCAAGTTTATATGCCAACTAGCTCTGCCGATGATGAGGACATCGAAGAAATGTATGAAGAGATAAAAGAAATCTTTCAGAAAAGGCAGACGAAAACTTGATTGTGATGCGCGACTGGAACTCGGTAGTAGGAAAGGAAAAAGAAGGAAATGTAGTAGGTGAAAAATGAATGAAAGAGCAGATCGCTTGGTAGAATTTTTCGCAGAGCACAATTTAATGATCACCAACACTTGGTTTTCACCATGAAAGAAGGCTGTATATGTGGAAGAGACCAGGAGACACTGGAAGGTACCCGATTGACTTTATAATGGTAAGGAATAGATTTAGAAACCAGGTTCTAAACTGTAACATTTCAACATTTTTGAAGCTAACGGCATTTCTGTAATAGTGACTTCATTAATTTTAGTTGTTTAACATGAGAGTTCTTTTACATACATAATTAATGGCTCAAAAATAGCTTAAGGGAAAATGAAATCTCTTTAATTGATAGTAAGATGTTTTTCTGCTCTATCTGATAACCACGACGATGCAGTAATCAATCGACTGCATCGATGTAATAGTCTACACAGCCTTCCATATGGGAAAAAAATTGAATTATTGAATCCAGTTCATTTTTCCGTTAACAGCTGTAAAAGGGAAAGAACAGTTGCAAATGAATGATAAATGAGAGCAAGGTAGAACGATTAGGAAGGAAAGGATTGACAGTGGCTGCTTTAGGGCATTGAAATGAAACAATGGTGACAAGTGAAAATGTGAGCCGCACCGGGAACACACGCGGGTCTCCCGCTTTGGGCCAGCGTTTACCGTAACCCTTTTTTTTTTTTTTCGTTCTTCATGTAGATCTATGATCGGCGGTCGTTCGTTGAGCATTTGGCTCAGCTTTTTTTATTACAGAGAGCGTTCAGCCCTCTGACCGGGCGCGCTGAGCCACGGCGCCCGGCAACCACTTGGTCGCCCGTGTTCGCCTCCCGGCCATGTCAAACTTCCACTAGTCGCACGCTATGGTTGTAGCGCCACTATCGTTCATGCCATCTTACACTCGCCATTACGGATTCCCGTGCGAGGTCGAACGTATGACCGCATCTGCGGTGAAGTAATTGAGGCTGACGCCGTCGTAGCGTCTAAATACTCATTATTTTGCTGTAGTGTCTGTTCTTTCGGACATGTCCGGACATGTCCGAAAGAACAGACACCACACCAAAATAATAAAGAACAATGTTGTACACATTCGTCTCTAACGACCATGTCTTCGACGGGGTCTTAAACCCTAATCTTCCTTCCTTTATTCCTTCCTTCGATTCATCAGTTTGTTTCTGTGAGCATCTTCCACAGCAAATTATTCGTTTTGAAAATTAATGTATGCCTTTTTTTTTTTTTTTTTTTTTTTTTTGCTGCAATGTCTTTCTTCCATTTCACTCATAGGTGTCCCCCTTTTTACTTTAATGCATCCTCATTGGGATTTCTTCATACCACAGAGGATGCATTAGAGGGTGAAACTAGGCTTTTTACATAAATATAAAAATACAGGCTGATTCTTGCAAAGAACAATACAGCAACCACCTATTATTAATAATGATTTTTATTTTAATGATAGCGCTATTACTGGCTAATCGAAAATGATGTGCCGTTTTTGCAGTGTCGTTTGCTTCTGCTCACTAAGTGTTAAGTGCTTCACTGAGTGCACATCTTTTTGTGAGTAGAAGCAAAAGCAACTTCAAGAAAAGAAGAAAAAATGCACACGATTTTCGCTGTAAATAAAAACTGACAACTGCGAGGATCTGTTTGCACGATGCGTTAAATCGTTATTAGTGCCAGTTACGTTCAGGAAGATCATTTTTATCATCTTTCGTGTCGGTAGGGCACTACCATCCCAAGAATATTTCCCCGTCGCTTTTATGATATTTATCAATTAACTCTCTAATAGTGTGGTTTTCACGAAATTATATAAACAATTGAACACGTAAATGGAAGTACCGATTCTTCATATTACTTAAACAAGGACGCCAATGAAACAAATCGAAAGGGCATTTTCCTTAGATGTGCACAAAACAAAAATCCTGTGTTTAGGAATGAGGAAGGAAGCTTAGGGTTTACCGTCTCGTCGACAGCTTTCTCATCAGCGATGGACCTCACGCTCTGAATTTTGGGTAAGGGTGGGGAAGGAAATTGGCGGTGCCCTTTCAAAGGAAGCGTCGCGGCACTTACCTGGAATGATTTGGGGAAATCACGCAAAACCTAAATCTGGATGGCAGGAGGTGGATTTGACCCACCGTCCTCCCGAATGCGAGTCCATTGTATTACCACTGCGGCACCTCGACAGTTCCTGTGTTTAAACGGCCGTTAAGAGTGGTTCGAGGCAGCAGAAGTTCTCGTGTGTGTGAAGGGGGCATAAGACGACGATCTGCCGCCAGAGGTACAGGTGAGAGCCATTTGTGCTAGACATGCGGAACTAGATCGACCGTATTTTCAGCAGTAGAAATCAAAATGTCACAGTAACAAAATGACGTTATTTCTTGGCGTTATATCAAGAAACACGAAAATTTAAAAACACTTCTTCCAATATCAATAATAGAACGAGACTCGTGAAACTTATATAATTCGAGAGGGGCTATGTTATAGCTATTCAAAGTGGCTATTTAAAGTGGTTCAAAGATGTGGGTGTCTCATATCTGAAGGGTATTAGAAAACGGTTGGTTGGGTGGTTGGTTGGTTGGTTGATTGGGAGGAAAGGACAAAACAGCTAGGTCATTAGTCCCATGACCTCTGAAGGAAATGCAAGCAAGTCGGCTAAGTACATACCGACAGTAAAATAAAGGAACTAAAAGGCGACTTAAAATCAATTATAACAGGACTAAAAGAACCAGAAAAAGCGAAATTCTGCACGTCGCTACAGATCTAGAACCCCCATTCATTAACGACGAGCAGGTACAGGAGAACAGTGTATGCTCCTAAAGCAGAAGCCTAAAAATGGAAAAAAAGAAGCAGTGTTAATTAAATACAAAAGGAGAAATATAAGTCGTCAGGGGGGGGGGGGAGCTCCAAACCCTGCTGATCGCAGGAAGCGCTACAAACCCACCCATCCTGTCCAAGCATCAGAGATAAAATCTTATAGCCGAGAGTCAAAACCGCTTTCACGGAGAAATCCAATGACTGTCAGCCATTCTTCAATCGTCCGCCAAAACCGAGGGCAATGAGGACGGTATTCCATATTTGGCACGAAGCGCCAAGAGGAGCGGACATTCCACTATGAGTCACAGATTGTAGGACTGCACTACCATAATGTGGGGGAGGATCATTACGCAGAATAAAACCGTTGGTCAGCTTGGAGTGACCGATACCGAAACGGCAAAGAACAGTGGATTCCCTCCGAGAAGGGGCTAAGGAAAATCTCCAAGCTGCAGTGGTGGACTTTATGGAGTGGAGTTTATCAGATGGGGTAGTAGCCTGCCAGTTGGTGTTCCAGTCCTGTGTGAGTAGCGATCTGATCTGCAGCCGCAAATCCGCGCCCGGGATTACCCAGGGAAAGGGGCAACTCTAGCCAACTGGTCAGCCTGTTCATTTCCTGGGAACCCAGAGAAAAGCGACGGAGCAAGCGGTATGACGATGGTCATCGAGGAGATCGTGTATACCAATGGCAAAGGATGTTAGGTGGAGCATCGGTCTATGGCCTGCAGGCTGCTCATAGAGTCTGAACAGATTAAAACAGGTCCAGGGCGATATGTTTGACGACGGTTCGCCGCTGAAGGTACAGGTCGAGCACCACAGCCATCTAGCGGTAGAATGGGTGGAATTACTATATCGACAGTCTTGTCAGCAGTGGAAATCAAAATTACGCATTAAAGAAGTGACGGTATTTCTTGGCGTCGCTATTTCGCGTATTACCCTAAAAGAATAACTTTGTGGTCATATGCTGTTGCAGCCGGAAAACTCAAGTTCCTTAATTTCTAATTATTTTAGTTTGTACAGCTACTTCCCTTATTATATAGAAACTACTGTTCAGAGAAAACAAATTTGCGGGTTACATGTAGAAACTAAGGATCTTCATACCAATAAATTCCAATAACATAAAAAACTAGAGTTTCGTTACTTTGCAAATACGACTGCTACAATATCGACTACTAGTTATAAAACTGCATCATCTATTAATATTTTTTCTGCATATAAAGGTGAGGCAGCTAAGTCATAACACCCCTTGTGTCGCCCCATCCGTAATAGATACAAAGATGCCTTTTGGACAGTGAATTGCAGGGACAGGGGCTACTTGAATACATCACATTTCATGATTGTGCATTTTTTTTTATTATAGAGTTATGAGGCCATCTTTAGTTTTCTTAATGGAACCCTATGTTAAATTTTAGCGTAACATTTTGGACTTGAAAAGACTTTTTCAAATATGTGTATATCATATTTAGGCGAATAGTTCTTGAGACACAGATATGTTCCCTTATCGTATTCGTCCATCGAAGCGGTGTTCGAGCAAGGACGGACTCACGACGTTTACCGTGTAGTGTACACAATGGGAAAGATCGCATTGGACAACGCCACTTTGAAGGCCGAAAACGATAGGAGAACATATCTGTGCCTCAAAAACTATTCGCCTAAATATTATGATATAGACATATTTGGAAACATCTTTTTAAGCCCATCATGTTACGCTAAAATTTAACATAGGGTTCCATTTAACAAAGATGGCCTCATACCTCTGTGATAAAAAATAGCACAAACATTAATTGTGATGTATTCAAGTAGCCCCTGTCCCTGCAATTGACTGTCCGAACGGCATCTTTGTATCTATTGCGGTTGGGGAGATACAAGGGGGTCGGCCGCGGTGGCCGCGGGGACTGAGGCGCTCCAGTCACGGTCTGCACAGCCACTACGGTCGGGGGTTGGAATCCCCCCTCGGGCATGGATATTTGTGCCGTCCTTAGTCTTAGTTAGTTCATAAGTAGTTTGTAAGTTTAGGGACTGATGACCCCTTAGTTAAGTCCCATAAGCTATACAAACTTTTGAACATTTTGAGATACAAGGGTTGTTATGACTTAGCTGCCTCACCCTGTATTTACACACACACACACACACACACACACACACGCACCTGCTGACAGCTCTACCCTTATTACTCAGCCTTCAACAAGAGACAGCGCAGAAACGGGAATTTCGCGTATCTAGCTTAACTAGCGAAGTGAAAACATTTTGATTGAGGCTTTACCGTGACTCTTGTTTGAAATTGATTAAAACACAAGGTATTACTGTTACCAGACACGTTGTTCATTGCACCCACAACGGGTTCCAAGGGTTTAAACCCCTATCATCAAGTGGAATAAGATTATGCTGTGTACATGTAGGTTAAATATAATAATGGAAAGTCCAGGCTGGAATTAATAATATAGTAAGGACAGTTTAAGCTCACCGCAAAGACGTGGCGACGAGCTGCGACAGGCACATACAAAAGACACATACATATAACACTTTCAGCTATCGGTCATGGCCTTCAGAAAATAGAAGTCACGCAAACACACGGGCACACAACACAGTCATACAATCATTGTTGGCTCGGAAGTCGGAATGTGGCAGTTACAAAGGATTGAGAAGAAGAAAAATACAAGAGAGAAGGAAATATTGATAGAGGAACGTGTTAGAAAGCAGTAACAAAGGAAGGGGTTATGGGATAGAAGGGAGAGTCGTAAACTTTCCTTACTATATTATTAATTCCAACCTGACTTCCCATTATTATATTTTGCCTAACGGTCTCCCTTCTATTCCATAACCCCTTCCTTTGTTACTGCTTTCTAATACATTCCTCTATCAATCTTTCCTTCTCTCTTGTATTTTCCTTCTTCTCAATCCTTTGTAACAGTCACATTCCGACTTCCGAGCCAACAATGGTTGTATGACTGTGTTGTGTGCCTGTGTGATTGCGTGAGTATACATGTAGGTTAGATTGACCTGTTACACTTTCTACAAAAGAAAATACAAAACACTACATCAGATTGTTACTTTGTACAATTGTTAAAATTCAAATGTTCAAATGTTTATAGAGCTTATGGGACTTAACTACGGGGTATTCGATCCCTAAATTTACAAACTACTTATGAACTTGCAATGATAAACAACGGTACAAATATCCATGCTCGAAAGGGATTCGAACCCCCTACCGTAGCGTGTACAATTGTTCAATGATGTTAAATGGAAATAATTAAAATATACCTCCAATGGTCATAGGTCCCTTGCATTATCATAACTTCACTTATGTGTAATAAATCACGGGTACCACCTATTACAAGGGGAGGCCGCCAATTGTAAAAGTCAGATTCGATTCATACTGCGCATAATGAAAGCTCATGGCCAGAGTTGTAATTTGGCAAAGCACCAAGATGCACTTCTCAGCCGTTGTCGAGAAAACCGAGAATTTAAAAAAGCCGTTGTGGTGAAATACTCTCTACGATCTCTACAATTAGTAATATTGTACAGAGGCGTGGCGTAGCGGTAAGCGCTCGGGTTCGTAATCCGAAGGTCGCCGGGTCGAATGTCACGGCATATAACTTTTTTTATTATTTGTAATTCAAATGTACACACAGACACATTTGATGTTTGAAGTCGCCAGTTTTTTCCACGACAAACGACTTTCAAACAACTTATTATATGCAACTGGCGACTTCGAACATCATTATGTTTTCTGCAAACAAAGTTGTATTTCACAAATGTTATTGTCTTCATAATGTTTATCACGTATAGTTAACGGAAGACGTGTAAACGATATTACGAAACGAAAACGTATAGTGTAAGTCAAACCTGACGAACGATAGAAGAGTTTTTCAGAATGTCAATCAGGTGTGTTTACCAACACATAATCTAAAAAAAACAATTGTTCTTGTAAAAACGCATCGCTTATCAGATGTGCTCGAGGTCGTGCAGTTTTCTGCTTTCCATATTTCTTTGATAACTATCACTTTGGTTATATATAGTGCTCTTTTTCTAAAAAAAGTTTGGGGGTACTCAGATATTAGCTATAATGCAGCGAAAATTACTCATAATCATGACGTCATCAACATGTCGAATCACAAAAAATGGTATCGGACTCTTCAGTTGACTTTCCTACAGCTCAAATGAAGCAGGCGATACCAATAAACACCCAAACATACAAGATAATGTGTTATCGGACACTTCTGTTTATCGCCTCATTTGAAGCATGGTTCCAATCAGCCCCTGAATAATAAAAGAAAATGGTATCGTACAGTTCAGTTGACCTATAGTGATTGATTCCAATCAATCCCCCGACATACAAAACAATATAAGGAAATATTACCGAACACGTATTTTGACCTATGAAACACCACTAAAAGACAATACAACAATAACCATCCACACCTATCAACAACAATAAAAACTACACTACAAAAATCTTTTGTAAACTTGTTTGGCTCCCGAAATGGTAAAGAAGATGAGTGATGTCCCGTGATTCAACTGAATCAATTTTTAATACAGCTGAAAATTTAACTAATAAACTACAGTGTACCTTACATTAATAGTGGTTGATTTTTTTAAAGTGAAATAATTAGGTACTCGGGACTTTAAAATAATACTGTATTGAAATTTTCTTATTGGTAACAAAACTTTCATACAAACTTATTTAAATACGAAGTAAAGTATAAATATGTTACTTCTTCATCTAAAATTGATAAACTGAAATAAATTTTAACTTATAAAAAGATATTGTACTTCACATGTTTCCCACCTGTGACAATTCCTTGTCCCTTGCAATTTTTATAAGTATGTTTTAATGATGTAACATTTATTGTATAAAATTGTTTTATAAGTGGGAACTCAATGTTTTCAAAAGAACCAAAAGCCGGCCGCGGTGGCCGAGTTGTCTGCGGAGCGCTAGTCGCAGTCTGCACGGCCGCTGCGGTCGGGGGTTCGAATCCCCCCTCGGGCATGGATGTTTCTGCCGTCTTTAGTATAAACTAGTTCATAAGTAGTTTGTAAGTTTAGAGCCTGATGACACCGTAGTTGAGTCCCATAAGCTATACAAACATTTGCATTTTTGAACAAACAAAACATGCTTAATTCACAAAATGTTGGTGGGCATTCGATGATATGTCCATTTGCTGTCCCACCAATGAAAAATTTTAAAGACTATTATCAGCTCACTTTGTAAACTGCTGATATTCAGATTTAAATAGAAGGTAAAACAACTGTTCATATGATCACCAATAAATTTTTAATTTGTTTCTATTTATACCTTTGTTTTTATTGCCTTTTGACTGTTGATAAATTGGGGGCCCAATGGAAAAGGGGCACATGCCACCTGTAGAATGATTTTGTGATTTTGGGACATGAAGAGAGCCGATGCCATCTAGTATACCATCTAGCACACTGCCATGTGCCCATTACTTGAAAAAGAGAGCTTACTATATTTGCTGTTTTTTTTTTTTTTTTTTTTTTTTTTTAGGACTGACAAATTCCCAGTGGAAAAGTGTTTCGTAGTGGCAATGATAGATGCTGCAAAACTAGTTTCTGCAAATAGTCAACAGTGAATGAACATCAGAAGGAAGCAATATTTATTGAGTTTTATCGGGAGATTGTAATAGGTAAAATGTTTATTTATTTGGTTTTGTGCGGCCTAATAAATGCAACAAAGTGCATCCAAACAAAAGGACGGTTCCAACAGTAAACCAGAGGAAGGTTTCTTTCAGGTATTTTATTCTTGACACTCCTAACTGAGGTTGAAGTGTGTAGGACTGCATTTTTAGCTGTTCATGCCATTTCTGTTAAACGTTTGAGGACTGTCCACAGCAATTAAGAATGTGACACAGAGTCATGAATCTACAACACATGTAACTGCACATAAACCTAGACAGGATAAAAGAGGCAAGCATTCTGACAGACCTCATGCCGTCGATAACGAGAGAAAAAATAAGCTTAGAAATCACAATGAAATATTTACAAGGTACACATCACATTATAGTAGAATGCAGAATCCGAACAGGTCCTTCATAACCTATATTCACTCGATTGCTTCAATGTTCCGTTTGTACTGTGAAGATATAAAAAATACTGATGAAGTCCCAGTGAATCCATTTTTAACAGGGAACATAATATTGGTTTTAAATTGCCGTAGAGTGATACATGTGGTATTTGTGATTCTGCTAAGGCACATAATAACACCGAAACCATAGACATCAAACTACACCTTGAGAAAGCTGAAAAATGAAAAATGAGGCAAAACAGGTTGGTTGGGATGCTCTCGTTTTGTGCATGGACGTACAACAAGCATTGCCAACACCATGTACTGTATTTCGACTTTGGACATATAATTTCTGTATTCCCGTTGTAGTGATGAGAAGTGTGTGTGGTCCGAGAATGTTGCCTCTTGAGGGGCCGATGAGGTAGATACCTGCGTTTTAAAGGCTTTAGACATGGTGAAGGAAGAACGTCATCAAAGGCTCATCATTTATTCTGAATCGTGTGTTGGACAAAATAAAAACTGTATTATCCTAGGTCTGTGGTTGTACCTCCTAGATAAAATATGTTTTGATGTTGTTGAGCACAAATTTCTCCTCTCTGGTCACACTTTCGACAAATTTCAGAGATTTTTGAGTTATTGAAAAACTGAAAAGAAAGACACAGGCTGTATACACTCCTGCAAAATGGGTTGAACTTATAAGAAAGAGCAAGCAAACGAACCCATTCATTGTGGTTGAAATGAAGGAAGACAACTTTGCATCTTTGTTGTCTATAATGAACAGTATCGTAAAACGTAACGTTACTGTTGGCAAAAAGCCTGCAGAAATCAGAAAAGCAATTGTGCTTACATTAGTGAGTGTTGGACATTCTGTATATATAAAATATTCACAGAATAAAACTGAGAAACCTGTGCGAGTTAGTTTACAGAGGTGTGGACGGTTTGCAAAACTTGTAGATTGCGTTAGTTCCTAAGTATTCAAATGGAGGTAAAATTAAGGCAGCAAAGTTCAAGGACCTTCAAAGCTTATTGCAATGTGTGCCTCCAATATGTTCAAGTTTTTATCAGTCATTGATAACTGACGGTAGTGACGAAACAACGAAACATGAAAACATTGTTGAGTAGTTTGACTATTAATGACATGCTATGTAATGCGTCTACATGTCAAGGATTTCGTTTTATGTACTTTAAATTGTAATAAAGTGGCCTAATATTTAATATTATTTGTAAAACACCATCTAGTTACTGTAGCAACTGTTGGTATCACAGCAGGAGTTCACATTACTATAGAAAGTTATATTTCCTTAAAGCCCATTTCCTGACACAACATATCCTGGTGACATGTGCCCCTTTTCCACTGGGCCCCTCAAATGTAGGCTAGTGCAACTGTTCGATCTGTGACAGTAGACTACCCCTTAACTTTAAAACTAGTGGTACATTGTAATTAACATCACCTAACATTACAACAGTTTCCAAATGGACATCAATTCATGGCTGCTGTAGTCAGCACGCCTCCTTACTTTACTCTCGGTATCAGGAGCGATATGCCTCCCTTTCATATACCAAGAGCGTACAAAGCTCATGGGTTGAAACACCTGCAGTGGAGGACCAACCAATTTAACAAAATCAGATTTCTGACAGTAGAGAGTTAAGGTCTTGTAGGTATGATAATGAGGTTTATTTGCGAAAACCCACATTCACATTCACTAGTAGAACTGGGAACACATTTCGCTGCATTGAGAAGAGAAAGGAGTGATGCTGGCAGTTTCTTCTCCAGCAAATAATCTCTAAATCCTCTTAGCGTCATTGTCTCTGGAAGACCAAAACGACAACATAAGGTTTTTACACTTGATTCAGCATATCGTATTGCACTTTTTCCATACCAATTCGATAGGTCCAACACTTCTGCACATTCAGAGATAGCAATATCCTCTGTCTGCAGAAGACGATTCTCCATTCGCTGTTTCAGGCAAACATAAAATCAACTGGGCTTAAGATGTCTGCTTTTTGCTCTACATTCAAGAGTAATTCCTCCGAAGTTCAGCTCTTCTACTGACTTGAGAGCTTCACAATAATGAGGACCAATGCTCAGGTTCCTTTCTTCGAACACCAACATCTGATTTCAGATCTTCCGTTGGGCCTAATACAGTGTGATCTAACTGTAACTGAAGACTTAGTTCTGTTAATTCTTGAAGGGTATCACACATTAGAGCTAAGTCGAGAATGAAATCAACTTTGGTAATGCATTTCAGTAAACCTTCGTACATACCTCTGTCAGTTGATTCCCTGCTTTGATCGTCTATCGCAGCTGTAAAGTGAGCAACCAAAGCTTTAAAGCTTTTCCTTACTGCTGACACACTTCTAAAGCTCGATGCTACCCACCAGGTGCCCCAGATTCTACCTATTTTCAAAATTTCCATTTCAAGTATCTCTGCATGCTGCTTTAACTCTCGAGCGTTTTCGGTGACAGGTGGTACACTGAATATAACTTGTCCAGTAGAGACTTGAAGTGATTCATATGTGATGGGAAGTCTCTTATTATTACATCAACAACTAACAATTCAAGACTATGGTTAGCACAATGCCAAACCAAAATATGTGGAAAATGCTGTTTCATTAATGTAACAACTCCATGTTTTCTTCCCATCATCACTGTTGCTCGATCTGTTGCAATTGAAATACGAAGTGCTTTGAGGAACTCATTAGAAAATCCCATAAATTCCAAATATTAGAGGAATGTAACATGATTCGGCTCGACTACATTAGCGAAAATATTTGTGGGCTCTCTCATGTGACGCAGCTTGGTTATTAAATAAATTATTAAAGATAACAGTTGCCTAATTGTTGCGCTCTCATCAATAATTAATGATATTTTTGATTTGATCTCAATAATTGTTTTAATCACTGTGTTTTTCATTTCATGGGCGATGTGATTAATAATGTTCGTACATGCCTTTCCAGAATGTAGAATGCGGCCCATGTCAACTCCATTAAGCTGTTTCAGGTCGATTTCGGTTTCTAAATCATTGTAAGGTTGATTCGTTTTCGCGATTTTAGAAGCAGTGCGAAATAGTTTTGCTGTCACCTCCTGTTCATTTTGAAACGTCCTAGTGCAAGCAATTGCCAAAGACTTCTCTTTAGCACAAAGCGCTATTTGTGCAGCAGCTTGATGAGCGGAACTGTCTTTATGATTAAATATTTTTTCCCGCAAAAAATCCACCCCTTCTTTAATCGACTCACCTGAATGGGACACAGATACAGTGGCCCAGGGTTGTGCGATGTTCATGCCTTGTTTGTTTCTTTCGACGCCAAAATTTCCTACTTCTTTGCAAACTTTGCAGCCAAGTTTTTTATTTGACACGATTAACCAGTCATATGCAGTTCACGAAATGCAGTTCTTGATCAAAAGACCAACATTCTGGACGATCAGTTTACTTACTGTCGTACACATGTTCTTTCACTGTATTATCACACGTGGGTTCAGTGTTCACGTTTTCATTTTCACTTTCGCTCTTACCGTTTACCGACAACGTCGAAATTCCTGACTTTTCACTCGCACATGAATTATTAACGAGATTTTGCTTTTTCTATGAAGGAGCACCGGCAAAATAGTTTGTTGTATTTCTGCACATCTTAACCCGTACGCTAACTTGCAAACAAGGCAGGACTCGTGCCAAAATCATTTATACAACAAAGAAAAACGAAACTATAAATGAGGAACAAAGTAGAAAGTACGCGCACGCTGCCCCGTGTGTCGATTCAATAATCGACAACGGTTGGTGTCAATTCAATTATCGAAAACAGTTGGTGGATTCAATTATCGAAAAGGGTCTGTGTCGATTCAATTATCAAAAACGGTCTGTATCGATTCAATGATCGATAACGGTCTGCCGGCCGCGATGGCCGAGGCGACTGAGGCGCTCCAGTCACGGTCTGCATGGCCACTGCGGTAGGGGGTTCGAATCCCCCCTCGGGCATGGATATTTGTGCCATCCTTAGTATTAGTTAGTTCATAAGTAGTTTGTAAGTTTAGGGACTGATGACCCCGGTACAAACATTTGAACATTTTGATAACGGTCTGTGTCTAGTCATCGAAAGCGACTGATGTCGATTCAGTTATCGAAAACGATTGCTTGATGCAATGGTGTCTTCCAAACAGCCCGTATCGAACGCTAACGAAAGTCGATAGCAGTTTCTGTGGTCTTCGATAACTGCGTGTGAAGTCACGTCTGTACCAAGTCTTATGAACTGGATACCCTTCAGAACTGTTTGCATCCATTTTCCCCATAGATTTACTTATAATTTTCCCCACCACAGATTGCGCTGGCATTGTTTATATCGCGATTACCAACATGAAAAAAATATCATAAATCCGATTTACGTTCGTGAAATAAATCGTTAGCAAACTTTTATATTCTTCAACGTTGGACTTTTCGTACATAAAAAAAAAAAATATTGAATTCGATCCGGCGACCTTCGGCTTACGAACCCGAGCGCTTACCGCTACGGCACCCACGCCTCTGTGCAATATTAGTAATCGTAGAGCTTATTTCAAGTCAACGGCTTTGTTTTAATTGTCGATTTGCTCGACAACGGCTGAGATGTGCATCATGGTGCTTTGCCAAATTACACCTCTGGCCATGACCTTTCATTATGCGCAGTATGAATCGAATCTGAATTTCACAATTAGCGACCTCCCCTTGTTAGAAGTAAACGAAGATGTAGTGTTACGTATTTTCTCTTGTAGACAGTGCAACAGGTCAACCTAACCTACATATACATAGTATAATGTTATTCCAGCTGATGATGGGGGTTTGAACCATCGAAAGGCGTTGTGTGTACAATAAACAAAGTGACAGTAATACCTTGTTTTGATCAATTTCTAGCGAAGCGAGCTTTGGAGTGGTGACGTAGTACCTGGTCCAGTGAGCACAACTGCTGCGTCTTGTTGGATCTGTTGGCGCGGACGACGCAGTCGCAGGTCCGATAGGTGAAGCGACTGGGTACGAACGTCGCCGCCAGAGGCAGAATCGGCAGCAGCAGCAGCAAAGTAACTGGGAGCTCCATGCTGCAGCCGTATGCGCGCTGCACTGCCCGGCCGCCCGTTTATATAGAGGGCGGAGCATCAGTGACGCGTCGACCTTTGCCGCTGCACGATCATTACCGTGCTCTTAACTGCGCGCGGAGACCCAAATGAAACAGTGCATTTCGCCGTAGAGCCGTCGTGCGCGACAATGACACGTAACTACCAGTGCCGGATGTACGAAATTTCCCAACCGGGGCACAAATCTGATAGCTGTGCCCACCCTGCCGCTCAGAGGCACTCATTTGGCAGCCCTCCCCCTCATCCACTCGTCAGCGACACACTGTCGTGTCTGCTTCTCTGTATATGTTACTCTGTGCCGGGGGCTCGCCGTGGACGCCGTGATAGCAAGTTGCCTCTGGCTGAGTGGCAGCTCGTAAATGTGTTAGCCTAGTGTCCCAAACTGAGGAGGAGGAGTATTGTCAGGGCTCTTAAATCCGCTCCTTCCGGTTTTAGAAAAAGATAGCCCGCCCCTCCGTTGAGACAAGCGTCCAGAATCTTGTCTGTGGCTGTATTTCTCTCTCTCTCTCTCTCTCTCTCTTTTTTTTTTTTTCTTTCTAGAAGCTTGGTACTCGCTTTTACGGTGACGGTTTGGACAGTTCGTGGAGAATCGCTTCAAAATGTGTGTAGGGAAGGGGTAGCCGACTGATTGTCTGATGTTCAAAGCGTCAGTTTTTCGAAATCGGCCAGTCTTTTGGTAAAATTTTACTGGCCGTAGTTTGAGAACTCGATTCTGACAGGTGTTCCTTACAAATGGGGTTCTCGTGGGGGTCTTGTGCAGCTGACGCGGTAGGGAACTTCGTGTTTCGCTCCGCTGGGATGCGGACGTGACAGCTCGTGCTCTGTTCTCCCAGTGGATGGACTTGGAGATTTTGCTTATGGAGCCGATACTTGAATGGGGGAACCTGTATAAGTTTCAGGGTACACTCCGAGATTTGTACTTGAACTGAAAGTCCTTGTTTTCGGTTTGGATAAGGTCAGCCAGTCAACATTAGTGCACCGGCACTAGTTACGATATACTCAACTTCTGGAGTCATCTAAGCCTTCAGTACTTGCGCGTACTGCTCTACGCTAACTGAAGTGGCCCTGACTTGGCAGAACTGTTTGAGACCGTAGGCACTGCCGAGCACATAGAGGCTGATAGGAGTACAGCTTCCGAGTAACGGAGCGCGTTTCAATTTCCTGGTCGCGAAAATTTTCAGCTTACAGCCGCCCAGCGCCCACGCAAGTGCATTGCAGCGGCTCCTTACCCAAGTCTCAGTTTTGTAATGTATGGCAAAGCGCTCGCCAGCAACAAATAGCCGTTGCATCAGTTCTACACAATAGTGGGATTGTGTAGTTAGAAAAATCAACCCTGCATTGATATTCCAGTTCAATTATTCCGTTACGAATATTGTCTCTATTCTTGATAGGGGTTTTTGACTTGTCAGTGCTAAATTCTAGTTTCATAGTGATCAGATTCTTTTTTATTTCATGGTATTTGTGAACTTGAATGTTTAATCTAGCTTGTGTTTTGTATTTGTTTTTCATTGTGAGTTTTTGAGTCGGAAATACTTACCGGTAATAATAAACTTATTGTTAAAAAGGAAGGATGTTTGTCTAACATTAATAACTGTTAGATCCCAGTTAGCTCATTATATTTTGTGGGGAAAATTTTTTTATTTTATGCCGCTTGCAGGAAGTGGAAGGGAGATTGTCAATTAGGATTTAATCAGGGTCATAATCAATCAAATAATTTGTAATATCAATCATTGATTTTATTTCACAGTTACTAATTCAGGGTCAGCGACACCTGTCTATCATTCCAATTTAATTCATATCCCCACTTTACATTTAGCGTTTCCTGCCAGCAGTTTCTCCCAATCCACATATTATATATATATATATATATATATATATATATATATATATATATATATATATATATATATATATATATAACTGACGCTTTACAACACCACAAAGATGACGTGCTACAGACGCGAAATTTAACTGACACATGCTGTGGTATGTAAATGATTAGCTTTTCAGAGCATTCACAAAAGGTTGGCGCTGTACCGACACATATAACGTGCTGACATCAGAAAAGTTTCCAACCGATTTCTCATACACAAACAGCAGTTGACCGGCTTTACCTGGTGAAACGTTGTGATACCTCGTGTAAGGACTTTGATAAAGGTCGGATTGCAGCCTGTCACGATTGCGGATTATCGTATCACAACATTGCTGGTCGCGTTGGTCGCGATCCAATGACTGTTAGCAGAATATGAAATCGGTGGGTTCAGGAGATCAATACGGAATGCCGTACTGGATCCCAACTAGCAGTCGAGATGGCAGGAATCTTATCCGCATGGCTGTAAGGGATCGTGCAGCCATGTCTCGATCCCTGAGTCAACACAGATGTGGACGTTTGCAAGACAACAACCATCTGTACGAACAGTTCGACGACGTTTGCAGCAGCATGGACTATCAGCTCGGAGACCATGGCTGCGGTTACCCTTGACGCTGCATCACAGACAAGAGCGCTTGCGGTGGTGTACGCAACGACGAACCTGGGTGCACGAATGGCAAAACTTCATTTTTTCGGATGAATCAAGGTTCTGTTTACAGCATAATGATGATCTCATCCATGTTTGGCGACATCGCGGTGAACGCACATTGGAAGCGTGTATTCGTCATCACCATAGTGGCATATCAACCGGCGTGATCGTATGGGATACCACTGGTTACATTTGTCGGTCACCTCTTCTTCACATCAACTGAGAAAGCGCAAATTCAGCGCAAAGTTCCTAGTGATTGGAAAAAAGCGCAGGTGACTCCCGTGTATAAGAAAGGAAAGAGAACTGACCCATACAATTACAGGCCAATATCGTTGACATCGGTTTCATGTAGAATTTTGGAGCATATTCTCAGTTCGAATATAGTAAATTTCCTTGAAACGGAAAAGCTTCTTTCCATGAATCAGCACGGGTTTAGGAAACATCGTTCATGTGAAACTCAGCTTGCCCTTTTCTCACATGACATCTTGCGAGCCATGGACGAAGGGCAACAGGCGGATTGTGTTTTTCTCGACTTCAAAAGGCGTTCGACACGGTGCCACACTGCAGACTGCTAACGAAGATACGAGCTTACGGAATAGGTTCACAGATTTGTGACTGGCTGGAAGACTTCCTAAGTAATAGAACGCAGTACGTTGTTCTCGACGGCGAGTGTTCATCAGAGACGAGTGTATCGTCAGGCGTGCCCCAGGGGAGTGTGATAGGACCGCTATTATTTTCTATCTACATAAATGATCTGATGGACAGAGTAAGTTGTAATTTGCGGCTGTTTGCTGATGATGCTGTGGTGTATGGGAGGGTGTCGTCTGTAACTGACTGTAATAGCATACAGGTTGACTTAGACAAAATTTCTAGTTGGTGCGAAGAATGGCAGCTAGCTCTCAATGTAGAAAAATGTAAGGTGATGCGCATGAGTAGAAACAACAATCCTATAATGTTCGAATACAGCATCAGTAGTGAGCTTCTTGATGCGGTCGCGTCGTTCAAATATCTAGGCGTAACATTGCAGAGCGATATGAAATGGAACGAGCATGTAAGGACAGTTGTGAGTAAGGCACACAGCCGACTTCGGTTTATTGGGAGAATTTTGGGAAGATGTACTTCACCTGTAAAGGAGACCGCGTATAAAACGCTTGTACGACCACGTCTTGAGTATTGCTCAAGTATTTGGGACCCGCAGCAGATCGGTTTGAAGGAAGACATAGAGGCGGTTCAGAGGCGAGCAGCTAGATTTGTTACCGGTAGGTTCGACCAATGCGCGAGTGTCACGGAAATGCTCCGGCAACTCAATTGGGGATCGCTGGAAGAAAGACGACGTTCTTTTCGTGAATTTCTGTTAAGTAAATTTAGAGGGCCGGAATTTGAAGCTGAGTGTAGTACGATCTTACTGCCGCCTACTTACATTTCGCGTAAAGATCACAAAGACAAGATAAGAGAAATTAGGGCTCGTACGGAGGCATATAGGCATTCTTTTTTTCCTCGTTCAATTTGGGAATGGAATAGGAAAGGAAATGCCTAGTAGTGGTACAGTGTACCCTCCGCCACGCACCTTACGGTGAATTGCGGAGTATGTATGTAGATGTAGATGTAGATGAACTGCACTTTGATCAGCCGTTACATTTTAGTTGTGTTACGACCCGTGGCTCTACCCTTCATTCGATCCCTGTGAAACCCTACATTTCAGCAGGATAATGCGCGACCATATGTTGCAGGTCCTGCACGGGTCTTTCTGGATACGGAAAATATTCAATTGCTGCCCTGGCCAGCACATTCTCCAGATCTCTCACTAATTGGAAACGTGTGGTCAATCGTGGCCGAGCAACTGGCTCTTCACAATAGGCCAGTCACTACTCTTAATGAAGTGTGATACCGTGTTGAAGCTGCATGGGCATCTGTACCTGTACACGCCATCGAAGCTCTGTTTTACCCAATGCGCAGGCTTATCAAGGCCGTTATTACTGCCAGAGGTGGTTGTTCTGGGTACTGATTTCTCAGGATCTACGCTACCAAATTGCGTGCAAATGTAAACACATGTCAGTTCTAGTATAATATATTTGTCCAATTAATACCTGTTTAGCATCTGCATTTCTTTTGTCTAAAAACACGTTAAAACCGAACAGTGAAACGGTGACGAAAATGGAGACACTGAGTAAAACACCACAACTAACACTGTTCCTGCCATTTAACGGATGTTGCTGACACTAAAAAAACACTAAGAGTTACGAGCACCACACCACTGTACACTGTTAGAATCGGCGAAGGTGGAAATGACGGGCACAAGAATCCCGTAGGGCATAGGGAACGAGAGGAGGCGCAGAGGGGTGAAAAAGAGGGGCACGGGAGAGGGTGGAAGAACTCCTAGGGAGAAAGGTGGGAGGGGTAGACCAAGCGTGGGAGGGACGAGTAGTGGGTGGGAGTGAGACGGCATACCATACGGGGAGGAGGTGGGACTAGGACTGGTAGGAAGGGTAGATGTCGGGACGGAGGCGTCATCCGAGAGAGAAAGGTGGCAGACGTTACCTTCGGAAAGGATGTGGAGAGTGTTAAGGTGTAGGGTGGGAGGAGTGCATTGGTACAGGCATGGCAGAGTCCCAGCGTTTAACAGGAGAGGATTCTATTTTCGGGAGATGAACACCATGCAAGTATCTTCCAAGAACTTCAGAAGGTCCGAGAAAGGAATGAGATTGTAAAGGATGCGCTTGGAGGAAGGGAGGCGGATGCGGTAAACGAGGTGGCGCTCCAGGACCTGCAGGGCAGGTCAGCAAACATCACTTTTTTTGTTTATTGACATTTTAAAGCCATCTGTTGTGGCAGGCTGGCAGCAGCTTCAGTGCTGCTCTTCAGCCGATCGATTTTACAAAATTGAACACTTCTTTAAAAACATTGAATGGTGATAAAATGCAGAATGAAACAGTTTGATAGGACATTAAAAATGAAGAGTCATACATATAACAAGGATTTGTAAGACACATTCAAAATTAAAATAGCAATGGTGGTTAAAATCACAAAAGTATAAGTTTAAAATCAAGGGTGGTTAAAATTGCGGAGAACACAGGACGACGAATGCACTGCTTAAAAGCACATGGCAGCACGAATATTCTGCCTACGCGGCGGTCATTTAGGTTTTAAAAGACACTTGCAACATTAAACACAATCATTCGCAAAAAGGCTAATGGTGCACTGTTGAAATTGGAGGGCAAAGGTATCCCACAAGGGATGACGAACCGAGGGGAGGCGCAGAGGGGAGGGACGGGAGGTGAAGGGGCGAGAGATGGGGGGAGGGAGGCGCAAGGACTCCAAGGGATGGGGGAGGAAGGGGAATCCAAGTGTGCGAGGGAGAGGGAAGGGAGGGGCAAGTGAAGGGGGAGTACTAATATGGGGATGGACTAGGGTTGATAGCATGGGTAGTTGTCGGGACGGAGGGCGTCATGCAGGAGGCGGAGATGACGGAAGTTACTCTCAGAGAGGATGTGGAGAATGTCAAGGTGAAGGGAGGGAGGGATAACGGTAACGGTGTGGCAGAGGCCCGGGATGCAACAATACGTGGGATGCGAGCGGGTAGTGGGAATCCAGTTTTCGGGTGAACAATAAAAGTGGGCCACTGTACGAAATAAAAGCTTATTTCTGGTAGGAGGTACCCAGATAAGAGTTTACTGTTATAAAAATAGCCACCACAATTAAAGCTGTTTCATAAAGGTGGCTAAGAAAAACATTTATGGCGCAACAGAACTTAAACATATATATATAAAAAAAAAAAAAATAAAAAAAAAATAAAAAAAAAAAATAAAAATGAACCTGAGCTTGTTCTCAGCACTGGTGAGAAACAATATTAAATAAAAGGGGGAAGGTGCTCGAAAACTACAATTTATAGGAAAGTCAAAATTGTACTGAACTTGTTTATTCAGGTCGCACGCAAGCAAAAAATGGGGAACCAATTTTGTTAATACAATAAAAAAGCATCCCATTTACATAGTCTAATACCGACGATGCCCAGCATTGAATTTAATATAAATTAAACGTAACGACACTAGGGGTAGGATTTACAAACACCACTCACTCGCTCACACACGCGCAATGCAACAGCGAAACTCACCAAAATCAGTGTGCTGAAACGAGGCAGAAGCAGGCGCCGCTATCGCAGGCGAAATTCAGCAAACCCGGAGGTACCACTCAACACAATATACAATAAAACTGCGAAGATGGCTCTGGTCTGTCGTGCCTGATTTGAGATGATGCGTGAGTATAGCAAAGTTAATTTTCATTTAGATTAGACCGCGAGTAAACACGCTAACGGCGACACACGGCTACGTTACATGATCGCTTTCCACTGAAAGTGAAGTGGTTCCAAAATCGGATTAATTACACAAAATCACGGCGGACTCTTAAGTTACAATCTGAGAGTAAACTATCTAGGCACTGGTTTTATGAAAAGTGGCGTGAATTCAGGTTACTAGCTGCGATTGGGAGCGTTCACAGAGACGGAAGAAGTCCAGTCTCTAAACCTGGAAAAGTGAAATAATTACAAAGTCGGAAAATGAAAATAAAAACTACGGCATGCAACCCATAGAAATGTTTAGAATTACATAAGGAAGCGAATGAAATGCAGCTACACGCGTTAGGGAACGATTACAGAGACGGATGAAGTCCAGTCTCAAAAAACCAGAAAAGGGAAATAATTACAAACACGGAAAAGTGAGAATAAAAACTACGGCATTCAAGCTATAGAAATACATAGAATTTCATAAGCAAGATATTTAGGGAGGTTGTACAAGGTTCGGAGAAGATTACTGAGCAAGACTGAGTGCATACTACAAGTTTGGAGAAGAAACAGCAAAAATAAAAATAGACACGGAGAGAAGATCGCGAAATGTTAGTGGAAATCAGAAGGATGCACACATAGTTACTTGTCTGATGGGCATGGAACAAACAATAGTGGAAGCTGACTTTTTTTCTAAGAACCAACCATGTGGAACACATATCAATCACGGAAGGAAGCGATAAGAAAGATATTACATGCACTGTACAAAAATTAACATATCGTCTGTTAGAAATCGGGCCCCACAAAGCTAGGAAGAATTTACACAGAGTTCGTACACCGCCACATAATCACAAAAGTTTTGAATATACCAGGCCATTATGAAACTGTAGCTAATAACTCATACAATGCGTTCATCTGTTGGAAATCACTGGATTTAAAAACTAGAACACATTTCCGCGCACGATCGGAAGAAAAATGAATCTAAGTTCAAGAGACATGCTAGACAACCAATCGCTACCATCTCCGCGGACACAAGGGCAGAACCAACCTTACCTCACCACAATCTCAGCACAAAGTGAAGACCGAATGGCTAGGAGGCGCGGGATAGCTAACGGAAACTGGGAAATCCATGATAACAACGGTGGTGGGGAGAGAAGATCATGAGACTCACCCTGGAGAAGGGTCGTCTACTAGCTTGTAACCAAAGGGTGTAGAAACCTCTTTCGTTACATCAGCAGCAGGGGTTAGTAACGACTAACTACCGACTGAGCCAGAGAGAACCATGCAAAGCGAGCTATTACTATCCTTATTCAGACAGCCATTAGATTCTCGCACAACCACTTAAAAGTAAAACAAATACACATTCTCACAGGGACACTGGCGTAGCGGAGAAGCGGTACTTATTGCCACATACATAAATACAGTAATAAATTATTAAAATAAAATCCTAGCGATATTAACTAACATTTCAGAATAGAATCTAGTATTTTAAAACATGAAATAAAAGCGGTATTCCTCATGCCTCGAAAAGAGTGGGGTTTTAGTTTTAACAAAATGCTAATCTAGCAACATCAAATAAATTACAATATTATAAAAACATATGGAAGACGACAGACGGTCGTCTTTCAAAAAATACCACCTTACTCTGTCCTTAGACGACAATTCAAGAAACCGATTTGTAGAGAACATTTTCTACAACTTTCCTGTCATACATTTTCCAAATTTCGCACCGTTTCAGAGATATTTGTAAAAATAACGGCGATATGACACTGTGTCCAATGCGTCCCCACTTCTCAGGTCGCGCCCTTCAACCGACCGGCACCACATTTTACAGACGTGTTGGTTGGCCGCGAGCGACCGTTATCTTCCACTGGCGGCGCCAGTATTGCAGTATTGTTGCGCATTGTGGGATCCCCACCAAGTGGGACTGACGGACGATTTAGAGAAAGTACAGAGAAGGGCAGCTCGTTTTTTTATTGTTGCGATATAGGGGAAAGAGTGTCACGGAAATGATTCAAGAGTTAGTGTGGATCTGTTTGCGAAATTTTTTTCACCAATTTTCTATTCCAAATGCGAACAGATTTTGTTAGCACCCACCCACATAGGAAGACATGACAATCAAAATAAGAGAAATCAGATCGAAATGGAAATATTTAAGTATTCCTTTTTCCGCGAGCTATTAGAGAATGGAACTGTAGAGAAACATAACAGCGGTTCAATGAACCCTCTGCAGTGCACTGCATTGTAACTTGCAGATGTAGTTGTAACATTCGTAATTAATAATCATGATTAATTATTAAGGGTGTTGGTTTCGTTATTTCCGACAAGCCCCCAATTTATGAATTTGACGTAATAAAATTTCTTTGAGAAGTTGGTCTAAAAAGAGTGAAAAATAAAAAATTATAAAAATAAAGATCGCACTGGCCTCTTTTTCTGTCCACTTCTGCAAATACTTTGGATAAAAAATTATATGAATAGTGTAAATTTAAATCTAAAATCAGTACTTGTTATATTAGTGCTTTATAGTTAGTTTTCTATTTTATTAAGTATTTTTCGATTTTTCTTGTTTGTATATTTAATTTTATCTTTTATTATTTGTTCGATACACATGCAAAAATCATAGACCTACATGAGAGCGATTTCTTGGAGTTCTTTTGGTGCTCCCTTAGTTCGCCGCACCCCGGTTTACCCTCAGACATCCAGGACGGAAGTGAAGTTTACTAGAACGTGTTTAGTAAAAGTTGAGATTTCGTATAGTGGCTATACCAAGCTCCTACCACGCCGTTGCAGAGATGTGAGGCAATTGTTACCGCATTGAATTGTTGTTTGGGATAGGGGGACCAAACTGCTAAGATCCCCCGGTGGGCAGGGGAAGGAGAGAAGATAGGAAAGGAGGGGAAGGGAAAGGAAATGCATTCCAGGGAGGAAAGAAGGAAGAAAGACTGCATTAGCTCAGGGCCCCGTGCTCGCCACACACGTACTCACGATAGAACCGTAAGCCCCCTGGAAAAGGGGGGGGGGGGGAAACAACACCACCTAGAGACAAGGCCTCACAACAGGCCGTGCTACGTCACACTGGACAAAAAAAAGGAAGATCGAAAGTGACGATGTAACAGGGAATACGAAGAATGTGAGATGTGAGCCAGGTGTTGACAAAAGAAAGAAACAAGGAATAAAAACCAAAACTCCATCATTGAAGCGAAAATTGACCATCGACCTACAATCATCATCCGAGCGTTCAGAGGAGGGATCGATAGATTCTGGGGAGTCCGTTCTAGAGCCCAGTGTTGGTGGAGATGACGATGCTACCTGCCTTTTTTTTAGAGGAATTATATTCCCAAGACACTGAAGGAGAGCTACGGATCCAGTACCTAATGTGCGAGATGTGGGCGCACAACGAGTGTGCTGGGTGTGAAACGTACCATTATATTTGTGATTTCTGCCAACCCTAAATGAACAACTTATGATAAACATGTCCCAGTATAAAGGGTTTGCTATTTTCGAATTACTCTAAAAATCTACAGAAAATATTGACTTTTTTGTGTGTTTATAAAGTAGCCCATATTACCACCACATTTACATTTTTTCACAGTATGTCAATTTTATAAACTTGTTCCCATATTAAAGTTGCATAATGATTTAAACTAAAACATATGTGTTTGGCTTTTTTATAACATCATACAGATTATTTTTGGGGTTTTCAGCAAATTTCACTGACAATTTTGGCATACCACCTTTTCCTCTATAAGATGGAGGTTAAATACGCTTAAAGCATCAGGCCATACAAAATTCCATGGAGCGTACTGAAAGCTAATATCCTACCTAGCATTGCATAAATTGTCATACGATATCCAGCGCGTCCGCTGGATATCATGTGCTCTATCCTCGTTGCGTCGCCAATCACTTGGACGGACTCGGGCTGACGGGGTAAAATTGGTCTTACAATTACACGAACCCCACTAGCCCTTAACCGAAATGTTTCTGAAGATTTTGCAAAAATGTTCAAATGTTTGTGAAGTCTATGGGACTTAACTACGGGGTCATCAGTCCCTAAACTTACAAACTACTTATGAACTACTTACAAACTAGGACGGCACAAATATCCATGCCCGAGGGGGGATTCGAACCCCCGACAGTAGTGGCCGTGAAGACCGTGACTGGAGCGCCTTAGTCTCCTCGGCCACCGCGGCCGGCGAAGATTTTGCTATTACTGGTTGATCAGAAGAACTAAACTCACTCTGACCTTTTGTCAGACTGATTTTGTCAGCAGACACGCGGAAGAACGCTTTAGAAAGGTAGCAAAAGGAGGTTTCAGTATCACGTCATTGCGTTAGCGCTGTATGACATTGACCACCAAACCACAAAAACAGCTCATGTGGTAGTCCACACTTCTAGAGTACCGTATAATGCATACTCCATTATGACAAAAATGCTAACATTTTTAATTCAGTAGTTGGTTGAACTAAATTACTTCGAAATGCTAATGTTTCCGTTCTATTCCCGCTGAGGGTAATATTTCAACAATCACAAAATTACACACTGCACTTCCAGTAACGCTAAGTACTCAACTCAGGACTGTATGTTGTTACTGTAGTTACTGACTTGAACTGACTGATTAGTTTCAGCTGCCAGAGACGGAGGTCACTGCTTGCAGAAACTATATCTAATCAGTTTCTTAATCTGGTAATGCTATTTTCTATCGAAAAAATCGTCTTGCGATAGTTGACAGGTCTCCGTAAGGTCAGTAGTGACGATATGCGTTGGGTTGATTGAATTCAGCACTATAACTGATGATTCGCACGACGGAGAGGTGTAATTTTTTTTGTTCATTATGGTCTCTCAAAAGTTTTCAGTAAAAAAAGTAGAGACAGTTAAAAAGGAAAGTCGTAAAATTCTAACCAAGTTACTTTTTCAATGTCCTTCTAAATGTACTCAACACTAAGTTGAGAACCGTTCATCCGATTGCGATGAAATTTTGATCATTTGACGTTCAACGAAAGTTGAATGTTCTTATGAACTAAAAATTTGGGAAAGTTACGCAAAGAATTTGAAATTCGCGAGAAACTGAAAGCTTTTTTCAGTTGGATATCAATATCATTCGTCTCATTGCAATAAAATTTTGCATATATATCGTCACAGCAAGACTAAGGTTCTTATGAAATAAAAATTTGGAAAAGTTTCCCGGCAAATTGGAAAATTTAGAAAAAATAAAAACAGATTTTTCTATGAAATATCAATATCATTCATCTGATTGCGATAAAACTTTGCACATTCGACGTTCAAAGCGAGAGTACATACATATTAGCAATCTCTGTGAGAGACAGAATTTTCATGTTCCACTATTCGTATTCCAACATGGCTTCAATCGTTGAAACCAGATGTTGAAAATTGAGGTGGACCACCGAATAATTTACAGCATGCGCAGAACAATTATCTTTGACTAGGAGAATACACAAGATAGTCAAATGTTGAAATGTTTGTGAAGGTTAAGGGCTTAATTGCGGGGTCATCAGTCCCTAAACTTGCAAACTACTTATGAACTAGCTTATACTAAAGACCGCACAAATATCCATGCCCCAGGGGGATTCGAATCCCCGACGGAGAACGGTCTCGTGCGTCGTAGCTTGGCGCCTCAGAGCTCGGCCGCTCCGTCGCGGCCACAAGATAGTTACAGTTCATAACTTTCCCATTCCCCAAAACTGTCTGAAACTGTTTCCTGCTGCAAAATCGCTGCGATCCATCCCCATATCGCCGCGAGGACATAGCAAAATCAACTTATTGATTTTGATTAATAACATTTTAATCTAATAATTCACTGTCTGGTTAGTGATTTTCCAATAAAATGGGCCATTACTGAGAACAGAAAAATTTTCTGCTTTAGAACATGTAGAATCCTGACATGTTACCGGAACTCAAAAATTCAGAACTTTTGGATTCTGTGTGGTGTTTAGAACTCTACTTTGACCTACACTTCCAGAGTTACACTGTTCATTGTTGCTGTTTTCAATCGCAGCTTCAGCCGAATGATCAGAGACACACAGTTAACTATCACTTTTACAATCAAAATAATAGTCCGTTCGCGGGACCTTCTGTAAAAGCTTACTGTCCCTCTGTCTTTTCTCTTCAGCTTCCTTTCTATATGCAGCACCACGTAATCTAGATCGTCCATCCATACCATTACCATGAACTACTGTATGAAATAAACATTCGGTGCCGCGGTGGAGTAACCGAGCAGTCTAAAGCGTCTTTCTGCGGAGCGCGCGGTTGCTCGCCGTGGAGGTTCGAGTCCTCCCTGGGGCATGGGTGTGTGTGTTTGTCCTTAGGTTAGTTTACCTAGGTTTAAGTAGTTTGTAAGCTACGGACTGATGACCACGCAGTTTGGTCCGATCCGATAGATTTACAAACATTTGAACATTTTGGAGTGAAGCAGCAAATTCATTATACCATCGTATTTAGGAGCTTTTGTAGCGCTATAAATTGTGGCACACACACACACACACACACACACACATATATATATATATATATATATATATATATATATATATATATATATATATATATATATATATATATATATATATATTCCGGAAACTTTAATTTCGATTTACAAAGGATGTCGAGAAGTAATTGAATAACGTTACGAGTTACATGTGCCCATTTACCGTGGTTGCTCATACTTCTATCCCTGGAAAAAATATTTTACCTCCTCATTCACTTCGAGTCCTCTCTGGGGCATGGGTGTGTGTGTTTGTCCTCAGGTTAGTTTACCTTAGTTTAAGTAGTTTGTAAGCTACGGACTGATGATCACGCAGTTTGGTCCGATAGATTTACAGACATTTGAACATTTTGAACACTGCGGACAAGGGCGTTATATAGCGCGGCCGAAAGCCACTCAGGCTGCTCGCACTGCTTCTGACCGACACTTAAAACGTTCCCACATGATAGACATGCATGTTTACGAGTAGTAAAGAAAGAGTTCAGTAACAAGTAGAAATATCTGTGAACACAATTACGAAATGATGAGTCAATTAACATTAAAATAATATATATTTTTTTAAATTTTCGATGGCCAAACTTTGCCGTCCTGTGCAGCTGCACATGTTGCACGTGCTTAAATACGGCCCATGTGGTCTCCTTAGTAGTAGCCTCGGTGTGATCCCCACATGACCTCCTCCGGAACCAAATGTTCAAATGTTTGTTAAGCTTATGGGACTTAACTACGGGGTCATCAGTCCCTAAACTTACAAACTACTTATGAACTACTTACGAACTAGGACGGCACAAATATCCATGCCCGAGGGGGGATTCAAACACCCGACCGTAGTCCTCCGCAACCCCCTCCCTGCCAGTGTCAGTGGTATCAAAAGATTAATCTAAACAGAGGCAATACCCGCGACCAGATGCGAAGTAAAATGAACAACAGTCCACCACATCATGAGAAGTGCAGAGGATCGCGGAACATGAAACATTACGAAAATATAACTCTTCGCGCCTTTCAGTTTTAGCCAGAAACATAACCTCTGAGTATAGTGCATAAACAATTAATATGCATTTTCGCGGAAGTGTCAGCAGCTTTTATTTAAATTCAGTACTCTAGGCGATCAGCAGCAATGATATGGTCTGCTATGTTTAAGACCAATGCACGTTTGTTTCAGTACGTCGTTTTCAATAGAAAATTTTCGAAGACTAGTAGAGGTTTGAGACTTTCTACAGTAACTTCACATTAATTTCAAATTGTTCGAAAAAAGAAATACAATATCACTCTTGAGCTTTATACTCAAGCCACCCAGTCAATAGAATATGTACCTAAGTTTGTGGTAATCGTAAATTTATTGAAGTATTACTCAACATTATGCTTGTCTTGCTCATAAATCATATTGCGGTGAGTCTTCCGGCAGCACAGGTGGTGCAGTGGTTAGCATCGCCACTGAAGCAGCCACGGCCCTGGCATCGTGTCGGCACTCGCCGAGCATCAGCAACATGTCAACGTACTCATTGTTCGTGTATGCCATCGTCATCCGATGTCAGTAACTGTGGTATATTGAGCCCCGGTTGTTTGTGTGGCTCCAACTGTCTGGTATACGGCCGTGTGCGGCTACAGTCGGCAGTCCAGCGCATCGAGGAAGTTTCTCGCTCCATGACACCGGCGACGTTACAACTCGGCCGCACCACATGTTGAAGGCGCATTGCATTATGCACAGCGTTTGTGGTATCTGCCCCTGAAACTTTGAAGGGTTGTAGCTCCCAAACTAACAGTGATAGGAATGTAGTTTAAATTGTTTTGGACGCAGCTGGTTTCAACGAATCCAATGCACAATAGAAAAAACAATTGTTCCATTTAAAAAAATTATAGCTTTGTGTTGTAACTCTTTTGAAAATGATACAATAAACTATGTTCATAGCTCTTCAGAAAGTGTAATATTTCTTGTGTTGGCCTACCGCATTAAAATTTCCCGTCACCTATTATTTTATAAGTTACAGAGGCAAACACAGTGAAACACCCTGTATATATATATATATATATATATATATATATATATATATATATATATATATAAAATTCTACTTCTTTGGTTATAGGGACATGACGTCTTGGATACCTTGTGGTTGTTCTTATGAAACCGGTTATTTTGTTACTGAGGTCGGTATCAGAGGGTTGCGAAAGTTTATTCATGGCTCCCGCTGATTGACAATCCTTGGACATTTTTCTAGTGTATTTTACAAGGCAGGTTTGAGCCTGTCAGTGGATAGGGTGGTGGGCACACTCTTCATATCAGTGCTTTCATCACTGTATACTGCACTTGATACGGCGGTTGTAACGTTTAGCCAACCATGTCGAGCCATATAAACACATGATTCATCAGTTTCTCCCAGCGTATTTGATAATCAAAATATCCACAGGTGTACAGCCGATCTATAGTGTCCAACAGGCACAATATTTCGGCGATCATACATGTCGCCATCATCAGATGAACTGGCGGAATGAGCTCCTAGAAACACGTCTGTACGGAGATCCGCACGCTATGGCGGCTCGAAGGGAACTGGGTTCTAGCCCGGAGAATCACGCGATGGAGTATGAACGCACTAGGATTCTGGTACAGACGTCGAAATACTGCGACTGCGTCGTTAGAGAGGCCATTGAAATTCGCACAAGTGACGACTTCATAATTCGTGACTGTGGCTATAATCTTAGCAAAGCTTGGGAACCAGCAATAGGGTTAATTAAGAGTAAATCTAGCAAACGTAACGTAGTGACGACCACGGCGGACAGAGCCCTCACAGCGGCGTCATCTCAGACACCGTCGCAATTGGTTCCACTGTGCGACCGCGGCGCGGGGCGCGGACCACGGAGGGGTCGCTCCGCGGACTGAGGGTATTTAAATCGCCCCTACCGGGCTAGAACCCAGTTCCCTTCGAGCCGCCGTAGCGTGCGGATCTCTATGCCGGCGCGTTTCCAGGAGCTCAGTCCATCAGTTCACCTGATGATGGCGACATGTATGATCGCAGAAATATTGTGCCCGTTGGACACTATAGACCGGCTTTACACCCGTGGATATTTCGATATAAATACATGATTGCAATTAGAGCATTCTGCCGCGTAATCCGTGACATGGAGTCTTAGACCGCGCGGTCATTTCCGCGCTCTTTGGGTGTCACTGTTATCGGATGTGTAGCCTGTTGACGAACTATACTCGGTCATCTTTTGCATTACGCATGATCTCCCCATGCTACACACATTGTCTGTCTGAACACGGACTGAAGAGTACAATAGGTAAAATCTCCACGTAATTTTGCGTAGCATGCTACCGAAGGGTTGTCTTGAGTTGGCGATGCAGGAATTCTATTCCATTCGCTGCTGGATGATAAGTTGGTATACGTTTAGTGCCAAATATGCTGTACAATGCTTGGAATACATATGCCGCGAATTCGCGTCCATGATCTGTTGATGCGTATCGGTATGTCAAACTACACGATCGTCGAACGGGACAAACGTAGGGAAAGTTTCAGGCCATCTTGAAAAATCAATCAACGACCGTGAAGAGTAGCTGTCGCCTTCTGATACGAGGGAGGGGCCCATGACGTCTAGGTTAACATGTTCATAGCGCTGGCTTGACGGTAATAACGTGTCTTATGGGGTCTTGACGTGTCGAGTTATTTTCCTGACACGCCATCCAGTGTCTGATAAATCTCACTTTCGCATCAATTCGGCTTGTGGAATGAGGTAGTATGTGTTGTTATGAAACTGCTAGTGATCGAAATAGGTGAGATAAGAACAGTTGCTCTTTGGCTCCAGATAAGACACAGGATAATAAAACATTCGTGTTTTTTCATTGTCTTTTTAATCCCGTTGGATAGTTCAATAACCCAACAACGTGCTTATCTCGTCGTCGTGCTGCTAGAATTTGGCGGGACCTTCATAACAAATCAGCAGTTGCAGCTTCAACACATGAAAGGCGTCAACCAGCATATTAGATTTTCCTTATACATAGACTATGTGGACTGGAATCTGACTGATACAGTCCGTTACCTTGTTGATTCTATCTCTGGTGACATTTTGAAAGCTGTTTATGGTTCGTGTAAATGGTACATGTTTTGCTTCCTACCCTGTACTGGAACTTAGACACAGCGTTTGTGGCGTCCTTTTATGCCATGATGGTGACAGTTCCCGACTAAACCGCAAGTCACGGCGAACATTGTTTAACTCGTTGTTGAAGTACATCGCCAATAGCTCGAGGAGAGGCATCGAACTTGAGCAACAGTGGAAATTGTCCAAAATCTATTAGCGCTTGTTTACTGCTTGGAAAGCAGTATGATTTTTCCCCTCTTTGTCCACTGTGTCCTATTGTCTTTGGTACGACCTTTAGAAGCTCGTACAGTAGGGCTATTATACCGTGCACGGCATCGCTATGGTCGTAAACGCCAAGTGCGATAATGCGATTCATCAGGGGGCCCACATCTCCGGTTCTACTCAACAAAGAGATAAGAGGTAAAGTGTTTTGGATAGCCCTTGGCCTAGTGATCATTTGTATTTACGTTTTAAGAATGGGGATACTGTAGCTACACTACAGTAATTAATCAAAATTAAATACTACACACCGCTGGAGACCATTCAAATTGATGAAATCGGTTGATTTTTGCACAGTACGTGGGGTTAATGGTGGGCTTTATACGGCTTACGAAAACACCATTTTCTCATGGGCGGTTCCCGAGAAAAGCAAGAAAAACATGATTATTGGATAACGAAGCAACAAATTGTGGGGATGACCACTTCGATACTTTCTACTCATTGTCAACCGTCGGAATTTTCACCATACGTTCTTATGATATTCTCAATGTTTCCAAATTTTTCGATATTTTTACGAGTTATTGAGACCCAGAATTTTTGCACGAAATCACTAAATAAGATTTTTATTTACCAGGGATCACAAATATCTAAATAACAATAGCAATCGCTCAAATGTTAATAATGTAGCGTATCGTGTAAATATTTATGTATAAACGTATGTTTTCCATTTTGGAAAGCCTTTATACGTTATTAAGATACAGTCGAATAACCAAGATATTTGGGTGGTTTAAGTGCGTAATGTACTGCGAGACGTCATTTAGGCTGCTTTCAAACTTAGCATCCAATTTGAATAATTCTACTCTGAGAAAAATTTAATTTTTGTACAGCTTACAGAAAAGCTTAATTTTATGAAGAGATGATTTGATTTTAGTTATTCAACACAGTTACGCATCCAGTTTAGCTATTGCATCATATTTTAAAGAATTTGCAGAGGTAAAAAACACATGTTGTGTACTTTTCGCACGTTTGATTTTAGGTTTTACATAATTGTGTATGAAATGTAGATAACCTACCAAAAGTTTCTTTGATGTTGAGCGTAGAATATCTCATTTGGTTCTCGAGATATTGGTCAAAGCAATATGTTCGAAAACTCATGTTGAACTCCGATTTTTGAAGAGTCGTATATGGGGAGTAGCGAATTACTCAAATGTTATCTGTAAGTTTGTTCAAAGACCATCTAAAAAATCCTTTTCCGGTTTTCCAAAATAGTTATCACGATAAGTCGTCTTTTGTTATCAAAAGTACCACTTGTGTCGATTGGCGCATCAATACTTCTTATTCATGGCAAATGACTGGGGTTTTTACGATGTGCCCCTTATATGAACCCAGGAAGCCTTGAGTTTTTTTCCATAATAGTATCCGTTACCGAGGTCCACAGTTTGCGTTAGCGTACATTTGCAAGTAAACCATGTACTTAATAACCGGTCTGAGGTGCGATTGTAGTTCTAAAGTGTCGAACATACTGCAAGAGCTCTTGGTTCGGAGGTCACGGAACTATGTTTGTAGTCGCCATTCACTTACAAATAACATCTATAAACGTCCAAATCACAGTAAATTTTACCTGCGATGGGAAAATTAGTCTTCTGTATTAATACAATGCAGTTAACATCAAAAAGTTTTTAAATTTTTGGTAGAATTATTCATTTTTTATGTCACGAGTTTCATGCACAACGCAGACGTTTGTATCAAGGATTTTTATTACTTTTACGTTATTTTGTTGATAGTTCACACTGCCAGATCAATAATACTAGCATAATCTTCGCCACAGGACCAAATACAAGACAATTCACTGTTGGAATAAACGGAACTACACTCACGCTCACACTTCAGCCACATACAGACGGCAACGCAACACCACCTCCAAGATCCCCTCCTGGGGGCTCACAACTCTTTGCTGAGTACGTGCTTGGCTACCACGGGACGCCAGCCTTTGCAGCACTTCTTCCTTTCCGTACAGTACGACTACTCTCCCACTATCCTTTTTCCCTCTCTTGGGGACGGAGTCTTGCGCCTCCTCCGGGAAACTGAAGATATGTAGTATTGTCGAATTTACCGGGTTTCTTCTTTCACACTCTTTACATTCTTCTTCTTCTTCCTCATCTTGCCTATTCTTTCCTCCGCTTCGGCATTTGAGGTTCCTATTCTCTTCTTTCTTTTTCCCTGTGCGTTCCTGAAGGCCGCCCACGCGTTTGACGTGTACAAGGTGACTGTATTAACGCATGTCCTAGCCCCAGGTTGGCTTGTAGAGTTCCCGAATTTCGGGAGTGTGACCTGAGATGTGGACAATCACCTAAGGCGGGTGTGCTCCCTTAGAAGGGTGGCCCCGGTAGGAAAGAGCGCACCATCGGAGACGCTGGCAATAATGGGGGATTTTTTCGCAATGGGATCCCAGTAACGAAAGTTAAAGGATATGAAAGTCTTGGGATTCCCAAAATTCGTCTACTCTACCGGCTGTACCTCGATACCTTGTAGTAACACGCACCGAAGATGGTCAAAGCTTTTCGACAGTAAATTCGTTCATCATCCAAAAAGGCGTTGATGCGATTGCAGGCCAAGTGAAGTGCTGAAAACGTTTGCAGAACGGTACCTTACTGATTGAATCAGATAGTGCCTTTCAGGCTAAAAGGTTACTCAAGGCCACCCTTCTCCAGGGTTACCCGGTACAATTGGAGGCTCACCATACTGTGAACTACTCTCGTGGGGTTGTTTACAGTAATGTGCTTGATGGATTGACCGAGGAGGAAATCAAGGATTACCTCTACGATCAGGGCGTCACAGCAGTGCATAGGGTTATGAATAGGATCATCAATGTATTGGTCCCAACGTGCACTGTTTTTTTTTTTATTTTTTTTTTTTTATTTTCGTCGAGTGACTCTGCCTTCCAAGATCAAAGAAGGTTACTAGGTTCTCATCGTCCGACCTTATATCCCCAACCTCACCCACTGCTACCAGTGTCAGCGTTGTAACCACACCAGGCAGCTTCAAGCAGTAGCAGTTACTGTCCGTTCCTGCTTTCAGCTTCTCCTTGTGTAATGTCTACACACCATCATCCTCCGTTGTAACCAGGTCTGGCCTTCTCCACATTCGTGACCAGCTTTCTCCTCCTTTCTTGTTGGTCGGTGATTTCAATGCCCACCATCCTCTTTGGGGCTCTCCACACTCTTGTCAGAGGGGCTCTTCTGGCGGATCTCCTCAACGACCTTAACCTCATCTATCTCAACACTGGCGAACCCATTTATCTTTCGGACTCTACATACACTTTCTCCCACTTGGACTTTTCCATTTGCACTGTTCAACTGGCCCGTCACCTTGAGTGGTTTGTCCTTTCAGACACACACAGTCGAGTGACCATTTTGCAAGTGTCATCCATCTACTGACGCCCATCATTCCCACTCGTCCATCCAACTGGCAGCTTTGCAAAGCTGATCGGCAGCTTTATTCTTCCTTAGCTACTTTCCATGAACGTCTTTTTCCCAGTATTGATCACCGGGTCGACTGTCTTACTACAATAATCCAGAACGTTCTATTCGTCGCACCTCTTCCTTGCCACGATGTCCCCCAGTTCCCTGATGCACTGAGGAATGTTTCGATCACTCAGAGCTCGGAGACGTGCTCTCAGAGTCTTTAAACGCAATCCCACACAGGAAAATTGTGTTCACTACAATCGGTTTCGAGCAAAATGCCGCCGCCTTTTTCGGGAAAGCAAACGAGCTAGTTGGCTTTCCTTCACTAGTTCAACAGTTTTACCCCCTCTTCTGTTGTTTGGGCTAAACTTCGCAGACTTTTGGGGACTTTGTCTCATTCACCAATCTCGGGTTTAACCATAGCGAATGATACTATTGTGGATCACACTGACATCTCCAACACTCTGGGCCGGTTTTTTGCCGATATTTCGAGTTCCTCACACTATCATTCCTCTTTCCTCCCTCGGAAGCAGGCAGCGGAAGCTGTATTTCCTGGATTTCTCTCTTTCTCGTCTCAGAATCGAGGATGCTACAACGCCGACTTCACTATGAACAAGCTTAAACATGCACTCTCCTCATCACGATCCTCCGCTCCAGGACTCGATGGCGTTCATGTACGCATGTTAAAACACCTGTCTTCCGAAGGCCTGCAATTTCTTCTACAAACGTACAACCGCATTTGGACGGAAGGCACATGCGCTTGGAGCTGGCGTGAAGCCATCATGATTCCTCCACCTATACCTAGAAAGGACAAACGTATACCTAGCAGCTACCGCCCGATCTCCCTCGCCAGCAGCATTTTCAAGGTGATAGAGCGTATGATTAATGATCGATTGGTATGGTGGCTCGAATCTAGTAATCTCCTCACCAATGCACAATTTGGTTTCCGTAAGCACCGTACAGCAGTCGATCATCTAGGCACCCTATCAACTCATATTATGAATAATTTTCTGCAGAAGCGCCAAACAGTGCCGTATTTTTCGATTTGGAAAAGGCATATGACACCTGCTGGAGGATGGGTATCCTTCGCACTCTCAACACATGGGGTCTCCGGGGTCGCCTGCAACCTTTATTCAGGAATTCTTAAAAGACCGGGTTTTCCAGGAGCGTGTGGGTTCCGCCCTTTCGAACTTTCCTGCAGGATGACGGTGTACCTCAAGGCTCAGTGTTAAGCGTTGTCCTATTTGCTATAGCAATTAATCCTATTATGGACTGTTGTATAGAATTTCTCCCTCCTTCCCTCCATCTTGGACCAGATGTTCTTCTATTCGTAGCCTCTACGAAATTCTTGGGACTAACATTCGACAGGAAACTTTGTTGGTCCTCCCATGTATCTCACTTTTCAGCTCGCTGTATCCGTTCACTCAATATTCTCAGAGTGTTGTGCAGTACCTCATGGGGAGCGGATCGGACCACCCTTCGCCGTTTGTACCGATCCATTGTCCACTCGAAACTAGATTACGGATGGATTGTCTATTCATCAGCCCGACTGTCTATCTTACGCCACCTTAACACGATCTACAACCAAGGGACCCGTTTAGCGACAGGGGCTTTCTACACAAGCCCTGTCGAGTCTCTATGCTGAATCTGCTGAATAATCGCTGTCCTACCACAGGGTGGTCCTCCTCAGTCGTTACGCGAGTCGGCTGTCATCTATTCATTATTCGATCTTCGCAGTCAACCGCGCCTATCCTTTGATATCTATTAACCTTTGATATCCATTTGCATACTCCCAAGTCCTACCGTCCTCACTGTCCTTTCACAACACACACCTTTAATTTGACGAAACCCACCAGGAACCTTCCAACCCTCGCCCCTTTTCCACCTTCCATCACACCATTCAACTTCGTTGTATGTAAATTGTTTTAAGCGACTGGCTGTTCTACGAGATTTGTTGATTGAACAAGATACTGATTAAGAATGTAGTTTGGTCCCTTAAACAACAAACCATCTAACAAGTAACACTATCAATGTTTCACTCGTAGATTCCGATACACTTAGGGTATGTTGCATACTAAATAAAATGAAACGTATTTTTTGTTCATGTCCATATGGTCCTTGAAGTGGTGAAAGCCCTGCAGAATGAAACGTGAGTGTTATCTTCCTGAACACATACTGTCGAAACAGTAGCGTATATCAAAAATATTGCTGTGTAATATCCTCGGTCGCCATTGCACTTGGCAACTATGCTATCACATTTTTAAACATTTTGATATTTATGGAAATCCTCATCTGACCTCACATTTTGAAACGGTAAAATTTTTATGTTTAGTAAATATAATATGTTTAAAGAGAAATTAAACCATATCTGGTTTAGTTACATTCTGATGGCGTAGCACTCGGTTATAAGTTGGAAGTACACCTATATACCGCTATATGCGCGCCCCGTCTGCCGTAATAGATGGTGATTGTGTTGTTCGCTTTTTCACAGTGGAACTGAAAAAAGATGAGCTTCTGAAGGATTTAATTAAAAAAATGTCTCTGTCGAGTAGGGGAATAATCAAGGCGGTGCAAACAAGTGTCTCGTGCGGACAGAGCGTGCGTTCAGCGATATAGAGTGCTAATTCCAACTTATATCTGCCCTCTGCGACTTTAGTATATAATTTTATCACATAGGTTAATTTTTTGTTTGTTTGTTAAATATGCTATTAGATATACTGCCCATAAAATCTTTACCGTTTCAGTGAGGGGAGGATTTCGAAATATATCAATGTTTAAAGACGTGACTGAAGAGTTTGAAGTACAGAAGCAACATGGAAATAGTTTTAACTTTTTTGATATATTCTATATTTTTAGACGATATGGTCTAAAAAGATAAATGTCGCTGGAGAGTTTTCATAACTTCAACGGCCATATGGACATTTACGAGGGTTGGAACTTAAATAATGGCAACACTACTGTGGAGACACTAAGCAATGGGCCGCGGTTGATTAGCCGTGCACACTGGGGCGCCGTGCAGCGGTTCGCGCGGCCGTTCGCTGTCGGGGGTTCGAGTCCCGCCTCGGGCATGGGTGTTTGTGTTGTCCTTAGGTTAGTTTATCTTATTTTAAGCAGTTTGTAAGCTATGGACTGATAACAGCGCAGCTGAGTTAGATTTACAAAAATATGAACACTTGAACACGATGCAATGGAATGTACTATTGTCGCTGATAGCTCACGTTGTAGACGTACCTACCTTACATTCGAGCAAATGGACTCGCCTGTCCCACGTCACCGGCGTACGCACAATCGAGGAAAACAGTCACTTGTGAGCGAACTGCCTAACTTAACGGTGTCACTATGTCTTAGAAAGAGTAACAACGGAGTTGGATCCAGATTGAATGTGCCAGAGGTCGTACAGCACGGCAGTCTCGTCAACAGGCGTGCGGGGAATCCGCATTGCCATACAGAACAATGCCCCGTTGGTAAAAGCCTTCAACGAAGGTCGGAAAACTGTGGCACACATGCATCGTGCATGTCAACCTAGTGTCTCTGAAGAAGTGCATACTGTTAACGTGTTACTGGACAGTGATCGACGCCAGATGATTCGCTAGCTCGTCCACGAAATCGAATTAGAGCATAAGACTGTGTTTGGGCTCCTGAAGGAACGCCTGGATATGCGAAACTATGAGTTCCGCACGAATTGACGGAAGTGCAGAAATGCATGCGTTACGAAGATGAAGGAACCATTTCATGGCATTCGTTTCAGAACTGTTTGAGATTAGACGCCCACTAGACCGCTCCATCCGCACCATCAACAGAACAGGCTCTTCTAACGGTATACTACGCCTTCGACACCGCTGGCAAGGATTCTACACAACGCTGATGACTACTTTGAAGGACAGCAACAGGTGGCAAACAAGAAAAGTTTTTATATCGGCTGTGAGTAAGTATTTACCACTATTTAAGTTCCAACCCTCCTGTAGGTACGCGTGTCATTTTGACCTAGACTAAAACATATTCGAAGTGATTGGTAATACTTGGGTAGTGATACTTGTAAGAAGTTGTGCAATTGATGTTGCTTTGAATCGCTATGGTATTTTTGTTTTCAAATCTAAACAACAACAGTGCTAATCACGTGGTGCCATGCGTAAATCGCTGTGTGGTCTATGATGCCAAGACACGAATTTTGCAGTCACTCCCCGTCGGAGTTTAGAGTCTCCCCTTGGTTATGGGTGTTTGTGTCGTACTTCGCGTAAACTAGTTTATGTTGAAATTCAAATATTCAAATGTTTGTAAATCTATAGGACGTAACTGCAGTGGTTATGGGTGACGAGACTTACCAAGAACTTAGACTAACTTATGCTAAGAGCAACATACACACCCAGAGAGGACTCGAACTTCCGACGGAGAACGGTCGCGCGCACCGCAGCAAGGTGCCATAGCGCGCATGGCTATTCTTCCTGGGCAAGTTCAAGTAGTTTGTAAGTCTAGCGACCGATGACGTCACCAGTTTGGACCCTTATGCCGTCGGCACACGGAGCGTGTATATGAACGAGTGTGGCCAACGTGCCGACTTTCTGACGTCACAACGTGCAACCCGCACGTTGGTGAGGCTATTCCAATGTGTGGGGACATATCAAGCATGTCAGAAATTCTCAGCGTGCGTCTGAACGTTTACTAATAAGATAGGAGAACGCTACCGACGTCACACCACATGGTTATCCGGGGAAGGGGGCAGCTCTTTTCGAGTAGAAACATGAAGGTGCCATATCGGCCGTTAGTAGAAGCCCGTAGTTGATGGGTTTTATATACAGAACATAACTTAGATCTTACGAATATATGTTGTTCCAAAGCAAGTAAAAGTAACAGAGTAAATTAAAGACCTCCCGAAAACCCGTCACTATAGGAACTATTTGTTGGAATAAAATGACTGGAAACGTCTTATGTGGTAAAAGAATATCCGTATTACGGAAATCTGCCGCTTCAAGGCAACGGCGCACTGAAGATCCGTCAAAACTAATTCTTCATTAAATGATTTGTTGTAAATTGTTCAAAATGTTCAAATGTTTGTTAAGCTTATGGGACTTAACTACAGGGTCATCAGTCCCTAAACTTACAAACTACTTATCAACTACCTTATACTAAGGACGGCACAAATATCCATGCCCGAGGGGAGATTCGAACCCCCGACCATAGTGACCGTGTAGACCGTGACTGGAGCGCCTCAGTCCCCTCGGCCACCGCGTAACTGCTTGTCAGTAAACGACAAATCTAAGAGTAATGTATTCAGCAAGTGTAATACCTACGTCAGACATAGTTAAGTAGGTAAGACTGTGTAGCGCAGGCAGCAACGTTGCGGTCTGTATAACCAATGATACTTAAGTGACGCGAGTTGGAGACTTGCCACATCTCGAATTTTTTTCTGGTATTTGGGTATTTCTAATAGGTTCAAAGACCTTATAATAAAAGTATACTGCATAATATTTGATGCTATATAAGCGGCCATCCTCTGAGGAGTGAGTTTCTTAGATTGTGAACAGAACACGCCGTGAACAAAACACTTCGCAACTTACGTAGAGTAACATACCCACTTTTTTGTTTCATATCTTGTATTTTACACGTTCTAAAAATTCTTTAACTGAACAGCAAAAGTGAAGGAGGAAGAATGACGTTTACGTTCTTCAAAAATGCGAGACTATTGCAATAATGTTTGTGTAATGTGACGGCCTATTCTAATACTATATCACACAGTTTGTCATTAAACTTTCATAAGTGTCTGTCCTTATCGACATAATTTTATCATTTCTGAAAGCTTTGTGTTCGTAGATACTGCGTAGTTATTTATGTTAGCGTATGTCACAGACAGAACATGATGAGCATATGCACAAGAATTTTAAACATAGCTGGGATTATCAGCGACCGTTACAAAGTTAAAGGATAAAAGTGCAGCCCTCGGTTGCGAAGATTATTTGACCATGTTTCGGAAATAGCTAAGATTGCCTTCATCAGAAAATATAAATTAATGCAAGTCACATAATAAAGGTTACAAAATAAGCGGTAAATCTTACGTCACAAATTTAAAAAATCATGAAGTGTTAGCCAATAGGGGCTGTACGCCTACACGGAGGCTAGTGGCAAACTTTTCTTATATTTTCTTTTTGTAACCTTTATTGTGTGACTTGTATTAATTTATATTTGCCGGCCGCGGTGACCGAGGGGACTGAGGCGCTCCAGTCACTGTTTGCACGGCCACTACGGTCGGGGGTTCGAATCCCCCCTCGGGCATGGATATTTGTGCCGTCCTTAGTATTATCTAGTTTATAAGTAGTTTGTAAGTTTCGGGACCGATGACTCCGTAGTTAAGTCCCATAAACTCTACAAACATTTGAACATTTTATTTATGTAAGCGTATGTCACAGACAGAAGAACATTGAGCATATGCACAAGAATTTTAAACATGGCTGCTATTATCAGCGACCGTTACAAAGTGAAGATTATTTGAACAGGTTCGGAAATAGCTAAGATTGCTGCCATCAGAAAATATAAATTAATACATGTCACATAATAAAGGTTACAAAGTCGACGGTAAATCTTACGTCACAAATTTAAAAAATACTAGGGGCTGTACGCCTGCATCGAGGCTAGTGGACAGTTCTTCTTATATTTTCTTTTTGTAACCTTTATTATATGACTTGAATTAATTTATATTTTCTGATGAAGGCAATTTTAACTATTTCCGAAATCTGGTCAAATAATCTTCGCGACTGAAGGCTGCACTCTTATCCTTTAAATATGCAAAAGAGCGGAAATGTGCGTTTTAAGAGAGCTAAAGCAGGAATTTCACTCATTTCATAAACAGTATGATTCCAGGACCTGATGAAGACAACACCTCCCACTGCTAGCTGCGATCGCATGTAGCTCGTTGAGACACGTCTCATCTACATCTACATGGGATACTCTGCAAATCACATTGAAGTGCCTGGCAGAGGGTCCATCGAACCACCGTTACACAATTTTATCTCCAATTTCATTCTCGAGCAGCGCGCGGGAAGAAAGAACACCTGAATCTCTCCATTCGAGCTCTGATTTCCCGTATTTTATTCTGATGGTCATTTCTACCTATGTAGGTGGGAATCAACAACATATTTTCGCATTCGGAGGAGAATGTTGGTGATTGGAGTTTCGTAAGTAGACCACACCGCAGCGATAAGCGCTGTTGTTGTAATGATTCCCATCCCAGGTCCTGTATCATTTCCGTGACGCTGTCTCCTCTGCATCGTGACAAAACAAAACGAGCTGCCCTTCTCTGGACTTTTTCGACGTCCTCCGTCAAACCCACCTGATAAGGATCCCACACTGGGCAGCAATACTCCAAAAAAGGACGGAGAAGCGTAGTGTATGCAGTTTCTTTAGTATTTCTGTTGCATCTTTTAAGGGTTCTGGCAATAAAACGCAGTCTCTGGTTCGCCTTTCCCACGACATTATCTACGTGTTATTTCCAGTTTAAGTCTGAACTAAGAGTAATTCCCAGGTATTTTGTGGAGTTTACGGCCTTCACTTTTGATTGATTTATCTTGTAAACAAATTTTAACGGATTTCCTTTCGTACTCAGGTGGACGACTTCACACTTCTCATTATTTAGAGTCAATTGCCAATTTTTACACCATAGTGATACCGTCAGAAGGGGTGAAGTCGATCATAAAATTCAGTTTTTCTGTTGTTTTTGAGGGAACCTCTGGAAGAATTCGTTTCAAAAATATTAAGTGTAATCCTTAGGATTTCGACATTATATCTAATGTTGAATATAGAAATAGCCTATTGTGCTTTTGAAATTCTTTTAATTTATAGGTTGATCGGCTTTCCCCCACCCAGTGGGGTGAAGCCGATCACTCATTTTTTGAAGACCAGTAACGGCTTCACCCAGACAATGGGGTGAAACCGATCGTCTTTTTACATTCAAATATCTTCCAAGGTATGGTAGGCTATGTTTAAATGAAATTTAAAATAGTAGAGGGTCTTTCTCAGGGACCAAACATCTATTAAAATTAACAAATAGACTATTATATGGTTAGAACATTGTATTTTCCTTTAAAAAATAACCACTGTAAATAAATTTATTTTGCATCATAAAGAATTTTCACTCAATGTTTGAAATGTCAAAATCTGGGAAACTATAGCGTCCACGACCAATGCCCTTAGGCTTCATTTTTGTTACAATTTGTGTGAAGGTAGACTTTTTGTACATCATGAACATCTGGAAATACACTTGAGCCGGCCGCGGCTGCCAGCCGCGGTGGCCGAGGTGACTGAGGCGCTCCAGTCACGGTCAGAACGGCCACTACGGTCGGGGGTTCGAATCCCCCCTCGGGCATGGATATTTGTGCCGTCCTAGTTCGTAAGTAGTTCATAAGTAGTTTGTAAGTTTAGGGACTGATGACCCCGTAGTTAAGTCCCATAAGCTTAACAAACATTTGACTTGAGCCGGCCGCAGTGGCCGAGGGGATTGAGGCGCTTCAGTCACGGTCTGCACGGCCACTACGGTCGGGGGTTCGAATCCCCCCTCGGGCATGGATATTTGTGCCGTCCTTAGTCTTAGGTAGTTCATAAGTAGTTTGTAAGCTTAGGGACTGATAACCCCGTAGTTAAGTCCCATAAGTTATACAAACATTTGAACATTTGAAATACACTTGATCCATCCATGAACTAAACATTCTTCGTCTACAGAACTAAGAACACGCTGTCCACCATATTTATATCTACGTTTGTCTTTCACCCACTCATTTAACGTTGAATAGGGCACACTGTAACACCCAGATGCTTTACGAATACTCAAATTCCCTTTCTTCACTTCCTGAACGGCATTTTCCAGATATAGTGGATTGTAGTTCCTTCTTCCCTCTCTTCCTACGTTCTTCACGTATGTTCGCGGCATAATTGGCTTCACCCCACAGAATACCGCAATTCAATTTTTAGATCACTATTCGTCCATACAACAAACTTCTGCTTTTACAGATACATAAATCAAGTGACAATGAGTTCACTTACCGACTAACAGTCCGAAAACAGCAGAATTATATGACTATAAGATCGTATTAGTGGTATTAATCTTGTATTATTCAGAGGCCACCAAAATGCATTTGTTTATATCCCACAATCCCGCTCAACGGATACTCAGAGAGAAAAGTCTACAGGCAAACACTACTCTGTAACTCATTGGCTTCCAACAAGTATGTGTAGCGTTGTAGTTCCCGGCTCTACCGCCAGGCGAAAGTAGTGTACACTGTTGTTGTTATGGTCTTCATTCCGGAGACTGGTTTGATGCAGCTCTCCACCCTACTCTATCCTGAGCAAGCCTTTTCATCTCCTCATAAGAACGGCAACCCACATCCACTTGAATCTGCTTACTATACGCGTATCTTGGTCTCCCTCTGCGATTTTTACCCCACACACTTCCCTCCAATGCTAAATTTACGATTCCCCGATGTCTAAGAATGTGTCCTACCAAGCGATCCCTTCCTTTACTCAGGGTATGCCAAAAATTCCTTTTCTCACTAATTCTGTTCAGTACCTCTTCATTAGTTATGCGATCTACCCACCTAATCTTCAGCATTCTTCTGTAGCACCACATTTCAAAAGTCTCTATTCTTTTCCTGTCCGCATTGCTAATCGTCCATGTTTCACTACCGTACAAGGCAACACTCCACACAAATGCCTTCAGAAAAGACTTCCTTACCCTTAAATTAATATTCGATGTTAGCAAATTTCTCTTTTTCAAAAATGCTTTTCTTCCCATTGCCATTCTGCATTTTATATCCTCTGTACTGCGACCATCGCATGTTATTTTACTACCCAAGTAACAAAACTCATCTACCACCTTCATTGTTTCGTTACCTAATCTAATTCCTTCAGCATCGCCTGATTTTCTAAGACCGCATTCCATTATTTTTGTTTGCTCTTGTTAATGTTCATTTTATACGCTCTCTTCAACACGCTATAACGCTGTATTGCCGGTCGACTTCCCCCCACCTGATCGACTTCACCCCTTCTGACGGTATCCTATTCAGATCGTTCTGCAGTTGGTTTTGATCTTCAGATGATTTTACTAGACGGTAAATGACGGCGTCATCTGCAAAAAACCTGAGAGAGCTACTTAGATTTTCCCCTAAATCGTTTATGTAAATAAGGAACAGCAGAGGACCAATAACACTACGCTGCGGAACGCCCGATATCACCTCTGTTTTAGTCGATGCCTTACTATCGATTACTACGAACTGTGTCCTCTCTGACAGGAAATCCCCTATCCGCTTGCATATTTGGGACGTATGCACAGGCCCCGCCGTCTCCGAGCCTTCAGCCGCACGTTGGACTAGGCACGTTGGTTGCACACGTTCAGCAGTGGCGGCGCTAGGCGTCGGCGACGTCGGCCACCGCCGACGGCCTCGCGCCTCTGGGGGCCTCGCAAAACATTGTTAAAATTTGAGTTTTTTTTTTAAATATATATTTGATGTTTAACGGCGCTTTCCAACTGCCGGGTTATGTAGCGACGACATACATCTAGCGTATACTAGCTTAACCAATGAACGAATAGAACATCCGTACCCAAGGGTGAGGTTCGACCCCCAACGAGAGCGATCTCACTCACCATGGTATGACGCCTTAGTGCGCTCGGCCATTCACAGCCGGCAGATATTTAGTTCTCCGTATTTATTTCTGTATGAGTGCAGCAGTGATGCAATTTTTAGTAGAATACTTACAAAACAATTTCTTCAATACATTTCAGAAAACGATTTAGAAGAAGTATATCAAATCAGAATCATGCTCAGTTCCAGTCAGCACAGCTTCGGCCGAGAGAAGCTTCACAAAGTTAAAATTGATTAAGACTAACTTGAAAAGCACAATGAGCCAGGAAAGACTATTTGTGTTGTCAGTACTGTCAACTGATGCCGAAATAGCGGCTAGTAATAAGATGTGATCTTTAAAAAATTCTGTGAGACGAAAAGCTGAAAAGTTTCTCTAATTTGTGTTTGTTTATTGTAATTTTTGTCATTGCAATAATACTCGTATATTATACTAATAGAATTTTAGTATGATGATTATTGATGTATAATTCAGGTCATTTAACATTTTCTTCATTAATGAAAAAAATGAAAGGGTCCTCGCAAATACGATTTCGCCGACGCCCAGTTTTCGTCTAGCGCCGCCACTGACGTTCAGAAACATGCCCCGTGTGCGGCGGCTTTACGTTTACAAACTTTTGGATCAGGTGTTCGTCATGTTAGTGTTCTATTGAGAAAACTCGACTGGTGTTAGCGGACAGAGTGTTTATGTGACAGTGGTTTGGGGGCCCGGCGCGGCGTCAGCTGCGGCGCCGCACGGGGTGGTCGTAGAGCACGGCCTGCAGGAAGCGCGGCGACGGCACGCAGGTGCGCACCGTGTGCTGGCGGCCCGACGACGACGCCGAGGAGCGCGCGCCCACGCGCACCAGCTTGTGGTCGCCCGTGTGCTCGTACATCAGGCCCTCGCGGGGCTCCGTGATCGCCTGCAACCAGCGGCGCACCTCACACTCAACTACATCACATCAAAGCGGCACAACTCTGACCAGTATGCATTAGGACATTCAGGCTGCACAGGCGGTCGTGGCGACAATTAGTCTGGCCATTAGAATTGCTACAGCAAGTAGAAATGCAGATGATAAACGGGTATTCATTGGACAAATATATTATACCAGAACTGACATGTGATTACATTTTTACGCAATTTGGGCGCATAAATCTTGAGAACAATCACCTGTGGCCGTAATAATGGCCATGATACGCCTGGGCATTGAGTCTGAAACGTGTCCATAAAAAATATTTTTGTAAGAAAATGTTTAATATTGTGCCTCCTGTTTTGTGTCGAATAACTTGCTTGCAAGAAAATGTATAATACTGCTTCTACTGTGTGTATTGATATGTGTACTTAACTCTGTGAAGTTTCATCTTTGGCAAAGATCATGTATTGCATAGCATTGTAGCTCGTGCAGAGAGAGAGAGAGAGTGGCACTTGTGGTTCAGCTCGCTTAGAGAGCAGTTGAGTTGTGTGTATGACTCCGATGTAGAGCAGAGGCTGCTGTGCCAGCAAGTTGATTTGATTGTATTTGGAATATATATTGTATTTTTTATTACTATCACCGCTGGAATGAAGGTAGTTGCACTTGATGTCATAAGGAAAAAGTTGTATTATGTAGGTAATGTAATGGTGATTATTAATAATAAGTAACAAAGTTGACCTTTCTTTCCTGTTTCATTTACGTAGTTAGAAGATTAACCTACTTCCTTCATTTGATAATTAGTTATTAGTGGATTTAAAGTGCAGCATTGATTTTGCTAATCTTGTTAAACAGATTTCGTTATTTGTGCTATAGTAAATGATTGTTATGCAACACTGCAGTCAATTGATTAGGATACTGAATTTTGATAATCAGGTACTGATCTGCATAAAATTCTCGCAGTCAAACATTAAGAAAATGGGTTGTGGTTTTTTTTTTTTTATTATCTTTCTCGCAGTCAAATACTTTTAGTATAGTCAGTGTCTGTTTCATGTGGTGATTCGCCACAGTTGTTTTGTTAAAAGATCCGTTGCGCACATAATCAGTTTAATGCACTGTTTCTTATTTAATAGTATATACATCAATATCAGGGCCATAATTAAACTAAATTGCTGTGTTAATGAACAATTTGTTGTCTGATTTAACGATAGTTTCAACATTCACAACACACACACAGCTTTTAAGTCAAACAGAGCTTGGATGGCGTGTACAGGTACAGATGCTCATGCAACTTCAACACGATACCACAGTAGTGACTGGCATATTGTGACGAGCCAGTTGCTCGGCCACCATAGACCAGACGTTTCCAATTGGTGATAGATCTCGAGAATGTGCTGGCCAAGGCAGCAATCGAACATTTTCAGTATCCAGAAAGGCCCGTACAGGTCCTGCAACATGCGGTCATGCATTATCCTGCTGAAATGTAGGGTTTCGCAGGGATCTAATGAAGGGAAGAGCCACGGGTCGTAACACATCTTAAATGTAACGGCCACTGTTCAAAGTGCCGTCGATGTCAACAAGAGGTGACTGAGACGTGTAATCAATGGCACCCCATACCATCACGTCGGGTGATACGCCAGTATGGCGATGACGAATGCACACTTCCCCAAACACGGATGCGACCGTAATGATGCTGTAAACAGAAACTGATTCATCCGAAAAAAAATGACGTTTTGCCATTCGTGCGCCCAGGTTCGTCCTTGCGTACACCATCGCAGGCGCTCCTGCCTGTGATGCAGCGTAACCATGGTATCCGTGCTGATAGTCCATGCTGCTGCAAATTTCGTCGAAATGTTCGTGCAAATGGTTGTTGTCTTGCAAACGTCCCCATCTGTTGAATCAGGGATCGAGACATGGCTGTACGATCCGTTAAAGCCATGCGGATAAGATGCCTGTCATCTCGACTGTTAGTGATGCGAGGCCGTTGGGATCCACCACAGCGTTCCGTATTACCCTCCTGATCCCACCGATTCCACATTCCGCTAACAGTCATTGGTCGACCAACGCGAGCAGCGATGTCGCGATACGATAAACCGCAATCGCGATAGGCTACAATCCGACCTTTATCAAAGTTGGGAACGTGATGGTACTCATTTCTCCTCCTTACACAAGGCATCTCAACGTTTCACCAGGCAACGCCGGTCAACTGCTGTTTGTGTACGAGAATTCGGTAGGAAACTTTCCTAATGTCAGCACGTTGTAGGTGTCCCCCCAGGGGGCCCACAGCTCTATTGTGGGTACGTGTGTGGCGCTCACAGGTCCCCGAGCCGAAGCAGCCTTCCTTACCGCCCCAGGCTGCTTTATTTTCCTGCCCGGAGACGAGCGTCTATTGTAAGTCAGGGTGGTTTCCTGTCATAGTTTTTCTCTTTCCTTGGTTTCTTCCTTTCTTAACCTTTGCTTCTGTCTTTCACTCCTTGCTGTACTCTTCTATCCTTCCTCTCCTCCTCATTTAGTCTCCGCTTCGGCGTTTGAGACACTCTCTTCTATCTTTCTCTGCACTTCCTCTATTCTTTTTCTTTCTTCCCTGTGCGTGTCTGAAGGCCGACCTACGCATTATCATCACATCACAGGGTAATGCTTAATTCCCCGCCCCCGGTAGACAAGTAGGGGACGTACGTATCCCCTGGTAAAGACCAGGGCTGGTACCTTCCGAACATGCCGATTGGTCCCTCCGACCGTTCTCGGAAAATGTGACCTGAGGTGTGAACAATCACCTAAGTCGGGTAAGCCCTCAGTGAGGGCCCCCACTAGGAAGGACCGCGCTATCTGAGACGCCGGTAATCATGGAGGACATTTCCGCACTGACTTCCTTCTCTTCTACTCTGACTTCGACCCAAAAAAGAAAGATCGACTCACCTCAGTGTAAGAAAACGTTGCCTAATCCTCCCAAATTTCTGGTTGTTCCTCGAACTGACGGTCAAGATTTCTCTTCTGTTAATCCTTTCGTAATTCATAATGGTGTTGATACGATTGCTGGCCCGGTTAAGACCTGTTCCTGAGAGCGTAATGGAACATTAAGTTAAGTCCCATAAGCTTTACAAACACTCGAACTGAAATAAAGAGGGACGAATTCTAGCAAAATGCAATTTACTGATATTATGTATCATTATTATTAATGCAATGTTTACTAATAGTTAAGCAAATACCTTCCCGGATTCAAAGAATCAATTACATCTAACGGGCGTAATTCGTCTCATCAAAACGTTATGAGCTAAGTGTACAGATAAATATTTTCCTGTTGTAAATTTATAGGAGATACGACTTCAATATCCTGCTTTGTTTTCCATCAGGCACAATTGGCTGGAAGGCGTGAGTTCATGCTTGTCACACGTTGACAGATAATCAACAAAACATTGCTAAGCAAGACTGGTTGCATAAACGTCTATCAATCTGGTTTGTTAGTGCCATGATTTGTGGTGTCGTTTGTTCATTACTTAACAGTACTTTACTAACGAACGGTTAAAGACGGGTTAGAATTTGGCGCCGTATGGCAACAGTGCTACTTTCATATCGCTCCGATTAAAACCGTCGAAAGTCGCAAGTTATTCTAATCGCAAACACTGTAGTTTCCTCGCAGTACTCAGAGAGAAGGCAACTGTGCTATCCTGAACAAGATCACAGCGCCCCGCGTTGTAAAGCTTACTTATTGCACTCTAAAAAGAAGAAATAAAACTGCTTCGATAGCATTCTTCTTAGGATCACGACTTTAAGATGGTTATGTACACTTTAATGAAATGTACCTATGGAAGAACCACATTTATTTTAAAACATTGATTCTGGAAAGAGCTGTCTACTAATTGGGTAGGGATCCGTTTCCAAAGAGATCTCAGCGCAGCTTGCTATTCTGGAAATTGTATTTACACTGAAACATTCAGAAATGTGCTAGCTGGAAGAATAGCACCTCTCATTTGCAAGAGAATGGGGTTCCACAGGGCTCTGTTTTGAGCGCTCCGGTAGTTTTAGTGGCCATTAATGGCTTAGCGACAGCAATTGGATCATCAGTATCCCCTTCCCTCTATGCTGATGACTTGTGTATCTCTTTTAGCTCCGCCCAAGTTGCAGTACACAGATTGCAGGGAGCCATTCGGAAGGAGCAGTCCTGGGCTGTTGTACATGGCTTCCTGTTTTCTGCCACCAAAATAAGTGTTAGGCACTTCTGTTGACGTAGGACAGTTCATCCCCAGCCAAAACTGTATTTCAGCAACCACCTATTAGAGGTAGTGGACACTCATCGGTTTTTAGAGTTTTTCTTTGGCTCTCGGCTGATATGGCTTCCTCACATTCGGCAGCTGAAACAGAAGTGTTGGAGTCATCTAAACGTAAATTATCGTAGCTGTGTTGAGAAAGTTCCAGAGCTCCAAGCGCCGATAGAAAGTACTGAGGCACAAATCGTTATAGGTTATGAAAGCAAGCTGACGCCAGAGATAAGTTCAGCCGAAATTTTTACAAAGGGCCAAATGGTCTTCAGAAAGAATAGAATAAATAAAAAAGGGGGTGGCGTGTTTATTGCTGTTACTAAGGGTTTATCCTGCAGCGAAATTGAGACAGATACTTCCTGTGAGTTGGTCTGGGTAAAGGTTATACCTGACAACCGGAATAAATTAATAATTGGATCTTTTTATCGGCCCCCTGACTCAGACGATGCGGTTGCCGAAATGTTCAAAGAAAGCTTGAATCACATTTCAAATAGATATCCGAAGCATACTGTTATAATCGATGACGACTTTAATTTAACCTCGATATGTTGGCATAAATGCGTATTCAAAACCGGCGGCAAATATAAAACATTGTTCGAACTAGTTCTGAATGCTTTTTCTGAAAACTACTTTGAACAGTTGGTTCATGAACCCACTAGAATAGTAAATGGTTGCGAAAATACCTTGATCTCCTAGCAACAAATAATCCTGAGCTAGTACAGAGCATCAAAACAGATACAGGGATTAGCGAACATACAGTTGTAGTAGCGAGCCTAAATATCGAAATTCCCAAATGCATCAAAAATCAACGAAAAATATATCTATTCATAAGAGCAGATAAAAATTTGCTTCACGCTTTCCTGAATCATAGTCTCCAGTCTTTCATAACTAAAAAAGCGAGTGTACATCAGTTGTGGCTTACTTTCAAAGACATAATATTAGTATCAATCGAGAGATTTATGCCAAATAAATTAATAAACAAGGTCAGATCACTGTCACAGAAGCAAAAAAATCGCATGCAAAATTTAAAAAGGCACAGAATCCCCATTACTGACAATCTTTGATAGAAACTCGGAATCTAGCGTGGACTTCAATGCGAAATGCTAATCATAGTTTACACAACGAAATCCTGTCTCGTAATCTGGAAGAAATAAAAAAAAATTCAAGTCATATGTGAAGTACACTAGCAGCAAAACACAACAATACCTTCACTATGCGATAGCAATGGTAATACTACCGATGACAATACTGCTAAGGCAGAATTGCTAAACATAGCTTTCCGAAATTCTTTCACCATAGAAGACGACGTGAACACTCCAGAATTCGAACCAAGAACAGCTGCGAAACTTAGAAGTAGATGTTACTGGAGTACTAAAACAAATGAAGTCACTAAACAAACACAAATCTTCCGGGCCAGATTGTATACCAACTAGATTCCTCTCAGAGTATGCTGATGCAATAGCTCCGTACTTAACTATCATTTACAACCAATCACTCAGCGAAAGATCCGTACCCAAAGACTGGAATGTTGCCCAAGTCACTCCAATATTCAAGAAGGGCAATAGGAGTGATCACCAAAATTATAGGCCCATCTCATTTACGTCGATTTGCAGTAGGATTTTGGAACATATACTTGTTCGAAGATTATGTTTCAAATGTTCAAATGTTTGTATAGTCTATGAGACTTAACTACGGGGTCATCAGTCCCTAAACTTACAAACTACTTATGAACTACTTACGAACTAGGACGGCACAAATATCCATGCCCGAAGGGGGATTCGAACCCCCGACCGCAGTGGCCGTGCAGACCGTGACTCGAACATTATGAACTACCTCGAAGAGAACGACCTATTAACCAATAGTCTACACGGATTGAGAAAGTATCGCCCTTTCGAAACACAGCTTGCCCTAAATTCACATGAAGTAATAAGTGCCATCGATAAGGGATCTCAAATCGATTCCATATATCTGGATTTCCAGAAGGCTTTTGACACTATATCACAAGAGGCTTCTAATGAAATTACGTGCTTATCGAATTGTGCTATTGGATTCACGATTTCCTATCAGAAAAGACAAAGTTCGTAGTAGTTGACGGTAAGTCATCGAGTAAAACAGAAGTGATATCTGGCGTTCCCCAGGGAAGCGTTATAGGTTCCTTACTCTTCCTTGTGTTTATAGACGATTCAGGAGACAATCTGAATAGCTTCCTTAGACTGTTCGCGAATAATGCTGTCGTTTATCGGTTAGTGAAGTCAACAGAGGAGCAAAAGCAACTGCAAAGCGATTTAGACAAAATTTCTACATGGTGCGGAAAATGGCAATTGACACTAAACCAAGAAAAGTGTGAAGTAATACACATGACCACTAAATAATGAAAAGTGTGACCACTAAAAGGAATCCGCTGAACTTCAATTACACAATAAATCAAACCTTACGGTCGTATACTCTAGCAAATACCTAGAAGCTACAATTACGAACAACTTAGACTAGAGGAGGGAAAGCGTCACGGAAATGTTGCACGATTTGAGGTGGAAATTATTAAATAAAGAAGTTATTCGTTGAGGCGAGATATATTTGCGAAATTTCAATCACCGACTTTTACTTCTGAGTGTGAAAATATTTTGCTAGCACCCACCTACATAGGGAGACATGACCATCTCAATAAAATAAATCAGATCGAAAACGATACGATTTAGGTGTTCTTTCTTCCCGTGCGCTATTACAGAATGGAACGGCAGAGAAAGGTTAGTAAAGTGGTTAATGGACCCTCTGCCAGGCACTTAAATTTGATTTGCAGAGTATCTATGTAGACGTAGACCACATGGGTCATACGGCCTTAGATGCTGATCGCTCCACACTGTTGCGGCTATACAAAGCGCTGGTGCAGTCCTGTCTCGGCCTTTGGTGCCTTGCTTATGGTTCTGTGTCACCTTCAGCATTGGGCCTGCTTGTCCCTATTCACAACTGTCAGGTTCACATCGCGACGGGTGCCTTCCGTACCAGCCCTGTTAAGTCTACTTGTGGAGTCTGGGGTTCCAGCTTTGCGGGCCCGCCACCAACAACTGTTCGCAGCCTATGCAGCCCATGTGCATAGCTGGCCTGGACACCCGAATCATCGTTTACTCTTCTCTAACGTGGTCGTCTGTCCCCAATGACGACGACCCTGATCAGGTCATACAATTGCCTTTCGTGTCCAGTCCATTCTGTTGGAACTTGGGTCTTTCCCACTTCCATCTCCATATTGGCCCATACACGTGCACCTGCATGGGGCATGCCAAGGCCGCATACTCGGCTGGAACAACACTCTGCCAGACGGCTGCAATGCTACATTGCGGAGCTGGTGGCCACCATTTACCGAGCTCTCCAGGATGTAAGGACATGCTCAGGTGAGTCTTTCCTTATCTGCAGCGACTCCCTGAGCAGTATTCGAGCTCTGGACAAGTGCTACCACGATCCCCCCTCGTGTTCGCCATACAGGGGATCCTTTTAGCCCTTGAACAGTCGGGTCGATCAATGGTGTTCCTTCGTTCTAGGTCATGTTCGTATCCCAGGCAGTGAATGTGCCGACAGGCTTGCTAAACAGGCTGTCCATTAGTCCTACCATCTTCGTATCTTCGTTCGGTGTTGTGCCATCAGATTTCTAAGCTTTGGGGTACTGAGTGGCGTACTCTGACCATGCTCAACAAACTTAGGGCTGCCAAGGAGACCACGGCTGTGTGGTGTACCTACATGCGGGTTTTCCGCCTGGACTCTGTAGTCCTGAGCTGGCTCCACATTGGTCATATTTGGCTCACACATGCCTATCTCCTTCGTGGTGAGGACTCGCCCCAGTGTTGCTGTGTTTCTCATTTGATGGTAGCCTACATATTGCTGGATTGCACTAATTTAGCCGCCTTCTGGTGGGGTTTTAATTTTGTTGCAGTTTTATTAGATTTTCTACTTGATGATGCCACAATGGCTGATTCAGGTTTACGTACATTGTATATGTTCCTCTTATCTTGTGTCCTGCGATTGGAGGTTTCCTTGTGTTGGCGCATTGTTGACCCTTCCTCTTTTTAATCTCATGGTCGGTCAACCACAAACATCTTTTCATTGTTCGGTTCTTCTATGTGAATGTCTCATTTCGTGTATTCTCTTGACGAATTTGTTGACATTTTACTGATTGAGTGGAATTTTCCTCCCATTGTATTTTAACTCTGGTCGTATTTTTCATGCATCGACACTTTTCTTGTGCCGCCCTGTGATGGAATGGGGGACTGATGACCTCCGCAGTTTCGTCCCACTAAAACACAAAACCAACCAAACAAGCACACCAAAACAAAATGTGTGTGTTCAGTTCTGCCTCATATTCCTAGAACAGAATTTTCGTACGTCGTAGGGGAAGAAAGTTTGCTAGCTGACCTGATGTTTATAGGTCACATAGTTGTAATTTGGAGGCTGGCTGTTCCATATAGCTGTAAGCAAATATTGGAACATATCTATCAGCCGCGTGGGAGTATCCGAGCGGTCTGGAGCGCCATGTTACGCCATGCCTCCCGCGTCGGGGGTTCGAATCCCCCCTCAGGCATGAATGTGTGTGTTGTCCTTAGGTTAGATTAACTTAGTTTAAGCAGTTAGTAAGTCTAGGGACTTATGACCAAAGTAGTTTGGTCCCATATCATTACAAACATTTGAATATTTTTTAACATATCTTTGAGTCAGAAATCTAGACACTAAATGTTTATCTTGAATAGCTAGTTTGGAGAATAAACGTTGCATCTTACACTGAAGAGCCAAAGGCACTGTAAAAGGCATGCATATGCAAACAGAGATATGTCAATACGCAAAGTGTGGCGCTGTGGTCGGCAACGCCTATAGAAGGCAACAGGTGTCTGGCGCAGGCATTAGATCTGCTACTACTGCTACAATAGCAGTTTCAACGTGGTGTTATAATAGGAACACGAGAGATGGGACACAGCATCTCCGAGGTAGTGATGAGGTGTTGATATTACCGTACGACCACTTCACGAGAGCACCGTGAATATCGGGAATCCGGTAAAACATACAATCTCCGACATTGCCGCGCCCGGAGAAAGATCCTGCAAGAACGGGACCAATGTCGAATGAAGAGAATCATTCTCCAGCGACATGCAACACTTCAGCATATTGCTGAGATTTCGAAACTGGGCCATCAAAAAGTGTCAGCGTGCGGACTATTCAAAGAAACCTCATCAATATAGGCTTTCGGAGTCGAAGGCCCACTCGTGTACCTTTGCTGACAACACGACACAAAGCTGTACACATTGCATGGGCTCATCAACACCGACACTGGACTGTCGATCACTGTGTGCCAAGTTTCGTTGCCAGTTGTGGATGGATGGTGGTGTACGGGTATGGAGACAGCCTCATGAGTCATGGAGCTTGGTTTTCATCAGGGAGTGTTCAAGCTGGTGGAGGCTCTGTAACGACGTTGGGCGTGTGTAGTTGCAGTGATATTCTATTCCTCTTACTTCTAGATGTAACTCTCGCGGGTGACACGAACATAGGCATCCTGGCTGATCACCTGCATCCATTAATGTCCATTCTACATTCCAGGAGGACAGAGCGATACCCAATATGCCCATAATTGCTACGGAACGGCTCCAGAAACACACTTCTGAGTTTAAACACCACCCCCGACCACCAAATTCTCCATATATATTACATTATCACTGAGCATATCTGGAATGTGACGTACTGTTCCGAAGATATCGCCAACCGCCTGTACTTCTGTGGGTTTCTGGACAATTCTGCACAATGCATGGTATCCATTCCCTCCAGCACTTCAGACATGAGTGGAGACCATGCCAGATCGTGTTGCGGCACTTTAGCGTGCTCGGGGGAGCCCTATACGATATTAGGCCGGTGTACTAGTTTATTTGGCTCTTCAGTGTATCATACTATTTTACATTGGTACACGAACTAACAGCGGCAGCTGGCCTCGCAGTGGCTCCCTACCCACCGCTCCGGGTCGTACCGTGAAGTTGGGCGAGGAGTTGGTCTTGGTGACCCGCGTGTGCCAGTTGAAGTAGCCCAGGTCGGTGGTGCGCGGCCACAGCTGCTTGGTGCCGCTGAAGATGCGCAGCCAACTCTCACAGGCGATGCGGTGCGCGAAGTCCACGTAGCCCGACACCTGGTGGCCCGCGCGGTCCACCAGCCGGATGAAGATGATGGTCTGTGCACAGCATGGGCGGCTCCTCAACGACTGTCCTATGTTGCAGTGGCCAGGTGTTGGTGTGAACTGCAACTGCATAATGCTGAAACTTCTCTGCTGGATCTGGAGAAGCACTATCTCTAATGCTACCCACAGAACCGAGTTGTTTACAATGGAACAGGATGACCCAGTTAATCTGAGTTCATTCCCTTGAATGCCTCGTTGTAGTTGTCTTCATTCCCTTTTATAATCTGCTTACTATATTCGTCTTCCCATGCGACTTTTCGCCCACAATACCATTAAATAAAAAACTGATGATTCTTGATGTCTCACAATGTCTATCAATTAATCTCTTCTTTTAGTCAAGATACGCCAGAAATTTCTTCTCTCTCCAAATCTGTTCGGTACCTCCTTGAAGTTATGCCATCACTCCGCCTAAACTGCAGCGTTCTTCCGTAATACCAGATTTAAAAATTCGTATATAATTTTTCGTTCCCTATATTTTACCCCTGCTACCATTATACCAAAGTACCTAGGATGTATTTTCTCACAGGATGGCAACATAGTGAAAGAACTGGAATCGATGTGCAACAAAGCTAATGCAGAGAGTGCTCAGCTAAGATCTACTCTCTTCTGCAAGAAGGAAGTAAATACCAAGACTAAGTTAGCGGTGCATCACTCTATCTTTCGACCAACTTTGTTGTATGGGAGTGAAAGTTGGGTGGATACAGGTTACCTTATTCATAAGGTAGAGGTTACAGATATGAAAGTAGCAAGAATGATTGCAGGCACTAATAGATGGTAAAAATGGCAGGAGGGTGTCCATAATGAGGAAATCAAGGAAAAACTGCGAATGAACACCATAGATGAAGCAGTTAGAGCGAACAGACTGAGATGGTGGGGTCATGTTACACGCATGGGGGAAGCTAGGTTACCTAAGAGACTCATGAGCTCGGCAGCGGAGGGTAAGAGGAGTCGGGGTAGACCAAGAAGAAAGTACTTAGATTTGGTGCAGAATGATTTTGAAGTAAAAGGCATAACATCAGACGAGGCATCAATGTTAGCATTGAATAGGGGATCGTGGAGGAATTTCATTAGAGGTACTATGCTCCAGACTGAATGCTGAAAGGCATAATCAGTCTCTAATGATGATGATGATGATGATGACCATTATACCAGTGAACATTGTCAATATCCACAAAAGTTATAAACGTAGTATTCCATTTCCTTAGCCTACATTTATCCTAAATCTAAACTGATCTTCGCTTGAGGTCGACTTCTATCAGTTTTTATTTTTTCCATTCTTCTACAAATAATTTATTGTTAGTATTTGATTTTCCTAGCCCAAACCTGTCCTTACCATGTCCCTTTTCCTGTCATTTCCGCTACTTGAGTATATCCCGTGGGTTATAACCCGAAACCCAAGCCCAGATTACGGGCGGAGATCTTAATCGTGGCGGCGGCGAATAACAATTCAGAAAGGGAAAGCTTGCAGATGAGGCAACACTACTTCCTGGAGATTAAACAAGGAGGGAACCATTTCCTTGTGATTTACTGATGACAGTGGCCCATCATTTGATGAACTGTCAGATTTTAGCCAACTTGCGGCAATCTTTTAATCTCCCAGACGCGCTACCTTTTGTTTTAGGCGACGACGCCTCTATGGCTAACGCAGTTTTAAGTTTTATCCGCGCTGCTGGTTTTTATGACTCTATCTAGTGATGGGTGCTGTAGCCTGATATCTTAGGCCACACTACCAATCCAGCACTTTTATAGCCTTCTCAGACCCTTATGTGCAATACCTAGGGGTTCTTAGTGTGTGCAGTGTGGCTGGCTCATCCTGTTTTATTTTTGTGATCAGCCAGCCGTGGTACTTTGCTATCCAGTTTTAGCTGAGTTCCTGACTTTGTTCAACCAATTGTGTGAGTCTTAGTTTTTTTTTCTGTCAGAGACTTGTCCATTGTCAGCCTGTCCCTTTTGTGCGTTCGCATTTTCAGAGCTTTGTTTCACTTTTTACGTCCTTGACAGTGGACTCTCAGCTAGGAACAGGGGGCTGATTACCTAGCTCTTTAGTCCCCTCAAAAACACCAACAACAACAACAACCACTTGTGGAGAAGAGAGATCTTCAAAGGCTAAGGAACTAAACCCTGAAATAAAATAAAGTGTCAGGCCTAGCAAGTCAGTAGTTAATCAAATATATACTGTTTTGAACCCTAAAACAAGCCTCTGGTGGAAGAATAAAAACTCAGAACATGACAGTTCTTCTAGTAGGCCTACCACTTGAAACAATGACGAGCAAAGACCTTATTGAAACTTCCTGGCAGATTAAAATTGTGTGCCGGAACCGGGACTCCAACCTGGGACCATTGCCTTTCGCGAGCAAGCGCACTACCGACTGTACTATCCCGACACGACTCACGATGCCGCCTCACAACTTTATTTCCGCCAGTACCTCGCCTCCTTGCCCGCGAAAGGCAAAGGTCCGGCACACAATTTTAATCTGCCAAGAAGTTTCATATCAGCGCACACTCCACTGCAGAGTGAAAGTTTCATTCTGGAAAGACCTTACTGCTCATCGGAGATACCGGAAGACAAAACACCCTACCAAAATGGAAGAACTGAAAATTGGCACCGACCTTCAAGCTTTCTTTTGTGACAGTAAAGGCATAAACTCGAAAATAACTATGATGTATTCAGTATGTAACGTACTATAATTGTTATCAGGTTTTTATTTCTATACAACGTCTGGACACATTATCAGTGATACACATGCCTTTACCTTGCAAAACCTTTCAGGACATTTTACACCTGCATATGGCAGATACATGCAGCAAAGGTTTAGTACTTCGATTCTGGCGGGAGATTCTGAACTGCTAGGACGTAATTGTTTGAATGGAAGTGCACGAGGTACTTGTAGCCTGTTATACGGTACCACACAGATAATATACGACCACTTAGAATGAGAGCAGTCTGACATCAGTGTCACGAAACTCCCTGGTCATTTCTCCAACTTCGCAATTACAGTGCTGCCAAGCGGATGGATCGTATACACATCGCGAAACGATGATGTGATGAGTGTGTATTTGGAGTGAAGCAGCACATTCAGTATACCATCGTATTTAGGAGATTTTATTTCGTTATAAATTGTGACATCTATAAAAAATACATATATTCCGGAAACTTTCATTTCGATTTACAAAGGATGTCGAGAAGTAATTGAATAACGTTACGAGTTACATGTGTCCATTTACCGTGGTTGCTCATACTTCTATCCACGGAAAAATATTTTACCTCCTAATTCACTTCGAAACATCAGCTGTTAATGAGAAAGACAAAAGTTTGACGACGACTTAATACTGCTGCATAAATGTAATGTCTGAAGAGTTCGCATTGCAATTAACTATTTCTGTAGGGTCTGCTTAGTTTCGTACTTCAGTTATAGGCCTATATACCGAGATATTTTGGCCGTTACCTACTAGTTTAAAAAAGTGAACGCGCAACAATAAACAATATGTCTGTGTATAAACTGCTGAGAACTGTTAATAGCAACACGTCATTTTCTTGAAGATATGCAGTTTTATACCGGAAAAACAGCTTTAAAATCATGATAGGTATATGCAAAGCTTAGTAGCAAGCACAAGGCGAAAAGGGAGTCTTTACAGAGATATGGAACTAGTCCCCAAGAATGTCATAATCATTTCTAGTTTTGAATGTATTAATGTCAGAAACAGTCTTGAAACGTGAAAGTGGCACCGACACGCGAATATAATCAGTTGATTTTGAACTTGAGGACATCTGGTTGCAATTCACTACTGCTTTTAAAACGTTTTTTGGTGATACGATTACGACTCTATTGTGAACCGTATGTATTACAGGGTACTCACTTTTTCTTATTACAGACTGTCATTAACACAAGTAGTGATATTACTTTAATGACATGTTCATATTTGTATTTAAAAAGTCACCACCACATTTGGTGACTAGTATATGTGTAAGTAACAGCACAGAAATAACAACTTGTCAGTTTGTGTAAGGCATTCCTCTGTTACTGCCTACTGGCCGCTTGGAGAGCTAGCGTCACTTCAGCTGCACTTTTCCACTACAAAGTTCAACGACATGACGTTACACTCAGATCGGCCACTACGGCTCCACCTCCGAATATTAACGAAGGTTACCGAACTGTTACGAGGGCGACGACTCGAGATCGGGTGGAAACTCTTCCTGGCATACGCCATCTTGCTTTGTGTATCTGGTGATTTTCTTATTATAACTCAGGTAGTGGCGGACTAAGGCTGTCGGAGACTGGGGGCGGCAACAAAGTGTATTACTATAAGAAAAGACACTTTTGGGATTTGGATTCCCCCAAGACGAAAGGCCCGTTGCGGTCCGCCCTCCCCCTCCCCCCTTACCCTTTAGTCCGCCACCGAACTCAGGCGTTACTTCAAAGCAAAATCGCACTGAAGAATTAGTATGATTAATCATAATTTGATGTCTGAAAGTGACACAGTAGCAAATAACGTTCCCATAGAATGACAGGAGTATTAAGGGCTTGCAATGTTGAGCTGTTCGTTGTAGCATAGTGGATAGCGCCCTAGATTTGGAGTAAATACACGTGGGCTCTGGTTCGCGACCCTATGCCAACAAAGTTTTGTTGTTGTTTTTTTTTCTTTTTTTATTATTATTATATTTATTCATCTTGGCTCGTAAATGGTTTTATGGATTTTGGGCACTCTTACTAAATAAAGCTGTTGTTGTTGTTGTTGTGGTCTTCAGTCCGGAGACTGGTTTGATGCAGCTCTCCACAATACCCTATCCTGAGCAAGCCTCTTCATCTCCACATAAGAACGGCAACCTACATCTGTCTGAATCTGCTTACTGTATCCATCTCTTGGTCTTCCTCTGCGATTTTTACCCCACACACTTCCCTCCAATGCTAAATTCACAATTCCTTGATGTCTAAGAATGTGTCCTACCAATATATCCCTTCTTTTAGTCAAGGTATGCCAGAAATTTCTTTTCTCTCCAATTCTGTTCAATACCTCCTCATTAGTTACGCGATCCACCCAGCTAATCTTCAGCATTCTTCTGTAGCACCATATTTCAAAAGCCTCTATCCTCTTCCTGTCCGCACTGTTTATCGTCCATGTCTCACTCCCATACAAGGCAACACTCCACACAAATGACTTCAGAAAAGACTTCCTTAGGCTTAAATCAATATTCGATGTTAACAAATTTCTCTTTTTCAAGAGCGCTTTTCTACCCATTGCCATTCTGCATTTTATATCCTCTGTACTGCGATAATCATTTGTTATTTTACTGCCCAAATAACAAAACTCATCTATCTCCTTTATTGCTTATGTTCTGTGATATTCAAAGTGTCATGTATGGGTGCTTCGCCTGATGAGCGAACAACCCGCAATGCAGGGTACTAGCGCATGTATGCATAGCAGTGAGGCGCCCCACAGTTACAAGAGGACGAAACGAGCATCGCCAGAGAGCGCACTAAACCAGGACAATTTTCCTCCACACAGTCACATGAGACCAGCTCGAGACTGCCACGTATCACTGCACGCCGACTATTTAGGGGGGCACAGTGCAAAAATTACGTTTGCCGCTGGATACAAATCACCGAATAGGTGACTCCAAGCGAAAGACATACAAAAGTTGCTGGCGCTTCCTGGAGAGCTGCTGTTTGGAGGTGACTACAACGCTAAGAATCCCGTATGGAATTCGCGAGTGACCAATGTTAGCGATAGACAACTGCATCGCCTTGTCACCCGACATGGCGCCGTCGTAGTGGCTCCTCACGAGCCGACCAACGCGCGGCCTACCAGACGTAATAAACATCATCATCAACAAAGGGGTCACCCAAAACATCCCTGCCACCCCAAGACCGCGTATCAACTCAGATCACGCGCCGGTGGTATTCGAAGTGGAGGGAGAAGCTTCCCCGCCGAGGACTCCATCTGCGCGGGATCAGCTGGAAACGCTACCCCGAACCAGTCGGAACAGACGATGCACGGCGCCAGCTAACAGACTGTATGATCGCAGCAGCAACAGAAGCCGCGCCAGCACGAAGAGGCGCACAGCACCCTCCACAAACCTGCCGCCTACCACAACAACTGGAGGAAGCAATAACGGCGAAAAATCGCCTCGCCGGGGAATGGCAACGCACGAGAAACCCGGCTCTCAAGCCGGTGCTGAATCGCATGAGGGAGATAAAGGCCGCCGCTGAACAACACCGGCATCAGGAGTGGGCGAAAATGATCTCTCAACTAAATGTGGAGGACGGGTCGGTCTGGAAGACCGTCAAAAGCTTCATCAGAAGAACGATGAAAATACCACTGCTGCAAGTCGGGGATGCTTTCGTAAGCGAGCCGCATGCGAAAGCAAACGCCTTCCCGGACGTGTTCGCTGCGAATTTCACCGCAGTGGAAGAGCCAATAGACGCTTCACACGTTGCAGAAATCGAAGAACGCCTTCCACGACACCTGACAGCACGTGATCCGAACGACAGGATTGAAGAAATTGCAATTGACAAGAAATCCGTAAGCTTCACTGCCAAAAAGCCGCCGGCCACAACAAAACAAACGCCTTACTGAAGGAACTTCCTGAGCCAGCCATCATGAAAATCACGTCCATCTTCAACGAAGTACTGCGCACAGAGTCCTTCCCAAGCGTTTGGAAGCACGCGGAGGTAGTAACCCTGCCCAAGCCTGGCAAAGATGCGAGGCTGGCGAAGAACTACCGGCCGATAAGTTTGCTGCCGACGATGTCTAAACTGTTCAAGCGACTTTACCAGAAGCGCCTGCTGCAGCACGTCAACGCAGAAGGCCTGCTCCCAGACGAACAGTTGGGATTCCGCAGCAAACATTCCACCACGCATCAGCTGCTGCGTCTGGCGGAAGAGGCGTTGATCGACGCCATTATTTCGGCGCTCTCATGCTCGACCTGTCACGAGCCTTTGACTCAGTGTGGCACGAAGGCCTCCTGTATAAGTAACTTACACTGCGGGTTCCCGTGTCACACGTGTGTCTCCTGCAGGTCTACCTGCAGGACAGGACGTTTCAATTCGGACAGACAGTGGAATTTCCACGGAGCGCCGAGTAATGGCGGATGTACTACAAGGCTCGGTCATCGGCCCGACCCTCTACTCGCTATACACAGCAGATCTCCCGCGCACAGAGTCTGTCAAATTAGCTTTGTACGCGGACGATACGGCCGTTACTACAGCAGCGCGAACGCTCGCGAGTTGCATCGAAGACTTCAGACGGCAACTGCGTCCTTTTAACAACAGGCCAAGAAATGGCGCCTGACCTACAACGCGAAAAAAAGCAAGACAATCATCACCCTCCGACGCATTTCACAGGATATGACGCAGCTGATAGTACGCGCACAACCCGTCACTGGCGTCACTTTAGATCAAAGACTAACCTGAGCCAACACATACAGGATGTGCGGAAGAAAGCACTGGGTCGCCTGAATAAAGTGTACCCTGTCATCAATTGCACATCATCGCTGCCAGAACACCTTGGACTCACACTGTACAAGGCAACCATACGACTGCTGTTCGAGTGTGCAGCGGTAGTATGAGGGAACGCAGCCGAATCTCTCATCCGATGTCTCCAGACCGTCGAAAATCGTGCCCTGAGGATGGCGCTGCACCTACCGAGCGACTTCCCGTCAGAGGAACTGCACGTCCTAGCGGACGTACCATACCTCAGGCAGCGGTACCAGGACACCGCAACAAAGTTCTACCAGAAGACCAGCATCTCACGCAACCCGCTACTGCGCGATCTCGGCCGCAAACCGCACTGGCGCGCAACTCTGTGTTGGCCAGATCTGTCGAGGCAGCAACGACAATGCGTCCCATCACGTATGATACCTGATGTCACCTGCAACGACAAGATTTGACAACCAAAGGAAGACCTAACAAGTTCAACCCAACTCTAGAAGGGAGAACGTACATCTACGTTGAAGACTTCAATATGCTGGCTCAAGAAATTGCGATGCATAAGGATCCAAAGCAGCAGCACGACGCCAATTCTTCGCCGACCGCCTACGAGAACCATAGCTGAAGGATCGCGACCGACGCCTCCGGGGAAGAGTCCCTGCCAGCGACCCCGCGCCTCCCATGTCTTCCCGCAATGGAATACGTCGTCCGGCTCCGTCTACCTGGCCGTTCTCTCACGGCTGTCATCTTCCTGACTTATACGTATATGTGTATCAAGGACAAGAACGTGCGCCATTTGGAGATCGCTGTGAGTTACGTACGCTTTGTTGTGCTTGTTTGAAATGTCGGCGTTGATTGAAAATCCCGCCGCCTGTGAAATAAGGTCGGTGATTCGGTTTCTAAATGCGAGGAAAGTGAAACCAAGTGAAATTTATCGGCAAATTTGCGATGTTTACGGACCAAATGCGATGAGTCATTCGATGGTGAGAAGATGGGTCCGACAGTTCAATGGCGGGCGTAGTGATGTGCGAGGATTTGGCTGGGACGTGTTTGACCATCCTCCGTACAGCCCTGACCTCGCTCCTAGCGACTTTCATCTGTTCTTACATCTCAAGTCTTTCCTTGGCGATCATCACTTCGCCAATGACGAAGAGCTGAAAGAAACTGTTTCCAACTGGTTGAAGAGACAGGCGGCAGATTTCTATGAAGAAGATATACGAAACTTGGTGCCACGCTATGACAAATGCCTGCAAAATTCCCGCAGTTATGTGGAAAAGTAGTTTAAGAGTTGTAGAAATTTCTGCAATAAAAATTTCTTCTGTATCTGTGTACAATTTCATTTTATTACCAAACGGAACTTACTTTCTGGACGCGCATCGTACATACCAACGAAACATACACAACCACATAAACTGAGGAGATACTGTGATAATGAAGGTTGTAAACAACGTGCTGATGTATTTTCATATATAGATTAAGTACTAGATTCCTGTTTCTTAATGATACTAAAGTGTATACATTGCAACAAATTGCCTGTTTCTTTTCTTCTCTCTTTCTCTCTCATTTTTTAAATTTGTTTTTCTAAGCAAAATGTTGAAAGTCACAAATTAGAATCAATGTTGCTACTAAAATCTTTTCCTTTCGCATGCTTTCTATGGACGTTTCTAATTTAGATTTACCTTTTCTGTAGATAATGTATGACTGTGTTCATATTCACTCATTCTGCCCTAAAATGAAGTGCAAACATTGTGTGACAGCGTTTCTTTTTGTAGCTGAAATAGCAAAAAATTAGTGTGCTAATACTACTCCCGCTCGGTTAGCCGTGCAGTCTAACGCTCTGCTTTCCGAGACAGGGAGGCATACCGGCCCTGGTTCGAATCCGTCCAGCGGATTAACGAAGGGGGTCGGAGTGCCAGCAGCATGTATGTGGTTCTTCGGCAGTTTTCCACATCCGCCTAAGTGAATACCGGGCTGGCGCCGAGTACTGCCTTAGTTACACGATTCACAAACATTTCATAACACTTTACACTTTCACACATACAACACTATAGCCGCGATGGAGTAGCCGAACGGTCTAAAGCACCTCGCTGCGGAGCGCACGGTTGATCGCCGTGGAGGTTCGAGTCTTCCCTGGGGCATGGGTGTGTGTGTTTGTCCGTAGGTTAGTTTACCTAGGTTTAAGTAGTTTGTAAGCTACGGACTGATGACCAGGCAGTTTAGTCCGATAGATTTACAGACATTTGAACATTGAACAACACTATACGCAGACATATGGGGTACACATTTTCTACCAAGGGGATGGGGTGGCTACAGGAAGGGCATCTGGCCATCCCGTAAAAGTTGACATGCCAAATCCGAATTAACAAAGCCGACCCTGCATGTTCGGGAACATGGCTCAAGAGAAAGAAAGAGTGCTAATACTACTTTCAACATAACTCTACAGGAGTACTTAATCTACATACGAAATTACTAGTATCATCACACCTTTACAACATTCATTGTTACAGTACCTGCCCACTTTATGTTCACAGGCGTCAGAAGACCACGTTTCGCCGCGGTGGAGTAAGCGAGCGGTCTAAGGCGCCTTGCTGTGGAGCGCGCGGTTGCTCGCCGTCGGAGGTTCGAGTCCTCCCTGGGGCATGGGCGTGTGTGTGTGTGTGTGTGTGTTTTGTCCTTAGGTTAGTTTACCTTAGTTTAAATAATTTGTAAGTTACGGACTGATGACCACGCAGTTTGGTCCGATAGATTTACAAACATTTGAACATTTTAGACCACGTTTGCAATTCGTTGGACATATATGGCCGGTCGCGAACTTCTGCCCATGCGTACTTACTCCAAACTTTAACACGCTATCATCACCTACGGCTGACAGCTAAGTATCTTGCCTCCAACACTCTTGTTATTAAGGCACTAATGTGGCACTTCTGGACAGCAGAGCCGCGCGGGAGTAGCCAAGCGGTCTGGAGCGCCACGTTACGGATCGCGCGGTCTCAAGCGTCGGAGGATCGAATCCTCCCTAGGACATGGATGTGTGTGTTGTTCTTAGGTCAGTTTAACTTAGGTTAAGTAGTTCGTAAAACTAGAGATTAAAGACCAAAATAGTTTGGTCCCATAGGATTACAAACATTTGACCATCAGATTATAATTAATCGCACTAAGAACGAAGTGTTTTTGATAAATCTTCAGTGCGCTATTGCTTTCAAATAACAACGGCTGAGTTATACGAGGTATGTCCACAAAGTAAGTTGCGTTTTGTTATATAAAACAAACGTGTACAGACACAGAAAAAATATTTATTGTACTAAAGTATACAACTATTAAACTAGTTTTCTACATAGCTTCCGAAATTTTTTAGGCATTTCTCATATCTTGGCACAGGTTTTTGTACGCCTTCTTCGTAGAAGGTTGCCGCCCGTGTATTCAACCATGTGGTAACTTGTTCTTTCAGCTCGTCATCATCATTTAAGTGTTGACCACCATGGGTAGATTTTAGGTTCAAAATGTTCAAATGTTTGTACAGCTTATCGGACTTAACTATGGGGTCATTAGTCCCTAAACTTACTAACTACTTATGAACTACTTACGAACTAGGACGGCACAAATATCCATGACCAAGGGGGGATTCGAACCCCCGACCGTAGTGGCCATGCAGATCGTGACTGGAGCGCCTCAGTCTCCTCGGCCACTGCGGCCGGCAGATTTTAGGTGTAAGAAGAAAGTCGCTAAGAGCGAGGCTGTATGGAGGATGATCAAACACCTCTCAGTGAAATTCCCGTAAGAGTTGTTTGGTCACATTCGCTTTGTGAGAACGGGCGGTAATGTGAAGGGAAAAAGAAAACTCCTTTCATCTCTTCTTACACCTAAAATCTGTCCTGGGTGGTCAACACTTCAACGATGATGACGAGCTGAAAGAATATGTTACCACACGGTTGAAAACACGGGTGGCAACCTCCTATGAAGAAGGCACACAAAAAATTGTGCCACGCTATGACAAGTGCCTAAAAATTTCGGAAGTTATGTAGAAAAGTACTTGAACATTTGTAGATTTTTATACAATAAATATTTTTTTTCTGTATATGTAAATGTTCGGCTTATGTAACCAAATGGAACTTACTTTGTGGACATACCTCGTAATGAGAAAATGATGAAGTACAGAAAGCAAGATGGCGTATGCCAGGGATAGTTTCCACCCGACCTCGAATCGTCGGCTTCGTATCAGTTCAGTAACGTTCGTTAATATTCGGAGGTGGCGCCGCAGTATCCGGTCTGTGTGTTGAGCTACTGTGGTGTGTGTGCAGACGTGACCACAGAGTAACATATACAGAGGAGCAGCCCCCTCTAAACCATTGTCCTACGCTCCCCTCGTAGTTCCATAAGATGCTAGCAGGTGTCAGGCGGATCGCTGGTTTAGGGTGCCTCTCGCACGTCAGAGGGTAGGGGGAGGCTGAGGGGAGAGCTCGTGCCGCCTGCCACGAGGCCACAGCTGTGTCCAGCTTGCTGGCGTTTGAGGGGAGGTGGTGGTGGGGACAGCCGCTACCTGCCGCCTGCTCTGGCCAGTTTAAAGAGCTGCTTCTGACCGCAGCACCATCATGGGACATCTTACAGAACTGCTGGAAATCCTCCCTCCCCGCACCCCTGAGCTTAGGACCGGCCCCTTATGGAGGTTTCCCATCTGTATATATTTGTCTGTGGCGACACACCGCCACCATGCTGCCCCTGGCACGAGGGTTCGGCCGTAGGGACCAAAGCAATTTGCTGGATTTGAAGTCAACTTCCGGTAATTTACAAAACTGCTGTCAAAATAAGTATCACTATGTTATATCTATGCCTTCACATTATATAAAATCGAAAGAGAAGAGAACAGCTTTCGAGGACTCAAAACAGTGGGCCTTCAGTCATCTCTGATGGTATACAGTACATCCTGTCTGATTTACGAGTTATAGATACAGTTGGCAGTCAGTCATCTCTGGCAATGAAGAGTATTATCCTCTTTGATTAGCTTGTTGAATCTTCGCATTGTTGGTTGTACTTGCGATTTATTTGTGTTATATTCTATTAATCAGTTATTATTTGTCTGGTTGTTTAATAATGTTGGCTAGACAAATGGTTAAGTTCAGGGAGGAATTACTTTACAGTTCGTAAAGTATCAAGCAAGAAAGAATTGAATACGAAGCTTTCTGCAAAATTTGCAGATGAATAACATTACGTTTATAAATAGATCCATTGAAACCGTTTTTAAATTGTTAACTGTGCAGGCGCTACATCGTTGTTTTCCTACTAAATTTATTCTATTATGCGCTTTTCCTCTTCACTGTTCCTACATTTCAAATAGTAATGGAGGAGGACGTGATATTCACGACCACGTGCAATCGAAAAAGCAGAAGACGGCAGTGGGTTCATCATCTTCCAAATAGCTCACCAGCTTTCCCAAAACACATATATATGGTAACTAGCTTAAACGGAGGTTTCCCGCCTGTATATATTTGTCTGTGACGTGACTCACGGCGAGGTCCCCGCGGCGGTTGGCCCTCTCGCGGTCGGCCAGCGCGACAAGCAGTGGGTCTGAGATGGGCCCGGCCAGCATGGAGCAGTCGCGCTGCTCCAGCAGGGCGGGCGTCTGGAACAGCGCCGCCAAGCGCCGCCGAGACTCGAACTGCTCCCGCGACAGCGTGTTCGGGTTCCTGGGGAGACATTACATTACATTAATACTTGTTCCATACATCATGTATATGTGCGCCTCGGTTGCACAGTGGTAGAGTGCCAGACTACAAATCGCGGGTTCGATCCCCAACAGGTCCTAGGATTTTTATCTGTCACTTTTCACTTCTATCATGTGAAAAATATCGAGTAGCACCGTGGTTCGGAGCCCACGTTAAACTGTAGGTCCCCCTATAACTAGCTGGGCAAGTCAGTTCGAAGGTCGGAGGAAGGCAACGGCATACCACCTCCAAACAGGGCCATGCCTAGTAAAGCACTGTGGTGTTCAAACCAATCTTCGGATTGTTGACTGCTTTACTTTACATCATATATACGACATTTCGTAATGTTGTGGAATGTTGTTATGGTCTTCAGTCCGGAGACTGATTTGATGCAGATCTCCACCCTACTCTATCCTGAGCAAGCCTTTTCATCTCCTCATAAGAACGGCAACCCACCTACACTTGAATCTGCTTACTATACACGTCTCTTGGTCTCCCTCTGCGTTTTTTACCCCACACACTTCCCTCCAATGCTGAATTTACGATTCCTCTATGTATAAGAATGTGTCCTACCAAGCTATCTCTCCTTTTGGTCAAGGTATGCCAAAAATTCCTTTTCTCACCAATTCTGTTCAGTACCTCTTCATTACTTATGCTATCTACCCACCTAATCTTCAGCATTCTTCTGTAGCCGGCCGCGGTGGTCGAGGGGACTGAGGCGCTCCAGTCACAGTCTGCACCGCCACTACGGTCGGGGGTTCGAATCCCCCCTTGGGCATGGATATTTGTGCCGTCCTTAGGATAAGCTAGTTGATACGTAGTTTGTAAGTTTAGGGACTAATGACCCCGTAGTTAAGTCCCATAAGCTATACAAACATTTAAACATTCTTCTGTAGCACCACAAAGCCTCATCCTCTTCCTGTCCGCACTGCTTATCGTCCATGTTTCCCTCCCGTACAAGGCAACACGCCACACAAATGCCTTCAGAAGAGACTTACTTACATGTAATATTCGATGTTAGCAAATTTCTCTTTTTCAAAAATGCTTTTCTTCCCATTGCCATTCTGCATTTTATATCCTCTGTACTGCGACCATCGCATGTTATTTTACTACCCAAGTAACAAAACTCATCTACCACCTTCATTGTTAAGTTACCTAATCTAATTCCTTCAGCATCACCTGATTTCCTAAGACCGCATTCCATTATTTTTGTTTTGCTCTTGTTAATATTCATTTTATACGCTCTCTTCAACACACTGTCTATTCCATTCAACTGCTCTTCCAGGTCCTTTGCTGTCTCTGACAGAATTATAATGTCAGCAGCAAAACGCAATGTTTTTATTTCCTCACCATGAACTTTAATCCCTATTCCAAATTTTACTTTGCTTTCCTTCACCGCCTGCTCGATGTACAAATTGAATAACATCGGAGAAAGGTTACAACCCTGTCTTACTCCCTTCCCAACTGATGCTTGCCTTTCATGCCCTTCGAGTCTAATAACTGCGGTCTGGCTTTTGTACAAGTTGTAAATAACTCTCCTTTCCCTGTATTTTACCCCTAGCTGACTTCAGAATTCGAAAGAATGTATTCCAGTCAAGATGTGGAATGTATCAGTTTAGTATTCATCTTATACATTGATAAGGGGTTCAACTGGAAAAAGCACATTGAAGATCTGCTGAAACATTTGAGTTCAGCTGCTTATGCTATTAGGGTAATTGCAGATTTTGGTGATATACATCTCATTAAGTTAGCTTACTATGCCTATTTTCATTCTCTGCTTTCGTATGGCATCATTTTCTGGGGTAATTGATCATTCATTGCACAAAAGCGTGTAATCAGAACAATTGCTGGAGCCCATCCAAGATCATCCTGCTGACACTTATTTAAAGAGCTATGGATTTTCACACTAGCTTCACAGTACATATATTCACTTATGAAATTTGTTATTACCAATCCTACCGAATTCAAAAGCAATAGCAGTGTACATAACTACAACACCAGGAGAAAGAATGATATTCACTATTCAAGGTTAAATCTAGCTTTGGCACAGAAAGGGGTGAATTATGTTGCCACAAAAGTTTTTGGTTACCTACCAAACAGCATCAACATCCTGACAGATAACCAACTAGCATTTCAAAATAAATTAAAAGAATTTCTGAATGGCAACTCCTTCTACATTATAGATGAATGTTTAGATAGAAATTAGTAACTCTTAAAAAAATGTCATAATCAAGAAAAATATTTTAAGGATTTTTTAAATTTTATTTTTTAATTTTATTTTTAAGATTTATCTATAGTGTTGAATGAGTTGCCATTCAGAAATTCCTTTAATTTCTTTTTAAATACCAGTTGGCTATCTGTCAGACTTTTGCTGCTACTTGGTAAGTGACCGAAGACTTTTGTGGCAGCATAATTAACCCCTTTCTATGGCGAAGTTAGATTTAACCATGACTATCATCCTTTCTTCTAGTGTTGCTGTTATGCACACTCCTATTACTTTTAAATCGGATCGGATTGTTAGTAACAAATTTCAAATTAATTACCGCTACAGTTTGGTCATAGTCCCATGAATATGCAAAGAGAAAATCTTTCGTTGGGTACATACAGTTCAACAATAACAAATTTCATGAGTAAATATATACACTATTGGACATTAAACCTGCTACACCAAGAAGAAATGCAGATGATCAACGGGTAATCATTGGACAAATATATTATACTAGAACTGACATGTGATTAAATTTTCACGCAATTCGGGTGCATAGATCCTGAGAAATCAGTACGCAGAACAACCACCTCTGGCCGGAATAACGGCCTTGATACGCCTGGGCATTGAGTCAGAGCTTGGATGGCGTGTATAGTTACAAATGCCCATGCAGCTTCATTCAACACGATACCACAGGTCATGAAGAGTAGTGACTGACGTATTGTGACGCGCCACTAAAAAAAACGTTTGTTAAGCTTATGGGACTTAACTACGGGGTCATCAGTCCCTAAACTTACAAACTACTTATGAACTACTTACGAACTAGGACGGCACAAATATCCATGCCCGAGGGGGGATTCGAACCCCCGACCGTAGTGGCCGTGCTGACCGTGACTGGAGCGCCTCAGTCACCTCGGCCACCGCGGCCGGCCGACGCGCCACTTGCTCGGCCACCATTGACTAGACGTTTTCATTTGGTGAGATATCTCGAGAATGTCCTGGCCAGGGCAGCAGTCGAACATTTTCGGGATCCAGTAAGGCCCGCACAGGACATGCAACATGCAGTCGTGCATTATCCTGCTCAAATGTGGGGTTTCGCAAGGATGGAATGAAGGGTAGAGCCACGGGTCGTAACACATCTGAAATGTAACGGCCACTGTTCAAAGTGCCTTTGATGCGAACAAGAGATACACCGGGAGATACACAGTATGGTTATGGCGAATACACGCTTCCAATATGCGTTCACCGCGATGTCGCCAAACACGGATGCGACCATCATGATGCTGTAAACAGAACCTGGATTCATCCGAAAAAATGACGTTTTGCCATTCGTACACCCAGGTTCGTCGTTGCTTACACCATCGCAGGCGCTCCTGTCTGTGATGCAGTGTCATGGGTAACTGCAGCCATGATCTCAGAGCTGATAGCCCATGCTGCTGCAAACGTCGTCGAACTGTTCGTGTAGATGGTTGATGTCTTGCAAACGTCTCCATCAGTTGACTCAGGGATCGAGACGTGGCTGCGCGATCCGTTACAGCCATGCGAATAAGATGCCTGTCATCTCGACTGCTAGTGATACGAGGCCGTTGGGATCCAGCACTGCGTTCCGTATTGCCCTCCTGAACCCACCGATTCCATTATTCTGCCAAAAGTCATTGGATCGCGACCAACGCGAGCATCACTCTCGCGATACGGTAAACCGCAATCGCGATAGACTTCAATCCCACCTTTATCGAAGTCGGAAACGTGATGGTCCGCATTTCTCCCCCTTAAACGAGGCATCACAACAACCTTTCACCAGGCAACACCGGTCAACTGCTGTTTGTGTATGAGAAATCGGTTGGAAACTTTCTTAATATCAGCACGTTGTAGGTGTCGCCAACCTTGTGTGAATGCTCTGAAAAGCTAATCATTTGCATATCACAGCATCTTCTTCCTGTGGGATAAATTTCGCGTCTGTAGCACGCCATATTCGTGGTGCAGCAATTTTAATGGCCAGGAGTGTATATTGTGAAGCTACAGTGAAGATCCCTAGATTCTGAAATAAATGTCTGCAGGATGTTATTGACTGGGCTCCAGCAAGTATTCTGATCACACGCTTTTACTCAATGTTGAATTGCCCCAGAATATGATCTCATATGACAGCAATAAATGAAAATAGGCATAATAAGCTAATTTACTGACGTGTGTATCACCAAATTTTGCAATGACCCTAGTAGTAGATCTCCAATGTGTTTGTTCCAATCCAATCCCTCGTTCATGCAAACTCGTAAAAATTTTGAATATTCTACCTTAGCAACAGATTTATGTTCAAAGTCTAAATTTATTAATGGCGTCATGCCATTTGCTGTACGAAACTGTATATACTGGGTTTTATCAAACTTTAATGAGAGTCCATTTGTAGATAACCACGCCATGTGTCTGTCGCAGGGCGAATACTGTCATCTTAGAAATCTCTGCAGGTTTGCTGCCGGGTCCTAAAATCAAACTGATACAATATATTCGGTAGGACAACTGTTCTCCATCTTCAAGACTGTCGTTGCTGCTGACTCTCATTGTGTCTAATGTTAACGCTGTAGTTAATTGTCCTACATAGACCCCTGCCTCGTACACGGCGCGTGGTCCTCCAAATACAGTTGCTGCCTCCTAGCCTTGGTTGGTGGCGCCGCCACTTGAACAGTAGATCACTGGCGGCAACGATTTATCGCACTAAATAGTTTATCAGAAGACACTGGCGCTCCCGACATCACAGAACATTGTGTTAATCATAAGAGTCCGTAGAGGGTTTCATGTATTGCTAAGAGGAAAAGAATTGTCACTATTCACCAACATGTCTGCCAACCTAATTTCAATAGCTTCTCCATAACGGCTATTCCAAAAACCGGAGTTGTCGGCCACTATACGGGACTCATCAAATTTCATTCGAACGGCCGATGTATGGCTTGCCAGGCACGGTAAAATGACCGAGCGTTCTAAGGCAACTTGCTGCCAAACGCGCGGTTGCTCACCGGTTGGTTGGTTCGTTGGGATAGGGGAGCAAACTGTTGAGGTGCTCGGTCCCGCGGCGGGGAGGGGAAGGAGTGAGGATAGGAAAGGCGGGAAAGGGAAACTAAATGCAGTCCAGGGAGGAAAGAAGGAATAAAGACGGGATTAGCTCGAGGCCCAGTGCTCGCCACGCACGTACTCACTAAAGAACCGTGAGCCCCCTTGGTGATGGGGTAGATTAAAAATGAAAAACATTTGAACATGCCGTGCTACACCGACACGGAATATTATAAACACCAGACTTCTTAAACCCCAAATCGTTTTTGACAGAGCCGAGCAATGCCGGAATCTTGGAAGGTAGACGGAAAACACTCTTAACGTTAAAATTCTTTAAAAGTCATCCAGTTTTCAAATGTATGCCCTAAGAAATATGGTATAACGACCACAGCTCTATGCTGCTCTTTACGGACTTCTGGAGATGGTCCAAACTGCAAAGCACGAGGAAACTGCTTCTCAGAGTAACCATTATCGTTAAAAACAGTCGAAGACTGTTTGTAATCCGTCTTTTTTCCGTGTTAGTGTCGCAAGGCGTACATCAGCCGTTCGATTCGCACTGTCCAAGACAGATGCTGGAACCACACGAGGCTACTGCATCCAGAAGAATCGGCGGTAGAATAACATCTTTTAGCCGAAGGACACAGTGTAATTTGACGAGACGCGTATAGATGCAAACGTCTCCGCATTTTGGTACATTGTTTATAGAGAAGCTATTGAAATTAGCGCCGCACGGGAATGGCAGTGCACTCTAAGGAGCCTTGCTGCTGAGTGCACCTCTGCTTCCCGTCGGAAGTTAGTCCTTCCTCCGGCATGGGCGTGTGTGTCGTCCTTTGGATTAGATAAGTAGTTTGTAAGTCTAGAGTCTGATGACCACTGCCTTTTGCGCCAATAGCTTTACAAAAATATGAAATTTTTTTGAAATTTGATCTGCGGACAATCGGGTAAAGAAAGACAAGAGTTCTCTTAGCACTACACGGAACCCGCTATTGTCTACAATGAAAACGAGATGTCGTGTGATACCTCCAGCGCCAGTGACTTATGATAAACTGTTTAGTTCGATAAAACTTTGCCGCCGTATTCCACTAGTGACGGCGCTGCCAGATTTAAAGCTAATCAATAAATGCATACAAAAGGCAAGTATGTGTACGTAAAGTTACTTTTCTATCTCTACCCACTACGATTCACTGGTGGTTATGGGGTCATTCCATGTCAAATCAACATGCTATTAACATGAATTTTACCTCATCATCTCAGATGTTGATGAAACTTGGTACAGTGGTAGCCCACATATAGATTAAGACAAGTACCCAATTTTGTAGAAATCCATCTACCCATTTTGAAAACACGACTATCTGAAGTTATCAAAAATCGTCAAAAAGCATCACGCAGCTATAACTTCAAATTGTAATAGCAATTCTCCTAATTAAGCTACAATGATGTGAAAGGTGTCATTTTTTAGCATTTTCCATGAGCTTTCCAATGATATACGACACATTATTTATTTGAGATGATAAATGCTTCACATTTAAACGAAAATTTATATTTTTAATTTCTCAAAAAGCACATCTTCAAAAATTTTCAAAAAAATTTAAATAATGTTTTAGATTATTGTTAACTAATACCCTGAGTATTAAAGTGGGACTTTAATTGATTCACACCATTATAAAAATTTTAAAAATTCACATTTCACTAAAAAAAATGACATTTTTGTAAAAATTTTATATTTAAGTGGGCAAATACAGAATTTACCAATAAATACATTTACACTTTTCCTGAAAGCTTTATCTAGTGCAATTTAAAAGAAGCATATAAAAGTTTCAAAGCTGAATTTCTAGCAATGAAGATTGGGTTTTCTAAATTTGCAGCACTGCGCCTAAAACACTGCATTCTGGCTGGACATAGTGGAACGCACTCAGTATGTGTCTGCTCTACACGTCAAAATGTCAGACTAATGATAGAAAACGCTTAAGCTTGGTATCTTATCCAATGGAGAATTGGCCTCTTATAAACACTATTTGGCAAAAGTGCTGTGCAACCCAGCATCATTCCACTGCATTATGGGATACTGTAGTTCTTGCCCAGGAAGTAATCCAATAAAAAGAACACTACGAAGTGCATTTGATGATAATGTAATTGAAAATATCACATTACAACAATGGGTTTCAGTAGAGAGATGCAACTCAGAAATACTGCAGAAAACCTCATCGGAGTTCATTGAATTCTTTTCTGAAAAACTGTAGCGGCGGTGGAGTAGCCGAGCGGTCTAAAGCGTCTCGCTGCGGAGCGCGCGGTTGCTCGCCGAGGAGGTTCGAGTCCTCCCTGGGGCATGGGTGAGTTTGTTGTCCTTAGGTTAGTTTACCTTAGGTTAAGTAGTTTGTAAGCTATGGACTGTTAACCACGCAGTTTGGTCCGATAGATTTACAAACATTTGAATATTTGACCATTTTGATGGTCCCAGAACTATTAACATATTAGCAACGAAACCAAGTCTTCAGAGGCCGTAAGACAACCAAATTCTTACTCCACAACTACTTTTTGATTGGGCAGTTAAAAACAATACATCTGTACATTTTGAGTTTTCTACAGCAGAAGAGTACATTCAGAGAAAGATTTCTGGAAGAGCACTTCATTCAATCGGTTTCCATAAAAGAGACACAGGGGTTACATGCTTTTATACCGATTGCTTCAAGTTCATCAAAAATATTGGTAAATACTTTAAGACGCAACAGAATCTACTGTTGAAAAAGTTACAAAATCTCAAGAAAGACTGGCTTTGAAAGACAATCATGGATATGTTACTGTTGTCTATGACGAGAAATGGTGCTTAGCTTATATTTTAATGAAAGACTAAGACCTTGACGAAGTTGAGTTCCTTCACCCATGTGGCCCATCACCTTCTTACACACTTCCTATAAAACAAGATATTCTTTGGTTATTTATAAATGATATTTTTATAAGGTAAACCCAGTAACACCAATAGGAAGAATGTATCAGATTTCTGGGAATGAAACTAAAAACAAACAAAAAAAAAAAGCATTTAACAAGAAGTTCAATCTTAAATTAGGTTTTGCACATTTGGCATGTGTGTGTTAACATCAAATTTTAATGTGTTGTAGATACATTAAGAATGAAATTATGTACCTTTTCATTTAAATTTTAAAAATAGTTTTCGTCTCAAATCCATAATGTTTCGCATATCATTGGAAATTTCATAAGAAATGCTGTAAGATGACATCTCTCCCATCATTGTAGCTTAATTAAGAGAGTTTATACAACAATTTGAAATTATGGCTGCGGGGTGCTTTTTCGCGATTTTTGACAACTTCCGATTGTCATGTTTTGAAAATTGATTGATGGATTTCAACAAAATTGGGTACTTTTCTTAATCTACATGTGGGCAATCTCTGTGCCTAATTTCATCAAAATCTGAGATAGTGAGTAAAATCACTTTGTTGTTATGACATGGAATGACCCTATGATGGTAGGTAGTCCTTGGTCTCCTGCTGATATTAAGGAAGTTTGACCACAGTGGGTGAGTGTGTGGGGGGAGGGGGGGCAAAAATCATTCTCTAACACATTGTGTTAATGAACAGTCTAAAATGTTTGAGGTATAACTGAGCGATAGAGGTACTCTGAATTTTCTAGACCACTTAAAATCAAATTTTATAGAATGAATGTCCTCAACGTACTTCTTCCATACTATTCTGTAAAAGGAAAAGTCCTGACTAATGCATTTATTATTTCGTTGTCGCCCAGCCCAAATCCACTAAGTTAAAATAACGTTATAAATTTAAAAAATAGGTTTTTCTAAACATTTCAGCCCATCTTTGATTAGCTCATTCTCTTGAGAAATCTTGCATTGTCATTTTTGAAAAAAATCTGTTGTAGGCGTATAGTTTATGAATGTTTTCCAGCCTGGTTTTACTGTTGATATTTGGCAGACACAGTTTGTCGGCTCAAGTTCCTTTTCACACCCACCACAATTTTTTCTGTTCATATAATTATATTGTTACATGATAAATTACTGAGGCTAGCATTGCAGTAATCCTTTAAGTATTTAGCAACAATAATTGTAAGGCATATTTGTGTTTGACCGATGATCAGTATAGTTTGATCTCCCCCACAGGGGCTCAGCATTAATTTACTGAGGATGAGCTTGGCAAACCTATGGTCCTGAACCGTGGGCTGTGTTTCGCCAACAGTCCGCCACACCGTAAACTCCGTGCGTGCTTCAAAGACCATTGTTCGGCGCGACGGTAGAACGTTGTACGTTTCAGAGCCCAGGAATCTTGGCTTAATCGTCCGTGTGGCGAGGACGGTACATACCTCTATAAAAAAAACTTCAATCTCAAGCTGTGCTATGTGCCAAGGAGACGCATGGCTGTTGAGGTTGAACAGTCGCTAGTGAGCAATCTCTGGGGAACCTGCCGCACCTCAGTTGTATGAGGCTTACCCAGGAAAGCGGGGCTCTGACCGGGTGGACCTTTATTTCCTTAGCTGCTCATAGGAGCAGGATGAAACGAGAAATCAACAGCGTCGGCGCACACAAAAACGCCGTCTCTAAGCGTGGGAAGACTAACTTCAACGCTACAGCATATGACCCTAAGACGTTCCCTTCCCTTTCCACCCCTTGGGAGGAACGTAGGGCCTACAATAGATCTGATCCATACACGCCACAATACCTGATTTGTGCACATGTCGATGGTGAATCCTTCATAAGTACGTAGCCACATTTCTTCGTGGAGAACATCGAGAATAAGTTTGGTGAGGTTACTTTCTTTTCCAAAATGAGAAACGGGTCTGTCCTGATACAAGCAGCATCACCAGCTCAGTTAACGGCTCTCCTTTTCTGTGACAAGGTAGGTGATGCTGCCGTTAGTATCACGCCCCATAAAACTCTCAACATGGTCCAGGGTCTAATTTACCAGACGGATTTACTATCACAGTCCAACGACGAGCTTGGCGCCAACCTCCAACGACGAGGTATTCACACAGGGTTGCCACCAGTGCTTTCATCTTGGCCTTTGAAGTGATACACTGCCTGAGAAGGTCAAGGTAATGATATACCATGAAACCATATGTCTCTCCCCTATGAGGTGTTTCAAGTGTTGGAAGATCTGGGATATGTCCTCCAAATGTACTTCCAGCCCTACATGTCGGGAATGTGGGCGGCCATCACACCCAGGCTCCATGCACCCCAACTCCTGTGTGTGTGAACTATGGACAATACCACCCACCTTGCTCGCCAGTCTGTTCTGTTTTACTTTAAGAGCGAAAAATAATGGAAATCAAGACCCTGGACAAGTTGACTTACCCTGAGGCAAGAAGAAAATACGAGCGACTCCACCCCATTCGTTTGACAACGTCGTTTGCAACTGTTGCATCATCACCTGTCTCCTTTGGTAACGACCGCTCCCCAAGTGCAATCTACTGCTATGGATCCTGTGGGCCGTAAATCTCAACCTGCCCCCTTGATGGATGGGGGCCATTCATGTACTGCACCCACCCCCCTAACACCTGTGGGAGCAATTCCCCCACCACCACTGGGGACGCCGGTCCCCAACCTCCAGCTGGAGAAGGAACAACCTTCTCTAGCTCCTCTCACTCACAAGGGGACCCTTGGGACTCTTCCTTCTGAGGCTTCTAAGAGTGCCATGGAGGATCCCAACAGACGGCTGCTGGACCCCAATACTGCCGGTCGCAGGGCTTCCCGGTTCTTATCAGGCTCTGAAGCCACTGCAGAGAAGCCTTCCAGCCCTTGAAGCCAAAGGACCAACGCGAGGCCAACATGACCAAGAAAAATAAGAAAAAAGATCCTCCTGTGGCTTCAAACCCACAATCTCTTAAATCTTTTACTGCAGAAGATGAGGTGGAGATCCCCGTGTCTGCCAAGGATCTAGCCCTCACCTGCACACTTTAACCGATGGTTTTAGACTCTGTTGGCCTTCACATCTTGGCGAAAGGTGATCCAGAAATTTAAATCCGTTTATCGCCTTTATCATGGCCTTTCAGTAAACAAACAACGAAATTCTCCAGAGGAATTGTGGAGGCTTTTTCCACCATCTGGCTGAGTTACAACAATTATTGTGCCAATTCCTTGTGATTTGTTTAGCCCTCCAGCAAACATGGTTCTCTGCTGACAGGAGCCCAGCCCTTCATGACTGTCAGAGCTACTATAGAAACCGGACTGGCTAAAAACAGGTGTCTAGTGGTGTTTGTATTTATGAACTAGCCACTGTCCCCAGTGCTGTGGTGACTCTCCAAACGACTCTCGAAGCAGTGGCTGTTCGCATACAGACAATTCAGGAACTCACAATATGTTCCATCTACCTTCCGCCAGATGAGGCTGTGTCAGAGAGATATTGCTGCTTTAGTCACCCAGCTTCCTCCACCATTCCTCCTTTTGGGTGATTTTGATGCCCACCACCCTTTGTGGGGAGGGACATAAACCACAAATCATGGTAGGGACATAGAAACTTTTATGGCACATGATATTTGCCTTTTGAACAATGGTGCCCCCACGAATTTCAGTGTGGTACATCTACATCTACATACATACTCCGCAATTCACTGTAAGGTGCGTGGCAGAGGGTACACTGTTCATGGCACATACTCGGCCATGATTTGTCTCTTTGTAGCCCCAGCCTTCTCCTGCATGTTAACTGGAGGGTCCATGATGACTTATGTGGCAGCGACCATTTCCCTCTTTTTCTGTTGTTCCCCCAGTTTCACCCAGCAGTCCGCTGCCCCGATTGTCCCTCTGCCGAGCTGACTGGCCATCTTACACCTCATCTGCTGTGCTTCCAGATCAGTTTCCTGATGACATTGATGTTTCGGTTGGTGAGGGTATTGCTGCTATAATTTCCGCCGCTGAAGCCACCGTTCCGTGCACGCCTGGGCCATTATGGCTTAAGTCCGTGCCAGAGTGAACGCCAGAGATTGCTGAGGCAATCCGAGATCGCCGGAGAGAGCTTCAGCGCTAACGGCGCCACCCTTCTGCAAAGCATCTGATCGCTTTTAAGCGTCTCTGTGTTCGAACACGACGGCTGATTCAACAGAGCAAGCAGGACTCATGGGAGAGGTATGTTGCCACCATTGGTTCTTGTGCCTCTCTCTCTCGGGTGTGGTCCCAAGTTCGGTGCATTTATGGTAACGTGTGGCAGCTGGCATTCGCTGTCTCTGCACCAGGGTACTCCGTGTACCAACCCATCCACTATTGCTGAGCACATGGGGTAAAACTATAAACGCAGCTCTGCGACGGTAGCTTACAGTGCTGACTTTCATGCCATAAAACAGCGAGTCGAGCGAAAGCCATTGTCGTTTCGGACGCGTCGCCAGGAGTCGTATAATGCTCCCATTAGCGACTCGGAATTCCGCAGTGCCCTCGCTGCATGTCCTGATACATCGCCGGTACCTGACCGAATTCATAACCAGTTTCTCAGCCATCTTCCAGCGGATTCCAAACATAAACTGTTCGTCCTGTTAAATCGTCAATGGGCCAACAGCGTCTTCCCATCCCAGTGGTGGGATAGTGTCATCGTCCTGGTGATAAAACCAGGTGCCGATCCGCTGGCGGTCGATAGTTACCGCCCAATCAGCCTTACTAATGTTCTGAGCAACCTGTTTGAACGGATGGTGAGTAGGCGACTCATGTGGATACTTGAACACCGGGGCCTCCTAGCCCCAAAGCAGGGGGACCTCCATCAAGGCCGCTCCACTATAGACAACCTAGTGGCTCTGGACGTCCACAAGGCCTATGACACCACCTGGCGCCATCATATCCTCGCAACACTGTACGATTGGGGCTTATGGGGTTCACTCCCGATCTCCATACCAAATTTCCTTTCGCGCCGCACTTATCGGGTCCAGGTTGGTGCATCTCTTAGCCCACTCCATTTGCAGGATAACGGTGTCCCAGATGCCTCTGTCCTTAGTGTACCCCTGTTTTTAATAGCTATTAACGGTCTTGCTTCAGCGGTGGAATCTTCTGTTCCATCTTCCTTGTTTGCTGACGACTTCTGTGTATATTTTCGATCTGCCAGCATTGGTATTGCTGAAAATCGTCTGCAGGGAGTCATACAAAAGGCACAGTCCTGGGCCTTAGCCCATGGGTTGCAGTTCTCTACAGCCAAAACCAGGGTCGTGCACTTCTGTCGTTGTTGGGTTGCACAACCAGGACCCGAACTGTACTTAACTTCATGCTTCATGCACCGCTTTCTGAGCATGCTCTTTGATGACCGGCTCACTTGGGTGCCACACATCCGACAGCTGAAGCGTAAGTGCCAGCGCTACCTAAATATTCTCCGCCATTTGAGCCACACTGTTTGGGGGGTTAGCCATTAAACCCTTATACCTCTATAAGGCACTAATGCAATCACGACTCGACTACAGGAGCTTGGTTTATGATTCTGCAGCTCCCTCAGCATTGTGGATTCTTGATCCCATTATTCACAGTGAGGTCCTTCTCACAATGGGGACTTTCCGCACAAGCCCTATATCAATCCACCTCCCTGAAGCTGGGATCCCGCCCTTGGAGTTTCGCCGCCGACAACTGCTCCTTTCGTACGTTGCCCATGTCCATGCCTTGCCAGACCAAGCAAATCACGGGCTGCTCTTTCCAGCTGCTGCACCTCCTATAGCACCTGGCCTGCCGAAGTCAGGTTTTCCGATCGTGGTCAGGGTTCATACCCTCCTTTCCTCTCTTCAGTCCCTCGCTCTCCCTCCTTTTCCCTACCAATCCCATACACCCCCTTGGTCTGTCCCTTGCCCACATCTCCACCTCGAATTGTCTCGCGATGCAAAGGTGTTGGTATCACCACAAACTCTCTGTCGCAAGTCTAGCCATTCTTGATGCATTCCGTGGTGATATCATTTACAGTGATGGCTCCTCAGTAGATAGTCGCATTGGGTATGCGTTCATCCACGGAGAACACATTGAAAAACGGTCCTTGCCTTCCAGTGGTAGCGTTTTTTTACAGCGGAATTGAAAGATATATCACGTGCTCTTGACCACCTCACTGAGTGCCCCAGGATGTCATTTGTCATCTGCAGCGACTCCCTGACCGGCCTACAAGCCCTTGACCGGTGTTTCCCTGCCCATCCTGTGGTGCGATCGATCCAAAGCTTCATCTCCAAGCTCATTAGTTATGGGAATTCAGTAGCCTTTGTGTGGACCTTGAGCCATGTTGGCATCCCGAGTAATGAGCAGGTCGACCGACTGGCCAAGCAGGCTACCACCTCCTCGATATTGGTGTCTCAGAGAGGGATATCAAACTGGGGTTACGCCTAAAGGTCTTTGCTGCTTGGGAGTCAGAGTGGTCTACTTTGAGCACGCCCAATAAGCTCCGTGTGATAAAGTCCCCTCCTGCAGCATGGAACTCCTCCCTATAGGCCTCCGTATCGGCCATACCTGGCTGACATGGCTACCTTCTTCGTGGAGACGACCCACCATAGTGGCGCTGTGGCGCCCTTATGACAGTGATCCACCTTTTGTTGGAATGGCCGGCCGCGGTGGCCGAGGAGACTGAGGCGCTTCAGTCACGGTCTGCACGGCCACTACGGTCGGGGGTTCGAATCCCCTTCGGACTTGGATATTTGTGCCGTCTTTAGTTGTAGGTAGTTCATAAGTAGTTTGTAAGTTTAAGGACTGTTGACCCCGTAGTTAAGTCCCTTAAGCTTAACAAACATTTGAACATTTTGTTGGAATGTCCACTTTTAGCCGCCCTCCGGCAGTCTTATAATCTGCCTGCTGCACTGCTTCTAATTCTTCGAGACGATGCCTCAATGGCTGACAGCGTTTTAGATATTATTCGTGCAGTGAGCTTTTACCATTCTATTTAGAGGTGGGTAACCTCACCTGCGGTGACTGGTCCCCACCTCTCCACCACTTTTAAGTCTTTTCCTGACCTTACTGTAGAACGTCTAGCGATTTTAGTGTGTGCAGGATGGCTCGCTCATCCTGTATTATTTTTGTGATCAGCCAGCCATGTTATCCTGCTTTCAAGTTTTAGTCTAGTTTGCGACTCGGTTTCCTCCTGTGTGTTTTTCCTTTGCGTGTCGGCAACATGTTTAATGTCGCTCTTTTCAACCTTTGACTGTTAATGCTTCGCTCAGAACAGGGAACTGATGACCGAGCTGTTTAGTCCTCTCTAACTGCAAACAATAACTAGTTTGGTCCCTTGAACCCCAAAACCATATTTGTGTTTATCTATGTATCCACGCAGAATTATGTTTACTTTCTTATTTGATACTTTATGTAGAGCTTTTGTTCGTTTTTTGAAAAAGTGTCCAATTACTACTGAGTGCGCAATGAAAACACGCAGATAATTTTTGGGTCATGATTGATCGTGTTAATGTCTGCGTGGCCGCTGTTCATACAGAGCAGAGTGCACCTTCACAACTCATTAACTGTAACCGACTTCTGCCTATCAGCGACATTCAATAATTTGATTTTTTCTGTCTGCTTTTCTTTTTCACGTTCTACATTTGTGTCCTCCCGTGAATATTACATTTAAATCGAGTTTAAGTAATAGCGTAGTCTTTCTGTGTGTGACAGTTGTCTTTGTTTTGATCGTAGTTAGTTGGTAGACGTTAAAAGTCGACCACTGTACGAAACAAGAGTTTTTTTATCACTAATATTAGCAAATAAGGTCCGTGTAAACAACCGGTTACTCCCTGCTATAAAACCTTGTTCCCTGGCCAAAAGTGAGAACTGACTCATTTCAAATTACTTCGATAACAGGAAGTTAATACTACAGTGGCCAATATACATAGAAGCTCACACGTTATTACACACAGACATTGATAATCAAGCCACCACAATTAAAGTTATCTTAGAAAGGTGGCTAAGAAAACATTTATGGCGCAACGGAAGTTAGACATAGGAAAAATTGCATCTGAGCTTGTTCTCAGCACTTGTGAAGAACAATATTAAATAACAGAGGGAAGGTGCTCTAAAACTACAATTTATAGGCAACTTACGGATTATGCTAAACTTACACTTGTTTATTCAGAAAGAAAACAAGCAAAATGGGGAACCAATTTTGTTAATACAATAAAAATGCATCTTCATTGGAATAATGCGGACGGTGCCCAGACTAAATTATACATGATTTAACGCTGCTGTGGGGAAGGATTCACAAACAATACTCATTCGCTCACACACACGCAATGCCAGAGCGAAACTCACCCAAATCAGCGTGCTGAGACGAGGCGGAAGCAGGCGCCGCTATCGTAGGCGAAATTCAGCAAGTTGGAGGTAGCACAAAACACAATATACAAAAACACTTTGAAGCTGGCTCTGGTCTGTCGTGCCTGTTTTGAGATGGTGCGCGTGTATAGCCAAGTTAAATTACATCGAACAGAGGAGCAGATGTGGGCTCAGATCACTTCCTAGTCATAGCCAAATTACAGTTACAGCTGTGCTACAAAATGAAGAAAAGCAAAATGGCCAAGAGGCAGTTGGATATTGAGAAGCTAAAGTATCATCAGATATGACAGCAATATAATATTGAAATGCGTAACAAGTCTGAAGTATTGGCATCAGACCACGCTGAAGAAATAAGTCTTAACAAGCAATGGGAAGGTATAATGAGCTCTGTAATTAAAACAGCTCAAGATATTCTAGGAGAGAAAAAGCTAACAACTAAGAAGAAAGGGTTAAATGAGACATGTAAAGAACCTGTGAAGGCCAGGAAGAAAACAAGGGCAGTGTACATGCTAGATACACAACGTGCGGAAAAACAGGAAGTATTCAGGATCGTAAGAAAAGAAACATATGATTCTGACAACAGGAAAAAGAAAGTTAATTAACAACATAATTGATGAAATTGAAAAGGTAAATACAATATCAGACAGTGGGAAAATGTTTGACTTGTAAACATGTGAGGAATGGTCACAGAAACGAAGATTTAATTATTAATGATCAGGATGGAAATATGCTAACAGACAAGGAAAATATTCTGGGTAGGTGAAGAGAATATTTTGAAGAGTTATTAAATGCTGAAGATCCAGAGAGCGTCTTTCCAGACGACAGTAATACAGAAGATGACGAATCCGCAAATATTCAAGTGACTCAACAAGGTGTAGAAAGAGCAATGAGGAAATTAAAGAATAAGGCACCAGGATAACGACAGAGATGTTGAAGGTAGGAGAGCAACACTTCAGAAAGAGCTGTACAATGTCGTAAAAGAAATATGGGAAATAGAGGAAATCCTAGAAGACTTGAAATCAGATGTCATTATCCCAATGCATAAAAAGAACAGTAATAGGAATTGTAACAACTACAGAGGTATCTCTCTCCTTTAGTGTACCTTATAAAGTTCTATGTTTAGTAATAAAAAATGTTCAAATGTTTGTAGAGCTTATGGGACTTAACTACGGGGTCATCAGTCCCTAAACTTAGAAACTGCTTATGAACTAGCTAATACTAAGGACGGCACGAATATCCATGCCCGAGGGGAGATTCGAACCTCCGACCGTAGTGGCCGTGCAGACTGTGACTGAATCGCCGCAGAACGCTCGGCCACCGCGGCCGGCTTTTAGTAATACTTGAAAAACGTAAGCCATTTGCAAGAGATATTGTAGGAGAGTACCAGGCAGGCTTCCAGGAAGGATGATCTACCATCGATCAAATTTTCACCATGAGGCAAATCTGGGAAAAGTGCTGGGAATTCAACCATCGGTTTCTGGTCACTTTGGTAGACCTCTGAAAGGCTTGTGACAGTATCCACATACTAAGTATGTACAACATCCTGAGAGAGCTTGGCATACCAAAGAAGTTAATAAATATGATCAAGGTGTGCACAGCGGAGACAAAAACCCAAGTGAAATACCAAGGGAAGCTGTCCAAGGAATTCTGTATCAGAACAGGTGTGTGACAAGGTCATGTTATTTCACTGCTGCTATTTAATCTGGTTCTAGAGAAAGTAATCCGAGAAATGAAAAGAGAAAACAAAGGCATGGAGCTAAATGGTAAGACAGATTTACTGGGTTATGCAGACGACATCGCAATTCTAGCAGACTCAGAGGCAAAGATGGCAGGGACCTAGCACAAAATGCAAAGAAAATCGGGTTACGAACCAATTCAGAAAATAATGAAGTAATTGAGGTATCCAGGAAAACTTCTAATGACATTCCATTACAGGCTTATGAAAATTTGGTACAGTGCAAAATTTTAAATACCTTGGCACGTGGTTCAACAAGCAAAATAATTTAAAACAGGAAATTAGCCAACGTATTGTTAAAACTTACTTCAGTCTATAGCAAATGGTGTCGTCCAAGAATCTGTCAATTAGGACCAAAGTTAAGCATATAATACCGTGATAGTGCCAGTATTGTTGTATGGAAAAGAAACCGAGAGCAACACAGAAGGATGAAGAAAACCAATTGGTTATCAAAAGAAATATGAGAAGGATCTTTGGGTCTGTCCAAGAAGAGAACTCAAGAAGACATAAAAAAAAAAAAATAAAAAAAAAATGAAAAAAAAAAAACAGTATTGTATGAACTGATGAGACAACCGAACATTGTTCAAAATCTGAAAGCGCGGAGAACAAGCTTGACAGGGCAGGGCACACTGCTAGAACACCAGAAACCTCTCGAGCAAAAGCCGTATTTACGGGAAGGCCTGATGGTACCCGTCCAATCGGAAGACACAGAGAGCCTGGGTTCATGAGCTAAAGAAAGACCTTTGTGAGCTAGGAGTCCGTGACAACTGTATCCAAAGTGCACAAAACAGTCATCTATGGAGGAGTATTGTGAGGTCGGCGCATGATCTACAGGATCCTCGATCGCCGATTTGATGATAATGAAAGCCTTTGGTGGCATCCGATCCTATACACACCACTTAACCAGGAAGGCCGACACTATCAATGAGCTATCTGTCCTTTCTCGTTAGCGTAACGGTCAAATACTCCTACCGGAGTTGAAGAACGAATATTCAAAATCTTCAAATGTTTATGCTTAAGGGACTTAACTGCGGGGTCATCAGTCCCTAAACTTACAAACTACTTTGGCTTTGTCGTGTGGACGGGGATGGTGGCGAGGGGAGTGGCAGGTCGGGATGTCGTCATAACTTTTTCTCATTTTTTTTCTCCTTTTGCAACGGGGTCGCATATTTAAAAATGTTCGTAAACAGTGCATTAGTAACGGGTGATGAAAACGTCAGTATAAATTTGAAATCTTAATAAATCACAGAATAATGTAGATAGAGAGGTAAAAATTGACACACATGCTTGGAATGGCATGGGGTTTTATGAAAACAAAAAAAAAGTTGAAAAAATTTCCGACGCATGGTGCTGGCAGCAAAACTTCGGCGAGTACGCATGAAAATCGTGTATAAAAGGAGCTGTAATAAGAGAGAGCATCAGATGCACCAGTAGTCGCAGCATGTTGACTTTACCTGAAAAGGCGCTTTTAGTGAAGCTGTATTATCAGAATGGGGAATGTGCTACTTCAGCGTTACGATCCTATCGCCATAGGAAGGGGATTCGAACGGGTAAAGGTCTGTTGACAAACGCAGCTGTGTCGAGAAAGATTTCGAAGCCACGGGGTTGTTTCGACGATAGACCCCGTAGTGGCCGACACAGGTCAAGGCATAATGCTGCTGAAACAGTTCAGGAAGAAATGGAGACTGTAGCGGGTTCATCTATGCACGGGGGAGTCAGCGCTCGTGCAGTCGCACGTCGCACCGGCATTCCACACACTACTGTTTGGTAGGAACTTAGGCGTACCCTCAGATGCTATCCTTACAAAATCAATCGGCATCATGAACTGTTAACTGGCGATTTAGTGATTTGGAGGGCACTTGCGGTGTGGGCGGTTCAAAAGATGGCGAAAGATAGCGATTAATTGAGTAACGATTTTGTGGACCGACGAAACTCATTTCACGCTCTGGGGGTCTGTCAACACCCACAACTGCAAAATTTGGGCTACCGAAAATTCTAGAACTGTCGTGGAAACTCCATTGCACGACGAGAAAGTCAGGGTATGGGGCCTTTTTTCTGCGAGGAACTGCTTGATTCTGGTTTTGTAACTGCTACCGTGACGGATGAGAGGTACGCCGATTAGTTACATAATCGCATCATCCCCGCACGACTGATAAACACCTGCTGGATTGTACCATTTTTATGCAGGATGGCGCTACACCCCATATTGCTAGACGCGTGAAAGATCTCTTGCACGCGTCGTTTGGTGATGATCGTGTGCTCAGCTGCCACTTTCGTCATGCTTGGCCTCCCAGGTCCCCAGACCTCAGTCCGTGCGATTATTGGCTTTGGGGTTACCTGAAATCGCAAGTGTATCGTGATCGACCGACATCTCTAGGGATGCTGAACGACAACATCCGACGCCAATGCCTTACCATAACTCCGGACATGCTTTACAGTGCTGTTCACAACATTATTCCTCGACTACAGCTATTGTTGAGAAATGATGGTGAACATATTGAGCATTTCCTGTAAAGATCATCTTTGCTTTGTTTTAATTTGTTATGCCAATTATTGCTTTTCTCATCAAATGAAGCGCCATCTGTCGGACATTTTTTGAACTTTTGCCATTCCAAGCATGTGTGTCAATTTTTACCTCTCTATCTATATTATTCCGTGATGTATTAAGTTTTCAAATTGCTACTGACTTTTTGATCACCCGGTATAACGGCGAAATGACTGGAGAGAGTGGGTGGCAGCGAGTGTGGCTGACCTGTATCCCAGCTCCGCGATGGTGCGCGCCGCCTCCCTGGAGCGCAGGTAGAGCAGGTCGTGCGGCGTCACCAGCGAGTCCAGGTAGTCCTCGTACGTGAGGAACTGCAGCAGCCACTGGTCCGTCGCCGGCTGCTTCGACATGGCGCCCAGCTAAGTCACGGCCACTGCACAGACCAACAAGAAAACCCAAACTAATATTATCAACTAATCACCCGCACTGGTTTTTCTTGGGTGAAATTTACATTCTGTATCTATAAAAGGGACACAGTGATTGGGAAGGGAATAAGATAGTGTTGTCGCCATTCTGCAGTGTTATTCAATTTGTAGGGGAAAGCGTTGAACCTTGGGACGGTTTTACCTTGGAACACTTTTTAATACAGGCAGTGCACTCTAGTGGCAACTCTAAGAACTATGAAGTAAAGTTGTCAGACCTATTTCCAGAGGGAATAGGAGGCCATATTTTATTTGGATGATGTTGGAGATCTAAGGAGGAGTTTTACACGTTTTCGTGTTTGAAAATAAAATTTAGCCACTATTCTTAGAAGATATAAATAAAAGCTAAGCATCAGTATTGATATTTCTTAAATACAGTGTTGTATGGCATTGTATAAGTAAGCTATTGATGCCATAAGTTATAAAGATATAAATGTGTTAGGATACTGTTTTCTGTTATTTTGTATTTGGTTTTACCTTGGGACACTTCTCTTGTTGCACCTTGGGACATGTTCCAAGGTACAACCAAACATTTTGTCTACAGTTTTACTTAAGTTCGTTTATCTTTTTAGATGAGTAGAAATAAGTTGGGGAGTAAAATAGAAAAACCAGATGCGGAATGCATGGAGGAAGCTGCCAACGAGGTTATTACATAGAAACTATACGAGAAGCGGCTGAACTATAGGAGTGTTGAAAAGTTCTTTTCCTAGACACATCCAAAAACAAAAATTTTCTGGTCAAACTCATTTCAAATATGAAGCCAGCAGTGCAACACAAAAAGTCATCACCACAGAGTAAGAGTAAGAACTACTTTCTCATACAGTAAAAGCTGCGCAATGGAACTTTGGAGTGACTGTGAATTTGGCCTAACAAATAAACAAGTACTACCTAATTCCAATACGATTTCTTCGTTCATAAAACTGAGAAATTGAAGTACATCGCCGTGTCCCAAGGTAAAACCACCACTGTCCCAAGGGGAAACCGTAGGTTGTACCTTGGGACAAGTGTCACAAAAGTCTTTATTGGTGAGTAATTGTGTAAATATCGGAGCTAACATAAACTGCCGTTCGTTCAATATTACCTAAAATTGGTGCCTATGATAGAGTTAATTTTAAAATTTCTTGTTATAAAATTATAGTATAAAAAATTAAATTATAAAAAGTGTCCCAAGGAACAACCCTTTCCCCTACATTCAGCAAGCTGTGAAGGAAAGCAAAGATAAATTAGGAGAAGGAATTAGAGTTCAGGGTGAAGAAATAAAAAAAACATTGCGTTTTGCTGATGGCATTGCAATTCTGTCCGACAGCAGAGGCCCTGGAAGAGCAATTGAACGCAATGGACAGTGTGTTGAAATGAGCGTACAAGATGAACATTAACTGGAGAAAAACAAGGGTAATGGAATGCAGTCTAAGAAAATGAGGCGATTCTGATGGAATTAGATTAGGTACCGAAACAATAAAGGTGGTAGTACAGAGAATATAAAATAAAGAATGGCAGTGGGCAGAAAAGCATTTTTAAAAGAGAAATTTGCTAACATCGATTATAAATTTCAGAGTAAGAAAGTCATTTCTGAAGGCATTTGTGTGGAGTGTTGCCTTCTATGGCAGTGAAACATGGACAATAAACAGTACGGACAGGAAGAGGATAAAGGCTTTTGAAATGTGGTGCTACAGAAGAATGCTGAAGATTAGGTGGGTGTACAAATTCAAATGTTTGTAAATCTATCGGACCAAACTGCTTGGTCATCAGTCCGTAGCTTACAAACAACTTAAACCTAGGTAAACTAACCTACGGACAACACACACACCCATGCCCCAGGGAGGACTCGAACCTCCACGGCGAGCAACCGTGCGCTCCGCAGCGAGACGCCTTAGACCGCTCGGCTACTCCACCGCGGCTTAGGTGGGTGTATCGCGTAACTAATGAGGAAGTACTGAACAGAATTGGGGAGAAAATATAGTTCTGGCATACCTTGACTAAAAGAAGGGATCGATTGATAGGACACTCAAGGAATCGTAAATTTAAGAAAACGTTCAAATGTTTGTATAGTCTGTGGGACTTGACTACGCGGTCATCAGTCCCTAAACTTACAAACTACTTATGAACTACTTACGAACTAGGACGGCACAAATATCCATGCCCGAGGGGGGATTCGAACCCCCGACCGTAGTTGCCGTGCAGACCGTGTCTGAAGCGCTTCAGTCCCCTCGGCCACTGCCTGATTGATGTGTACAACAGTTTTTCGGCCTTCGTTGAAGGCTTTTACCCGACGTGTCACTGTTCTGTACGGCAATGCCGGTTCCCCACACGCGTCTTGAAGACTTACTGTCTTGCTGTACGACCTCTGGCATATTCAACCTTGATCCAACTCCGTTGTTCCTGTTTCAAAACGTAGTGACCGCTCGCTCACATGTGACTGTTTCCCTCGATTGTGCGCACGCCGGTGACGTGGGACGGGCGAGTCCATTTGCCCAACACTCGTCTATAGAGAAAATGTCAGTTAGTGATTGCCCACTGTTGTATTAACTAGAACGTTGTCGCACAGTGTGCTAATTTCGAGATGTTAGAGTAAGACAATCAAAGCGTTTGCATTATATTTTGCGTGAAACTCATGAATACCTTGAGATCCACCAACTGATGCAGGAATTGCACGGTGATGCTTAAGCCGTACTAGGTGTTAGGAATGGTTCGCGCGGTTTAAAAATGGCCGGACGAAAGTTAAAGATAATCCTCGTTCAGGACACCCTTCGACGTACATCGACGACATACATGTCAGGAACGTCAACGAAACTATGCGTGCCAATCGGGTACTGACTGTCCGAGAGACTGCAGAAGAAATTGACATTTCAGTTGGATCACGTCATGACGTCTTGACACAGCATCTTGGAATGCCCCATGTTACCGCCAAGTTCGTCCCAAGGCTCGTGAGTCAAGGCCAGAAAGACCGACACCTCGCAGTCATTGTGCTGCCAATCCAGCATACTCTCCACACCTGTTGGTGATGACTTTTGTATACTTAAAGTTGAAAGAACGAAGATTTGCGAAGATGCACGAGATAAAAAAAAATGTCGCAGAGGGTGCTTCGTGCGATCCAGCAAGAGCGTACCAAGACTGCGTCGGGTAGTGCAAATGGCGTTACCAGCGGCGTATTAATTGTGGAGAAGACTATTTCGAAGGAGACCCAATGGTGAATTAAAGAATTTTTACAGAGGGGGGGGGGCGTTGCCTCGCGCTGTTACCCAGAAAACAGAGAAAAAAGTCTTTAAATTATAGCATTTCAAGCTTTTTGAAACTTAAAAAACCTATCAGGCGCGGGAAAGACATGCTCTATTTTGTGATTACAGACGTGTAACTTTCTTTAAACGTCTGGCCACCAAAGTCGTTACTAGGTATTTACATGTACAGAATTAATAGGAAAGCAACAAGTTGTAAACACAAATATTTAATTAATATGAATAAATAATCCCTGAGACGGATTTACGTCTCAAATATGTCAAAGACATTATTGATAGATGTGAAGCATTGAATTAAAATTTAATTCAATGCTTCACATCTATCAATAATGTCTTTGACATATTTGAGAGGTAAATCCGTCTCAGGGATTATTTATTCATATTAATTGATATTGATATCACCATAACAGGATTGTTCCACCATGTCCATTGCTGAGATGCTATTCCGCTGCATGGAGAGCCTTGGCAGTAGTGGCAATTATCTTTGGAACAAAGAAGCTGAATTAAAGTTTGTGTTGTGGAGGCAAATCGTACATAGACTATTCCGAGGCGCCTTAATCGTTAGTGGTGTGGTAGTCTAACGGTTAAGACGTCTGCCTAGTAAGCATGGAGGTCCGGGTTCGATTCCCGGCCGCACCACAAATTTTAATTCAATGCTTCACATCTATCAACAAATATTTAATTTTAGAACAATACTAGTAAAGCCGTAAATAACTTCATAGTTCTTTTTACGTTTTCAATTTGTAACCAGTTTAGAATGATACTAGTTCTGAAACAAAAATAGTATGAGCAATAGTCAATCAAAAACTTATATAAGGGAAATAAAACAATAATTTTGAATATATTTCTGTGTAGAGAGTGACTTAAATTTTGGCAAAAGTAACGTTAACAATTTTTATAATGGCTCTCTATTTGTAAAGTATATATTTGATCATTTTTATGCATCTTAGCAGGTGGTTTGTTGTTCTTACGGTTCTTATAAAAGTGTAAAAACTATTGTAGTTTCGTAATTATTAATTACTCTATCTTTCCTCATCAGCTGTCTTTACAACATCTAGACTTCAGAAAGCATAAATTCTTCTCCTCTTTCCACCCTTTGCAATAAATCTATCTAAGACTTTTTCTTTGTTAATAGCAATGTCCTTATGTACGTACAATAAAGCAAGCCCAGTTAAGCGATTTTGCCCGCTACGATTTCTTAACATGTTGGCTGCCTCGATGACGTCAGAGGCGTGCCAGAGCCGTCTGCTGTGGCCGCCGCCGGCCACACGGCAGCCAACGTGTTGACGAAGCCTTAATTTCAGTGTAGAGAAAGATCTTTCGGCTGTTGCATTTGACACAGCAAGACAAGAAAGGATCAACATTAAAGATGTAATCAAGGAGAAAATATCTTTACTACAAAGCTGCAAACACTCAACTGCAGAGCTTGGTAGCCATTTTGCCATTATTGTCACCCACAACTCGACTTCTGTCCTCCAATTGGATATGCAGTCAGTTTCATCCTTTCCAAGCAGTTTATAATATTTTCCAGCCACTGTTTCGGTATGACTAATCACTGACTCCACGGACCTTGTTCACGAAAAACAGACTTTTGGTAGAAGCGTGTTCAGGTTGAAGAGGATTAGAACGTTTTTAGAAAATCTGCTTTCAAGATCGTTTCTAATTGTATCAAGAATGAGGATGAAGATATTAACACTAAAATAACACACACACAGAGATATATGTATATTGTGTGTGTGTGTGTGTGTGTTTTTAAATTAGTCTCACAACGCCTTAAGGTCATGTTCACTCTTCTCAGCCTTGCGCCCCCCCCCCCCCCTCCTTCCCGGCCGAGTGTGTTGTTCATTTTAGTGACTTGGTCGCACTGATCTGTGTTTCTGTTTGTGAAAGTTGTAAATATGTTATGTTCCCTAATTTTAGTAATAGTGAATTAGGACTTAAATTCTTCTGGTATTAAAACTTGAAGAATTTTTACATTACTAACACGTAAGTAAATTTTTTCTTATAGTCAAACTTGTATAATTTTTGTATTCCTAAATATATATTTTTCTGGTATTGGAACTGGAATAATTTGTATCTTACCTTCGGCTTGCAAATCTGCTGCAATTGTCTTCCAAACTTTCTCCTTGTAATCGATATTCCAGTACTTATCTGGTCGTGAAGTACTGGAAACTTACGGACTTCTTCTATTAGACGTTCCGCTTTCATTTTTTACTCTAAACAGTCTTCCACTGTTGAAAAATACCGTCACGTCGTCCGGCGTACGTGCCCATCACGCGAAAAATTAAATTCGGTGAATTTAGCCCGGCCTGCTCCCGGTCCGTTGACATTCCGTCAGAGAGTCAAATTTTTTGTCTGTGGTTCCGTGCACGGTCCCGTGTGGCCACCTACATTTATTTCAGTGGTAGATTTCGTTCTCCGGGTGACCGCCGGTACTCGGACGTGTCCCGGCGTCATAATGGCGGGAGAGTATCATCACCCCGGTACTTAAACCCGAGAAACATCCTCTTTCCTTGGATAGCTATCGGCCCATTAACCTGACTAACGTTCCATGCGAACTGTTGGAGCGGATGATCAGTCGGCGGTTGTGTTGGACTCTTGAGATTCGGGGTTTATTGGCTCCATGCCAGGACGGTTTTCGCTAGGGTCGATCTACCACCGACGATCTGCTGTACCTCAAGTCTGCAATCCGCACAGCCTTTTCTTGGCGCCACCACCTTGTTGCCGTCTTCTTTGATATGCACAAAGCATACAACACAACCTGGCGACGACTCATCCTCAACACTTTACATGATTGGGGCCTCCGGAGCTCCCTACCGATTTTTATACAGAATTTTTTATCTGTCCGTACCTTTCGTGTCCAAATTGGTGTTTCCGTTAGCACCTCCCGTATCCAGGAAAATGGGGTTCCTCAGGGCTCTGTTTCAAGTGTTCCATTATTTTTAGTTGCTATCAACGGTTTAGCGACAGCGGTTTGATCGTCAGTCTCCCCTTCTCTTTATGCTGACGACTTTTGTATCTTTTTTAGTTCCCACAGCACCCAAGTTGCCGAGCGCAGGTTGCAAGGTGCAATTCGGAAGGCACAGACCTGGGCGCATACCCATGGCTTTCTGTTTTCTGCCACCAAGACCAGAATGATGCACTTCTGTCGGCGTCGGACTGTTCACTCTCACCCTTAACTTTATTTTAACGACGAACTACTTACCATAGTAGAAACCCATCGGTTTTAGGACTGGTCTTTGACGCCCAGCTGACGTGGCTCCCCCACATTCGTCAGCTGAGAACGGGAGTGCTGGCGCCATCTCAACCTTCTCCGATACCTGGGTCATACGACCTGGGGTGCTGACCGCTTGATGCTGTTGCGGCTTTACATGGCACTGGTGCAGTCTCGTCTCGATTTTGGGTGCATTGCCTATGGGTCTGCGGCACTATCGGCACTGCACCTACTGGACCCTATTCACAACTTTGTGGTTCGAATCGTGAAGGGTGCCTTCCACACCAGTCCAGTGAACAGCTTACTTGTGGAGGCTGGGGTCCATCCTTTGGGGATCCGCCGCCAACACATGCTTGCAGCTTATGCAACCAATGTATATTGCTCCCCAGGCCACCCGAACCGTCGTCTCTTATTTTCTGATGTGATCGCCCTCCCCCCCTCTCCATCAGCGACGCCCCAGATCAGGTCATACTATTGCCTTTAGAGTTCGGTCCCTCCTGCTGGAGCTTGAGTCTTCTCTCCTTCCATCTCCCTATCGGGTCCATGTACGTACACCCCCAAGGCCGTGTACCTGGTTGGACTTGGCCCATGGGCCCTAAGACTCGGTTTCCCTGGAGGTACTCCGCCGCCATTTCTCGGCTGTCGTAGCGGAGTTCCCTGGTTATGACCTGATCTACTCGATGGTTCTCTGGTTGATGGCTGCGTGGGATTTGCCTATACTCATGGTAACCGTGTGGAACAGCACTCTCTGCCGAATGGCTGCAGTGTTTACACAGCAGAGCTGGTGGCCATTCACAGAGCTCTCATGCATATCCGGACCTGCTTAGGTGAATCTTTTCTTATTTGCAGCGACTCCCTGAGCAGCCTTAGAACTCTGGACCAGTGTTACCCGCGGTCCGCCCTAGTGTTGGCCATACAGGAGACGCTTTGTGTCATTGATCAGCCCAGGCGATCGGTGGTGTTCATCTGGTCCTTGGATCATGTGGGCATCCCCGGCAATGAACATATTGACAGGCTTGTCAAGCAGGCTGTCAGTACGTCCATTCTGAAGATCGGCCTCCTGGCTTCTGATCTCCGTTCATTGTTGCCCCACCGGATACATCAGAGTTGGGATGGTGAGTAGCGTAGCCTGAACACACCCAAGAAGCTCCGGGTTGTCAAAGAGACCACGGCCGCGTGGCGTTCGTCCATGCGGGCCTCTCGCCGGGACTCTGTGGTGCTGTGTACACTACGCAATGGCCATACGTGGCTCACCCATGGACATCCCCTTTGTGGTGAGGGCCCACCCCAGTGTCAGTGTGGCTCTCTTTGACAATAGTCCACATCTTGGTGGACTGCCCAGTTTTAGCCACCTTGCAGTGTAGTTTTAACATCCCTGACGTTTTGTCAGATGTTTTACGTGACGATGCTCCACCAGCAAATTCAGTTTTAAGTTTTATTCGAGCAGGTTTTTTTTATTAGTCTCTCTTTTCCTTGTGCTGCCGAGTGGTTGACTTTTCCTTTTTTACTCCTATGGTCGGCCAATCAGAGACATCGGCTTCTTTGTTGTAAGGTGTCTTTGTGTGATCGTCCCCTTTTCTTTTGTTTCTTGTCCATTATGTTGATGTTTCATGGACTCAGTGGGATTCCCCTCCTACTTCGCAAACGTTATCTCTGGGCGCATTTCTTTGACGTCCGCGGTTTTACTTGTGACGCTTAGTGATGGAATGGGGGACTGATGACCATTGTAGTTTTGTCCCCCTTAAACACCCGAAGAACAACAAACAACAACATGTCCCGGCCCGGATATGTGTTTGTGTGTCCGCACCTGAACTCCAGTAAATTGTATGGGTGAGTTAGGTGACGGTAGAAGGAATTGACTATGATGCTTTTCTTATCCTATCCGTGATTTTAACAGAAACCATTTCGCAATCGGTGTCAGTTTCTCAGTTGGTCTGAGACTCTTATCTACTCCTACGAACACATCTCTTCCAATTACATCGAGCCTCACTACTGTCAATTTCGACTATCGACTATGACTATGGACCAGGAATGCACACAAAATGTTTACCTGCAAAGAATTTTTGAAACTGCTCTACCATCCTTGCAGTCTAGAAAATTTACTGACTGCTCAACAATTTTCTATCTAGGATAAAAAAGCGATTGAACGCTACTTTTCGTTTTGAATCGTAATTAAAACTGTAGGTAATCTGATTACTAAAGGTCATCAACACATTAAATTGGTCTAGGCCACGAACGACAAAAATTAAGTGATAAAATAACAGAATTCAAAAGAGATCTGACCCTGTTCTGCAGTCACATTGACATAACACACAAAAGTACTAAATCTGAATAACAGTCCCAGAAGATAATGTTCCAGAAAAATTCCACACAGACGTACTATTTGTAGAAAAGGACTTGTTGCAAAGTGCAACATATTTAAAGCTAATACTTTTTTTTCATATTTATGAGGTAGTGATTAAGACAGTTTAGTGAACAACACCTTCAAATGACACAGATTACCTGCTACAAAATATTATATTTTTTTCCGTTCAATAGCAGAAGTTACTCTTTGGAGAGAAGAAGATCCAGGCCTTCAAGATTCAAATATTTGTTAAATTTATGGGACTTAACTACGGGTTCATAAGTCCCTAAACTTACAAATTACTTATGAACTAACTTATACTAAAGACAACACAAACATCCATGCCCAAGAGAAAATTTGAACCTCCGACGGGTAACGGCCTCGCGCATCGGACAATAGCGCCTCAATGCGCTCGGCCACTCCGCCGCGGTGATCCAGGCCTTATATCACCACTTACCACTGTGGTACCCGCTTAAATAAAATTTGGTATCAGTGCCCTTTCGCAGAAGAAGGTAGAGTGAACATCACTTTAATTAGTTTGTCTAGAGGAAAATGAAATCAGTTTTTACGTGTAAACAAAAGGACAAAAGGAAACCAGGTTTCTGTTAAAGAAGAGTACATTTTTCAAATGTAAAATTACACCTAGTGGCAGAATACAGCACTGAATATCAAATGTAACTATTACGGTACGGTATATGCCATAAAATCGAAGCATCTTTTCTGTTTTTGATTATTTTATGTCCAAAATCTTCTATTATCGCAGATCTTTATACTATATGACATAAATGGAAAGTGTTAATTGTGGACACAACCCTAACTCGAACTCAGCACCTCCGGTTAACTAGACCAGTACGCCAACTGTCTGAACTTTCTTAATTCGTGAACTTCTGCACGTATCCTGATGCGGTTTCTTTTAAATTCTTCGTTACATTTCTGGGATCAGCTTAGGCTATATTTCTAACGAAATGGGTACTAAAAATAATAACTACACTAACGTAAAATGGTTTACCGCCAGCGCACGTTCTTACGGTACGCTGACTAAATTAAAATAATTACGCCAAAGTATATATTACGTAATTGTGGAACTCAAAAAGAACTAAAAGCAGTCCGCGAAAGCATATGTCCAACTTTTACTGTTGAACCACAGTTTCCATTTTTCCTTTTTGAAGCGCCTGCCAGTAGTGGTTTTAGGAGAGACATTTCGTGAATCTAGATCTTGCTGAGGTCTTTAATTCTGTTCTGCGTAATTTTACGTAGAACCTAAGGTTCATGCAGCGTACCGCAAAAAGAACACACTGGCGTCAAATTTTTGGCCGGCTTGATTGTTTATAATCGGCATTGCTTCATCTGTTTATTACCTAAAGTAGCTAAATAATTACTAAAACACAGCCAGAGTATTTATCTATTAATTAAAGATTCCTGTCAATCGCATAAGTGGTTCCAAATTTGTAGGGATGGAATAAAGCTTCATGTCAGACATCACATCTGATAGCTTCACGTCATAATAAATACCCTTCTGATTGTGAATTTCTAGTTAATTGTCTGAAATAAGAGAGCTTATTTAGAAAATTGCAATGAAGCTCATCTAAGCGATGGTTATAACTGCTGTCTTGTAGCGGAACTATTTGACAGATTCGAAGACGTATTTACCTTTTAAAAATATATACATGCTTCATATAAATAAAATACACTTGTTTTTATTTCCATTTGGCACTGATATTTCAGGTTCTACTGCATCAAAGTATCTTACGTGTTAGTAATCAAACATTTTGGTTTCAGATCACGGTGCGCAGGAAATGAGCATGTTTAAAAAAAATTGCTGCCACCTACCATGAGTTGTTCCTTTTCGTTTATTAATTGTACAGTTTCATAGATTAATATAGCATTCGTAATGTATTTATATCTAAGGCAATAAAAAAACTTAAGTTGGCAGTTCTTTGCAGGATCTGCAACTTGGCACGGAAACGCAATGCCAGTCGTTTGCTACTTTAGGAATGACGCGCTGAAGCAACAATCTTTCGTAATAATACATGTTGAGACCTCATATTCAAATGTGATCTTCCTATGTATTCTCAAAAACGGTTAATCTGCCTGCAGATCTCAAACAAGACCAAACACTGACAATTTTATCAACAGAATGCCCCCTTCCCCAACTGAAAATAACTTCTGAGGCAAAGGTACTTCCCGTAGATGCCATTCATACAAAGTTTAATTATTCGTAAAAATACAAGGAAAGGTGAGGCTATTCTTTGCAATGACGTACAATTTCCCCTAAAAGACTCCTTGAAACAAGGACTTTCCGCCCATGAAAATATTACTTGTCGCTGTCTCGAACATAAAATTAATTTGTTTTGGTTCATAAACCACAAAGATGATGGGTGGCCATAAAAATACTTCATGCCAAATAAGTAACGTACTGTGAAAGTATGTATGCTTTATTTATTGTGTGTGTGTGTGTGTGTGTGTGTGTGTGTGTTCGTGTGTGTGCTTTGTTACTCTTTGAAGGTGACAACTGAAGGTTCCATGAATTAGTTTTTCAGTTAGATGTGCTGTTGTATAGTTTTGGTGATTTTTTGACGTATTCTAGTTATTGTTCTTTAGCGGTTTTTTGTTAAATAAATGTTTATTTTCTTGAAGAAAACGGCATTTATGTTTAAACAACATGGTAGCAGAGGTGCGCGGTTGTTGATAGTTACGTTTTTATGAAGTGCGATAGTTTTGGCCGAGTTTGAGATACAACTAAAAGTGAAGAAAGACGAAACCATACCCGAAGAAAGACAACAAATTAAGAAACTCACAGGCGAAGAAAATTGGGCGACTTGAAGAATCGTAATGAGAACTGTTTTGTGACGAAATCTTTGATGTCGTAAATGGCGCGCTGCTTAAAACAGAAGAAGGTGTACAAAACTATGAATCCGATATTGCGAAATGGACGAAGGCAATGCAAAAGCAAAGAAACGGTTAATTCTGTCGCTTGATACTGAACCTTTACTTCGAGTTGGTGAATGTAAGACTGCTAAAGAGATTTGGGATATGCTACACAAGTTTACGATGTTCACTAAGCCGAAAACATTGATCTGCTTGTGTGGGAAGCATTTAGCGAAATTTGATGAAATAAAACCCAACTTGCTCTGCTAGACAAGCCGATCGAAAATGATGACCTTAGTGAACGTTTTTTGCAAACTTCGCCGAAAGAATTTGACTACATTTGTATAACATGGCACGATTTACCTGCTGAAGAGAAGACGTGGAATAAACTGCAAAAACGGTGTATAAATTATGAATTGAGACTTACAGATCGTGATGAATAAGATGTTGCTTCAGGAATGATGTCGAAAATGAAGATCAATAAACAGCGGCCGGCCGCGGTGGCCGAGGGGACTGAGGCGCTCCAGTCATGGTCTGCCCGACCACTGCGGTCGGGGGTTCGAATCCCCCCTCGGTCATGGATATTTCTTCCGTCCTTAGTCTTAGTTAGTTCATAAGTAGTTTGTAAGTTTAAGGACTGATGACCCCGTAGTTAAGTCCTATAAGCTATACAATAATAAACAGCGACAAAGACGCAAACAAACTACCGAAACAGAGGCTTTAAAAACATCTAACCATAAAAGAAATGAAGACAGAAAATGCTTTTCTTGTGGTAAAGTAGGTCACTTAACGAAACAGTGCAAAACAAGCCTAGTGTGTTTCAAATGAAAGAAAAAAGGCCATAGATCAATTGAATGTGCGAGTATTTGCGTGAACAAAAATGAAGACTGTGCTACGTTAAGTAAACTTCTAATGGTGAAACGCAACAGTAGTTTTTCAGTAGCTTGACTGTGATGAGTGTTACATTGACAGTAGTGCGACGCATCACGTAACAAATCAGCGTTACTGCTACACTACATATGTACCTTTTAAGACTCCAAGGAAGATGGATAGTGCCAAGAATGGTGTGCAAATTGAAGCACTTGGTAGAATTTATGTAAAGGTTTTTAATGGTCAGAACGATATTTTGAAGATGTTTGGTTTTGTCCTGATGGATCCTGCAACTTTTCTGTCAAGAAGGCTGCATAGCAGGGAATAAATGGAGTAATCGAAAAGATGGAATATCATGGGTATTTTTCAAAAATGATATTCCGATTGCTGTTGCTACATCCATTGCTGAAAATGAACTTTATCGTTTAGCTGTGAAAGTTGTTCGTAAAGTCCTGTGTTGTTCTTGAAACTGATGACACTTTACAGAGGTGGCACGAAAGAATGGATCATCAAAATAAACGCTTCGTGCACTAGTTCTTGAAGGATCATGGTATATATACAATGTTTGATAACAGCATTTGTAAACATAATCGCCTGGTATTTGGTGAAAGAGTGAAGAAACCAACAAAGCCTGGAGAATTATTTTATGTAGATATTTTTGGGCCAATGGAGAAAACTAATTTACAGGATCATAGATACTTTGTTGTTTTTAAAGACGATTTTTCCAGTTTTAGAGAAACATACCTTCTGCGTCACGGAGATGAAATTAAAGAAAAATTACCACTGTTCGTTAAGATGAACACTCAGGCAGATGTTACTGTAAGAGAATTACGTACAGACGGTGGCAAGAAATTCCACAATAAAGATGTAGCCTACATAAGTTTGCTGACTCATTTGGGCTGAAACATTCAATAACTGCAACGTTGTTGGACCTCAGGAAAGCATTTGATATGGTGTCCCACAATATTCTTATAAAAAAACTACAGCACTATGGAGTGAGAGGGAATGCTATATGCCTGATGGAGTCCTACTTGGAGAACAGGAAACAGTTAGTCAAGATAAATAATGAATCGTCAGAATGTCTTCCAGTTCTAAAGGGTGTAACCCAAGGATCTGTTCTAGGGCCTTTCCTTTTCATTGTTTATATTAATGATTTACCTACAGTTGTGCCATGTGATGCAGTGCTTTATGCAGATGACACAACTCTCATCACATGTGACACCAATCTTGAAAATGTGCAGCATAACATGGCAGTAGCAATGGAGAAATGCAATACTTGGTTTGAAGCCAATGTCCTGCAGAAAAATGACAGCAAAACTGAAGAAATTGTATTCAATCTCACTGCTCCTAGTCAAGACAACAAAACTGTCAAACTATTAGGATTTCACACAGATCAAAAGCTTAACTGGGATACCCACTTAGATAAACTTTGCAGTAGACTAGCCCGTGTCCTCCATCTGCTATACAAACTGAGGAGTAGTGTCAGCAAAGAACTTCTATTATATGCATACTCTGCATTCTTCCATTCTCACCTGGACTACGGAATAATTTTATGGGGTAATTCTATAGGCTCAAAAACAGTTTTCAAATGGCAGAAGAAAGCTGTTAGGTGTATTGCAGGACTTAGCCCACTTGACTCATGTAGAGGCTACTACAAAGAATTAAACATCATGACAGTATCCAGCCTGTATATATACAATTGCCTAGTATATGTCAAAGAAAATTTAAATAACTATGATCTAAGAATGACAATTCATGACCACAGCACAAGAAGTGGACATACAATTGCTGTGCCATACGCTAGACTGGCAAAGACGCACAATTGTTACAAATACTTAGGACTCCTCTACTTCAATAAATTAACAAAAGAAGCATACACAGTGCCAGTAGATCAATTTAAGAATACTATTGTGAAATGGTTTAAAAGCAAGGTATTTTATTGAGCACAAGAGTTTCTTGAATGTGGGACAAAAGACTTAAATTTCTTATAATAATAAATTACAAATAAAAAGTGTTGTTTATTATATAACTATGTACACAGTATGGTACTATAACTTTGTTACTGTCTTGAATACATTGTAATACGTCTGTATGTTTATTGTCTGATACCTATTTATGGCAGTGTATATATCTGATAACTATAATGTAATTGTTTATTATTCTGGACATTCATTTCATATTATTTTCTTCTATCTTATGGGATTTTCTAAGTAATTTATTATTGTTCTTTTGTTTTATCATTATTACTATTTGATCTAACCTTGACGACGCCGATTGCATGTAAAAATGCTCAAAGGTGAATAAAGCATTTTATCTTATACTCCTCAGCAGAATGGAGTTGCCGAGTGGGAAAACAGAATTATTTGTGAGAATATTTACCAAAAGTATTATGGAGTGAGGATATTCTGGCTACATACAAACTGAACCAAAATGAAAGGTTAAACTTCAATTGAAATATTTTTGAAGAAGAAAGGTCGTTTTGATAATTTAGTCGTTTTTGGAACAGAATATTACGCTTGGATTCCTACACAAAAATGGAAGAAGTTTGGTGCTATATCTTCTAAAGAATATGTGGATGGATATGATTATTATGGATACCGTATTTATTTTGCTGCAAACAGGTGTGTGTGTGTGTGTGTGTGTGTGTGTGTGTGTGTGTGTGTGTGTGTGTGTGTGACTGTGTGTGTTTGTAGAGATGTTAAGTTTACAGTGAAACAGTTACAGAAATCACTTACTCATAAGACTAAAAATGTTGACTAAAATAGATGAAGATACTGCAGAATGTGAATGTGAAAATTTTGATTCTGAAGAGGACATTCAAATTGATTCTGTTAATAAAGATGTAACTAAGTGATGAGTGTGTTAGCAGCAATTTGAATTACACTGAAGAAGAAGCTGAAAGTAACTTGGAGGCAAGACATGAAGCAAAAGGAAGCCACAATTTACGTGAACGACGAAATTTGAAGAAACCTTCTTGTTACTGGCAAGATTAAGACCATAAACCAAGAATGATGTTGCTTTGTGAAACACCAAGGTATTAGCAATGCAGTCAGAAAATTCTGAAGCATGGAAGAAAGCAATGGAGGATGAAATAAATGCTCTGCAGGAAAATAAAACATGGGAACTAGTGTACAAAGAGAAACCAAACAAGCTAATTGAAAATAAGTCGGTCTTTGGTACGAAATGCAAATAATGAAATGGTTCGATATAAGGCTCGCTTTGTGGCAAAAGGATACAATCAGCGCTTTGGAATAAATTATGTTGACACATTTAGCCATGTTGTAAGATTTAAGACAATGAGATGTCTGTTGAGTGTTGCAGTTCAACATGATTGGTGTATAAAGCAATCTGATGCGAGGACAGCATTTCTCAATGGTATTTTGAAGGAAGAAATATACATGTATCAGTCAGAGGGTTTTGATGATTGTACAGGACGTGTATGCAAATTATGGAAGAGTTTATATGGTTTAAAGGAAGCATCAAAATGTTGGTATGAATGTCTTGTAAGGTTTCTTACTGAATGTAATTTACGGGAGAGTCATTCAGATCCATGTAAGTTCTATGGTGAAACCCTAGTACTATTGTTTTATACTGATGGACTGGCTATGGGTTCCACTGATGCAACATCCAAGTTTATAGAACAGTTGGGTAAACGTTTTCATATCACTGTGGAAAAGGTTGATTACTTCTTAGTCTTACAAATCAAAAAAAATGGTAAATGCATTCAAATAGACCAGTCAGCATTTGTGAAAAGAATTTTAGAGAAATATGGTACGGTGGATGCAAAACCTATTGAAACAGGATGGATACCAGGTGAATCACCGTTTTTTAATATTACTAAGCTACAGCGAGAAATTGTTGGAAGCTTGATGTATTTAACACACGCTACAAGGCCAGATTTATCATATGCTGTTAATGTTGTATCAAGAGTTCGACTCACTAACACAGGCACATGTTGCCTTGCTCAAATGGATACTTAAAGGTATCTGAAGTCAACAATAACAGATGGTATGCAGTTCATGAAAGGTGACAACTGTAATATTGAAGCTTAGAGTGATGCAGATCATGGTGGGGACAGAGGGACAGGGACTAGACGGTCAACACATGGCATTCTGCTCACGTTCCATGGATGGCCAGTTGCTTAAAAGAGTAAACTACAGAAGTGTGTTGCTCTTTCTTCAATGGAGGCAGAATATGTGGCTGCGAGTGAATCCTGTAAATCACTTGTGTGGTTGGATCGACTTCTGAAAGAAATTGGAGCCGTTGATGAGACTTCAGTTTCTGTTTTACAAATGCATAACCAAAGTGCTTTCAAATTCATTAACGGTTCAAGGTTTTTTGAACGTTCAAAACACATAGAAACAAGGCACCATTATATTCGTCAACTGGTTAACGAGAATAACATCAATGTTGAGTTACATACCAACTAATAGGCAGCTGATATTCTGACAAAAGGACTACCGTTTACAAAGTTAAAATATGCGCGCGCGCGCGCGTGTGTGTGTGTGTGTGTGTGTGTGTGTCTTATTCTTCGAAGGTGACAATTGAAGCTGCCTTGAACTAGTTTTTCAATTAGATGTGCTGTTGTTTAGTTGTCTTGGTGATTTTAAGACATGCCCTAGTTATCGTTCTTGAGCGGATATATATATATATATATATATATATATATATATATATATATATATATATATATATATTCAAGAAAATGGCATTTGCTGTTTAATCAACACATACTACAAAGAAAAACTGTCTACACTCCAATGTAAGTAGACAGCCGCAGCATATGAAAACAACTATGGAAGTAAATATACCAGACGCTTATTTCTATAAAAATTGTAGTGTGATCTCAAATAGCTTGACTTTCAGAACTCAATTCCAAAATTAAGTAATACATGAACTAGCCACTTTTGCCCATATAACACCTTACGAATCATCTTACGCTTGCTGTCTTCCGTTTTCTAGAGAAAAACGATCTTATCTTTGAAGCTCGTTTCATGATACACAGATGACAGAAATGAAACAGTCGACACGAGTAAAAGGAACTGTTCGTATACGCTATTCAGCCCGAAATGAGATGTCTAAGAGCACAACTGAAACACTGATAATAAGGGACGCACGTCAGGTAGCACTGTACGGGCTTAAAGCCACTGGTCGGGCGTACAGAAGTCCAGAAATACCGGCGGGCAACTCCCAGAGAAGCTGGAAGGATAGCCGTGCTACTGCTGCGGACGGCTTTGGGACGGCTGGGCTGTACTAGCTGGGAGTTAGAATCCCCCCATGGGCATGGATGTGGCTGTTGTCCTGGGATTCTACTTTGATTAATACAGTTGTACCTATACAAGCAGTACGAGTATACAAAATTTGATATGGGAGAAAAAACCACAGAAATGATAAAAAATATAGAGGAAAGCAGATAAGAACAACAAAGTGACACTCTATATTTGGCTAAAATGGGGTACCACTTCACAGCCAAATTTTAATTTAAAAAATTACCAGAGCGTACAACAGGGTGAGAAAACGATTATGAAGTTCTAACTACTGAATAACATAAGATTCTTTTTCACGTAGGTAAATAAAAGTAAACAGAAAAATTAAAGTTTCTCTCAGCCACTGAGGAGACCACGCATTAGAAGTAAAAATTAAGCATAGAAAAATTTTGTGCTCACAGTTCCTGAATGTTTTGAACAGACGTCGTATAATTGCACAATACGAAAGTATGCAGGGTAAATGAAACAACGTATGAAACACATCTTTAAAGAAACGACAATAGACCTTCTTTTCTCATTGCAGAAAAATAGCATTGTCTGGACTGTGTCTCGTCCCTTTCAGTTCAACCTTCACAGCTTCAAGTTGAATTTGTGAGATTAAGTCCGTTCTGACTCAACAAGCTTTTGTTTAAAAACCACAACCAGTTTCGCGTCTTATGGACGAAGGTGCTGTGTAAGGTATAATAACTAAAAGGGTCTTGCAAGTGCGTCTTTAAAAAATTAAAAAGAAATATACAATAAATTGTTAAATATAAACCATGGGAAAAGTACTCACTAAATTTAAAATGCAAATATGTCTGCCGTTTAGATCCTCCACGGCGTTCACGTGGGACGTTTAAAATATTGAACCCTACCTAACGTTCACGTTCTCGTGCAAATAATTAAAATACGAGGGTCATCCACAAAGTAAGTTCCGTTTCTGTTTCCATCCACGGCAGCGCTACGATCGCAGTTCTGAGCATGTGTGGCAGAGCCGGCCGCAGTGGCCGAGAGGTCTGCGGCGCACCAGTCACAGTCTGCACGGCCGCTACGGTCGGGGGTTCGAATCCCCCCGGCCACGGATGTTTGTGTCGTCTTTAGTATAAGGTAGTTCATAAGTAGTTTGTAAGTTTAGGGGCTGATGACCCCGCAGTTAAGTCCCTTAAGCTTAACAAACAACATGTGTGGCAGTTACTGACACAAGAAGACATGTACGCCATTTTCAGATCGCTGCTACCGATGTGTGCTTTGTAGTACTACTTTATAGTGTCAGCTATAATTCAAAATGCCGCTGCGTGTGAATTCAGATCCGTGATCAGGTTTCTAAAAGCAAAGAAAGTTAAACCAAATGAAATTCATCGGCAAATTTGCGAGATTTACGAACAAAATGCTATGAATGATTCAGTGGTTACGCGATGGGTCAGACTGTTCAGTAAAGGACGTAATCAAGTACACGATGGAGAACGAAGTGGACGCCCGTCTGTTACTGATGAACTGGTTCACACAACTGAAGATTAAGCACAACCGTAAGTTTACACTTAGTGCCCTTGCCATTGCAGTTTCGCAAAGATCACATCACTAATTCATGAAATTGTTACTGAAATTTTGAAAACTTTGCTCACGTTGGGTACTCAAAATTCTTACTGATCAACACAAAAAATTGATGGGCACTGCACTTCAGTTTCGGACACGCTATAGTGGAGGCGATGCATTTCTTTCTCGTATAGTCACGGGAGACGAAACTTGGGTATCTACGACACCACTGAAACAAAACGGCAATCATTGGAATTGAGGCACACTTCATCCCAACGAAGGGTAAGCCTAAGCAAATCTTGGCACCTCGAAAAGTCATGTGCTCCGTTTTTTGGGACGGAAAAGGCATTTTGATGATTGATTTCTTATCACGAGGCCAAACAATCACTGGACTGCGAGATCATTAAGGAATTATGCCGCGCAATACAGAACAAGCGCCCAGGATTACTGTCAAAAGTTTTTTTTTTTTTTTTTTTTTTTCACCATAATGCCCCACTTCACACAGCGAATGTGATCAAACAACTCTTTCCGGAATTTCAGTGGGACGTGTTTGATCATCTTCCCAACAACCGGGATCTCGCTCCTAGCGATTTTCATCTCTTCTTACATTTAAGGTCTGTCCTTGTTACCAAAGATAATGACGAAATGAAGGAACATATTACCACATGGTTGAATACACAAGCGACAGCCTTCTATGAAGAGGGTATACAAAAACTTGTGAGACGCTATGACAAGTGTCTACAAAATTTCGGAAACTATGTATAAAAGTAGTTTAACAGTTGTAGATTTTTGTACAATAAATATTTTTTCTGTATCTGTATACGTTTGTTTTACATAATGAAACGTAACTTACTTTATGGACATAGGCCTACCTCGTATACTGGTGGTGGAGAACCTAAGAGAAAAAATCAATATTTTAAAAATGTATGTGGGATTTACACCATAATAGGTGCACGACGCGAAAAACCGATTATACTTGAACGTAAAATATAAAAGTTCCTTACCGTGCCATGTGTAAGTGGTAGTCATGGGGCACCGTCCGAGGCACTACTGGCCATTCATTGATGCGACCCTGTTATCGGGGTGGCGTTAGCGTAGCTGGAAACGATACCGTCTCTATATTACAAGACGTGCAGCGTGAGGAATGAGGATGTCTGTACATGTGCCAAAATCCTTTTGTTTTCACTTTCCCAGCATGAGGGCTATAGTGACGAAAATAATTGTTTGAATAAGATCTCATACTCGAGAGGATCATAAAAAATTGTGTAAAAGCCAATCCCAACAACACACAAAACACTGGTAAAACTAATGTAGAAGACTGAAGTCAACATGTGGCTGCGATGATCGTATTTAAAGAATTAAGTTGAATTGTTTGTTACTAGATGTCGAAAACATTATTACTATGCCAGCGAAACGCGCGGAAAGAAAATACGGAACTATTTACGGATTCTGATATTAAAATACCTCAGACGTATCAAAGACCCCTGATTAGGAAGACAACTTATAAAAAATCAGATTTTGTACACCCGCATACTTACTAAGGTTATTTTTCTACTCTTAGTATTTGACGGATTTCGTATTTCCTCATCCATACTACGGAAGTTCGTATTAAAGACCATATTAAAGATAATTCCAATGACAAGGGATAAAATTTTACCTACCACCCTGTTGGAAACATCAACAACATGATAGTAAATCTTTGTCGAGATGATGATATTCTTAGAAATCCCCCATGAATGACTTGATTACTGTTTTGTACAGACCATGAAATAAATAATTGATACTGTCCCTGCTCTATTGTTGACGGGTTTTTGTATGTGTCCTTGTCCGTTCAGTAAAAGTAATTGCCCTTGTAAAACGAAGATGACAGGAGCAAACATTTTCGTTATCACGTTATTGGCTACTGCCAACATCACATGAGTGCCAACATTATCAGTTAAGGACGTCAGGACGGTAAGTAAAATTTAAACTGAAAAGGTATCTGAGGTTAAATAGCAAGAAGTGCTACAGCCACACAGTAAAATTTAACCTTGGTTCAAATGTATGCAGGCGTAAACTGTGTATAATTTTACTGGTAAAAGTGCAGTTTATGCGGCAGTGGCTGGCCGTGGCGTTTGTTAGGTCGGGAACGGCAGAGCAGCCAATCAGGAGTGTCGATGCCGCGGCCAATAAGAAAGAGCGTTATAATTGTACTGTGTAAACAAATCGAAGCGATGTTTTTGAAGATAAAGAAGTTACAGCTACTAATAGAGTAGATGTCGGCGTTTAAGTATGATATGAATCTTCATGTTTCAGTTTATTTAAAAAAAAAAAAAAAAAAAAAAAAAAAAAAAAAAAAAAAAAAAAAATCCCACTGGATGCAGACGGATCTATCTTTTACTGCAGTCACAGGATTGCAGGATTGCCCAGATTAATGTAAGATATTCCGCATCCAAAAATGTTACGCACGCGCGTATATAACAGTAGCAAACACGTAAAAACTACATTACACCACGACGGTAAAATTTTACGACGCTTCTCGCCGGTTTCCAATGCGTATGTTGGTAAAAGATGAACAATTAAGTGTACAATTGCGTTAATATTTTTCACGGGATACATAGTAAATGTTATTACTGGTCGTTTCACTCGCAGCAAAATTAATACTGTACCTGCTCTATGGTTGACAGGTTCTTGATGCACCATTGTCCGTTCAGAAAAAGAATAATTTTCGGTTTAATTGAAGTTGTCACGAAAACACATTTATTGCTCATCTGAGGTGCCGTTATTAGCATTGGTGCCAACGGAACCACTGCAGCCCGGCGAGAAGCGTCGTAAAATTTAACCCACTACGACACACATTGTAAAATTAACCCGTTGTTCGGTATCGGCCCGTTACACTCGCACGTTTCACAAATATCATCAAATAAGGATAAGAATTGAAAACACTAATTAAGGTTGATAAACTCCCTTTATAGCATCAAACATATCTTCTTCGTCACCCCATCTCCTCCTCCACATATACTCGAAAAGATGCGAATCAAAATTTTCCTTGCACTTATTTGTGCCGCCAAACCCTCTCTTAATAGCAGACCATGACCCTTCAATAGAATTAGTATGTGCCCCACTGAGGGGGTCTTTGAATGTCAGTGAATGGTTAACAGAATAAACCCCTCATCTTCTAAACATTTGTAGCTGGAAAAGCAGTCTTATATAATTGTCGTCCCTGGGAGGACATATTTTTTCAGTACTGCAAGCAGTACTTTTTGTGTCCTCCGAAGAACGACCTCAAAAAAATATTTCTTGCTTTCCCTTTCAAACCCCCCCCCCCCTCCGAAAACCCAGTTTCCAACAACTCTGTTGCCAAGGTGGAATTTACGTTTTCCAAATTTACTTTCATCTATTTCTACAATTTTCCCAACCCACCCCCCCCCCCTAACTGATCCCCATTTTGAAGACAGTCAAGCTGTCACACTTCTCGACAAAAACTTCTCCAGTCAACAACCGTTTGCTTTGAAACACTCAGTTTCTTCATAATAAAGATGTTACTGCATTTGTACACCCAAAGGTATGTCAATTTCAAAATATCTCCAATAGACAGGTGGCTGCCAGCAAACCGACTGCCACTTCTAACAGAGAGCCGACACTTATTCGTGTTAGATGCACTATTACATTGCCATTCGAAACTGTATGTAATTTTCATACGCCGAATAATTTTCATAGCACTGTTACATTTTTTACATTTTCTTTCTTTTGCCAGCAACCCCATTTCCATACACCATACACCATACACCACTCCCTGAAATATTAGAAGAATATGTCCCGTTTCAAAACATGTGAAATACAAGATTGACCAAACGCAAGCAACTACATCGACAATTCACAAACCTTGAAATCCTTAATGATTATGTCACTATAATTAATTCCGCCTGTTGCCATTTGCTCCACAAACTATCAAAAAGCAGTTTCATAAACTGTAATGTAACATAAACACAACAAATTAGAAACCACAGTGGCAAATACGTGACACACAATCAATAACATTAAAAATAATAATTGCGATGTACACCAATTCATTTAAAACCCGAAATAAATATAGTAATAAGTCACTTATCACCGTAATACGACAATTATCTAGAAATCTCTTATAAATGAAAAATGATTTATAATGAAACAAACGCCGCACCGATATCCTCGAATAAACTTCGAAATTTACTCGTCATAAAACACGCAATCTTATTGGCCAGCATAACTCGACTCCCGATTGGCTACTCTGCCGTTTCCAACCTAACAAACTCGACGGCTAGCCGCTGCCGCATAAACTGCACTTTAACCAATTTTATTTACGGCCTTGGTGGGGTAGTGTGCTGATGTTGATAACGATCTTTAAATGCGCCTTGAAAACTGTAACATAGAACGACAGGGAATCATGTTTCGTGTTCACCGTGAAATAATGAGTGCTACTCCTGCTCTATGGTTACATGTACTCTTGCCCGGTCAGTAAATTAATCATCCTCGTAAAGTGAACATTGTTATCATCAGCACACTGAGCCGACGATACCGTAAGTAAAATTTAACCGTAAAATGCACATTTTAACTGAATTTCTTTTCGATTTCGGGAAATTAATGCTGTCACAGAAATAGTTTAACAAGAACCTTTTTACCTTGAAATAACCAGGATTTTCTTCTAAAAAGGCCACACTCACACAATGCAGAAAAGTTTCTGACTTCACATCCGATTCTTCGGAAGTGTTCGTTAAATATCTTGGACATTCAAAAATCACTGAAGTGGCACAAGAGCATCGCGAAATGTGCATTCTATTTCACCTAAATGAGTCTGTTCTGTCATTGCGTCACGCACAGATAACACAAACGTTTTTATCAGTGATCTCTATGTAATGGTTGTTGTACATTGATCTCTATACTCTCTGGATGTTGAACTTCAGTTTCCCTAGCGTGCCAGCCATAGATATTCATATTTAGTTTCTTGCCAAATTCAAACATGGCTGCTAAGAAGCATTTAAAGAAAAAGAGAAGAAAATATGTTTCGATTCCGTTCCCATATCAGCCTACAACATCGAATATTGAATTAAATTCCAAGTCAAGAGGTAAGCAAGCAATTCTTTGTCACGTAATAACTGATGGAAACTCGTTTGCCAAATTTAAACATGGCGGACAATGCGAAATCGTGTTCAAAACATTTGAATGTGCAGGCACGCTGCAATTCAATGATCAGACACCAGAGGTATACATCCAGTTTGTATAGAGATCACTGTTGTTGTAGCCTTTGACCATAGATACTAATATATATCGTTGATCAAGGGACAGAAATATTGCATTCACAGTATGAAAAGGAAAGTAATCAAAAAGTTAAATTGAATAAGTACGGATATGTTACGTATCTGTCCTACATTTGCATAAGTCCTTGGCAAAGATTGAAGATAGTTTAGAAATGTATGTGTTGAATGCGATGCAACTAAACGCACAAAAAGAGCTCGGTCACTCATCTGTAGTCCATTCTTTATAAAGTACGTATAACTTCTAGAATGTTTAGTGCGTTTCTTTCCATTTCGCGTTGGCTTCCGAGTGGCTGCCGTTCAATTAGTTTGTTTTGAAAGAAGGGCACGATAAATTGCACTTACGACATCGTCGTATTTTCCTTATTTCCTGCTGTTTACAAATTTGTTTTTTATGTGACATACACATGCGTCTGTATGTGTCACTAGATGCCCATGTTCAATGCGACGAGTGGAATAGGGCACTAGAATTAGCCCGATAAATTTATAGTTTGATTTACAGGTCAACTTTGACCAGTGAAGTGGTAGTTACCGGAAAGATGCTACAAGCTATATAAAGGTAGTATTAGATTAGATTAATAGGTAATTTCCTAGGAGCCGTGAACATCGAATGAAACGGCAATGCAATCGATATTCATCGGACGTTCGACTCTTGTTCCGATATTAGTGACAAGAAACTAAGATGGCGAAACAGCTGATTGGTGCAGCTAATAAAGATGTTGATTCTTGACGTGATAATTCTATGAAATTGCTTCGCCTATAAAAATTGCAACCAGATCGTGAATCGGAAAAGTACATCAGATCCCGTCACTGCAGGAGTGTAACAGTTTGTTTTACGCAATGTAAATTGAGTGCATTCGCTTAATAAACAAATTATATTCGTTATCAACGAAAACAGACTTTTCAGCCAAAGATATGTAATTAGAATAAACTATAGGTATCTAAGAAGCGAATGTTATGATTTTTACGAATATGTCAAGATTCTAAATGATGTGATTAGGCAGGAACCTAAGAGTACAACTTGTTCATTCACAAGTTAAACTGCACTCTTAGGTTCCTGCCTAACCACATCCTTTAAAATAATGACATATTCGTAAAAATCATAAGATTCGCTTGCTCGATACCTATCGTTTCTATATGAAACACCGTCCGATATACATCGCTCGCACTGCCATTTCATTCGATGTACAGAGCTCCGAGGAAATTACCGATTAATACTTGTTCCATAGATCACAAATACAATTCGCAATGATGTGGACCGTGTCAATTTAATAAATTGTCTATTCGTTACACTCAATGCTTAAGGAAATTACTAAGCGAAATTACTAAGTTTTATCTAAAAATGCATCTAATGTGTAGGAGTTCTTTTAATGTCTTTTTTTAAAACTATTTGGCTATCTGTCAGACTTTCGATGCTTCTCGGTAAGTGACAAAAAACTTTTGTGGCAGCATAATTACCCCTTTTTTGTGCCAAAGAGATTTAACCTTGAATAGTGATGTTAACACTTTATCCTAGTGTTGTAGCTATGAAAACTGCTATTACTTTTGAATTGGGTGCGTTTGCTAATGAAATTTGTTATTAGTGAACATATATATTGTGAAGCTATTGTGAAGATCCCTAGATCCTTAAATAAACGCATGCAGGATGATCTTGGGTGGACTCCAGCAGTTATTCTGATTACAAGCTTTTGTGCAATGAATACTTTTTTACTCAATGTTGAATTGCCGCAAAATATGATATCATATGAAAGCAATAAATGAAAATAGACATAGTAAGCTAATTTACTGAGATGTATATCACCAAATTTTGCAATTACCCTGATAGCATAAGTAGCTGAACTAAAACGTTTCAGCAGATCTTCAACGTGTTTCTTTCAATTCAATCCCTCGTCAATGCAAACACCCAAAATTTATTCGAAACTAATAATGTTAGTGTGGATAAGAGGTGGCTTACGTTCAAAGCAATAATATCGACAACCATTGACAGATTTATACCAAACAAATTAACAAAAGAGAGGTCCATCCGCCATGGTGCACAAAACAGGGTACATCTTTCTAGCAAAAGCAAAGAAAAAAGAATGCCAAATTTAAACGGTCAAAAAATCCTCAAGACTGGTAGTCTTTTACAGAAATTTGGAATTTAGATCGAACTCCAATGCGAGAAGCCTATAACAGTTTCCACAACGAAAGACTGTCATGTAATTTGGTAGAGAATCCTAAGAAATTTTGGTGAAACACAATCAGTACCTTCACTACGCGATAATAAAGGTGATACCACTGATGACAGTTCTGCTAAAGCTGAATTTCTTAATACAGCTTTCCGAAATTCCTTCACGAAGGAGGATCAAATGTTCAAATGTTTGTAGAGTCTATGGGACTTAACTACGGGGTCATCAGTCCCTAAACTTACAAACTACGTATGAACTACTTACAACTAAGGACGGCACAAATATCCATGCCCGAGGGGGGATTCGAACCCCCGACCGTAGTGGACGAAGGAGGAGACGAAGCAAACACTCCAGAATTCGTATGAAGAAAAGCTGTCAGCATGCGTAATTTAGAATAGATACCCCTGGTATATTAAATCAACTAAAAATAACTTAACAAAAGTCAGTCTCCCGATCCCGACTGTATACCAATTAGTTTCCTTACAGAGTATGCTGATGCAATAGCCCCATACCATAGTACTTAAACACAACCGCTCACTTAGCGAACGTTCCGTACCCAAACACTGGAAAGTTGCACAGATCACTCAAATATTCAAGAAAGGGAATAGGAGTGATTCGCAAAATTACAGGCCTATATCATTGACGTCAGTTTGCAGTAAGATTTTAGACATTTACTTTCCTCAAATATTATGAACTAACTCGAAGAGAACGATTTATTGACCCATAGTCAACACAGATTCAGAAGGTATCATTGTTGTGAAACAGAGCTAGCTCTTTACTCATATGATGTGATGAGTGCTATCGACAAGGGATGTTAGATTCCGTATTTCTAATTTTCCTGAAACTTTTGACACTGTACCTCACAAGCGTCTTCTAATCAAATTGCGTTCTTATGGAATAGAGCCACAGCTGTGTGATTGGATTCGTGATTTCGTCTCAGAAAGGGCACAGAACGTTGTAATTGATGGAAAATCATCGAGTAGAACAGAAGTGATAAGTTGTTCCACAGGGTCCCTTCTCTTTTAGGGGGTCATAAGTCCCTAAACTTACAAACTACTTATGAACTAGCTTATACTAAAGACGGCACAAACATCCATGCCCGAGGGGGGATTCGAAACCCCGACCGAAGTGGCCGTGCAGACCGTTACTGGCACGCCGCAGACTTCTCGGTCACTGTTGCCGGCCCCTTCTGTTCCTTATTTTTATAAACTACTCAGGAGCTGAGTAGATCTCTTAGTCTGTTCGCATATGATGCCGTCATTTATCGGTTGATAAAGTCACCAGAAGATCAAAAGCAACTGCAAAATGATACAAAATAATGCAATATTAGCATGTTGCAAAAAATGGCAATTGACCCATCGTGAGAAGTGTAAAGTCATCCATATGACCACGAAAAGAAATCAGTTAAACTTCAGTTACACGATAAATCAGTCAAATCTACAGGTCGTCAATTATACTTAATATATAGGAGTACCGGTAACAATTACGAACAACTTAAATTGGAAAGAACACAAAGAAAATATTGTAGGCAAAGCGAACCAAAGACTACGTTTCGTTGCTAGAACACTTAGAAGATGCAACAGTTCTACTGAAGAAACTGCCTACACTACACTTGTGCGGCCTATTTTGGAGTGTTACTGCGCATTGTGGGATCTCCATCCAAGTGGAATCGTTGGGAGGACATAAAATTCAGAGAAGGGCAACTCGTTTTGTATTATCGTGATATAGGGGAGAGAGTGTCACAGAAATGATACACGAGTTGGAGTGGAAATCATTAAAAGAAAGGCGTTATTCGTTGTTGCGAGCACCCACCTACAGAGGAAACATGACCATCGCAAAAAATTAGAGAAATCAGATGTAAAACGGAAATTTTTAGGCGTTCCTTTCTCCTGCGAGCTATTAGCGAATGAAACTGTAGAGAAATATCATAAAAGCGGTTCGATGAACCGTCGGCCATGCACTTCAATGTTACTTGCATAGTATTTTATGTAGATGTAGATTGACTGTCATTTACTACTCTTTTTTCTTTTCTTTGTGATGAATGGACTCAAGCAATGAAGAGGAGTCAGAGGGCAGTGACATTGTGTTTACTTCAATATCTAGAACCTTTTTTTTATTACTGTCAAATTTTTTCAGTACAACGGATAAAATAAAAGTTTTTCTCGATTCTATAAATCCGATAATTATTTATTGCCAATAGCTGTAACTATGCAATTTTAATATATTAAAATGTATATTTAGATATATTAATACTTCTGAAGGATGTAAAAAGATATTTGTCATTCATGAATAATATTATAACTCGGCATATTTCAAATTTCAACTGTACAGCTGTACAAGATCACGTGATCCGCTACCAATGGGAGAGTGAAGAATCACTAAGGCCTTCCCGTCGATCGTAAACCCCGGAGAAACAGTATGCTTTATTGAGAGATTTTCTCATTATATAAAAAAACGCGCTGTATACGTGGCAGACAGAATTAAACTCTTTTAAATTTTCAAAATAAGACTTTGGGGCAGAGTTGCCATCTTGTTTCCAAACATTTCCCTACATGACAAGTCAAAAATCCCTACGTTCACCATGAATGTCCCTACGAACCGAACTGATTTCAATTAAAAAAGAACGTCATAGCCCACCCCCTAGATATAATTATTTCTTTTTAACAAAAGAAGCTACGTACGTATTGGGTAGTAAAATTTCCCTTCATTAAAATTATTCTACAATGAATTGTTTGTTTAATAAAAGGTACTTTCATTCTGCATCGTCCCTGAGAAAAGTCCCTACTTTTGCAAAAAGATAGGAAATCCGTCCTTACAGTTTGCAAAAAAGAGTCAAAAGTCCCTATGCGTAGGGACATGTCCCTACGGTTGGCAACACTGCTTTGGGGACGGGCGTAAGTCAAGCCCGTCAGAAGTGTTTATTTCTTTTTTAATTCATCAACTTAGCTGTCGAACAGTTACTTCTAATATTTGCATCAAACAATTTATTTTATTTATTTACTTTTTCTTTTGATTAATTTCTTTGCATCTTACTTGTATGCGCAGTACCATGTGTACCCATGTAGGTCAGGCAAACGTTCACACACCTTCTTATCCAAACGTCTGATACCTGACGCAACGTTAGTAGCCATGAAGAAATGTCAGAAGGAGAAAACATCTATGGATCGCATCTTTATCTGATGGTAGGCCTAAGTGTCCACAGAAAACTGGAACCAGAGCAGTATATATTTAAAATCTTTCTTTATCCAACGAGTGAGTTTGTTATTTGTTTATTCAGTCCTAATGTGTAGAACATTTATCATTGCATTTAATTTGATCCCTCCAACCATCTATTAACCAAACCGAAATTTAACACCGCTGCATAGTGAAAATATTATCCGGGAAAGATCCCCTAGGCTGTGGCTAAGCCACATCTCGACAACAACATTTCTGGCAGGAGTGCTGGTCCTGCAAAGTTAGCAGAACAAATCCTGTGAAGTTGGGAAGGTAGGTGAGCTGTTGGCAGAAGTAAAGCTGTGAGGGTGCGACGTGAGATATACCAGGGTAGTGTTGTCGGTGGTTCAGCACGAGAGCGCGTGATGGATGCTCTCTCTAATAAAAAAGTAAACGAAAAAAACCTGAGCCAAGAACTCGACGATCAACATGGAACTAGGACAATATCATTTCGCAAGGAACCGATCTGAGAGGGAGGAGGGGTGAGTAAAGTGCTTGAACGCAAACGGCATGAGTCCTGGGTTTGAATTCCATTCCGGCACACGTTCTAACATGAAGTCTCATATTGGCACACACTCCGCCGCATAGTGAATCTATCATTCTGATATGTTTGCAAAATTATAACATAGCGGGGCAATGTCAAACAAAGTGCAAAACATATGAATATTTTTTTTTCTTTATTGTATTTTAACACCAGCACAGTACAATGCCAGTAGGCTAGCAGCAGCTCGATAGGCTGCTCTTCAGCCGAGAGAATGAACACACAGGCATGAAGACATTTAAAATAAACAGGCGATAAAATAACGGTGAATGTAGACATGGACACGGTGACAGAATGAGGTACAGACTGTTTGACAGGTGATTTAAAAACACTTTTAGTCTGTTAAAACGAAGAGCCACAGTGATATTAAAAACATACAGTATGACAACAAACACAGGACGGCGAGCACTCAGAGACACAACATTAAAACACACGACGCGACGCTTGTTTGTTGGCGGTGGACGCAGATAAACACTTACTGTAGCACATCACACACAACACTGCACGTAGCACTATTAAAACTGACGTCGCAGGACCCCGCAGGGGTTTCATGCAGCTACTCTATCCTGAATAAGCCTCTTCATCTCCTCATAAGAACGGCAACCTACATCCATTTGAATTTGCTTACTATATTCATCTCTTGGTCTCCCTCTGCGAATTTTACCCCACACACTTCCCTCCAATCCTAAATTCACAATTACTTGATGCCTAAGAATGTTTCCTACCAATCGATCCCTTCTTTTAGTCAAGGTATGCCAGAAATTCCTTTTCTCCCCGTTTCTGTTCATTACCTCCTCATGAGTTACGCGATCCACCCACCTAATCTTCAGCATACTTCTGTAATAGCACATTTCAAAAGCCGCTATCCTCTTCCTGTCCGCACTGTTTATCGTCCACATTTCACTCCCATACAAGGTAACACTCCACACAAATGCCTTCAGAAAGGACTTCCTTATGCTTTAATATTCGATGTTGACAAATTTCTCTTTTTCAAAAACACTTTTCTTCCCATTGCCATTCCGCATTGTATATCCTCTGTACTGCGACTATTGTGACCGAAGACCTGACTGGGTCGGGAGCGACTAGCGACGACCGACCGATCAAGCGTCGCCGCTAACAAGAAACACTCCACGAAACCACAGAGACGACAATAACAACAACTAATCGAAAAAACAAAGATCCAAAACGAAAGCCAAATCGGAACAGTGACAGAGCAGAGTACGAAGCCAGATAACCAATGAATAGCGAAAGTAAACGGAGCGCAGTCAACACAAGACTGAGGAGCGAGCTTTTTTTTTTTTTCCCTTTATTGTTGTTTTAAAGCCAGCCGTAGAAACAGCTGGCAGGCTGGCAGCAGCTGCGGTGGCTGCTCTTCAGCCATGTGATAAACAAACATTTCACAAAGAAGAGATAAAATATAAAAAAGATGAACAAAATTGCGGAAATTAAAAACATTGACAGACAGAGTTTTCGACAGACTAAAACGGACATGTATAAATGGGACAAAACATATGGCAGAGAACAAAAAAAGAGACGAGTAGCGATAAAACACACACACAGTCAGTAAAAACAACCGGCCACGGTGACAAGTTTAAAAGTACATTGCGGAGACACGAAGTTCACACACGGAGACAGCTGACGGCGTATAGAATAAAACATGGGGACGGCGATTATGGAGGCACTGAGTAAAACACACGACACTGGAGACACTTGTGCTGAACACGGAGATAAAAAGTCGAGACGCCCCCGCAGGGAGTGGGAAGGGGATGGAGGGGGGGAGGTGGGGCAGGGACGGGGGAAGTGCGGGGGAGGGGGAGAAGGGGAGGGAAGAGAGCGTAAGGAGGGAAGGAGTGACGAGACTCTGGGCATGGGAGAGGGGTAGCCAAGCGGGCGGGAAGGAAAAGGGACGGGAGAGAGGGGCGGGGCGCTGATGCTACGGGGAAGGGATCAGAGTTGGTAGGAGGGGTAGATATCGGGCCGAAGTTCGGTATCCGGTAGAGGAAGGGTGCGGAAATTGCCTTGAGAGAGGATACGGAGCATATGGAGGTGAAGGCCGGGAGGGACGGTTTGGCGGAGACGTGGCAGAGGCCCGGGATTTGTAAGAATAGGGTAGACCAGAGGGTTTTGGGACTCTATTTCGCGTGATGTGTAAAGGAGCCGGAGATGTTCAAGGTGTTGTAGGAGAGGAGGGAAGGGCATGAGGTCATAGAGGATCCGCGTGGGGGAAGGGAGTCTGATACGGTATGCGAGGCGGAGGGCGTGGCGTTGTAGAATCTGGAGGGACTTGTAGAAAGTAGGAGGGGCTGATATCCAGGCGGGGTGGAAGGAACAAAGGACGGGGCGCATGATTGATTTGTAGGTGTGAAGGACAGTGGAAGGGTGGAGGCCCCACGTCCGGCCAGTAAGGAGTTTTAGGAGGTTTAGGCGGGACAGAGCTTTCTCACGGAGGGATTTGAGGTATGGAGTCCAGGACAGTTGGCGGTCAAGGGTAAGGCCAAGGTACTTGAGGGTGGGGGTGTGACGGATGGGTCGGTTGTGAAGGGTAAGATAGAAATCGTGGAGGCGGAAGGTGCGGGTAGTACGACCTATGACTATTGCCTGGGATTTGTCGGGATTGACGGAGAGGAGCCACCGGTTACACCAGGAGGTGAACTCGGTGAGGTGGGACTGGAGCAAAACCTGGGAACGGGCAAGGGAGGGGGCGAGGGTGAGGAGCGAGCTGTGGTTCCGGCCCTATATAGTGCGGCGCGGTAGGCGCGCCACGGCGTGCAGCGCTCTAGTGGCGATGGCAGCGCTAGTAGGTTGTGCGCGCCGTCTAACGGCTGCTGTCATAGTCCATGTGGTCTGGCGGGCTCTCAAACATGTCGTTCCGGGATACCAGATCCCTCCCCCCTGAAATGGGCGCGTAGGGACGGAAGCGCCCAGGACGGTGCTTTGGAAGGTGGACCGATGGCACGAGCGGTGTCACGGGTGGAGAGCCCGCTAAGTCAAGGTACGGATGTGGGACCTCCGTAGAGGTACAAGGATGCGGTGGTGAGGAAGGCGATTGCTGAGAGGGTGAATATGGAGGCGAGGTCTCTACTTCCATGCCCGTGTCCCCTGGGGTTGCCGATGCCACCCCGAGGTGCACATGGCGCCCAGGTGGTGGGGGTGTGTCAGAGGGTGATCTGCCCTGTGAGCACCGTTGCGGCTGAGAGTGTGCCATCTCTGGATCTGCATCGACTGGAGCCGTGGACAACGCCCGAGAGTGCAGATTGTAGCCGTGTGATCGAAGAATTGGCGATAGCAGGGGCTCCGGGTCTGGCTGTGCTACTGGTTGTGATGAGGCAGGGAAACGAGGGCAAAGTTGGTTAGTATGTCGGCGCTCCAAACTCCTCTGAGTGTTGACAGAGAGGAGGCGTCGCCCGTGAGTGGCCACTACGGTAGCGGCACCCATGAGGGCTTCGTACCATAGGAACGGGCCCACTCAGTGGATCCTGGTGCATATTGCCCAGTGTACCGTGTCCTTGGTTCTGAGGGCTGCGGGCCCAAGAGATGGAGAAGGGTGCGTGGCTGGCGGCCATGGAGGAGTTCTGCCAGGCTACGATCCTGGATAGGGGTAGTCCTGTAGGTACTCAGGAATAATGTGAGGGCCGCTGTGGTGGTGGAGGTGCCCACAGATTTCAGCATTTGTTGTTTAAACGTCCGCACCATCCGCTCAGCAGCACCATTAGAGGCCAGGTGGAATGGCGGACTAAACAGGTGTTTGATGCCATTTGCATCACAAAACTGCTCAAAGGCTGCCGCTGTAAACTGGGGCCCATTGTCAGAGACGATGGTATGGGGAAGACCCTCGATAGCAAGAATTTGTGTGAGGGCATTGAGTGTGGCAGTCGTGGTGGTGGACGCCATGCTGACTACATAGGGGTAGTGGGAATAGATATCAAAGACAATAAGCCACATAGATCCCAGAAAGGGGCCCGCAAAGTCAAGATGGATGCGGTCCCAAGGGCGATGTGGAGCAGGCCAGGGAGAGAAAGATTGGGCCGGAGCAGCCTGGTGCTGAGCACAAGTGGAGCAATTGCGGATGATGGCCTCCACGTCTTTGTTCAGACCTGGCCAATAAACGTGTCTCCTGGCCAGGGATTTCATACGTGACATACCCCAATGTCCCCGATGGAGAAGATCCAGAACCTGAGGGCGTAAAGCAGGTGGGATAACCACCCGGTGGGTGTCGCCCTCAGCATCGAGGAGGAGAACACCATCAATGACAGACAATCGACGAGAGAGATGGGACCAGGCACGTAGCTGGGAGGCTGTCGACTTTGGGAAGTAAGTGGGCCACCCATGAAGTACATGATGGATGACCCATCGTAAGAGTGGGTCCTGGTGTGTGTCTGCAGCAATGCGCGTGGCTGTGATAGGGAACCCATCTAAGGTATTTTGCCGTTCCAGATCAATGTGGAAACAGGAGACTTCATGTCGGTCAAATGCTGGATCAGGTCCTGAAGGCAGACGAGAAAGAGCGTCTGCATTGGCGTGTTGTGTAGTAGGCTTGTACTTAATGGTGTTATTGTAGGAACTAAGAAATAGAGCCCAGCGCTGGAGTCTTTGGGCCGTACATTCTGGGAGCCGATAGTATGGCCCAAATAGAGCGACCAATGGTTTGTGGTCAGTAATGAGGGTAAACTTGGCCCCAGAAAGATACACATGGAATTTCTTAACCGCACAGACGATCACCAACGCCTCCTTTTCTATCTGAGAGTAGTTCTTTTGAGCAGGCGTCAGGTCTTGGACGCATAGGCTATCGGTTGTTCAGTACCATCATCATTGCGGTGTGCCAACACCGCTTCAATGCCATATGGAGATGCGTCCGCTGCCAGAACAAGGGGACGTGATGGAGAAAAGGGCGTAAGGCAGGGTGCCGAACGCAACAGGCGCTTTAGCCGCTGAAAGGAACGCTCACAAGCATCTGACCACCGGAATTGCACACCTTTCTTCCGGAGACAGTTGAGGGGGTGCATAATGTGGGCCACTTGTGGGAGGAACTTTGCATAATAGTTCACCTTTCCCAAAAATGCCTGTTACTCCTGCAGGTTTTGAGGGCGTGGTAGAGCATCGACCACCGATACATTGCGATCTGTGGGCTGGATTCCGTCTTTGGAGAGCAAGTAGCCAAGGTATTCGACCCGTTCCTGGAAAAACTGGCATTTATGGAGGTGGCACCTGAGCCCGGCGTCCCGCAATGTGGTGAAGAGAGTGCGGAGGTTATGCAAGTGCTCCTGGCGTGTAGCCCCAGTAACGATGACATCATCAAGATAGTTGGCACAACCGGGTATAGTCATGGTTAATTGTCCGAGATACCTCTGGAAGATGGCTGGAGTCGAAGAAATCCCAAAAGGTAAACGTTTTTATTTGTAAAGACCAAAAGGGGTATTGATGACCACGATTCGTTGAGATTCCTCATCGAGCGGGATTTGCAAATAGGCGTCAGCCAGGTCTATCTTAGAAAAGTATTCGCCGCCAACAAGCTTCGTGAGGAGGTCCTCTTGCTGTGGAATTGGGTAGGTTTCGACCTGTGCCTGGGCATTGATGGTGGATTTAAAATCGCCACAAAGGCGGAGGGCGCCATTAGGCTTGAGGATCACTACCAGTGGTGTGGCCCAGACACTCGTTTTGACAGGTTCGATGACTCCTGCGGCGTGCAGACGGTCGAGTTCCAGCTTTACCGCCATCTGTAGGGATACTGGAAGAGGGCTTGCACGGCAGAAACGGGGCACCGCATCGGGGCGTAAAGTAATATGTGCCTCAAAATTGGTTGCACACCCTGGACCCGGTTCGAACAGAGACGCAAAAGAGGCACAAAGGTCGTCGAGTTCCTGGAAAGGAACAGTGTCAGAAATTACCTGCACTTCATCGGAGATGGAGAACCCAAACAGTGAGAATGCATCGAGGCCGAAAATGTTGCCAGCTGAGTGGCTATTGACCACAAAGAGGGTTACAGGACGTGTAACCGTTTTATAAGTTGCCAAAGTGGTAAACTGACCTTTCAGAGGAATCGCACTGTCACCATATGCTACCAACCTGCGGGAGGGCGGGTCCAATTCTGGGTAGCCGAGACGGGCATATGTCGGGAGGTTCACCAGGGAGACTGTCGCCCCTGTGTCCACCTGGAAGCGGACGTCATGGTTAGCTATTCTGAGATCAATAAACAATTTGGTAGCGGGAGAATCACCCTGGGGAACAATAGCCTTCAGTTCATGAACTGTCCCCTGACGCCAATAAGAATTCGAGGAAGACTGTCCTGCCGTTTGCCGACAAACCGAATGGAGATGCCCATCCTTTCCACAACGACTACAGTGGGCCCAGCAGTCTGGACAGTCCGCCCGTTGGTGCACCGTAAAACAGTCGGGACAGGACGGCAAACCACGTTGCCTACGCCGACGAGAAGTGACCGGTCGTTCAGAGGCCATTGACACGTCAGAGAGGGAAGGATCACGATGCTGCCGGCGGGGCAAGACCTTCCGAACGTTACGTCCCCTTTGCGGCTGTTATACAGTTGCTACCTGAGGACGAGCCATGAGGCGCTCATTCGCCGCCTGTGCAATCTCGAAAGAATGTGTAAGCTTCCGGATGTCCTCCAGAGAGGGGTCGTCCAGCTTGAGGGCCGCCGTCCGCACTTCTGGATCTGGAGCCAACTGAACGACAACATCACGGATGAGAGAGTCAGCATAGGAGGTTTTACAAGACGGGTTGGAGCACGTGAATTCGCAACGCCGACTCAGTCCTTGCAAATCTGTCACCCATGACCGATATGATTGACCTGGCTGTTTGTGATACTGATGGAATTCGAGGCGCGATGTGACAACGTGAAATCGTTGGGAATAATAATTCGAAAGCAATGCGCACATCTCCTCGAACGTCAGTGCCACCGGATTGGAGAGGGGGGCCAACTTCTTTAGTAAGAAAAACGTCTCGGGGGAAGCCCAAGAAAGAAAAAGCGACCGTTGGAGAGCGTCATCAGAGACCTGAAAGGCGGCAAAGTGCTGTTTCAGCCGCTGTAAGTAAGTATCCCAATCCTCTTTGGCGTCATTAAAGGGCGGAAACGCAGGGGGACGGAAATCCGGGGACGACGTGACAACCGCTTGGACAGGTTGGGAACCCTGAACCTGTAAGCGTTTCGCCAACAGTTAAATTTCCTGTCGTAACAAATCAGTTTGCTGTTGCTGTAGGAGCAACTGCTGTTGTTGCTGCTCCACGAGTTGCACAAGTCGTTCGTCCATGAAACGTGATGGAACCTTTTACCTCGTCGCCAATTATTGTGACCGAAGACCTGACTGGGTCGGGAGCGACTAGCGACGACCGACCGATCAAGCGTCGCCGCTAACAAGAAACACTCCACGAAACCACAGAGACGACAATAACAACAACTAATTGAAAAAACAAAGATCCAAACGAAAGCTAAATCGGAACCGTGACAGAGCAGAGTACGAAGCCAGATAACCAATGAATAGCGAAAGTAAATGGAGCGCAGTCAACACAAGACTGAGGAGCGAGCTGTGGCTCCGGCCCTATATAGTGCGGCGCGGTAGGCGCGCCACGGCGTGCAGCGCTCTAGTGGCGATGGCAGCGCTAGTAGGTTGTGCGCGCCGCCTAACGGCTGCTGTCATAGTCCATGTGGTCTGGCGGGCTCTCAAACATGTCGTTCCGGGATACCAGAGCGACCATCATATTATTTTACTACCCAAGTAACAAAACTCATTTACCACCCTTATTGATTCGTTATCTAATTCCTTCAGCATCGCCTGATTTTCTAAGACTGCATTCCATTACCCTTGTTTTGCTCTCGTTAATGTCCATCTACAAATGGTACGATATGTATAAAATTGCTTCAACTCTAAAGTGCGCAAATGCAAACCTTTTAATTGCTGCAACTTCTGAAGTATTGAACCTTTCTTCCAAGAATGTTGTTTGTATAGTTTCACTTTTGTACATCGCTGCTGCACTGAGGAAAAGATAAGTTTTCAGACCAGTTGAAAAATACTGTAGTGATAATTATCGTGGAGCGCAAGTTTCGAGGCGGCCGATTAAAATCACACGTATTGCATATGTAACAATGCAAGATTAGAATCATCATCATCATCATTTAATATTAAATCTGTTTTAAACCATTTTCTACAGACATTAATTTCATTTGAGAGATGCTGATCTTCATGCAATAACCGTTACATCTCTGAACTAGCTGTGGAATGTTAGATTTCAACCTTTCAGTCGAAACTGCCATCACCATTAAGTCCTTTGCATATGCGAGACTGTTCTTTTTTCACCTATTTTCATCTCAACTTGCTAGTTTACTATTTTCAACATTTGGTCCATAAATAATATGAATAACAGAGGTGACAAGTGTACTGTGTCCTTAGGTAGGAGCTACGAAAAACTCTTATATATTTTCTGTGATGATAAAGGATATTAAAATTGTGTGAAAACCGATAAAGATGGGATTAAAATTGTAAAAAGGAAATAAAGACACTCAGTGACACCATAGAACTATTAACAAGGCAAATAATATTCCATTTATTTCAGTTGTAAAATAAAACGTGAATGGATGTTAGGGGTATATTACGTGGAGCGTATTTGGTAGCTAATCGCTGGTGTATTTGGACGCAGCTGCTAAATTCGCTCCTTGTAAACAAGGACAGCGAACAATGTCGCCGCTCCGAAACGCGAGCATCCAAAGTTAAAGGGTGGGCTACTTTAAGGTTACATTACACAGAGCGTATTTGGTCGCTAGTCGCTGGCGCCTGTTGTTGCTCGGCATATGGGCGAATAGTGAATGAATACGCTGACGCAATGACATGCAGCAACTTCAGACGCTAGCGTCTTCGTAAAAACAATTGAAACACGACGTAGCATATTTCGCAAGAGTCTTAAAAGAATTGTCTACCAAAATCAAAACGGAAAAGTAGGAAAAAATGTTAAAAAATGGATAAGAAGGTGGATTGGAAGGATGGATAAATATAGTGCGTCTGCAAATCTTTTGAGAGAATTACTGTATGGAGATCCTTCTGCCTACAGAAATACGAGGCGTTTCCAGAAAGTAAGTTCCGTTTCAATTTATCTCCGCTGCAGCGCTGCGATTGCACTTCCGCACATGCACTGTAGACGATGTGTATCAAGGAGAAGAACGTGCGCCATTTGGAGATCGCTGTCACTTACGTACGCTTTGTTGTGCTTGTTTGAAATGTCGGCGTTGATTGAAAATCCCGCCGCCTGTGAAATCAGGTCGGTGATTCGGTTTCTGAATGCGAGAAAAGTGAAACCAAGTGAAATTTATCGGCAGATTTGGGATGTTTACGGACCAAATGCGAAGAGTGATTCGATGGTGAGAAGATGGGTCCGACAGTTCAATGGCGGGCGTAGTGATGTGCACGATGAAGAATGAAGTGGGCGTCCACCTTTGGTTACAGAAGAACTGGTTCATGCAATTGATGACGAGATTAAGGAAAACCGTAGGTTTACAATTAGTGCTCTCGCTATGGACGAGCTGAAAGAAACTGTTTCCAACTGGTTGAAGACACAGGCGGCAGATTTCTATGAAGAAGGTATACGAAACCTGGTTCCTCACTATGACAAATGTCTACAAAATTTCGGCATTTATGTGGAAAAGTAGTTTAAGAGTCGTAGAATCTTGTGTAATAAAAATTTCTTCTTTGATCGCTGTGTACAATTTTATTTTATTACCAAACGGAACTTACTTTCTGTTTTGTATCCCATCCTCGTCGCCACTTTTGTGTCCCAACTTCGTCGCTGCTTTTGTGTCCCAGCCTCGTCGTAGGTGTCGGTGGCCGAGTGGAATGAGCCCGACACAGGAACAAAAATAGCACGCTGGTGCAGGTACGGAGGGGCGCAGCCAGAAACTATAAACACTAGAGTAAATTAGAAAGAGATATATATTGCACAGAATGTAACAATACTTAACTTTTACATAGTACTGCAGAATGTTGATACATAGTTGTTAGAGGCCTGCCTAGTGCCTGTACGATAGCAAAGTCTTCACTGGTGCCTATCTGATTACGAAGGTCCTAACTGGTTGCTATCTCAGTCCGGAGTGACCGATGTCTTTCCGTGGTGGCCACGAGCGGGGTTGCAGCAGAGGGCGCTCGTGGCTGTCGTCGTGAGAACGCCGCGCCGTGCGTGCATGGCGGCGCGCGGCGAAAGTAGGTGGCGCGCACTTTGTACTTGTGCGACACCACACCCCTCCCCCCAAACCGCCGCGCCGTCGTGGCGTAGGGCTGAGGTCCACGGCGACGGCACTGGGAGGAGGGCCTGGGCGGGGGCGTTACTAGTGGGACGGGCGTCGTAGCTGAGGCTGGGATCGAGACGCCGTCCGCGCCTCGGCATCCGCCTTGCGATCCTCCAGGGAACCCACCGAAACCTGGGGAAGGGCGCACCTCCCCGCCCAGAGGGAGCAGGTCATCTTCTGAGGTGCGTGGCCCAGGCGGCGGCGGCACGCACGGTCCCGGAGTCCCTCTCGGTGACGCTGTCATCTGCGGCGGCGACAGCGGCGGCGTCGCGTCGATCTCCATCGGGTCTCGTAGTCCGGGGACGCTGGACCCGTTGACGAACGATGTGTTTGTGCTCCCTGGCGGTGAACTGGGTCTGGAATCAAGAAACCGGGGACAGGATCGAGCGGCCTGTGCAAGCGCAATTGGTTTGCGTGGCGCCGCAGCTCCGACCCTGTGGAAGAACATACAACATACATATTGCGACCGAGCACGCGCTGAATGGTGCCTGGCAACCATGTCTTCCTCATACCAGCAAACACCCTGTACAGCACCGGCGTGGAAACCTGAAAACGCGTAGCGCCAGACGAACCGACTCGGTGCGTGGGAGGCTGCAGCAGGTGAAGGAGAGTGCGGTGACGGCGGCCGTGTAGCAGCTCGGCAGGAGACGGGCCGTCACGTGGCATGCACCGATACGTAGACAGGAAAATTTGAAGAGCTTGCTGCCTGGAGTGCTGATCTTTCATCTTCTCCATGTGAGACTTGAATGTTCGAACGAAACGTTCTGCTTCACCATTGGACTGAGGGTGAAAAGGTGCGGTGGTGATATGCTGAATACCATTCACACGACAAAACTGTTGAAATTCCGCACTAACAAACTGAGGTCCATTGTCACTGACGATAGTTTCAGGCAAACCTTCGATGCAAAACATTGATGTTAAGGCACTGATTGTACTAGAAGCTGTCGTTGAGTTCATGGCAATCACAAAAGGAAACTTGCTGAAAGCGTCTACAACAATTAACCAGCGCGTATTCCAGAAAGGTCCGGCAAAGTCAATATGTAAACGTTGCCATGGTACCTTGGGGCGTGGCCAGTCTGAGAAACGCTGTGGAGGAGCCGCCTGATGCTCCGCACAAACTGTACACTGTGATGTCATGCTCTCTATCTGAGCGTCCATACCAACCCAGGTACAATGACGTCTGGCCAGTTGCTTTGTCCTAACAATACCCCAATGTCCTTGATGCAGGAGGCGTAACACTTCTCGTTGCAGGGGACGAGGAACAATCACTCTTGCTTGGTCGTTGTCGGTATGCAACAACAGTACACCCTGACTTAAAGATAATGCATGACGTTGTGCAAAATAACGTCGAACCAGAGGCCGATCAATGTCTTTGGCTCTGGCAGGCCACCCTGAGCGAACAAAACGTGCTACCACACTTAGGTCTGCATCCGCAGCTGTTTCCTGTGCAACCCGACGAGAGTTCAAAGGAAAGTCTGCGACAGCGGAAGCATCTCTGGAGTCTATCTGACAACATGCCATTTCTGAAGAATCAAATGATACATCCTGGCCAACCGGAAGTCGGGAAAGTGTGTCCGCGTTAGCATGTTTAGTGGTAGGTCGGTACAAAATCTCATACTGATAATTAGACAATATCAAGGACCATCTCTGAAGCTTTTGTGCCGTACGTGGCGGAATCGGCTTTGTGGGTGAGAACAACGTCGTGAGAGGCTTGTGGTCTGTCAACAAATAGAATTTTCTGCCATAGAGATAATGATGAAACTTTGTGACGCCGTAAATGATTGCTAAGGCCTCCTTTTCTATCTGACTGTAATTCTGTTGCGTTGGCGTCAGTAGCTTGGATGCACAGGCAATAGGACGATCGTAAGAACCAATACGATGCGACAGAACGGCACCCAGACCGTACGACGAGGCGTCAACTGCTAACACTACAGGCTTCTGTGGGTCAAAGGGAATCAAACATGCATCACTGAGTAGTGCAGACTTTAGTTTGTCAAAGGCAACCTGAAAATCTTTAGACCATACAAAAGCAACATTCTTCCTATGTAAGTGATGCAGTGGAGCTGCAATCTGAGAGGCATTGGGAATAAATCTGAAATAATAGTTAAGCTTTCCCATCACTGCTTGCAATTCATGCACATTCTTAGGAGGCGGCAAGTCTTTGATTGCTCGAAGATGTGACTGTAAGGGATGAATTCCTTGGGCATTAATCACATGGCCCAGGTACTGTATTTCAGTTTGAAAAAACGAACACTTTGCTTTATTACAACGTAGACCTGCTGCAGTCAAAACTTTGAAAAGGCACTCCAGGTTTGCTAAATGTTCTTCAACTGTACGTCCGGATACCACAATATCATCTAAATAGTTCGAACAACACGGTACAGAAACTGTCAGCTGTTCCAAAAAACGCTGAAAAATAGCGGGGGCGGAAGAACTGCCAAAGGGTAGGCGTTGAAATTGAAAAAGGCCCATGTGAGTATTAATGACGAAAAACTTTTTTGACTCGTCATCAAGTGGAATCTGTAAGTATGCCTCTGCTAAATCAATCTTGGAAAAGAAGCGAGACTGTCCTAATTTGTCCATCAGTTCCTCAGGTCTGGGCAGAGGGTAAGTGTCTACAATTGTTTGACTGTTCACTGTTGATTTGAAGTCCGCACAGAGACGAAGTTTTCCTGATGGCTTGGGTATAATTACTATAGGCGAGGCCCACTGACTCGCAGAAACAAGAGAAATCACCCCACTATCTTGCCAACGTTTAAGTTCTTCGGCAACTGAATCACGCAATGCGATAGGCACTGGTCTAGCTTTACGAAATTTTGGAACTGCAGATTCTTTTAAAGTTACATGTGCCACGAAGTCTTTTGCACAACCTAGTTCCGGCGAAAACAGGTCACTATATTTGTCATACAATGCATTGATTTTATCCTGAGGCACTATTGACGAAATTTGAAGCACATCTCTTTGAATTGATAAACCAAACAAGTCAAAAGCATCTACTCCAAAAATGTTCTGTGTCGATTTGGCCTGAAGAACTACAAAAGCAACTGTTTTTCTTACACCTTGAAAAGAGGCGGGCAGGCTACACGTTCCTAGCACGGGAATATTTTGACCTGTGTATGCTGTTAGCACTTGCTGTGACGGCGACAATTTTGGCGAACCCAGAAGTTCATAAGTGTCTTTATTAATTAATGTAACAGCGGAACCAGTATCAAGCCGAAATTGCAGTCTTATTTTCTATGGAGAGATTTACAAAAAGTTTGTGCTTCTGGCGCACGACAGGTGCGCGAATGTGGGCAACGTCTGATACGGTTTGTTTGCTGCGTATGCGCGGGCCGCGTAGTGAAGTAAGCGGCGCAGACTCAGCACGCAGCGGATTAACAACACTGTCACTAGATGGCACTACCGCCGGATCGGCGTCCGCGCAATGCGAGGCTACTACAGAGTCACTAACTACTGCACTACACTTTTGAGTAGCTACTTGATGTCTACTGTCACTAGCTACACAGTACTGGGTACTAATACAAGGAACAGTTGCAGAAGGCACTATTTTCACTACAGGAATGCACTGTTCATAGTCATTTTGCTTATCCCGAACCCGTTTCCGTTGCACTGTTTTACGTGCTTGTTGGCGCTTGCTACGTGGTGCACTATATAGTTTTGCCATAGGCACAGAACTACCAGTTCGTCACCACCTCGCTCCGGGGCGACATCCTTCCCCTTCCCCGCCCAACCCGCCCCGAAAGCAACACCACACCCGATGCAGTACTGGTGTCTCCAAACCTCCTTGGGCGCATCACGGCGGACGTCCTCGACCTAATAGGCAGTGACCACGCCCCTGTCCTACTTACCTTTGACCACCGCCCCCGCCCTGCCCGCGCTCCTCGTCCCATGCCCCCTCCCAAACTCGTCCATGATTATTCCCGTGCCGACTGGGATGCCTACCGTCGCTCCATTGACACCTCGGTCGAAAGCCACCCACTACCCCTCCATACTCCCGCCGATATTGACCATGCCTCCTCCTTTCTCCAGCAGACCGTTGCTGACGCGGTCCATGCCCACATCCCTACCCGGGCGATCTACCCTCACCGCCCTACCCTTCCTCCACAGGCCGTCCTTCTCCTCCGCGAATCCCGCCGTCTGTACCGCTCCTTTCTCCGGACCCGTGACCGGGATACTCTCCAACGCCACCGGCAACTCCAACGACACATAAGAAACCTTTTGACCGCGAAGAAACGCCGGGACTGGCGTCAGACATGCACCCGCCTTAACTCGCTCCTCCCGGTCTACTCCGCCAAGTACTGGCGTGCCTTCCGCCGCCTTACTGGCAGTCACTCCTCCCCCCACTACCCACTTCTCCATGATGATCGTCCTTTCCCTGACAACGCCAGTAAGGCAGAACATTTTGCCTCCTACCTTTCTGATGTCTTTTCCATTCCTGATGATCCCCTCTTTGACTACTCTCTCTTCCCGGATGTCCATGAGCGCACCGACACCTCCTCTCCTCCGCTCGCCCCTGGCTTCCAGTACTTGGACCGCATTCCTCCCTCAGAATTGAACACTCCCATTACTGCCCGTGACATAATAGACACTCTTCGCACGAAACGAAACACCGCCCCCGGTCACGACCGGCTAACCTACCGCCACCTTCGCGCATGCCCCCTCTCATTTCATGAAGTCCTTGCCAAACTCTACAACGTCATCCTTTACACTGGCTTCTACCCCGACCTGTGGAAAATCTCCCGTATTCTCATGTTCCTCAAGCCTGACAAGCCCCCGTCCCAGACCTCATCCTACCGTCCCATCAGTCTTACCTCCGTGTTCAGCAAGGTCCTGGAAACCATCCTTTCTCGTCGAATCCACCAGCACCTCCACCGCCACCAGTTTCTCCCCTCCTCCCAATGTGGCTTCCGACCCTCCTTCTCCGCCGACGACCAGCTCCTTCGCCTGACTCATCTCCTCTCCGTCCAACTCAACTCCCGTCGCTCTGCAATTTTTGTATCCCTCACATCCAAAAAGCCTACGACCGAGTATGGCATTCCGGTCTCCTCTTCAAGATCCAGCTCTACGCCCTTCCCATTAATTACGTCCGCCTCATCGCTTCCTTCCTTACCCGCCGCCCCTCCTACGTCACTGTCTGCAACTCCAACTCCCGTATTTTCTACCCCTCCGCCGGGGTGCCCCAAGGCTCAGTCCTCTCTCCCCTCCTCTATCTCCTCTACTCTGCCGACATGCCTCAACCCCAACCTCCCGTCTATCTCCTCCAATATGCTGACGACACCGCCTTCCTGGCCCTCGCCCCCTCCCTTGCCCGTTCCCAGGTTTTGCTCCAGTCCCACCTCACCGAGTTTGCCTCCTGGTGTAACCGGTGGCTCCTCTCCGTCAATCCCGACAAATCCCAGGCAATAGTCATAGGTCGTACTACCCGCACCTTCCGCCTCCACGATTTCTATCTTACCCTTCACAACCGACCCATCCGTCACACCCCCACCCTCAAGTACCTTGGCCTTACCCTTGACCGCCAACTGTCCTGGACTCCATACCTCAAATCCCTCCGTGAGAAAGCTCTGTCCCGCCTAAACCTCCTAAAACTCCTCACTGGCCGGACGTGGGGCCTCCACCCATCCACTGTCCTTCACACCTACAAATCAATCATGCGCCCCGTCCTTTGTTCCTTCCACCCCGCCTGGATATCAGCCCCTCCTACTTTCTACAAGTCCCTCCAGATTCTAGAACGCCACGCCCTCCGCCTCGCATACCGTATCAGACTCCCTTCCCCCACGCGGATCCTCTATGACCTCATCCCCTTCCCTCCTCTCCTACAACACCTCGAACATCTCCGGCTCCTTTACACATCCCGCAAAATAGAGTCCCAAAACCCTCTGGTCTACCCTATTCTTACGAATCCCGGGCCTCTGCCACGCCTCCGCCAAACCGTCCCTCCCGGCCTTCACCTCCATACGCTCCGTATCCTCTCCCAAGGCAATTTCCGCACCCTTCCTCTACCGGATACCGAACTTCGGCCCGATATCTACCCCTCCTACCAACTCTGATCCCTTCCCCGTAGCATCAGCGCCCCTCCCCTCTCTCCCGTCCCTTTTCCTTCCCGCCCGCTTGGCTACCCCTCTCCCATGCCCAGAGTCTCGTCACTCCTTCCCTCCTTACGCTCTCTTCCCTCCCCTTCTCCCCCTCCCCCGCACTTCCCCCGTCCCTGCCCCACCTCCCCCCCTCCATCCCCTCCCCACTCCCTGCGGGGGCGTCTCGACTTTTTATCTATGTGTTCAGTGCAAGTGTCTCCAGTGTCGTGTGTTTTACTCAGTGCCTCCATAATCGCCGTCCCCGTGTTTTATTCTTTACGCCGTCAGCTGTCTCCGTGTGTGAACTTCGTGTCTCCGCAATGTACTTTTAAACTTGTCACCGTGGCCGGTTGTTTTTACTGACTGTGTGTGTGTTTTCTCACTACTCGTCTCTTTTTTGTTCTCTGCCATATGTTTTGTCCCATTTATACATGTCCGTTTTACTCTGTCGAAAAATCTGTCTGTCAAGTTTTTAATTTCCGCAATATTGTTCATCTTTTTATATTTTATCTCTTCTTTGTCAAATGCTTGTGTATCACATGGCTGAAGAGCAGCCACCGCAGCTGCTGCCAGCCTGCCAGCCGTTTCTACGGCTGGCTTTAAAACAACAATAAAGGAAAAAAAAAAAAAAAAAAAAAAAAAAAAACAGAACTACTTTCTTGAAATTGAGATCCAAGGAAAGCACTGTTCAATTCCACAGCCCGTATAACGTTTACAGAATGAACTGTTCTCGCACTTTGCGAAGCACTGTTTCTAACGTGACTGTTCTTTGGGTTTTTAATTTGCATACACACAGACTGCACATGTCCCGATTTGCCACATTGATAACAGGTCGCGTTGCGACTAGGGCAATGAGCACACTTGTGGCGAGACACACACTGGGGGCAAGATCGTACATTTTTCTGAAATGAGCGTTGGCGCCCGTTATTCAAATTACTGTTTCTAACATGACGGGGCGACCTTTGTGTCGCACTTTTACACTGGCTACTGTTCACTGTCTGTTCAGCACGGCCGGTAGAAAAATAAGAATCACTAGTGCTATACTGAGAACTACGGCTAGGAAAGCGTCCGTTGCAGCGCACTGAATTTACACTGTGGCTTTGCATTTCTACATCTGCTAAGTCAAAAGTATCATGCGCTTCTATAAGCTGCAGTACACTGTCTAATGAGGGGTCAGACTGTTTCAGAATTGCTGCTCTAATTCTGGGCTCCTGAATATTCTGCGTAATCACATCCCTCAACATCACGTCACTATACGAAAGTCCACAAGAGCAAGTAAATTTACATTGGCGGGTTAAGCCCTTCAATTCCGTAATCCACTCTTGGTGTGAATACTGCGGTAATTTTTTAAGTCTGAAAAATCGGTATCGTGCAGCGGCTACAAGAACTTTTCTCTCATAATGAGCATTCAGTGCATCTACAATTTGTTCAAAGTCTACATCACGAGGAGATGCGAGAGGGAAAAGTTTTTGCAATAGTACGAAGGTCTGGGGGCCCACAATCGATAAGAATATGTTCTTCACTCTCTGACCTGTAATTTGATGAGCCGCGACGAGTTCTTGAAACTGTGCGAAATAGTCGCTCCATTCTTCCTCACGTTCGTTGTACTGGCGGAACGTCGGAAGCGGTGCGGCGGCAGGTGTGGGCTGCTGATGCGACGGCTGTTGTTGAGTTGTCAACTGCGCCACCGCCCGGAGAAGTTGTGTTATTTGCGCCGTCTGTAACTGAATAACTTCCATTAAGTTTGGGTTCGGGGTAGTGGCCATGCTGACCGATTAGGCGCCGCGTATACAAGTAAATTATAACAAAACACCAATGCAAGATAAATGAGGACGCTCGATCTGCAACAAAAATGTCCACAAACACGTAACTGAATATGTTCCCCCAAAATTCTTATAATAAGGGTGGGTGGGCGGGAGCAATTTTTGCATGCTCCGACTGCTGCTGTCTGGCTGCTGCAAGCGGGCTGGTCCAAGGTTCTATCACTCCTCGTCGCCACTTTTGTATCCCATCCTCGTCGCCACTTTTGTGTCCCAACTTCGTCGCTGCTTTTGTGTCCCAGCCTCGTCGTAGGTGTCGGTGGCCGAGTGGAATGAGCCCGACACAGGAACAAAAATAGCACGCTGGTGCAGGTACGGAGGGGCGCAGCCAGAAACTATAAACACTAGAGTAAATTAGAAAGAGATATATATTGCACAGAATGTAACAATACTTAACTTTTACATAGTACTGCAGAATGTTGATACATAGTTGTTAGAGGCCTGCCTAGTGCCTGTACGATAGCAAAGTCTTCACTGGTGCCTATCTGATTACGAAGGTCCTAACTGGTTGCTATCTCAGTCCAGAGTGACCGATGTCTTTCCGTGGTGGCCACGAGCGGGGTTGCAGCAGAGGGTGCTCGTGGCTGTCGTCGTGAGAACGCCGCGCCGTGCGTGCATGGCGGCGCGCGGCGAAAGTAGGTGGCGCGCACTTTGTACTTGTGCGACACCACATTCTGGACGCGCCTCGTATAATGATGAGATATTTTATTGTTTTGATTTTTGTTTTCAGATGTTTGGTATCCATATCCCCAAGATACCTTCATTCTTCGTCATTCGTCAAAAAGTTGGTTAAATTGAGTGTCTTTAAGCTTAGTATTTAAATAATCATTTTAATGCCCTATAATACTGGAAAACTTTGATGAATTTCCAAAAAATTGATTACAATTCTACTTCATATTTTGTTTGTCTAGAAACAGAACTGTTTGGTATCACTAACCTCCAAAACAATGTATCATATACTACGTCACGTTTCAGTTATTTTTACGAGGACGCTAGTGTCTGAAGTAGCTGTGTGTCATGGCGTCAGCGTATTCATTCGCTATTCGCCGAGCGACAACAGACCCCAGCGACTGGCGACCAAATACGCTTCGTATAATATACCCTTTAGACGCTGGTCGCTGGCGTTTTTGATCGCTTAGAATATAATATATAAAAGCGTATAAAGTAGCCATCAGTTGAGTCAAGATGATGAAGGAAGTAATAAATGCTGCCATCGTGTTTCTTGCTACACTCTAAAAGAACAATTTATCTACCAAAAGCAAAACGGAAAAGTAGGAAAAATGAAAGAAAATGTATAAGTTGGATTGCGAGGAGAGATAAATATGGCGCTTCTGCAAATCTTTTGAGAGAATTATTGTGTGAAGGTCCTTCTGGCTACAGAAGTATGTGGATCACATAAGAAAATTTTGATAGATTACTGTAAATGGCAGAGGATAAAACAAGGAAACAGAATACCGTCATGAGGATGGCGATCTCGCCAAGAATAAAATTTAAATAATCATTATTTTTAACGTCCCAAAATACTGGGAAACTTTTCAGAAATTTTATTACAATTCCACTTCATATTTTGTTTGGTGGGACACAGAACTTTTAATATCTTTATTTACGTCAATCATCACAAAAGTTCTTGTTGTTTTGACGACTGATTTCGGTCTGGATGACTATTTTCAAGTCTACAGCAAATCAGAAACAGAAGAATACATCTAGTATTAGATTACCTTATAAACATAAATAATGCATTATTGTCATCAATACATGTTATATTGGCATATGGCATCATCATACCTTCATTAAGGAATGTAATCACAGGTATGATGTATAATATTTTTAACATGTTTTTATATTGATGACTGTAATGCCTTACCGGTATGTATTTTGTTTATAAGTGCAGGTCGGTTGCACAGTGGTAGTGCGCCAGAGTATAGATCCAAAGGTCGTGGTTTCGATCCCCACCAGATCCTATGATTTTTATCTGTCACTTTCCATTTCTTTCACCTCTGGCAGAGTTGCTGATGTGAAAAATATCGAGTAGCACCCTGGTTCCGAACACACGTTAAACTGTAGGTCACCCTATAACTGGCTGGGTAAGTCAGCTCGAAGGTCGGAGGAAGGCAACGGCATACCACCTCCAAACAGGACCATGCCTAGTAAAGCACTGTGATATTCAAACAAATCTTCGAATTGTTTACTGCTTTGTAATGTAATCTACTACTAAATGTGTCCTGTTTCCGATTTGCTGTAGACTTGAAAATGGTCATTCACATTCAAAAAAAATGTTTGTTAAGCTTATGGGACTTAACTACGGGGCTATCAGTCCCTAAACTTACAAACTACTTATCAACGAGCTTATCCTAAGGGCGGCACAAATATCCATGCCCGAGGGGGGATTCGAACCCCCGACCGCAGTAGTCGTGAAGACCGTGACTGAAGCGCCTCAGTCGCCTCGGCCACCGCGGCCGGCCCTGGCCGAAACCGGTCGTCAAAACGACGAGAAATTTTGTGATTATCGACGTAAATAAAGATATTAAAAGTAATTATAAAATGGATCACTGATATAGATTCGCGACCATGTCGCACCTAGCAGGGCCGGATCTAGGGAAGGGGGTGGGGGCAAAGTGGGCAGTTTAGAGGGCGACAAATTTTGACCGACCCCCCCCCCCCCTTTTTTTTTTTTTTTTTTTTTTTTTTTTTTTTTTTTTTTTTTTTTTTTTTTTTTTTTACAGAATGTATCTTTCTGGTATAATTTAATAAAATTAACTGACACAGAATTGTTAAAAGTAAAATGACTGCAAGAAATACCGAAATCATTTAATAAAACTAAAATTCCTGGTTGCTGGCTTCAGTGTTGCCCTGTAACAGGCACTTCAGCTAATCAAACTTTAAAAATCTACCAGATATTATTCAGAATGAGGGAGATGTTTGCGTTATTGCATAAGTAAATGCACAATGTTTATTAATTTGCATAGATTTCCTTTTTCAGATAAATGAATATTCATATTTCATATCAAGGTAATATTTATAGAGCAGGTGAATTTGAATAACGTTCCACTCCTTAAAAAAATAAAAAAATAAACAAGTGAGAAAGAGAGAGAGAAGTATTTCAGGTGCGCACACTTCTTATAAACGTCAACAGCATTAAGGATCTAGAGTCCTCTCTCGGTAGCGATGGAATTGATAGACATCTACACAGGATACTCTGTAAATCACATTTAACTACGTGACGTTCATCGGACCACTTTTATACTATTTATCTCCCATTTCATTCTCGAATAGCGCACGGGAAGAAAGAAGATCTGACTCTCTGTTCGAGCTCTGATTTCCCGTATTTATTCAGATGATCTTTTCTACTTATGTAAGTGGGAGGCAACAATATATTTTCGCATTCGGAGGAGAATGTTGACGATTGTAGTTTCGTAAGTAGCCCACGTCGTGGCGATAAACGCCTTTGTTCTAATTATTACCATCCTAGATCCTGTATCGTTTCCGTGACGCTGTCTCCCTGTATCACGACAATACAAAACAAGCTGCCCTTCTTTCGACTCTTTCGATGTCCTCCGACAAACCCACCTGATAAGTATCGCACACTGGGCAGCAAGACCAGATAAAACAGGAGGAATCTCATTGTATTATTGATGCTGTCCTTTTTCTATCTAAGCAAGGAACTCCTTTTAGAGGTACGCAAGAAGATGGTGATTTTGGTGATCCACATAGCGGCAAATTTCTAAATACAATTGATCTCATATCATACTATAGTGTCACCCTTCGTCTGCGTATTGAATGCCACAAGAAAGGCCAGATTAGCTATTTTTACAAAAATATACAAGATGAGTTCCGTGACTTGATTGCTGACAAAATGAAACAAGATATAATTAAAGATATTTTTGCTGCTAAATACTTTTCACTGATGTTTGACTGTACTTCAGATATCAGCCACAATGCGCAGATGACACAAGTAATGCGATGTGTCAAGTCGAATGAATCAGAAGTTGTGGAAACTTTTACTCACTTTTTTACAGTTACAAACAAAAAAGGAAAAGGCCTTGTCAAGAGATACTGCAAAAATTGGAACAAGATTGGTTGAACATTAAGTACTGCCGGGGGCAGTCCATGGCAATGGGACAAACAGGGCTGGAAAGTACAAAGGGGTCCAGTCAAGAATATTTAAGAAGAATGAACTGGCCTATTTCGTACCATGTGCTGCTCACTCTTTAAATTTAGTAGGAGCAGACATTCAGCAAGAATAGGTGATCTGCAAGAGTAGATGCGGTTGAAGCTGTTTACAAGCATTTTCATAAAGTTTTGAAGGCCCTGGAAGAAACTGAAACTTATAAATTGTCAACACCAGAAACAAAATCAGAGACAAGATCTGTTTTAAAAAATATGAGAAAACTCAAATTCATTACTTTATCTTGTTTCTGGCATGCAATATTAAAATTAATTGCTCATGTTAATCAGTTTCTGCGAAGTTAATACTTCACAATTGATAAAACTGTTCTAAACATTCAAGGACTTTTGGGCTTTCTCAAAACTTCCCGGGATTCTTGTACCTCTGAAGCTATTTCTGACGCCAAAGTGCTAGCAGAAGATAATGAGGTATCAACGGTATTCTCCGAAAAAAGAATTCGAAGAAAGAAGAAAATAGCCGATGAGCTTTGTGAGGATGAAGTATCCAACATCCACAGAAAAAAATAAGGAATAATTGACAGGGCTTAGTACCAGGTTTACCCCACTTGAGAAAATTGGTGCAAAATTAGTTTTCTGTGTGGTGTGGAAATTCAAAAAATGGAAGTGGAGGACTTGAAGGCCAAATCAACGGAACTGGCAGAAGATCTTAGCGGGGAAGAACTTGAAGTTGAAAGTTTCAGACAACATGCGCTGGCAGTAGACAGAGCCTTGCAAGATTCCACTGCATCATCAAGATTAAGTTTAATTTATAAAAATAAATTGGTAGAGGGTATCCCATCCTTACTACAGCGTTAAAATATATATTACCATTCTAGTTTATGTTTCGTCTGTAGAAAGAAGTTTCAGCAAGATACTTGAGGAGCACGACTGCTTAACAAATCTGAGTATAATATCCATAGAGCACAAACGAACATCTTCTTTAAAGTATGATGATATCAAAAACAGTTTTGCAGAAAAAAAGCTCGAAAAGCGAAATTTTGAATTGATTTTTGTAAGATGAGTAATCTTGTATTACTTTTGTATGCCGGCCGCGGTGGCCGCGGGGACTGAGGCGCTCCAGTCACGGCCTGCACGGCCACTATGGTCGGGGGTTCGAATCCCCCCTCGGGCATGGATATTTGTGCCGTCCTTAGTATAAGGTAGTTCGTAAGTAGTTTGTAAGTTTAGGGACTGATGACCCCGTAGTTAAGTCCCATAAGCTTAATAAACATTTGAACATTTTTTTGAACTTTTGTATGTATTAAAATTGTTCTGTTTTCCTTTGATCTTAATTCAGTCAACAAAATAAGTTCATGTTGTGAGACTGTGACATTTATTTAGCAATATGTTACCCAATTAGTGTCAAAAGTCGATTCTTACAGCGGGGTGGAGGGAGGGGTGAAAGGAGGGGCGGCAAATTTAAGCTTGCCCCCAATGGCAAATGTCCTAGATCCGGCCCTGCTCCTAGGGAAACAGAACTGTTTGGTATCACCTAACCTCCGAAACAATATGTCTTATACTACGTCGAGTTTCAACTGTTTTTACGAAGCGTCTGAAGTCGCTGCGTGTCATTGCGTCCGCGTATTCATTCGCTATTCGCCCATACCTACCTCCTTGGCCCATACGCCGAGCGACAGCAGACGCCAACGACTAGCGACCAAATATACTGCGTGTGAAGGACGTTAAAATAACCTCCTTGCTCCGTGTAATATACCCTTTAGTAACTTTTATTCTCTTTGTTTTGTGAATGGAAGAGAATCTGATGAACACATACACTGTGATATCTTTGGATGAGAAACGAAGAGTGGTGGAATCGTTGTGATACAGCTGTACAGGTCCGTTCCTTTTCGAATGTTTAACAATTTCCTTTAGTAAATTTCAGAATATATTATAAGTGTTAAATAAAGACTTATTCTTTAAATTTGTAATCTAGTCTCCTCACCCAGAGTAATTGCATTAGTTTCACGTAAGATTAGTTTTCATTGTTGGCCAACATAATGGTTGGTCAGCTAGTTTTCATCATTCATTACGACTCGTCTAACGTCTTTACAAACGAAACTATCCATCCTTATTTTAATAATAGTTAACCATTAATTGTCGTTTTGTAGCACACGGTTCATTAAACATTAAATTTAACACTTATTTTTCCATACATTTATTTACTTCTATCTTGCATATCACACATCATGGAAGCGTAATACAGTGACAAGTGAAGAACAGTTTTTTGTACTCTTTTTTGTTTACGATCAAAGATAATAACAGAGAATACCAATTAGCTTAATACAGCTCAGAAAATACAAATAGTAATTTGTCGTTTCCCCACATCACCCCCTTCTCAGTCATATAGTCACTGAACACTGAAGTTCTTCAACTAATCTTGCAGGAAATCGAACTTCACGACCAGATCTTGTTCTTCTTGGTTTTCCACTGTCGATTGTGTCTGGTTGTTTGACCTGGGCTGACCGTTCAGTTGAAGTGTCTTCAGGCTGCTTCTCATTATGATTCATGAGGTACGCAGGTTTCAATCGATCAATGGAGATATTCTTGACTTGGTCTTTTATTTTAACACCAAAAAATTTTGTGGTTCTTTCTATTACTTCGTATGGGCCTTCATATGGAGGTTCTAATGCTTTTTTGACTCGGTCAACTCCCACAAATACATGTGTTGACTCATTGAGATCCCTGTGTATGAAAGGTCTTTCTTTTGCTTCGTGGGAGTATTGTACAGGCTTCAGACGATTCATGCACTGCTTCAGTTGTGAAACGAATTGAGGTAAGTCTGCATCCAATTTTGTTGCATACTCTTGAAAAAAATCACCTGGTATTCTGATGGGTGAGCCATAAACCATTTCTGCAATTGTAGCATTACTGTTCTCTCTGATGGAGCATCGCAGGCCAAGGAAGATTACAGGTATAACTTGAGTCCATTTGGCAGTTGCATGGGCACGGATAGCTGCTTTAAGTGTGCGATGAAATCTTTCAATTTCTCCATTTGATTGAGGATGGTATGCTGTAGTTTGTGTTTGGTTACAACCACACAGTTTTGACAGTGCTCGGAATAGCTCAGAGTTAAATTGCCTGCCTTGATCAGTCACTATCTGATATGGTGTTCCAAACCTAGTGATCCAACAATTGAAAAATGCTTTTGCTACTGCCTTTGCTTGTATGTCCCGAAGAGGTACTACTTCTGTCCAGTTTGTAACTCTGTCAATGCATGTTAAACAATAAATATATTCTTCAGACGGAGGCATTGGTCCTATCAAATCAAGGTGAACAATTTTGAAACGTTCATCGTTACTAGGAAAGTGTCCTACTGGTGTTTGAATGTGCCGTGATATTTTGTTTTTCTGGCATGCAATACATGTTTTTGCCCAGTTTTGGACATCCTTTTTTTAAATTGATCCAGACAAATCTTGATGAGATCATTTTTACTGTTGTCTTAATGCCTGGATGAGCCATATTATGATAGTGTTGGAAAATAGAGTATCTAAATGGTTTAGGAATATAAGGACGAATGATTTGCGTTGACACATCACACCATAGCTGTTTTCCTCCATGTGTCAGATGGTGTTTTAACTTCAGTGATGTATGAGGGCTGGTCTGTAGTTGACGAAGCTCTTCATCATCTTCTTGTGCTTGGGCTATCTCATCATAGTTAACTGGAACTAGTTCTTCAAGCCTTGATAGACCATCAGCAACAACATTTTCTTTATCAGATATATGACGTAGGTCAGTGGTAAATTGCGAAATGTACTGGAGGTAACGTAATTGAATTGGTGTTGCTTTTTCATTCTTTTGTTTAAATGCATATGTTAGAGACGCATGGTCAGTATAAATAATGAAATATCTTCCTTCCAACAGATATTTGAAATATTTGACAGCCATATAGATGCTAAGCAGCTCTCTATCGTAGTGGAATACTTCTTCTGTACTGTTGTAAACTTTTTTGAAAAGAATCCAGTTGGTCTCCACTGTCCATCTTGCCATTGTTGCAATGCAGCACCTGCTGCAAAATCTGATGCATCCACAAATAATGCAAGTTGATTGTTCAAACCAGGAAATGTCAAAAGTGCAGCATTTGCTAGATCTTCTTTGCATGCTTCAAATTGAGCAATTGCTTCTTCTGTCCAGTTAATATGTCGTCGGTCCTTTTTTGTTGTTCCTTTTAGGAAATCATTCAGCAAGGCTTGGTTTTCAGCTGCATGTTCCAAATGTCGACGATAAAATTGATGATCCCTAAGAATTTTCTAAGTTCACGGACTGTTTTGGGTCGTTTGTAGTTCATTATTGCTGCAACTCTCTCTAGATCTGGCTTTGTTCCAGCAGGTGTAATTAAATTTCCTAAAAATGTTAACTGTTGTACACCAAATACTGATTTGGAAACATCTATGAGAAGACCATACTTATTCAACTGCTCAAAAAGTAAATTTAGATGCTCAACATGTTGTTCTGGTGATTCAGATGCTATTAGAATGTCATCCAAATATGGAGAACAAAATTCTAGTTCTCTCACAACTTCATGTATAAACCTGTGGAATGTGCTAGGTGCATTGTGAAGTCCAAATGGCATATAATTAAATTCATAGAGACCAAATGGTGTTATAACAGCTGATTTGGGCTTATCTTCTTCGGCTATTGGAATCTGGTAATAGGCTTTTAGTATGTCTACCTTTGAGAATATATTTTTATTTTGAAGCATAAAATTTACATCATCAATTCGTGGAATTGGATACCTGTCTGGGAGAGTCCTGTCATTCAAACGGCGATAATCTCCACAGACTCGCCATTGACTACTTGGCTTCTTAGCAAGGTGTAGTGGACTAGCCCATTGTGATTTTGTTGGACGTATAATACCATTATTTAACAGAAATTGAAATTCTTGTTTAGCAATTTTCAATTTATGTGGGTCCAATCTACGAGCCTTACAGTATACTGGTGGACCAGGAGATGCAGTGATATAATGCTGCACATTATGCTATAATACTTTTGATACTATAGATGGTTTAGTTAGATCAGGAAAATTCTCTAAAAGTTTTGAAAACTGGCATGTTGCATAGAGTGAGCTTACTGATTCATTAGCATCCAGAGTGGTTACTTCTGCTACAATTTTTAATTTTGTGATGTTGTCTATCAACTTTTTAATTTTGAGGTCAACTAGTAGCCCATAATGATGAAGAAAATCGGCTCCCAATACGCCTTTTGATACGTCTGCTACTATGAATGGCCATTCAAAATTGCGTTTGAGTCCTAAATCAATGTTTAACAGTTTTGAACCATAAGTTTTTATCTGTGACCCATTTGCAGCATAAAGATTGAAGTCAGAGGGTTGACCTTTTTGGCTTTTTGCAACTGGTATAACGGACAAATCTGCACCGCTATCTACCAGAAAATATTTTCCACAATTTCGATCTTTGACAAATAGGCGATATTGGCGTCCTAATGTGTACACAGGGGTAGAACACTCAGCCGCTATTGTGTCTACCACTTTAAGTTTTCCTTATTTTGCCATTGGCAAGGCTGAACACATTTTTCAGGCTTACATCGTGTGCCGAATCTGAAATGGTAATAGCAGTATTTGCCGTTTTTATCGTATCTTGCTCTGCTTCTACTTCTACTGAGCGATCTTTGCCTGCGACTGCGAGTGTTTCGAAGCATTTTAATCTCATTTTCCAATTCATCAGTTCTTACGAGAAGATCTTGTACTGACAAAGAAGACGATGTTGACGGAATGGAATGGGTGGAAGCAATTTGAACCTCGTCAACAGCGTTTAATTCGAACATACGATCTGCCATTTGAGCAATCTTGTCCACTGTTTCGTCAGATATAACTAAAATGCTTCGAATACTAGTTGGAAGTTTGTCAAGCCAAAGTGTTTTTAGGTTCTTTTCTGATACATTTGTACCTTCATAGCTCCTCATTTTTCTTAATAATTGGATAGGTTTCATGTCGCCAAGTTCTAAGCCACTCAAAAGTTTTTTAATTTGGCGCTCTTCACTTTCTCTGAATATGTTCAGTAGACGTTCTTTTGCGAGAGAATATTTGTTGTTATCGTTACTCGTAACTAGATCCCATATATTTTCAACAAATTTTGGCTCCAGCTGAGCGAGTAAATAGTTAAATTTAGTCGCCTCCGTAACAATACCAGCGATCGTAAATTGCGCTTCGGCTTGACAAAACCAGATGTCCGGCTTTTCCATCCAATACAGCGGTAGCTTAACGCTTACCTTATCAATTTCCACTTTACTGCTACATTCAGAACGATTCCCTTGATTACCGTTTGCTTCTCCTGTCAACATCTTGCGTATTGTTGGACACAGAATACGTCGAACTCGAGTTACGGAAATCTCGTCGAAAATTACGCCGAAAAATTTCGTCGCAACTGTCGTCTTGTCGATCACGTCGGCCGTCACCAATTTTGTAGCACACGGTTCATTAAACATTAAATTTAACACTTATTTTTCCATACATTTATTTACTTCTGTCTTGCACATCACACATCATGGAAGCGTAATACAGTGACAAGTGAAGAACAGTTTTTTGTACTCTTTTTTTGTTTACGACCAAAGATAATAACAGAGAATACCAATTAGCTTAATACAGCTCAGAAAATATAAATAGTAATTTGTCGTGTCCCCACAGTTTAAAGAATGTTTTGATTTCCTGTATAAAATGTACCATGAAGTACTTTATCCATTTCAGCAACTGTTCAGGTTATAAATTAATAAAATTCATCAACCAGTTGCTTGTAATTATTTATTTTAGACGACCGGTTTCGGACGCTTCAGTGCCCTTCTTCTGGTCTGTCAATATAAAGAATTTGTGATAGTGTCCTGGCTTCAAATATTAATGGGGATGGATTGATAAGTGATTCTCATACAATACATTTCAAATTTGTATAAGAATCACTTCTCAATCTATCCCCATTAATATTTGAAGCCATCCTTCTACTGTGTAAGCTGCTAGTTCCGAAATATTCCGCCTATGGCGCCACTTATTTTACTTCTTACACTACTAAATATTAATCTGTTAAGCGACTGTTTTATCAGTCACCTGCTCCCCTCTTCACGCTTTTCTTTTCAACACATCGAGTATTACTGTTTTCCCATAGCCTTTTTCCTTATTTATTTTTACTCTTTCACTATGAGGCTCATCCGTAGATACTTTGTTAGCAGCTGATTGTTATTCATTGCATAATCTCTGCACTCAGTGTTGATTCTCCTAATAGCATGTAGCTACATTCATTAAGCAACAATACTAAAATGTAAGTGGTAATTTTATCCCATTATATAAACATATCTTTTAATACAATCGATTTGGTTCGAAACTGCTTCAAATTTCTGTAACCGACTTTTGTACGTTTTATAGCCTTTACTGTGTACCAATCCACTTGTTTGTCTGTATACAGACCAGAAGAAGGGCACTCAAGCGTCCGAAACCGGTCGTCTAAAATAAATAATTACAAGCAACTGGTTGCTGAATTTTATTAATTTATAAAAATGTACCATGGTAGGCTGTTCATCTGAAAGAATACGCCGTTGTCCACTATAGCAACGGCGAAGTAGGAATTTAAAACAAGTTGAGGCTCACGTATGCACTTCAATAATAAATGTAAGATGAAAGGTTTTGCTCCAATGTCACAATGAGATTTCACACAATGTCTTAGAGTGTGAAATGATAAAGATGTGCCATGACTAAAAGAGAAATGAAATCTACGTAGAAAAACCCTTCAACAAACTACGGATGGTGCGCCATCAGGAAACTTTATAAACTATGACGAAACAAACTTTCCTCAGTTCCTCTGAACGAAACATATTTTCATGTAAAATACTTATATATAAACAAAAAACAGTAGCCAACCATAAGTATGGATATGAAATATTGATGTGATTGGTTGGTTTATGGGGTTTTAGGGGGACTAGAGTCCCCAATTTCATAGCTAGGCGACATGCAGAAAAACTAACCATGACCGGTTTCGGATTTCTTTCACAATTCCATTATCAAATGTACTGCTTACAACCTGTGGCCCCGTTTTTATGTTAAAGATGTGCCGCCATAGGATAGATTTGATGAGTTTGTACAATGGGTTATTTATTTTAGTCAATATCTACACTTTTATTACCGTAAGGAATTTTTAACTTAATGACACATGAGGTGTGACAAAAACTTACGTGTAACGTGTATTCTTATGACGATTTTGTTTTCTGTTTTCATCAGTTATTTTCACAACTTTCTTTTTCCGCGCATGTATTGCGCACCTGCCACCTGTCATAGACATTTGACTCCCCCAGTCTATATCTGGTAAATTATAATAACCTCCTAACTATAACATGATCGGGGAATCTACTTGCAATATTTTCCAAATTTTCCTTTAGGTGTTCTGCCACAACAGCTGCAGAGCCAGGGGACCTATAGAAACATCCAATTACCATGTTCAAGTCTGCTTTAAACGTGACCTTCACCCAAATTATTTCACATTTCGGATTTCTGTCAATTTCCTACGTTACAATTACACTTTTTATCGCTATAAACACGCCTCCCCCTTCACTGTGCAGCCTCTTTCTGCGGTACCTATACATTTCAATCTGAGTTCAAATCTTTGAAATCTTTGTATAGCTTATGGGACTTAACTAAGGGGTCATCAGTCCCTGAACTTACCAACTACTTATGAACTAACTAAGACTAAGGACGGCACAAATATCCATGCCCGAGGGGGGATTAGAACCCCCGACCGTAGTGGCCGTGCTGACCTTGACTGGAGCGCCTCAGTCCCCTCGGCCACCATGGTCGGCTCCAATCTGAGTTTAGAATTGCATTACTGTTTACATCTGGTTTCAGCCAACTTTCTGTACCCAGTACTATGTGGGCATTGTGACCGTTCATTATTGAGAGCAGTTCTGGGACTTTTCTATAGACGCTCCTGCAGTTAACTAATGCTACAAAGGTCTTATCATTTCCTATTGCGTTCAATGTACTGCTACCTTGTAGCAGCTCAGGAGGCCTCTTGTCAGGCCTAGGAAGGGAATTCTCTAACCTAAAAAACCTGCATGTGCACTTCACACGTACTCCACTAACCGTCTGTGTGTATTGCATGCCTGACCTATTCAGGGGGACCTTACATTTTTCCACCCGATAGCGGAGGTCAAGAAATTTGCACCCCAGATCTCTGTAGAATCTGGATTCTCTGAACGTCTGGTTTAAGCCTGCCACTCCGCTCCAAACCAGAGGAGCACAGTCGGTTCTGGGAATGACACTACAAATAGTTAGCTCAGATTCCACCTCATGAGCGAGGCTTTCAGCCTTCACCAACTCCGTCAACCACCTGTGTGAACCCAGGCGGTAGGAGTCATTGGTGCCAACATGAGAAACAATCTGCAGTGGAGAGCATTCAGTGCTCTCTATGCTGCTGGAAAGGCCTCCTCCACATCTCATATGAGACTTCCTGGCAAGCTGAGTGCACACTGGCTGTCTTCCCCGACCTTTCCGCTATTTCCCTAAGGGACTCCATCACCCACCTAATATTGGAGCCCCCAATCACTAATAAACCCCTCACCCTGTGCCCCTGCTCAGACCCTGCTAAAGGAACAGCCACACATCCACTCACAGGCAGAGCGAATGATGCCTCATGGCCAGCCTCCACATTGACCTTCCAGCCTGAGTGATGCGAACGCCATCAAACTCTCCACACCCCTTGTGGAGATGGCGGCTCAACTGCATCCGGTACATACAAAGATGCCCCAACAGCAGGGACAATGGGTGCAGCATGTAGCACCTGAGGTATCCCATGTGACCCATCAGACTCCCTACTGCCGCAACACTCAGAGGCATCAGCCTGAAGACGGCTGACCACAGCCAACAACACAGTCACACCTAGGTTTAAACTGCTATTTATTGTCATTTTTGTTACAAACTGAAAATACTGATTTCAGTTTAGTTCAATATCTGAAGAACGGTAATTTAGTATTTAAATTTTTAATTAACAATATTTTAACACTCTTTAATCTTCTTCAGAAGCTTGTATAGTGTCGTTTCCTGGAAGTACTAATCGTCTCCTTCGGAAAGGACATCATTATTTCTTGTGGGCCACTGAAAAATGTTGTTATAAAACTCCTGATACTCTGATTTAATGTACTTTATTAAGATCTTGTAGCTTCTTTTGATTAACAGGAATCTTGTTGCTGTATGCTATATTTCTCTGATAATCAAGTACTCCCCCCCCCCGTCCCCCCTAAAAAGCCTATAAGTATTGCGAAGCAGTTCATCTAGACAATCCGTAGAAACAACATAACCTGGGTTTTGATGTATGTAGGTCAAATGCTGGAATTTATCAAGTTTAGACATCTCCTTCATTTGACAATTTAGGTCAAATGAGTATTTTTAAAGTGTTGTCAATGACATCTTAATGTTTAGTAATCTTGACTTGAAACAAATTCAGTGTTTTTTTTTTTTTTTTTTTTTTTTAATCAACTATCATTTCAACATACTGGTACTGTTTCACAGAGTAGATTCTGTCTTGTTGTCATATCACTCTCTTTATTATGGCAAAATCCCTATCGTAAAGGAAAATGCTACCCTCATGAACCACAGACATTGCCGTGGTGGGGTGGTTTGTGTGCCTCAACGATGCAGATAGCAGTACCGTAGGTGCAACCACAGCAGTGGGGTATATGTGGAGAGGCCAGACAAACGTGTGGTTCCTGAAGAGGGGCAGCAGCCTTTTCAGTAGTTACAGGGGCAACAGTCTGGATGATTGACTGAGCTGGCCTTGTAACATTAGCTAATGTGGCTTTGCCACACAGCTACTGCGAACGGCTGAAAGCAAGGGGAAACTACAGCCGTTACTTTTCCTGAGGACATGCAGCTCTACTGTATGGAAATATGATGATGGCATCCTCTTGGGTAAAATATTCCGGAGGTAAAATAGTCCCCCATTCGGATCTCCGGGCGGCGACTACCCAGGAGGATGTTGTCATCAGGAAAGACAATACTGGCATTCGACAGATCGGAGCGTGGAATGTTAGATCCCTTAATCGGGTAGGAAAATTAGAAAATTTAAAAAGGGAAATGGATAGATTGAAGTTAGATATAGTGGGTATTAGTGAAGTTCGGTGGCAGGATGAACAGGATTTCTGGTCAGGTGAGTACAGGATTATAAATACAAAATCAGTTGGGGGTATCACAGGAGTAGGACTGATAATGAATAAGAAAATAGGAATGCGGGTAAACTACTATGAGCAGCACAGTGATCGCATCATCATTGTCAAGATAGATACGAAGCCAACACCGACAACAGTAGTACAGGTTTATATGCCAACTAGCTCTGCCGATGATGAGGAGATCGAAGAAATATATGAGGAGTTAAAACAAATTATTCAGACAGTTAAGGGAGAGGAAAACTTAATTGTGATGGGAGACTGGAATTCTGTAGTAGGAAAAGGAAGAGAAGGAAAAATAATAGGTGAATATAGACTGGGCAGGAGGAATGAAAGAGGAAGTCGCCTGGTAGAATTTTGCACTGAACATGATTTAATCGTAACAAACACATGGTTTAAGAATCACAAAAGAAGGTTGTATACATGGAAGAGACCAGGAGACACCGGAAGGTATCAGATAGATTTTATAATGGTAAGACATAGGTACCGGAACCAGGTTATAAACTGCAGGACATACCCAGGGGCAGATATAGACTCTGACCATAACTTTTTAGTCATGAACTGTAGGCTGAAGCTGAAAAAACTGCAGAAAGGTAGTAAAATAAGGAGATGGGACTTAGATAAATTGAAGGAAAGTGAAATACTGGAAAATTTCAGAGGGAGATTTAGGCAACAATTGACAGAATCAGGGGGAAATAAAACAGTAGAAGAGGAATGGGTAGCATTGAGAGATGAAATAGTGAAGGCAGCGGAGGACAAAATAGGTAGAAAGGCAAGACCTACAAAAAATCCATGGATATCACAGGAAATACTACAGTTAATTGATGAAAGGCGAAAATATAAAAATGCAGTAAACGAAACAGGCAAAATGGAGTACAGACGACTAAAAAATGAGATTGACAGGAAGTGCAAAACGGCTAAGCAGGAGTGGCTAGAAGCCAAATGCAAATCTGTAGAAGAATGTATAGCAAGGGGAAAAGTAGATACCACCTACAGGAAAATAAAAAGAGACATTTGGGGACAAGAAAAGCAACTCTACTATTATCAAGAACTCAGATGGGAAACCAGTTCTCAGCAAAGAAGGGAAAGCTGAAAGGTGGAAAGAGTACATAGAGCAGCTCTACAAAGGAAATGAACTTAGAGGCGATGGTGTAAGAAGGGAAGAGGAAGTAGATCAAGATGAAATAGGAGATACTATAGTGAGAGATGAATTTGACAGAGCCTTGAAAGACCTAGGTCGGAACAAGGCCCCAGGAGTAGATGACATACCCTCAGAGCTACTAAAGTCTCTGGGAGAGCCAGCCATGACAAGACTATTTGAACTGGTAATGCGGTCCTAGAAAATCAGGTGATGCTGAAGGAATTAGATTAGGTAACGAAACAATGAAGGTGGTAGATGAGTTTTGTTACTTGGGTAGTAAAATAACATGCGATGGTCGCAGTACAGAGGATATAAAATGCAGAATGGCAATGGGAAGAAAAGCATTTTTGAAAAAGAGAAATTTGCTAACATCGAATATTAATTTAAGGGTAAGGAAGTCTTTTCTGAAGGCATTTGTATGGAGTGTTGCCTTGTATGGGAGTGAAACATGGACGATAAGCAGTGCCGACAGGAAGAGAATAGAGGCTTTTGAAATGTGGTGCTACAGAAGAATGCTGAAGATTTGGTGGGTAGATCGCATAACTAATGAAGAGGTATTGAACAGAATTGGTGAGAAAAGGAATTTTTGGCATACCCTGACTAAAAGAAGGGATCGCTTGGTAGGACACATTCTTAGACATCGAGGAATCGTAAATTTAGCATTGGAGGGAAGTGTATGGGGTAAAAATCGCAGAGGGAGACCAAGAGACGCGTATAGTAAGCAGATTCAAGTGGATGTGGGTTGCCGTTCTTATGAGGAGATGAAAAGGCTTGCTCAGGATAGAATAGGGTGGAGAGCTGCATGAAACCAGTCTCCGGACTGAAGACCATAACAACAACAACAAAGGAAAATGATGATGAATTGTTTAAAATTTGCCAATCATTGCTAGATACTTTAGGTACCACATAACAGTGCTGTTTCGATTTTACCCACCACGAGAATCACTAAACATGTGCTGTTCTCTCACTGAGTTAGATAGCTGTTCATGTATTTTGTCATTGAGGAAAGTGCAACCTCAATTACCTTGTCCTTCATGGTAGCATTAAAATTGTGCAGTATTGTTTTCAGATTATGCATTACAATACAAAAAGTCACACTTTTTGTAAGTAGAACATTTCCTGCACAGGAAGACAAGGAAGGGGAACATTTTGCATATAATCAAACTACATCATTTCTTTCAGCTCACAGTTTTATCACCTCTTGTTGTTTTTTATAAAACTTGAACACTCGCTGTTTGTGAACTATTAATTATGTGACAGCCACACATTTTACATTGTCATTCTGAAATGGAGATTTAATTTTGGCTTGAAGTTCCTCAGAGACAGAAAATACCATACATCAACTTGTGGGTGACCAAATCTATAATGAAAATTTTCATTGAAGTATTTGAAATAATATTCACACTTCACTGTTAATTCTGCATTTTTCTCACAAAACAAATCATGCAAACTGCAATATGCTTTATGATATAGCTGTATTCTTTCAGTCTGTTTTATAAGAAAGAATGTGTATAACCTTTCTTCACAAATGCTGGATTTTCTTTTTTGCCCCTTCTCCTTTTAACAGGTGAATATTGTAACAGATCCATTAAATACAGATCTTTCTCTACAATTGTGTAACAATTCCCATTTGATCCTCATCTTTAAAATATTCAAAGCACATTTTGGAACAACTGTGATAAAACAAATAACACAAGTATACCACTCGAATATATAGCATATGAATATTTTGCAGTGAAGTGTATACAAATAACACAAGAAGCATGAATAAAATTGCTTGCATGATGGAATAGGTCATTTTGCTGGCACAGCTAAGCCTTTTGAAGTTGTGTATTCTTTTCCTAGTGATCTAGCTCTCTTATGGTTTTCTTTGACACATTTTTCTGTATTTTGTACACCTTCTTTTCTGTGGTGTACTTGTTCATTATCACTTTCACTGCCACTAATTATGCTGTGAGTTTACGACAGCAAACTTTTGTAACCTCACTGATACTAATGTGGGACAGTAAAACTGAAACAATGTGTTAAAATGCTATTTAGTAACATTGTTGGAATGCTCCTTGCCTGACACCTGGTGGTGCTGGTGCTGCTCAGACCAGTGATTGTAAAACAGAAGAATGTCCGGACGTTCTTTCCTATAACAGCAATTAAAAACTTTAACAGGCTGCACTTTTGACATTATTCCTGGTTATTTCTTCCCTATTCCATTCATTCATAAGTGGATAGCTGTGAAAGAAAAATGTATATCTCAGCGTATTTTCCATAAAATTGTACTTTCTTTCTTTTTTCCAATCAGCAATTCAGTTAGTACCATTTTGTTCAAGAGGTTAAATTTTTGTAATATCTACTTTTCAATGACCAGTTAAATAATGGTTTATTTTATTTCTTCATATCTGACACTGCAACATGTGATAGGAAGTTAGGGTTTAATCTTCCTTTCTTCCTTCTGCCACATGCCTACCAGCTGAAGACAGTGAAAGCCTCACAGGCCCTAAGACTAGAAGAAACTCATTCTGGTGATTTATTTGGATCTGTAGATCTTCAGCCTAAAACTGCACTTCCTGTGCTTTCTGGAGATGGCAATGTAGCATTTACTGTAGGTTCTGGAGACCAAAACACTGAATTTTTTCTTGTCTCTCAAGGCTCATTAAATTAAGCACTTCATTTTCAGTTAATAAAGCCCCACACATCTGCTGTAAAACCATTAATTATCTATGCCCAGCAGATGAACTTCATTTGCTGTAAGCCCTCATATGATTGTCCCAAAACCAATAATGAAAATTAAAAAATGACAAAATAAGCGAAAAATGATTCAGCAGTAGTTTTAACTTCAACTCCCTTACAATAATGTTGTTGTAACAGTAAAGGCAGAAACAAAAGAAAGAGAAAGATTGAAGAACATTAAAATACAATTAAAAGAGAAAGAGGATGATAGAAATAAGAAGTTAGTAAACTAGTTCAAGGAAAGAAGAGATTGATATTGGCGAAATGAGATTTGTTTAGATTCTGATACTGACATCAGATGCCGATTGCCTGTATGTGGAGACTTATTTCAAAGACCAGACAAAATTAAAAATGTATCAGATGCTCTGTCTAAGTTGGGTACATCAAGCATATGATGATGGCATCCTCTCGGGTAAAATATTCCAGAGGTAAAATAGTCCCCCATTTGGATATCCGGGTGGGGGCTACTCAGAGGATGTGATCATCAGGAAAGACAACACTGGCATTCTACATATGGAATGTTATATCCCTTAATTGGGTAGGGAAGCTAGAAAATTTAAAAAGATAAATGGATAGGTTTAAGTTAGATATAGGCCCTAGTGAGGATTAGTGAAGTTCGGTGGAAAGAGGAATAGGATTTCTGGTCAGGTGAGTACAGAATTATAAATACAAAATCAGTTGGGGGTATTACAGGAGTAGGTCTGATAATGAATAAGAAAATAGGAATGCATGTAAACTACTATGAGCAATACAGTGATTCCATTATCGTAGTCAAGATAGATACAAAGCCAACACTGACCACAGTAGTACAGGTTTATATGCCAACTAGCTCTGCTGATGATGAGGAGATCGTAGAAAAATATGAGGGAGAGGAAAACGTACTTGTTATGGAAAACTGGAATTCGGTAGTAGGACAAGGAAGGGAAGGGAAGTTAGTAGGTGAATATGGTCTGGGCAAAAGGAATGAAAGAGGAAGTCGCCTGGTAGAATTTTGCATGGAACATAATTTAGTTATAACAAAAACCTAGTTTAAGAATTGCGAAAGAAGGTTGTATATGTGGAAGAGGCCAGGAGACACCAGGAGATACCAGACAGATTTTATAATGGTAAGACATAGATTTCGGAACAAGGTTTTAAACTGCAAAACATACCCAGGGGCAGATATTAACTCTGACCATAACTTATTGGTCATCAGTTGTAGGCTGAAACTGAGAAAACTACAGAAAGGTAGAAAAATAAGAAGATGGGGCCTGGATAAACTGAAGGAACCTGAAGTTCTTGAGAATTTGAGAGGGAGCTTTAGGCAACAATTGACAGAAACCGGGGAGGGGGGGAGGGGATAAAACAATAGAGGAGGCATGGGTAGCATTGAGAAATGAAATAGTGAAGGCAGCAGAGGACAAAATAGGTAGGAAGGCCAGACCTACAAAAAGTCCTTGGATATCACAGGACATACTAAATTCAATCAATGAAAGAAGAAAATATAAAAATGTAGTAAATGAAACAGGCAAACTGAACTACAGACGACTAGGAAATGAGATTGTCAGAGAGTGCAAATTGGCTAAGCAGGAGTGGTTGGAAGCCAAATGCAAGGATGTAGAAGAATACATAAATAGGGGGAAAATAGATACAGCCTACAGGAAAATAAAGAGATATTTGGAGATAAGAAAAACAGTTCTATGAATATCAAGAACACAGATGGGAAACCAGTTCTCAGCAAAGAAGGGATACCTGAAAGTTGGAAAGAGTATATAGAGAGGCTCTACGAAGGAAATGAACTTATAGGCAATATTGTAGGAAGGGAAGAAGAATTAGATTAGGATTAAATAGGAGGTACTATACTGAGAGATGAATTTGGCAGAGCACTGAAAGACCTAAGTCAAAACAAGGCACCTGGAGTAGATGACGTTCCATCAGAGCTACTGAAGTCTCTGGGAGAACCAGCCATGACAAAACTGTTTCACCTGGTGTGTAAGATGTATGAGACAGGCGAAGTACCCTCAGACATTAAGAAAAATGTTATAATCCCCATTCCAAAGAAAGCAGGCGCAGGCAGGTGTGAAAACTACAGAACCATCAGTTTAATAAGTCATGGTTGCAAAATATTAACACAAATTATTTAAAGAAGGATGGAAAAGCTGGTAGAAGATGACATCAAGGAAGATCAGTTTGAGTTCTGGAGAAATGTAAGAACATGGGAGGCAATACTCACTTTATGGCTTATCCCAGAAGGTAGATTAAGAAAAGGAAAACCTCCATATCTAGCTTTTGTAGATTTGAAGAAGGCTTTTGACAATGTTGATTGGAATAAAGCAGGAGTAGAATATAGGGAGCGTAAGGTTATTTACAGCTTGTACAAAAACCAGACAGCGGTTGTCAGAGTTGAAGAAGAGCATGAAAGGGATGCAGTGGTTGAGAAGGGATTAAGACAGGGTTGTAGCCATAGCCTTTCTCCAATGTTATTCAATTTGTACATTGAGCAAGCTATAAAGGAAAGCAAGGAGAAATTTGGAGAAGGAATTAAAGTTCAGGGTGAAGAATTAAAAACATCGTGTTTGGTGACGAAATAGTAATTCTGTCAGAGACAGCAAAGGACCTGGAAGAGCAGTTGAACGGAATGGACAGTGTGCTGAAAGGCACATATAAGATGAACATTAACAATAGCAAAACTAGGATAATGGAGTGCAGTCCAAGAAAGTCAGGTGATGCTGAAAAAGGAATTACATTAGGTAACGAAACAATAAAGGAGGTTGATGAGTTTTGTTACTAGGACAGTAAAATAATAACAGTACAGAGGATATAAAATGCAGAATGGCAATGAGTAGAAAAGCATTCTTGAAAAAGAATATTGTTACCATCGAATATTGATTTAAGCCTCAGGCAATTCTTTCTGAAGGCATTTGTGTGGAATGTTGCCTTGTATCGGAGTGAAACATGGACAATAAACAGTGCGGACAGGAAGAGGATAGAGGCTTTTGAAATGTGGTGCTACAGAAGAATGCTGAAGATTAAGTGGGTGGATTGCGTAACTAATGAGGTACTGTACATAATTGGGGGAAAAAGAAATTTCTGGCATACCTTGACTAAAAGAAGGGATCAATTGGTAGGACACATTCTCAGACATCAAGGAATTGTGAATTTAGCATTGTAGGGAAGTGTGTGGGGTAAAAACTGCAGAGGAAGACCAAGAGATGGATACAGTAAGTAGATTCAGACAGATGTAGGTTGCCATTCTAAAAATGGAGTAAAAGAGGCTTGCTCAGGATAGGGTATTGTGGAGAGCTACATCAAACCAGTCTCCAGACTGAAGACCACGACACACACAACTGAAATAGAGTAAAATTGAGAATGTTTGTTTCATAAATAATTAAGCTTACTAATACCTAATTATTATTTGTTTATGCCAGCTCTCCTCTACCCTGGCCAGCTCTCCTCCACCATGGCCAGCCAATTTAACTTTGCCTTATCCTATAAGTCCATCACCTGCTCCATCTCCTTCCTGTATCCACCCATCCATCCCCCTTTTTCTACCATTACCTCTCCCATTTCTCTGTGCATCTACTCCCTCCCTTGAAAAATTGTCATATATGCCAAATTTCATGATGAATGGTCAAATGGTGGTGAGGTATCTGTTAGTGCCCTTCACCATGCACTGTCTAATTATTATATGCACACAATGCCGTTGCTCTTGTTTTGAAGCTCAAGTGTGCAAAATTTTGGTTGGTTGGTGGGAGTAAGGGACCAAAGAGTTAGATCATCAGTCTCCTTAGCTTAGAATACTATATTCAGGATTAGGTAGTGCAATTAAGTATGTGCTCCAGCTAAGGATATTCTGCTAGTTAAATGGAGGAGAAGTAAAAACTAATTAAATTCAGTTATACCAGGAAGACTAAAATCAACATAAAATAAGGAACATGCAATGCAAATCTTGACAGCTCTGCAAGTGACACAGACATCCAACCCCCAATTCATTTGTGACAAAAATGTACTGCTCAACAGATCATGTCCTTGGAGTAGGAGCGTAAACATGGAAGAAAAGGAAACAGTGTTAAAAAGAAGGAAACTAGTGGAAACTGGTGGTTGGGAGAGGGCAGGGTTTGATGGGTTTCTAAATCCAACAAGCAGTGCGAAGAGCTATAAGCCCACCCACCCTTTCTCAGAATAAAAACCCCTTTCATGCAGATAACAGAGGACCAGGTCAACCACCCATATATTATCCACCAATGAGTGCATATTTGGCAATGAGGACCAAAAGGAGAGGATATTCCACTTAGATAGGGTAGTAGCCTGCCAATTACTGTTGCATTTTTGTATGAGCAGAGATCTTACCTGTACCCAAATATTCCCACCCAGGATTGTCAATGGGAAGGGGTAGTAACTGCTACTCTAGACATATGGTCAGCATATTCATTCCCCAGGATACCACATGACTGGGGACCCAGAGAAAGGCAAAGGATCAGGCATGCAGTGTGTTTATGGCAGAACTAATGGCCACTAGCAGAGCCCTTTATATTATTAAACAGACTGCCCTGGACAGTATTTTAATCTGTACCGACTCAATAAGTAGCCTGCAGGCCATTGTCTGATACAACTCATCTCATCCTTTGGTCACTTCTGTCCACACTCTCGTCACTGACTATCGTTATGCTACCTGCTCTGTTGCCTTTCTCTTTCTCCCCAGTCATGTGAGTATCCTGGGAAATGAACACACTACATGTTCGTTGCAGAGAAAGACATTCCATTAGGCAGGAGATATAAAAGCAAGTCTCTTATTACCAACCAGTTTTGAGCCATCTGTGTAGAAGACAGTGGCACCCTGAAGCTCTTAAAGTAGTGGATGTAGCACATACTGGAAGATTAAGGGGCAACTGAAGCTTTTGGACTTTGGGAGAGATCCATCCAAATTCATGGCCTGGGCACCATCTAAGGGGGTATGCTTGGTATAAGATGGGGAGTACAGTCCAGGAAAGGCAGATGGAAGTCTCTGCAAAGAGAGCTATAATCCAAGGGTAATCCCACATGAGTGCAGGTATCAGGAAGTAGAGATCCATTGCATGCAAAAAGAATGTGATATGTGGGTGAGCAGGAAATTGTCAAATGGCAATGGCATAGGGTGACAGAAACTGATGCCACCTAATCTGAAGAGGGAAGATTCTCACTTTGGCAAGGTCCAGAAGGCACTCGTAGCCCCAAGTGTACTCAACAATTTGTTTAACAGTTTCAGGAGTTGCTGAGCCACAGAAGCAATTAAGATGGTATGCTAGGTTTGTTACTGGTAGGTCTGATCACTAAGAAAAAATGTTACAGAGATGTTTCAGGAAAGGAAATGGCAAAAGCTGTAGGGAAGGTGATATTCTTTTTGTAAAACAGTTAAAAAAGAGGGAGAGAGAGAGAGAGAGAGAGAGAGTCGTAATTTGAAGCTGATTGCAGAATTATTCTGCTGCTGTGAACTTACATTCCGCATAAAGACCATAGACATAAGACAAATTAGGACTGATGCAGAGGCATAGAGGCATTTATTTTTTCCTGATTCTATTTGGGAGAGGACTACAAGAGAAGGCTAGTAGTAGTATGAGGTACCCTCCACCACTCACCTTGCAGTGGATTGCAGATTACTGTATGTATGCAGATGTAAAATGTCTTTAGCCTATTGTAAAATGCAAGGGAGCCAACTTGACACCTACCTTTTAGTGCAAAACCCTAACTATATGGACTGTATAGTCAGAAGTCCTGTTTTGTTCACACTGTAAATCCTGTGAAATGAATATATGTAGCTTTTCTGGACACCCTCTAAAATATCAAGTAATCTAGTAGTATTTGTTCTCTCAAGTGCTTGAGTGCTCACTGCCAATCCTACATCTGGTTTTCTCAAAAACAATTATGGGATGATGTTTTCTGAAGTCTCTAATCCAATCTATCCCAAATAATTTTTGATCAAGTATGAAATTATTTGGAATATTATTCTGTTCTGTATGTTGGTAAGCAAGGCTACACAAGTCAGCAAATGTAATGTCATAAAAATGAAACTCCATATCAAAAACATGTTGTACAAGTTCTTGTCCTTCATTAAAAATAGCACAGTAGTGTCCTAGACAGTTTTGTTGTTTTCAGTAGCTAGCTGATTTTTGTTTGTAACACAACATTTTAGAGTGTTACTAGGTACATTAAATGTTTCAATAGCTATTTACCACCTCATACCATATTTTTTCACAGCAACAATAGTTCTTGGCATTGTCGGAGAGTCCCAGGACTGCTGAGTGAGGTGGTGAAGTGGCAACACATTGGACTCATATTCGGAAGGCTGTAGGTTCAAATCCACCTCTGGCCATGCAGATTTATGTTTTCCATGATCCCTAAATCACTCTGGGAAAATGCCACGATGGTTCCTTTGAATATGGCTGATTTTCTTCCCGAACCTTATCTTTTGAATAAGGCTGATTTCCTTCCCGAACCTTAACCTTGAGCAAGAGCAAGCTATTGACGAAATGATGAACTCAAAGCTTCTTTCCTTCCTTCCAGGACTGCTGGTGACACTTCCTTTGATATTTGGACAATATAACTATGTTTAAAAATAAGTAAAATATTTTTATGTAATTCAAAGAGAAATGCGAACTTCATTTGGCAAAAATGGAGCTAAGTAACTACAGGTAAAATGTAAGAGAGGCATTTTAGCAGCAATAGCATTTATCGACTCTTCCACAAAATATAATATCTTTCATTAAGCTCTTTGAAGGCGAGCTGCTTCCCAGCTGCCATATTTTTACATCTGTAACTTTATCTCGGATGTGCACAATAAAGTGTAGTTGTTAAATAAATGTGTACTTTGTCTGGGGGCTACAACCCCTTCAAATTACCATAATGGTGACCCCATTGTTTTATTCTTGGTTGTTGTGTGCATTCGAAGTGAGTTCCTTGCCGATTTTTCTTATTTATATAACAGGACATTGACTAACGGTCTCCCATCACTATGTTTCCTCCTGTGCGACCTCTTCTGAACTATGTTCTGGCTCTGCAACCGTACACGATCTTGCCTCTGCTCCAAGTTTCATCAAGCGCCTTCACTTCTATGCCTCTGCACCTGCCTCAGCAATTTTTGCAGGATTAATTCACGATGAGTTGTTATAACAGTGGACATAGCCCCACAATGGACTCAGGCTTTGTTGCACCAAACATTCCCTACAGTGCTCAAGACTTGAACTATCTCTGTTCTTCACAAGACATTTTTTCATGTGCTCAACATCAGCCAGTGTCAAACATGAACAGTTCATTTTTTAGTGCTACAAATTTAAATACACTGCCCACCACTGCACTACCATGAGCTTCAATGTATCACTCTTCAGCCCACGTGCCCAGCCAATGGTTGAACAGTGCTTCATTCCCATAGTACCTTCTCTGGTCTGTGGCACCCTGTGCACCTGTCTGCAGACATATTGTGGACTCTTCATCGAGTTCAGTTAATTGCTCATTATCCTAAAGGCAGGTTTCTGCTGCACCTTTTTCTTCGTGTGCAGTTTCAGTGACAAACAATTACTATACAGTCCTGTGTTGTGCAACCACTTGTGTTGTTTTTGCACAGTGATACTGCTTTCAACACTCATAACCTATTGAGTGACTTTGCCAGCATGAACTTTTTGCCAGATAACAATGTGTATGGTGTGCAGTCATGATCAGCAACTCGGGATGAACCTGCCATGCCGCGACCTCCAGTTCCACCCTCTTCCCCTGGCATGATTAGTGCATCGTATGACTCTTCCATGTTATCACGCATTCAACCATCCATTACTTAGACACATTTTGGTGCCGGTGTCATGTCAGCCTTCTGTGTCGATCCATCACACCGTGTCACCATGCAACCGTTCACTTTTTTGGTCCCACTGGGGACCTCTGCCACGCCGCGTGATAACATAGCTTTGACACAACAACAGGCAGACATCACTGTTGCATATTCTGGGACTCATGTGCACACATTGCTGCCTTCACCTCCACTGGGTTGCCTGCCCAAGCTGCCGCCATTTTCCTCCGATGTCCCAAATGTGGTTCACTTTGGTAGCGCAGATCTTCGATCGCTGTTCTCTCGATGATGATGCTCGTTACCTTTGTCTGATAACCCACCTACACAAGCATCTCTACCTTATTTGTGAGCTTGTGATGTCTCCATCTACTTCTCACTGCTACTTTTCAGCCAAGTGGGCCATCTTGGAGCAGGTTACCTGCAATCCAGATGATACGAATTGTCATATCCTACAGAAGGAAAATCTTGGCGACAGTGTAATCAGTGACATAGTGCCGATGCACCAGGTTGATAGTGATACTGACATTGAGTTACCTCTTCCCACTCCTAAGTGGTGGTGTGTAAACATAACTCAGTTGTCATGCCAACCTCGGGTACTGTTGATGCTGTGCGCACAAGCTGCCTTCTCTTTCCCACTTTGCACACTTTACAGCATGCACTCTCTGGCAATCTGAAAACTGGAAATTAACTTCCCCAGCCTTGGGGCAACCTTCCCGCTGCATCACGGTGATGAACAATGCTGATAAGATAAATTCAAACTCTAATGCTTTTACGTTGTCTCATGGTGTTCCGGATGGGTGAGGTCCTGTTGTTGCAAGTGCCGCTCCACTGCCATGTTCTGAGTCCGTGGCTGTGTCGCTCCCACTCATGCCGGTAGCCACGGGTGCAACCAAGTCCTTTTGTGAGCCATCCACTGCTGTGACCCAGGAGCCACCTTGCACTTGCACGCAGGTGGCTCTGCCACCTATGCCAGTGTGCTAAGTACACTGCCTGCTGTCCCGTCTGCCACCGTGCCGCGGCTTTCATCTTGCATACACACATACGTGGCACTTCCAGTGGTACCAATAGTAGCCTTAAGAACCTCGCCACCGCTTCGCCTCCTGCTAGCAGCCGTGAACTCTGATGAGCACACCGCCTGCGCTGCTGCCCAGCTGTCACTTTTGCTTCCAGCGCTGGCTATCAAAACAGCCATATTTTCACTGCCAGACTGACACTCTCATCTTCAAAGTGCCTTCCCCGTAGAGAATCTAAGCGGCCCAAAGAGATGGAAGTTAGTGTGCCAGGTTTGGACAGTAGGATGGATGAGGCAATGATGTCCAACCCAATTTGGTGAGGTGTTATCGGATTCTCAGGCTTGTGTGTGGGTGTGCATTATCATGTTGCAGCAAGATTTCTGTCAGAAACAGTTCTTGATGAGTTTATACAGAGTCTTCATGTATACCTCTGAATTAGAGCAGTGACTATGACAAAATGTTCTGAGCTTGTCATGAAGCTCTGTTTCTGCATTTCCTAAGACTATAATTTTCTTTAATCCTCACCCAACTGTAGTCCTACCAACTGCAGCATCGAGATACACAGTACACAATTTTTATGGATGTTCACCATGATTTCTTTTTCTGCACACAAGAATTCAATAAAAGCCAACTGTGTGTACTATGAGTTGTATGTAGACACCATTTTGATGCTGTAATATGGCTCTACTGTCTGTAGGAACATTCTAAACTTCACCGGCACACAGAACAAACATCAAATGTGAAACACTGACATGGACATTTCTCTACATATATTAATGGTGTTTAAAAATTTGGGGCATTACTTTCTGAACAACCCTCATACATTCTACACTCCTTCCCTTAATCTCTCAACCCATCACATCCCCCAACTCTATCAATTTTTAATCTTCCCCTTTGCTGTCTTACGCTTCTCTCTCTATTAGCTAGCAGAAAACCTGACATTGCTCAGGTATTTATCTTTTCTAATATTCAACTCATGTAATCCTCTCTCTTTCAGTTTTCTGCTCCCTCCTATCTGTGGCTATTTCTAGCTGCATCTGCCACTGCATCCTCCTCTCCTCCTGTCTCTGTCAATAGCTCCCCCACTCTGCCAATCTCATGTCACTTCTCATTCTGTTTGATTGGTCAAACAATATAAAAATATGGAGTAAGGTACTATCTGCCATTTGTAATGTGTCAGCATATCTACTGAAAATAATGAAGATGTTCTGCTTTTCATCACATTGTTATATACAAATAAGCAAAGCTGCATCTGTCTCTGTTGATGGTTTCTCCATAAATATTTTACCTGCCACATTATATATTAAAAATCACTCTTTTTGAGTTTGGGTGTGTTGTCAAGAGTGAAATCTTAAGTTTTCAGTATTGAGAAAACTATTGATAATTTTTTTTATATCTTTGCTCATTTAGTCACTTTTCCTAAAGTGATAGTTGTCTATATATTCACAATTTCTCATAGTTATTGTGGTACTTGAAAAATAACTCATTATAGGTATTTTAAGAGGCTTATTCTGAAAAATGTAGTCTGTGGCTAGTTTATGTTTTGAACATTGCTGCACTTGAAATGTAGGTGACGTAATAAAATTGTTTTTAAACTTCAAAGGTAACAAATAGCTATTTCCAGTCTTCATTCAGAAAATGTTAATAGTTTTCTTCCATTAATATCGCAACAACAGTTAAGAGACAGATTTAGTGGCTAATTATTTTGAAAGTGTGACTGTTAAAGTACTTTGACAGGATAGCAAAATCTGAGGTGCAATATAAGGCAAAACATGGCCTTCCATAGGTATTTTGCATTCCATGTACATTTTTCTTAGTTTCATCATTCTATTTGGTTTGGTATTTTCTGTATTTATGTCAGTAAATTATTCTAAAACATAATAAAACAGACAAGTTTACTATTGTTGAATCTTTCTCTCACTGTCCAGCATTCTATTTTAGAGCAGTGCTTATGAAATGCTGTTTATGTAGTGTTATGTTTGTATTCTACTGCATATCGCTTTCTCCAATAGCATCCTTCTCGTAGGTGAACAGGACTGTTCCTACTATATCTAGGTCAATATTTTATACTTCTAGCCCATAGTCTTGCTATCTCTTCATAGGTACAGATATTTTTTTTTACTGGTTGGCATGTGAGTTATGTCTTTTGTCAGTGATGGGAAGGTATTAAAAGATTGTTGTTTCAGTAAAGGAACCTACCAACTTCCAGAACCTATTGTCAAAACAAGTCTGAAAAGTTCCTTGGTATTCAGCTACTGCTGATTTTTTTCCTCTCACAGAATACATAATGAGACAATATACTCTTGGACACAAAGTATGTGATATTGATGAGGAGTATGAGAGAAAATGAACAATTAAATGTACGGTACATGCATTACACTTGACTCCATTCGACCCTGCAAATGTTAGGAAATATATAAGATTTCAGATATCTGACAGTAAAGTAGTTATCAGGGCAATGAATGAGTTGCTTTTTCTCACTATGGCAATATAGCAATCAAAATATTTAGATACTAGCTGCTTAACTCAGTGGAAGTGAAAATAAAAATTAGGAAAACATTTCATCTTTATGTAATCATGAAAACAGCTTATAAATTACTAGCTGCAAGTACCTGGCTTTGCCTAGGTTTAAAATAAGGTTTTCTGTAGAAGCATACAAAACCATTTATTTGCATGTAATAAAAGGGTACATTTATGTTAAACCAATTGCAATTTTTTGGCGAAATCCATAAGTACACTCCACCACGCACTGAACAAAATTTTATGTACACAGTGCCCTTCCTCTTGTTCTGAAGGTCAATTGTGCAAAATTTCATCAATATCAGTGCGAAGATATAGATTTACACGGGCACATTGAAAACGCACTTTCACTTTTTCTCAAATTTTCTGGCTTGTTTTCCCAAAAATGGAACGAAACCTGTTTAAGAACCTTCCCTATGTAATTTTGTGTACGTGTACCAAATTTCACGTTATTTGGTTGTCTGATTCTTGAGTTATAAGAGAACAGACAGACAACAAATGTGTCTTATAAGTATAGAGATGAAAAAGTAAAACAAAGAAATATACATAATGTATAAAATTATAAATGCAGTATCCAAAGAAAGAAAAA